>OY292525.1:4628900-5828900 GCA_958496365.1 Subacronicta megacephala
CGCCGTGATCGCGCGCCGCCCGCGCAGGGATTTGTGCAGGTGAGCGTGGATGTCAGCTAGGCTAAAATTTATTTATTTTTATTTTATTTATATATTTATTTTACAGAAGGCTTAAAGACTAATAAATATACGATATAATGAACATGGTATTAATAAATTGCTAATTACAAGCCTCCACGTATAGCTTAAAATTAATCGATAAGAAGAAGAAAAAAAATGCACCGTATCTATCACATCGAAGTTATCAGGTACCTATAGGGACGCACGGCTACAACAAGTCAATATCGTAGACGTACTAAGCTAAATTCTCAATTCATAGTACGAGGTGTTAACAAGAATACTAGTAATGTGCGACCCACATTGCTAGTAAGCTTTTTTTCTAAAAAAAACTATCCAATTCCATTTTAAGCTAGAGGAGGCCAGCTAAGATGCCAGCGTAAACTGTATTTTTAGCACGACGTTTTGCTGTGCGTACGTATATACTCGTATGTAGCATATTCCATCATCTTGGTTGTCATATCTCGTCCCAAAACAATGCCTAGTGACGCGGAGAATTTTTTGCGACATATATATGTCTCGCTGGTCTGCTGGTCGCCGAAATATCAAGCTTGCAGTCGCAGCTTCTATCAGCATGGATCTAAACTCACTTTGACATTCAATTAATGGACCACTTACTTACCTCACAGACTTTTGTTTGAATTTGGAAGATGCACTTATGTTGAAGTGTCAGCGACTGTTAAAATGCATACCCCATGGCATTAGTCTAATATTTTGCATATGCTGACTTCTGTTGGCTTTGTATGCAAAATTTATTAATGAGTTGGTTTTCTCCCCAGGTCGAACAGACCGGTGCCGTAGCCCCGACCCCTGAGGAGCGACACGTAGCCAACATGCAGATCAATGGCTACGAGAACCCGACCTACAAGTACTTTGAGGTCAAAGAGTAAATTTCCATCATTTATTACCCTCCCTTCCTCCCTCCCCCACCGACCCCGCCAGGAGTACGTGACTCGCTAAGTCCAACAAAGTGACTCGTATCGTCGAGTCTGATTTGGACAGGAGTGTTATAGGTTGTTATTGTGTCCTTTCGGCCAATTCTTCTGTCTATTTCCTTTAGATAGCCAAGGTCTTGGAACTTGAATCTCATGTACTTAAAAAAACTCTCAGAGCAATACTCAAAAGTGTGAATTGATGAAGTCTAAAGGGAATAGACGGAATTCCAAATTCTTGTGATGTGTGCTAGATGCCCCTAGAGACAGGGTGTTTTTCTACCCTACACCTTTATCTATTGTCCTCATCGTAATTCTTTATGGAATGAATGTGTGTGAAACTTATATATTGTTCGGCGTAGATGCACTGCTGGCTGGGGAGGCCCTTTGTTATAACATAAACATTCATTTTAAAATAAAGCTTGTGTGATTAGTGGGAATATTCGTTTGCGGTAACGCGGTCAGTCATACTGTTAAGGTTAGAAGTGATAACGGTTTATTTGTGTTATTTTATTTTGCACCAAATTATTTATTATTATTTATTAAGGACTTAGTATCTAAGTTTTTTGTCTAGTGTCCTAGAATTCATAAGTGTCACTGTAGTCGAGTTTTTTAAAATAAGTTTTTGATGCCGCCCTCGCAATGGTGACATCCGACGGACCAGCTGGTCCTTTGGTGCGTTTTGTTAGTCGTTACTCGAATGATCTCAGTTTTAGTCTGTCTATCGTTTAGCTGTAGTTTCCTTGTACTGGTTCGTTTAATGTTACCACTGTGGCGAGTGGAACAAACGTCCATGGTACGCTGTGTATATAGGCTCCGCGTACAAATTTGAACCTAAATTACTTACACTTAATACCCGCTTTCATTTACTTTTCTAACGTAGGTAGAACATAACGTGAATTTTATGTAATAAATGCGAAAATATATTTTAATAATTAATGTGTACTTAGCGATGGGACGGGCGGCATAGCCGGCGCGGGTGAACGATCTTTTATTCAAGTATTTGTTTACTCTGAAACATTCCTTCATAATAATTTAAAGGTCATAAGTTGTCGATGCATCTGTCTCTATCTCATGATCGCTATCCTTCCCGTTCGCCCGCGGGACAATATTCAAGTTCCCGACGTGAAAGCTCACCGTGTATTCAACGTGCGTTTTGTAATTAGAATTCTCGACTCGCACATGACTATTGCGCGAGCAGCAGACATGGTGTGCTGTCATTTGTTTATCTAGTCAAGACAACAGGGGCATCTATATTGGGCAGTGTTTTCGGCAAACGGTTGTGTACGCACCTTGGGTACGCGGTCGCGAGGCAAATAAGCTTAGTGAGTGTATGTACGGTTAATATATAAGTAGATGTACAAAAAGTAATACATTATATAGATGTTTTAGCGTCAGATACATAGATATAAAGCAAAATATAATTATATATCGCATTCGTCCGTATAAAGTAAGGGCTTGCGCTCGTGTCTAATCCCACGTACCACACTTAATGTTACGTCGTAGTTAAGATGTAATTCTGCCTCAGTATTATATACATTTAAGCTTATTTGTTACATAAGCTAATTTATATACACTATTTCTATTCATTTACGGGCGTGGTGGCGTTATTACAAATGAAGTCATATCAAATGCGCCACGGTGGTGCTGTATTGCCCCTATTTCGCTGCGAATTTTATTTTTGCGGGGGTCGATTAATATGGCTCTGTTAACATAACAACGTAGTGCAAGGTTTGAATAACAGATGGTGCTGTTTTTCATTCGCCTCGCAGCGAAAGAGGTGTGAGTAGGCGCCCGCCCGTGCTTATTGTACGGCATTTACGTAAGTTACTCACTGTGTATAACGTAAGTTTAATCCCGCATCAAGTAACCGCTATGTATTTTTAATAATGATGGTAACAAGCCGACCACTTATTTTTTTAACAAAACTTTTTGCTCAAAATCAGCTGTTTCTCGTCGGTATAGGATATCTACTTTCAATCGATCTAAATTTATTGTCGTTCGTCAACAATATTCGATGTTAGTAGTACCTTAAACCTGGTTTCCGTACCTTTTTCCAATCACTGTTTCTCGTATTTTAATAAGTATTCTACATAATAATAAATGGTTTGATGATTTTTGTGTTTACTGTGCTGCATTTTATTGTGAGTTCGAAGTTCAAATTGAATCAATAAATAGAAATTTAAATATTGGTGTTATCATTTGCGCAACGCGCTATCCTCCTATTTTCCTCTCCCTAGTGTCCTAGTTCTAGTATGCATGGCTTACATGTATACAGGCAAAGTAGGTCAATAGATATACTTATTTTTTACAAATAATAACAGATTAATCTGAATGATAATCAAATGAAATTATAATAATGATTCGTTACCTATTTGAAAATTGATTTGTTATTTTATTGACGTTTTTGAACGCACTAATAAGCAATAGTGTGCGGGTAGTTTCGAAATTTTTAGAACAAATATCCAGTTTGAGTTTTGATTGACACAGTCGTGTTTGATACACCTTGGAGGACGAGTACATAGAACTATCTCCAGAGGAATTTGGTTACCCTCCGAAACGACTGTGTCGCACTCTCGAACTAACTTATCCTTTTGAACTTGCTGGGACTTAATTGTTTTGTGATTGTGTGTGTGAGCGTGTGTTTTGTGTGTGTGATGAATACCAGCAGCGTTGACAAATACCTCAAGATCTTTCGGTGAGTGTTTGTAATATTTTTATAGTTCTCTCCATTGGATATTTTTGCCTATTAAGAAACGTTCGCGGGGAGCGAGGAAGTAACTACCTACATACCGACTATGTTCCGATTGTACGGTACAATCGATCCAAGAATAGAAAAGTAGGAATCAAGGGTTTTCGATGCAGTGTAGTTATAATATCAATACCATATCAACATTGTTAGCTCCAAGTTTATAATAGAGATCCAAGTCAATAAGGACGACGCCGTGCCCAAATAATGACAATAAATCATTTTAAGTTGACTTAGGTGCAGATATTAATGTTTTCGCCCATCAGTGTCTTTAAGGACATTAAATCAAATATCTGGATACATTTATGTACTTTTACTGTAAAATCAGTGGATAAAAAAAATTGCGGCGCTACATATAAAATCTATCCTAGGTAGGGTGTACCTAACAGTTGTGCCCCAATAAAGTCGTAGAAGTGAAGCAGTCTTTTTCTTTTTGGGATATAACGGCAAATGAGCAGGCGAGCTACCTGATGCTAAGTAGTCATCACCGCCCATGGACATCTGCAATACCAAAGGAGTTGCAGATTCGTTGCCGAGCCTATTAAGGAAGGGGACGAAGCATAGGAGCAGGAAGGGGACGGAGATAAGGAGAAGGAAGGCGCTCCACACTCACCGTACGAAACGCAACAGAATGCATACATCCACTTCACGTCGATATTCTGTGGGAGGGTAGTACTTTCCCGGTCGTGTCGACCCATTCATGAGGGGTTCATGACATTCGCCACATCAATGACAGACTCCTTCAAAGCCTTGCCTCGCATTCTGGTCAACACGCGTGCTGGCCAATTAGGTCCATTGTCTGTTTGGGTAGCGGACTCTAGTGACATCTACCCCTGTCGATCACTACTACGAGACCCAACGCAAGCTTTCCTAGGTAAACGTATAATCGCAGAGCCATCTAGAATAAATGTGTAGTAAGTTTTGTAGTCGGCCGGCCGGCCAGATGTGATGACGACTTGCGGAAGGCAGCTGGCAATGACTGGATGAGCAAAGCTGAAGATCGGGTTGGTTGGCTATTGCTAGGAGAAACCTACGAATATACGGTGATGATGATGAAGTTTATAATCTGGTCTCCATTATCTTCTTTGGGCGATGTAGCACTAGGCACAAATATAACAGTTACAACACTACATAAACCTTGATAATTACAGCTAAATCTCAATGATGGCGCTTCCACTTACAAAAAATGCAATTAATACACAACTGTGATAAAATGTAGACAATCACAGTCTTCCATAGTAGCTAATACTAATTGAATAATAGTTAACTACTTTAGATACTTTAAATTTACGAACAGTAATAGTAGAGATGATTGATTAGAATTTAGTTATTTATTCTTTGTTGTAAGTATAGGATTTTTATTAAAATATGTTACATCATCTTAGCCAAATGAAGTCCACTGCTCAACGAAGGCCTTCCCCATAGACTTCCACAACGACCGGTTATATGCCGCTTGCATTCGACGACTCCCAGCGACCTTTACCAGGTCGTCTGTCCGTCTTGTTGGAGGACGTCCCACACTGCGTGGCATATCACGGCAGTGTCCTCGCAAAGCAGAGCTGCAGGAAGCAGGACAGGCAGGCAGACCTACCTTTTCTCAAGGCTTTTCGTCATATTTTCGAACCCTCATGCTTATCTCGCTCTGGTTGTAACAATTTTTTTAATTTTTAAAAAAACATAAAGGTACTTTTCCTACGTGTATTACCTAACTAAAATTTATAGTGTTTAAATAAAATCACAATAGCCGTATTCTGTAAAGCTAGCATTCTCTGATTAAAAAATATCAACGCCTCTATTAACTTAAAATGTCAGGAACATTCATAAGCGCCATCTCTTGCATACTCCCTTAACCAGATACATTATTACATTGAACCACGTTCCTCAACACAAAACGGAATTTTAAATCATGTTCTATTCTGTTACCTTTTATAAACTAAAGATGTCGCTCCTCGTCTTAGTACATATTTGTGGTATGTAATTAACGTATTATTGCCCACGCTACCTTTTACGATCGTTTCATATTCATGCGTCTATGATAGGATCTTTTTATAAACAGCGTGTGTTTGTATTCTTCAAGAAATTGTTTTTATTTGAACGGGGATTTCGACATTAGGTTACTTTGTAAAGGGAAGTGGTGGATAGATATTCTATTCGTATAAGATTTCTTCTATCTACCTATGTTATTGTAGATACTATTTCGCTTGCTGATTTCGGATGTAGACAAATTTAGATTGTCATCTGATTTATCGTGTATTTAGCCTGATACGTGTGAAGTGAGGATTCAAGGTTCTTGCTAAACAGCACGGTAGATACTATTTGGAATAACAATATCTCTTAGAATAACAAATAATGTTGTTAGATTTTTTTACATTCCCTTTTTCTAGGGTCTATTTTTTTTCCAAAAGTGGATTTCAGCATCTAGCGCATGTTTTCGAGGTGATCTCTACCAACTTAAAACTGAGAGTAACATTAGGAGTGGAAGCATTCTTGAACTTAACTAATTATAAAGATTATGGAATGACAGGATTATACCTATTGATATTATAATCATCGTCATTACAGTCACGTTATAACACATAGGTAACTTTTATTATACGCAGTAGGTAGTTAGGTTCTTTGATAAGCTGTGAAAATGTCATTGACCTTTTATGGTTTAAGGAAATTATTTCGATACGAATGATAAAAATAAATTAGAATTAACGTATAAAACGTTAGTTAATCTAATTATTGGAACTAAGATTATGATGCCTCATTAGTGTAGTGGTCCTAAGCGCGACTGCTACGCTTGAGGTCCTGGGTTCGATCCCCAGGTCGAGTAAAGTGTTATTAGGTTTTTCTATAAAATTCCTAGTAGCAGCTCCGAGTCTGGACTTGTGCCCGGTTAGTGGCAATAGGCTCACCCCCTATTACATGGGACCTAATCATACCGGCGAAATGTGGGTGTACTTTAGTACACCTCTGCCTAACCCTTCGGGGAATACAGGCGTGATGGTATGTTATGTTAAGATTATGATTCAGTGGAGCAGTATAGAAATGTTTAGTTTTAACCTCCCTCCCCCTCCCTCTCTTACCAGCCACGTTGAGGTCGAATACCAATCCCACCAAATGCGGCTGATTACCCATAATACCAATATCCTAAGGATAAACTGCTAGTAAGGCGTTTTGGGCTTTTGACTACCACTAGCAGTTATTGTAGGTATTCGTTTACATCCGAGATCCACGATTAAATTGTCCTCGTCTCGATAGTAGGGAGACGCTAAACAAGTTTAAAAAAAAAACAGTTAAGTACTTGATTAATCATATTTTATTAAAATATAAATATGTACTATTTAAATTACTTTCATACTTAAAGATTATCTACCTACAACTCCTAACTCGCGGCCGCCACCACCGGGCCACCACCGATCCTATCACCTTACTTATCGTTATTCCGTTGTATAATATGTAGGTACCTCTACAGGAATTATCAGCCTACTCCTGGCCCCATCTGCGTGGGTTTCGGGTTCCGAGACTACAAAGTTACTCTCAGAGACAAGTTTATTTATTCCCGATTACCTTATCAAAACTAAGCTAAAATGAATAACGAGTTAAAACAACTGTAATATAAAGGTTGGATTTCTAACAAACGATGGTTAATTTGTATTCAAGAATTAATCTTTAATCGTATGTAGTCGGAATGTTTAAAGGCTCGTGTGTTTTGTTTTAAATATAGATTTTATTAGTTCGGAGCCCAGTCGCGGTGCTTGCGGCTTGATTATATTAATTGCTCATTAGTCTAGAAGTCCTAAGCGAAGGTTAGATTTTTAGGTCGAGCAGTATTATTGGGTTATTCTATGATATTCTCAGTAGCAGCTCGGAATCTGGACTTGAGCCCGGTTAACGAAAGTAGGCTAACCCTAATACATGGAAACTAAAACATATTTGCTGAGTTTTTGTGTAGGTAGGTATATTAGAATATCCCCCAGAAAAAGAAGGCGTGATGGTAGGAAATGTTTAAAAAACAGAAAAAGAAATTAAACATATTTAGGTTAATTTAGAAAATGTTTAAAGTTCCTGTGCAGAATAAAATAACGCACGGGCAACTGCTTATAATTATGTATCGTTTACCACGAACTAAGTCAATTCTGAAACAATCGTAATGGATAAAGATACAAGGATAAAACTAGGAACAACAACATTCTTATATTAACCAGTTTCTTACGTGAATGTAAATCTACTTTAAATGGAAGATTTATTATTTAAAGCTATTTCTACCTTATAGTTAATAATTTCAAGCTCTCATTCACGTGTTAAGCACAACGTATAATTGTATCGTGACACATAGTCAGATGAGTCAATTAACAAGTGCAGTCACGACTAGTGATGATTCAGGTTTTTAAAAAGAGTACAATTATTGTACGCTACAATTTTCAAGATATTATTAAATTTCTTGTACTCCAAAAAGCCCAGGCTTAGAACAGTGACGATCATGGTTGAGGACGCTAATAAACGTATATGATCATAGCAAGGGACATCTATAGCCTCTGCCGTCCCCAATGATATACAGGCGTGAAAATATGTACTTATTCATGTTTCAATGATACAAATGAAATGATGACAGTTTTTTGAAATTATAAATATGTATATCATGCCGATCTGATATCATTGCGCGTCAGGTCGTTGCGTTCTCTAAATAATGGTTGAGTTACACTATGACCGATGTATGCGTGCCGTCAGTCAGGACTAGACAACTCAAAGCTGTTATGGCTCTTCAGAAGGTTCAGATATTGCCATACAATGTAAAACTCGCAAATCTGATAAGATTGCTACAGTCTGATCTTTAAAACAGACCATGATTCTCTAAGATTCTTTCAGAATTTCTTAGAAGTCGTCATAAATTAAATCAGGTCCCTTCGACTTAAAAAATGTAATAAATTGACTTACACAATATATATATACATAATTGTAGTAAAAAATCTATTCACAGAAATATCATTAATCGATGTAAAAATATCATTACTTCGCAACTGATGTTGATTCTTCCTATGGTTTATATTATAATTAGCATATCTACAACTAGAAATGACAAGCTGTTAGTGCTGTGTTCTCCAGTTGCCAGTGTCGCAATGTCAGACTTTAAATTGCAACACACCACATCGTGTGCTGTCAACTTTTAGAACCCTTTGCCATAGCACTGTTTTGTATTCAGGGCATTTCGAAAGTGCATATTACTTTTCACTCATTTTAGAGTGAGATATCTTCTCTATTTTAAAATAATTAATAATATTTAAGTATGTCAATATTTATTTAAGTAAATTGATTACGTTTGGTAGGGTCATTAGGGGTTTCAAATTTGGTGTTCCTTCATAAAATAATATTTTTAAAATAAACAATCATTTAGATAAATTCTTATAAGAAAGTGTGCGAAAAATTGATTTCAATTTAATACTTCTACGGTGACCCAATTACAAACTCGGCACAAAGTGTCCGTGTGAGGGAGATGGAAAACGTTATCTGAGAAGTGTTGGTTGAGAGCTTAAATTTTAAGCACTAATTTTTCGGCTTTTACTTTTTATTTAACCACACACCTTATAACCTTATAAATGTATACTAAGTATGAGTTAGGTAAGTAATTAATAAAAATTGTCAGGAAGCTTAAGTTCAAATTCTCTAGCTTTCAATTACGTAACGTAAATTGATTGATTCTTTTATAAAAGTCACAGGGAAAGACAAAATGTTTTATTTCCATTCGACTAGTATTACCTACATGTAGTTTTGAAATGTAAAAAACTAGTAGCACGGTTCAAATAGTGGGTATTATGGAGAATAGACAGTATTCTATTTACTTACTGTATTTTTTTACCTGTTATAGCTTTTATTCGGTTAATAAGCAACGTCCTAATTAAAGGTTCTTATCCATACCACCAGACTAGGTACGGTCGTCAGCACATCAGAATACCACAAATAACAAATTTTCTTATTCGATTTTGAACTTAATTAATAACGTTTTAAGGTTATAAATCATTTGGAGAAATTTGACTGTACTTAACAGGGTAACAACCAAAATTTACACCATACGTAAAACTATTTATTACGAATACCCGTACAATAAAAGTAAACATTTTAATACGATACTGGCCAAATATTGACTGGTTCAATAGGTATTAATTATATGTTCGTTACGTTATCCGAGCCTTTTCCCAATTAAGGTTGGAATTACATTATTCTGACGCGGACGAGATAGGTACATGTCTACCGCGAAATTGTACCAATTTTATCCGCTAACATACTGTATGTCGGTAATAAGTTCGTTACGTGGCCAACATTTTCGGCTAAAAAAGGTATGCGGCGAGTACGGGTTGAGTTGATATGGAAATGTTTTAGTGCTCTCTATCTCACCATTCGTCAATATTGTTTGGACAGTGTGTTGGTTTTTTTAGACTGCCTAGATACACAATGAGTGTTTAAATTAATTTTATGGAGATTTTAAAGAGATAGTGAAAAGCGGTCAGCATAATTTTGATTTTAGTTTTAGTAATTATGAAAGAGTAAAGTCGAGTAAGTCTTATTCTATATTTTTTTAAGTAGCAGCTCGGATTCTACATTTGTATTGGTTAATGACAATCGGCTCGCTTCCTATAACATAAGAATAAACTTATCAGTGAACTGTGGGTTGTGTGTGGGTGGAGCACATCAAGTTACCACAAAATGACAAATTATCTCAGTTGATTTTGAACTTTTTCTTCAAGAATTTAAGGTTTAAAATCCTTTGGAGAAATTTGACAGTTTTGTATACCTTGACCGGCTGGCGACTGTACATTACAGTATTTAAATTCGGCCTAATTCTTCGAAGAATACGGAGAATGTTAAGCTATGAAGTAAAACGATTGTAGAGTGAAGTTAAAGATTATTTCTAAAATATAAATAAGTATCGATCACCCAATGCAGCGCGCAATATGAATATATTACTTAGCAGTAAAACATCAAGTGCGACCATTCTCAAAATATACCGTAATTGGTCAAGTGTGGGTGTAAAATAATACTTACATCAACTTTTAGAGTTCCATTTTTAATACGTAATAAATAACTGTAGTTTTGATCGAAAGTTCAGCCAAATTCGAATAGGCAAATTCTTCAAAAATATTTACTAAGTTGTTTTTTTTTATGGAACCTTAACTTTTAGGGCACTTACCTTTGTCTTTAGTTTCAAATTATTTTTATTTCACCCGAATCTACATTTTTATTTTTGAAAATGAAAGTTTTTTTCGAAAACCAGTAAGGAGAATAGAGTTTCAGACCGTTTCCAAAACTCACTTTGAAACAATAAATTTTTTACCTTGAACAGGTTAATAATTACAGAAAGTAAATAAAACTAAGTTCGTATTAAAAAAATATACCAAATGTAAGTAGAAACTACTCATATCAAACCCATTTTGCACACAATTCTAAAGTAATAAGAATGTTTTTGCTTTATTCAACGCAGTTCTACAAAACAGTGTACACTACAAAATATAAAACTGTTTTCATCTCCCACATAAGCCGCAGAAAACTGGTTTTATAATCAAAATATTTCTTTCTCAGTTCACAAAATATTAGCATACCTTATGAATGCGAAATTAGACTTTAATTCCGAATCCGAATACGGAAATGTTTACTGTTTCTGCTTGGCAAATAGTTACGTCGTCTGTACAAATAATCGTTCAAAACTATACCTTACATGCCATCACGACTTTGTTGTCCGAAGGGATAGGCAGAGGCGCATTTGACTATTACAATTGGAAACATGACATAGGGGGTGATGAGTATCAATCAAAAATGATCTATTAAGTAACATACCATCACGCCTGTATTCCCCGATCGGTTAGGCAGAGGTGTACTAATGTATACCCACTTTTCGCCGGTATGTTTAGGTCGCATGTAATAGGTGGCGAGGCTATTGCCATTAACCGGGCACAAATCCAGACTCCGAGCTGCTACTGGTGTATTTCATATAAAAACCCAATAACACTTTGCTCGACTCGGGGATCGAACCCAGGACCTCTAGCGTAGCAGTCGCGCTTAGGACCACTAGACGAATGGGGCAGTAATCTATTAAGTATCTCTTTTTTATATCTTTTAAGTGTTTCATTGATCTAGAAGTTGCCAGAGCGACTTCAAGGAGAAGCTCCTGAGTTAAATATACGACCCCAGTAGTGTTTTTGGATTTTCTATAAGTAATATTCGCAGTGACTCCACAGAGTTTGGATCGCCTTATTACATGGGACGTCAAATCCACCAGATTAAAATACTCCTCTCTTTTCGGTTTACAAGCGTTATGGTATGTTACGTTATAATTATTATACAACTTAACTCCTTATTTCTATCGTATGTTAACTCCTATTTCTCCTTGTGTTTTTTATTCTTCTTTATTATCTCGTTGACGTTTTCTAGAAAAACAAAGAATCTTATAAGTACGACAAGGTAAATAATATCTGCTAACCCTCATTATGCCAGCGATTCTAACCCTTCTCATACTGAGAGAAGACCTGTGCAATGAGACAGTTAATTTGTTGATAATAACTTGATTTTTAAGTTGTTCACATTTTTTTAAATGTTTACTATGATTTTCTATTATTTTAACACTTGATCCTTTATATTTTAATGTTTATTTTAAAATATTTGTTTAGTTTATTTTGTAGAACGCATGATGTGGTCTCCTTTAATTGAAGGAGTACAGTTACTATAAGCAGTTGTGCCATGTTTTATATGACAAATTGTATACTTTCTTTGTTGGAAATCCTTAAATAAAGTTAAGTAGTACCGTGTATGTTTTCAATGCAGAAATGTAGAGCAGTCCTAATTATCAATCATTCCAATCATTTGCTATGATGATATTACCATATCATTAGTATTTCAATAGAGCCTAACATCAATAATTTGTAGGTACCTGAGCTATTATATTACATAACGTTAATGACCTCTCGGTTATCTTCATACAATGATAGTCAGAGGTCATCTCTGATTAATGTCAGATATGTTGTGTTGAGGTAAGGTTATTCAAAGGACTATGATAAACATTTCTGTATTTTATACAAGTTAATTCATTCCAAATGTTTAATTTCTAAATAGAGTTTATTTCACAGTTCATTTCTAAAACAGCTATCTTTTTAACCCTCAGCTAAGCATGTATTTTTTTTATTTTGAATAATCTGTGGGCTAACAAGATAAATAAGGTCTGAAATAATTGCTGCCTACTTTAGCATTACAGAATTGTCTTACATAGGTAACAATTATAATAATTAATACACTTTTATAACATATAAACATCAAATATAACATCTGTTTTTTTATTCTTAACCCTTCGAGTCCCATATTTTAAACACAATACCAAATCTAGGTATTATTTGAGTCTCACCGGTAAACCTGTGAGGGCGTCGTCGTTAAATTAAAAGCACATGGAAAAAACACCGATGAATTTTCAAATTCAATCGTATATTCATCATATACAAGATGATGGTGAACAGTTAGCTCACTTTGGAAAATGGTGTATACTGCGTTAGCAACAAGAAATATACAGCTCACCGTTCCAGGCAGACATTGGCTGAATTATTGAACGGCTCTGCAGCTCGCCCTAGCAAACTCATTAATACCAACCGTATTTCCACCTTAATTAGTCACATACATCTAAAACACTACATTCCACACATTTGCAAAATCAATTTATTTCTCAATCCATTAAATCACGTATCGCTTCAATACTTATCCTTGGCCAGTTTTACAAGATCCCTAAAGTCCCCCGCGGTTTCATTGTTAGAGGAGCTTTGGAGAGACTTTGAATGGTATATCGCATGTCTAATTAAATTGGCCGACAATAAAAGTTACCCCATGTTAAGTACAATGCATGGTGCAAGGGGCTGCTACCCTTCGGGAGATTATGGGGGTCTGTCATGGGACGCAATAGTGTTTGAAATCACTTGTGCGATGTATTTGTTGATGTGGCACGTAACTTACCTAATCGTACGTATGAAATTCAGTTTCTTATCGAGAATGACTAGATATCTGCTATAGCATTTAATCAGTATAGCATTGTTGGGTCAGGTTTCCATTCTGTCCAGCGAAGCATATTTTAAGTGGGTAATACCGTCGATAGTTAAACTTTAAACGATTTAAGCATTCTGTCTTCTGAACCAAGTAAAGATTGTATTATAATAATACGGGTCTCACCCGTAAATATTATTACAAGTATTCATTCAGACCGGCCGGGCTAAACTTTTCACCAAGGTATCTATAAAGAGAGTTGAACGTAGAATTAATAATTTGACTTCCATCCAAAACACTGGCCGGGGCAAGCCATTTTAGTCTTCACAAATCAGTTTGGTTGTGACTTTTTTAGTTGGACCCGAGCCTCTTATACTTCCAAACAGAATATATTTATATTTATTTCTATTCGACGCAGTGACTCGGCCTCCACTAGGGTCGCGCGTCTGAAGACAAATCAATAAGCACATATTTGTCAAAATCGTTTTACGCAGCCCTACTCTTTGTGTAGGTACCGACTCAGTGTTCGGACTTCGGCCTGAAGGGTCCAGGACAAAACTCCTTTTTATCTTTAAATTTGATTTTAAATTTCGAAGGCATTTGCTCATATCCAAACAAATGACAGGAGCGAGTAGAGAAATTATTTTTATTAAATACTTAAAGGTTGTTGAGTTATTAGTTTTTTAGTTCATATATTACCTGTAAAATGAGGTACAAAAGAGTATTTATTAAAATTTAAAACAAATCAAATAATTTGTCCACTGAATACCTTAAGCCCCGGATAACATAAAATGGATTGAAATACTTATATTTACACAATAATTGCACGCAATACGCAGAGCTTAATTGTTTGCTTTAGCCACATAACATTACTGTTACGTGATATTTCACATAGTCTATGTAAATACGTAAATACGAGAGCTTTCAATTGGTGAGAGTAATTACTAGGTACAGGGTACCATGAATGTTTAAAAGTTCCGCGAATCAAAATGACGTCCTCCTTTTAATTCGCGGATTTTTTTTTGATTTTACATACCTAATTCTGCATTCTTATAAAATATAACAGCTGTTTAAAAATTAATATTTTTATAAGAAAATCAGTTCATAAACATTAAATATATACCTAAGTACTTGACCATTCATAAAAATATGCTGTCAAAATGAAAATTTTGTTTTGAAGTCTGTTTACAAAACTCCATCCGGCCCAGCCATATCATGACTTCATGACAACTGCTGTGTCCATGTTCAAGACAAAATATATGTTTCAATTATCATTACTTACAATGAAACCTACGTTTCATCAACTATCAGTCCACAAAAAATACATTTAGCACTTGAAAAATGACGTTGTTAACTGAGGAGTCGACAATATCTTTGTCTACTCTAGGTACTCGATAAAATAAAGTACATATAGGTACTTACCGTTTATTTGTTTTTTTTTTTATATATCAGTATCAATCCAGCTCATAAATCGTAATCGTCACCCCAGCATGAGGGCAAATGATATTTGTAAGTTCCATTTCCTGAAATATTCAGTTGTTTTTTTTTTCCAATAGATGGCGGTAGCATTCAATCCTTAGAGATTGAAGCTGTGAACGTGTGTATTAAGCAGTAATAAAAATGGCATAAAAGTATTTTACATTAACGCGTTACAGTTTTCTATAGTGAAACGTTGTAGAATGTCGGACGTTAGGAAAAATCTAGTTAAAAATTTAATCTAGAACTTGCTTAATATTTTACGATGCGGTTTAAGCGTTTAAAAAATAAAACTGCGATTAGTTTAACTAGTGGTTTTATGTGTCTGAAGCCTCCAGTTTAGTACTAATAGGTACTAAACACCCTGTCCAGAATAAATAACTTAACTTTTAAATGCTATTTATACATTTATGAGTATGCAATCATCATCATCATCATCATCATCCACAGCCAGACTTCACCCACTGCTCGGTATAGGCCTCCTCAAGTTTGTGCCATCCACATAATATATGCAATAGCATCACTTAATACCTACTTTTATCAATTTAAAAAAAAGAAGAGGTTCCCAATTCATCGTTTATGAAACAATTACACTTTTAATAACACATTTTTTAGTAGTTAGTTTAGTGCACAGTATTGGTAGGTTACTCTTATTTTAAATTTAGTTGTTTTCGATCTCGATCGGTTAGACGAAAATAACTTATATTACCGTTTTTAATTTGGTTTTGGCAAACACTACACACTAAGTAGTACCAAATCTAGCAATTAGCATGAATCTTGAACATTGTTCTAAGTTGTCTTACATTAGAACCTAGTGACTGCACATAACGCCACTACCACATCACCCCGCAACCCTCTGGCAAAACATATTTCGTGGGATCTCATTCACCATATAAATCCTTCTAACCCTTTACCGACGCCCGTGGGATGGGGTAGCTCCTTATGCGTACCATTGAAAATAGGTAACACAATAAAAACACATAAACATAACATACTATCACGCCTTTATTCCCCGAGGGGTTAGGCAGAGGTGTACTAATGTACACCCACATTTCGCGGATAGGTATGTTTAGGTCCCGTTAACCGGGCACAAATCCAGACACCCCCAAGAATTTCATATTCCAATAACACTTTGCTCGACCTGAGGATCGAACCCATGACCTAGCAGCTAGGCGTAGCAGTCGCGCTTAGGACCACTAGACTAATGAGGCAGTCCTAAAATACATAAACTTACTAACCACCTTGACCTCTTTTGCTTGTAACCTCCATCAGCGTTAGGTTAATTAGATTCAGCTGAAATTTACGTACTTATTACCTTCTTTTGTAATTTTCGGTTAAGGGTTGAAAACCGCCCTCTCCTCCCAAAAGGACAGGTTTATTTGTTGTCCTTTTCGCAACTAAACCGCTAAACAGATTCTAATAATGTTATAACAAGGAGATAGAGACGAAAACGCCTATACCATATACAATACCTTTTATCTCAAAAGTACAGTAATAACATGAATGAAATGTTTTTTTGTTAGTCCCGTATCGGTTTTAGGCTTCCGTAGCCAAATGGCAAAAAACGGAACCCTTATAGATTCGTCATGTCTGTCTTTGTCTGTCTGTCTGCCCAATGGTGTCACAGCCACTTTTTTCCGAAACTATAAGAACTACCTATGCTGTTGAAACTTGTTAAGTAGAAACACAAAAATAGAAAAAAAAACATAAATTTTGGGGGTTCCCCATACTTAGAACTGAAACTCAAATATTTTTTTTTTCAGCAAACCCATACTTGATTCTAATATCATTTTTTTCTAAACTGAATAGTTTGCGCGAGAGACACTTCCAAAGTGGTAAAATGTGTGTCCCCCCCCCCCTGTAACTTCTAAAATAAGAGAATGATAAAACTAACAAAAATATATGATGTACATTAACATATAAACTTCTACTTAAATCTGGTTTGAACGAGATCTAGTAAGTAGTTTTAAATAGTTTTAGCTTTTAATATGTCATAAATGGTACGGAACCCTCCGTGCGCGAGTCCGACTCGCACTTGGCCGGTTTTATTTTAAAGTTTACTAGCAATGTGGGTCCGACATTACTAGTATTTTCGATGACCACTCGTATTAAGCTAAATGCTTGTATTACGAGTGGGTTCACGTCGGTAGTGCAATGGGTGAGTTTCGGACTGGCAACCACATGATCGCAAGTCCGACGCCCTAAGCGATTAGGCTTTAGTGTTTTTCGCACCAAAACCGATGAAGAGAATCTGATAATTTTAGCAAAGAGATAGATAGAAAGGACTTAGGTAAGGATGATGTTACCTTATGTCTCAAAAGATAGTATTTTAATAGTCTTTTTGGGACATATACATGTATGAAATGTTTATTTGTTTGTCCCGTATGAGTTCCGTTACCTTTCATCCGATTGCGGTGACACTTTGGTAAGTAGTTATGCAAATCCCTGCGAAGGTTTATGACCGAAAAAAAGAAAAAAGAAGGAGGAGGTTTTACCCTCTAACTGTATTCTAACCGGTTCCTCAATGCCATTCAGGTAAGCATCTCGTAATAAATATCTTAGCTTGGTGATAGGATCGAGGAGATTATGTTGTCAGTGGAAACGCGGGGTAAGAGCGAGTTCCCCTCAGTTGCAGTTCTGGTATTCGGTAGACCGTAGGTGTTAAGGCTAGGCAATGCATCAGCAAATCCTTTGGTATTGCAGATGTCCATGGGCGGCGATGACTACTTACCATCAAGTAGTAAGAGTTGGTCATGTACCGAATTAACCAATAAAAAATCGGGCATAGCTACTGGCTCCGTTCTTTTATATCTCCGGTCACTATCTATACTTCTATGCTAATATTATAAAGAGGAAAAATTTTATTGTTTGTTTGCATTGAATAGGCTCTGAAACTAATGGACCGATTTGATTTTTTTCCACCAATCGAAAGCTACGAGTACATTATTATTGTGTGACATAGGCCACGCGGGCAATGCCGCGGGCGAAAAGATAGTTTAACTATAAGCCTGTGTAATTTCGTTAGTCTGTTAGTGTCCTTTTGAAACGCTACAACCTGACAATGATACTTACTTATTATCATTTTAAAGGATCAAGTTTTTTCATGGTCGAATGTTTCCCGCCCTTTGCAAGGGTTCGTACCGCTTAAGGGGACTGGTCATACGCTAATTAGCAAACGGATTTTCGTTTCACGCAGCGATATTGTCTAACCCTTGGATAAATGGGGTTACGTGTCATGGAAAAATACATTTTGTATTAAATATAATATGAGTGATTTGAGAAGAATATAATAATTTAATATAGTAACATGTTTATCTATACTTGACTATAAATAAAAATATGTACCTAATATGTGAAAATAACTAAAAAACGAAAAACAAATGTGGTAGTTTTCCATATAAATAAATTATAATTGTAAATATTAGACATATTCTATCGGCGATAGCCTAATGGCTAGGACACGGACTTGCAATCATGTGGTTTCCGGTTCGAACCCACCCATTGCATTACCGACGTGAATTCACTCGTAACACAAAAATTTAGCTTAGCACGAGGGGTTAATACTGCCGTCGTAATGAAAAAGGGCACAACTAACATTTTTTATTTATTTAGTTATATACATATTTGGAATCAGAATTAAAAGTCCAATCTGCCTATATTTTTTGTAAAAAAAATTGAAAAATGTTAATTGTGCCCTTTTTCGTTACGACGGCAGAATACTATATAGCAAAAAAGGTTTTTTTTAGTCCTAGTCGAAACCTAGTTGAAAAAATATCAAAAATCAAATAAAGCACCAGACACACAGGTTATTAGGTCGTTAGTCGTTAGTATGTGTCATCTGTTCGGGAACGACACCATTTTCTTTGAATGTATCCAATACACCTCATTACCTAGATATTTTCTTTGGATATATTAGGGTTCCGTACATCGAATCGATGGAAATAATACCGTTTTGAGATCACTCCGTGTTACACTCATGTGTACTCGAAATTTTAAGTTGCAATGATTAGATATTAACTTATAATCTACTTAAATCAATTATCGACTCAGTAGTACTGTAAAATAATATTGTTTTAGATTGAATACATTAAAAAGATACCTACGGTCTTTTCAAGTTTCATTTCATATTACCAGTTTATCACATAGATTTGTATCAAGATAACTTGAAAGATTTTGATAAAGTAAAAAAAAAATTAAAGTTAACTTAAATTACTTACAGAAAATCTGGAGATATTTCTTAATCTATTTAAAATTTATTGTTTTTATCAAATTATTTATAGCAGCGGTAGCTTTTTAAATTTGGTAGAATAATAAATGTTACTGCCTCGTTGGTCTAGTGGTCCCAATCGCGACTGCTACGCTAGAGGTCTTTGGTTCGATCCCCAGGTCGAGCAAAGTGTTATTGAGTTTTTTCTATGAAATTCTCAGTAGCAGCTCGGAGTCTGGATTCGTGCCCGGTGAATGGCAATAGGCTCGCCCCCTATTAAATGGGACCCAAACATACCGGCGAACTGTGGGTGTACATTAAGTACACCTCTGCCTAACCCTTCGGGCAATACAGGTGTGATGGTATGTTATGTTATTAAATATTACAGAACCCTCATTGCTTGAGTCATACTGTGTTGTGTATGAAGGGAACAGGGGCATTGAGCATTGTAAAGGCTACTTAAACCTACGCTATTCCTACGTAAACCTTCTCGGGAAAAAGTACTATCATTGTATGTATAACATTCCTGCTTGCCTCACCCTTTAAAAGTGTACAGTAAATGTTGGACCAGTCTGACATGGTCTTGGCAAATGTCACAAATCCCATGAAATTGACTATAGGAAAAGGGAAGGGAAGTGCGGTTTTCGGCCCCTACGAGTCTGACTTACCTGCGGCCTCCCTAGGGCCGCCAACTAGAATAATGATAGCCACAATGCTAGTGTTACTTTTGTCCATTCTAGCCCTTAACCCTTCACTTGCTTACCTTCCGGGTACAAGAGGGCTGTGATGATAATGGATCGTTTCGAGTTCCAAACTCCGCAGCAGCCTTTCAAAAACGTCCTCGACATTCGGTCACTTGATTATCTTTTTACAATTAATCTCGAAAACCACTTAACAATTTTATATTTGTAACGGTAAATGTACGATAAGATGCATTAATTTAGGGTTAAAATTACTGTTAGGCTCTTGATCTATGATAGTGTTCTGTTGCAGTAGGCAACGTAACTTTAGTTAGTTAAGTAGAAAGAAAGAAATTATTTTTTATACCTTAAAGCCTAATTAAATAAATAACACTGAAATTTAAACTTATAAAACTTAAATTTAAAAACTAAATTAAACTTATTAAAAACTAATAAAGAAAAAAACGGATTCGCAAGGTCAAAAAAATGGTACATAAATAATGTTTTTTTTTCTCTTCGGTCTACTTATAAAAAAACAAACGACGAAAGTGGTTGAACAATCGCCTGCTGTGCTGCCGATCACGGGTTTGATCCCCGTACGGCACTTGAATACCCTACAGATCTGTCAGGTTGCATGTATTTTTTTTAATCTTTTTTGTATATGCACCCACAATACAGTATACCTACTGGAGGACATCGTAGTGATGCAATGTTTTATTAAAAATCCAAACTAAATGGATAACTTTTGGCAGTACTTATCTACTTATAACTTATTATTTTCAACTGCTGCATATGCAGCTAAATCCAAGCAGTCTGTCTCAATGGCCTAGTGCTAAACGTGGCTGCTATGCACGAGGTTTTGGATTTGAAAGGGTCCCAGCCTGTCAATGTCTTGGAATTTCATAAAACCCATGGCCGTAACTATAGGGCAACCCTGCGACCTCCCCTGGTAACAGACAATCCATGACGATATTTCGTACTATAAAAAAATCTGAAAAGAAGTAAGTAAAGGCTTTCTATGAAAATCTTTGTAGTATACCAAGTTTTACCAAAAACTTCCTCGAATTGACAAAAGAACTGATATATCTACCGATTTTTATTAACTTAAACTACCCACTTCATAACAAAACATCCCATACTCTACTTGTTGTGGTAGGGCCACGCTTTCGCAGCATGAATGGGCCGGCTTGACCGGGGAAGTACCACAGTCCCGCAGAAGACGTCCGAGTAGTAGCGTTTCGCTACTGCGCTTCGTTCGGTGAGCGAGAGGGCCGGAGGCTCCGATTCGTTCCTCAGTCCTCTTCCTTCTCCTTTTCTCCTTCCCCTCCCTTTTCCCTAAATAGGCTCGGCAACGCATCTGCAACTCC
Organism: Subacronicta megacephala; assembly: GCA_958496365.1. Taxonomy (NCBI): domain Eukaryota; kingdom Metazoa; phylum Arthropoda; class Insecta; order Lepidoptera; family Noctuidae; genus Subacronicta; species Subacronicta megacephala. Next base: position 4,650,365 of record OY292525.1, read on the forward strand.
TTTGATTTTGCAGATTTCCATGGGCGGCAATGACTACTTACCATCAGATAAAAAAAAAAAACTCCTTTCTGGCTTTCACCGACCAGTCGTCCAGAATACCTTAAAGATTTGCTTATACAGATGATAGTTCATTTTAATAATAAATTAGCATATTATTATTTCAAATTTATGAAGTAAATTTCCTGAAACAGGTTTGACACGTGATACTTACAGAATATTTAAAAATATTCAACAACTCAAATTAAATTAAATTATGATATTGTCTCCCAATATGTTAATTGAAAGATCTACTTAAGATTCTGCGTATGTATAATATAGATGCTCAGTATATTAGCCTTTAACCTTGAAATTAAAAAAAATAAAAGACTTATTATAATAAATTTTATCAGTTTTAATTAGAATAAATACTTAACAGCTCAAAAAGAAAAGAAAATTAAAGATTTAAATGTTTGACATTACAACAAGGGTTACGCAGAGGTGTACTAATGTACACCCACATTTCACTGGTATGTTTAGGCCCCATGTAATAGGGGGCGAGCCTATTGCCTTTAACCGGGCACAAATCCAGACTCTGACTTGCTCATAACTCATCACTCAAGGGACAGTTCCCTTTGAAAAACAGATTAAAAATGCTTCGTAGGTACTACTTTAAATATCGATAACTTGATGGCAAAATAATACCATCAAGATATCGAAAATAAGAACTGTTGAACTGTACAGGCAACACTAGTATTATAATATCACCGACTAGTTCCACTCGATTGCATTTTGAAGTAGACACTAGACAGTAAAAAAAGTATTATAAATAATGTGTTGCCATATATTTTATTGTGCCACTTTGTTACGGAAGTCTACTTTCACGCACGAACCGACATTGCACGGAGCGGGTCAACTTGTAACATCTGTCAACTAAACATACTTACTTTTTTGCTAAAAACTAAATGGCGAATCTTTGCTAATGTATGGACATGTCGACCGGTAATGTGTTTTTATAATTCGATAGACGAGTGTCTCTTGATATTTTTCGATGTTATAAATTGTATTTTTAATAAGTAATTCTGTTTTCGTTTGCCTAAATATTGGTCGCAGACTTCACAAGTCTAGTGAAAGTGTGCATAAATAAATAATACATGAAATGAAGTAAGTATTGAAATGATATATTTATTTCTGCTAGTACATACATACGTCTTATAAAAATACACTTTTTTAAGGCAATGGTTTGAATTCTTTTGACTAGATGGCGCTAGCGTTTCTTAACTCCCGGAGTATATAGTAACTAACAGCAATAATGAGTAAGAACCATGCTCTCTCTTTGAAGTCCAAATGTCATGGTATTATGAAGTACTTAGTAGACTTGAAGTTACATCGGACCTAAACATACCGGCGAACTGTGGGTGTACAGAAGTACACCTCTGCCTTACCCTACGTAGGTATAGCATGGCATCAACATAATGTTGAGTGCCATCCCTATTCCTAACGGTGATGAAACACACTATTACTTTTAAATTGTATTTAAGTAAAAGTATCACAGGTAGTCATAGTGTCTTAAGCATGGAATAAAATGTTTTTCTTTCTTTCTATGTATGTTGAAATATTATACAAGTACCGTAATTCCAAGCATATTACAAAGTTAATAGTAATACTCGTATATCTGTATTAGTTTTATGAAACCGTTTCAGTAACTTAACATAAACACCAAAAAAACCTTGTTATAACATGTTGAACATTCAAATTCGCAGAATCTCAATTTATTTAATACGCGATAAAAGCGCAGATCTAGATAGAAATCCAGGTAATTTTACAGCAAAAATGTTTCCTTAAAACAACAAAACGAATCCAGGAATTCCACTCGCTTGAAACAATATACCTTTCAGAAGGTATTTCAGATTGCATATAAGAGGACTTGGATTAAAAATAAAACTCGATTCTTTACTGATTGAAAAATTGGATCACTTTTACTGTTATTTCAGTGAAGGAAAATATCGACTGCGGACGGCATTCGAACCTGCTTCTTCTGGTTAGGTACACCAGACGGTGCACTCAGGTTCTCAGTCTGGTCAGTGGATTTGTATAGGTTGTGTACACACGGCTACAGGTCAACCTATACAAATCCAGTTTAAGCTTGCCTTACATTGTATAGGTTTCTCATACAATAAGAGGCCAGCGTAGCAACTGGTTTTGTAAAGCTTGATGTATAGCCGTGCGTACACTAGAAGACGCAGGTTCGAATCCTGCCCGAATTTTAAAGATCTAATCATACATGGGGACAGACTGAAGCGACTTTGTTTTATACTATGTAGTGATGTATTTAACTAGGATTATAAGTGTGTATTGACAAACTTTAATCTTTAATTTTGCATCATTAAGGCAAGGGCAATCTATATTTCTATGCTATATATACTATAATATAATATTTTATTATAAAGCCTAAGAGTTTGTTTGTTTGTTTGCTTGAACGCGCTAATCTCATGAACTACGGGTCCGATTTGAAGAATTCTTTCAGTGTTAGATAGCTCATTTATCGAGGAAGGCTATAGGCTATATATCATCACGCTAAAACTAATAGGAGCGGAGCATACATGAAAAATGTTGCAAAAACGGGAAAACATATTACTTTTAACCACGCGGGCGAAGCCGTGAGCGGAAATCTAGTATTTAATAAGGTGTCCTTAGAAACTGCCTTATTGTTCTATTGGTGACAAGCTCAGCTGATGAGTGTGCGATCACAGTTTTGATACCCAGGTCTACTAAAGTTGTATTCAGTTTGACATTCTCAGCAGCAGCTCAAAGTTAGGATGTGTGCCGGTAAATGGTAATAGGCTCGCTTCAATAGTAAAAGTAAAGGTGAAGACTGTAGGTGGTATATTAGTATCTATACTACCCACACATACGCCTAATGTGCTAAACGTTATCGTAAGCACGTATAGGTATACCATACACATTATATATACTATCTTGCGAATTTTTAAGCGATTGTATTATTATGCTGTTGGGGCTTCCATGGCGCTGTAGTGCCTCCTTGATGTTCGCTGAAGCACAAACGGGGTGTTTTTACAGCGTTATTAGAAATAAAATAGTGTCACTACGCGATCGCCTACGAAGTAGTCACAACAGCATACTGAAAGTGGTTGCTAACAGATGGGACTGTCCTATACAGGAATTCTGGATGGGAAAGCTTGTAGGAGTAGCTAAGTACCCTAAATAAATAAAATTGTTATTATTTTTTACTAACCTAATTTTAAGTTTTACTAACACTACTATGGACCTGTGTCTGAAAATAAAGAGTTTATTTATTATTTATTTATATTACATACATACATACATACACTCACGCCTTTTTCCCACAGGGGTAGGCAGAAACTATGGACTGCCACTTGCTACGACTCTTGCATATCTCTATCGCTTCTTCCACATTCATACATCTTTTCATACACACGCGCCGGTTGCGAGTACTACGTTATTTATACTATTATTACTACTATTATTACTACTATTATTTATATTTATTATATAAAATTTTCAAAATTTTGTAATCATTTTGGTGGCTTCTTTTTCAAAGTACATTTCTTTCGAAATAGCTGCGCATGTCTTAAGTCAACGGTGCTGAACTGCCGCAGTGGTATAATCACTAACGAGTACCTAATTAAATGTATTGGACATATTGTATATTGAAATTAGTAAGCAAAATACGAATGTATCTTTACACCGAATTTCTATGTTAAAATTTACCAATGCCCATATAAACAAATTCTTTATATTTAATAATGTGTGTACTAACATCTATTTAAATTTACTATGAATTGGTTCATATGGACTATAATTCTAAAAAAAAAGATTATTATTATTATAAAACCACTTGCTTAGTCGCGCGTAGTTATTTCGGACAAACTGTAGGTTGGAAAATTTGTTTTTTTTAAAGTTCAAATTTGTCCCAATTTAGTTTATGCCGTCATTCTGTGTTTCTTACTAATGATTTTTAATCTTCCTAGATTATTTCAGACGACATTAGATTTATCAAACTTAATTACATTCGCAAATACGGCTTCCATTTTGTATTGTTTTTTTTAGCCGATTTAATCTAAATTCTTTGAAGTTACATTCGATCACTTGCAATGGCACAAACTTAAGGAGCACTCAGACCACCTATCGAGATTAAGTACCAAAATATAAAATAATTGGTGTGTCAATTCTTACATGCTATATGCAGGTACGTAGCTACCATTTGGCAATATTGAAAAACAAAATCCAATTTGAATTGCTCTGTGAAGCTGGATGGATGGACATCGACGCACAGCCGCTTACTATCATCATCATCAACCCATTACATTATCCCACTGCTGGGCACGGGTCTCCTCTCAGTACGAGAGGGATAAGGCTATAGTCCGCAACGCTAGCCTACTGCGGGTTGGCAGACTTTACACGCCGTCAAGAAAATCTCTCAGACATGCAGGTTTCCTCACGATGTTTTCCTTCACCGTTTAAGCGCGTGATAATTAATTATTAATACGCACATTACAATACACATATTAATATTAGCCGCTTACTATGAATTCAGTAAAAATATCTACGCAAGGGGTCCAGAATTATGTACTGAATTCTTGGTAAGTGGTTTCACCCTGTATAAATGTGCTTAAACGCTTTGTGTTATAATAAAATAAGACTTATATAGGTATTATAACTTCTGAATAGCAAATGTCTCTAACTAGACATAAATTCATATGTTTAAGTAGAAGATTTAAGTATAATCAAACACCGGAACCTTCCATTATCAAAAGCCCATACCGCAAAAATATGTATTCCTTGCGGGAATCGAATCCCCGAATTATTGAGCAAAAGCCAATCGTTTATCCACTGCGACACTCAAGTCGTCAATTTAGACCACAGTATATTCCGCATTCCGATCCCCAACAACTTGAATGAGGGGGCAATATTTGTTCTCTGTTCGTCTTAAAACCGTCTAAACGCTCCTTAAGGCGAACGAAATAAGAAATAAAGCGGAGGTCATTAGAAGTTTAATAAAGAAGCGATCTCGGCTCGGCTCGGCTAACCGAACGGCGCACAGTTTTTTGGCGCTAAAAAACTGACAAAAGAATAGACTGTGTCTTGCTGTAAATGTATTGTGAAGTTATATGTTTAGCGTCTGTTTTTTGAAGTTGGGAGACAACCAATTAAATAAATCTTTACCTACCCTATAAGATAGATTAAACCACAAATGTTTTTTTCGTTGATATGATTCGTAAACGCGGCTACGCATCAAGCTATACAAAAACCAGTTTAGACTGACCTCCCATTGTAAAGGTGTTCCTTACAAATCAAGGCCAGCCCATACTGGTTTTATATAGCTTGATGTGTAGCCGTGCGTAAATAGCCCTCCCTTTGGCGGGCGTGGCGTAATTATTATCGATGAGATTTTTCACGCAGGAGAGAAAAGTGACACACAGGAATGGCACAGTGATTAGACAACATCTTATTTATAAAACACTAGCTTACCGCCTGCGGCTTCGCCCGCGTGGAGTTTTCGTTTCTTTTAATTTTACGGGATACTATATAGCCTATGTCACTCAGGAATAATGTAGCTTTCTATTGGTACAAGAATTGTCAAAATCGGTTCAATAGATCCGGAGATTACCCTCTTCAACCTTACAAACTCACAAACTTTACCTCTTTATAATACTAGCATAGATAAATTAAAAAAAAATGAGATTCCATCCAAAATGCAATTAGCTGGCTTTCACTTTATAAGTAGACATAGTACCTATTTTGTTAAAATTTGTTCAGAGTCATGAGCGGAATTCATTAATTATTGGAATTTTTTAGCCATTCTGTTTTACTCTTCTCACCCGTGTCATTGAAGGCATAAGGTCGAAAATGTTTAACCGTTAAGATTGCCGATTGTACAACATGCATAGTATCTTAAGTAGGTTTAAAAAGTCTTACTAAAGCGAAACAACACCGCCTGTACGCTCTCATAACTGTAACATGATACTCAAACAATTTATAGCATGGTAACACACACTAAGCATATAAAAATATCTACCCACACAATATCAGTGTTGTACCTAACACAAAACTGCAACTACAATAAATTAAAGATACGAATTTAATAACGCCTTCAACTTCAACAATTTATTATAATACTTAAGTACTCGTACTTAGTACAGTTTGTTCAAAATAACTCTGCTTTTCTAAAGTTAGCCGTTCCGAACTACCGCGCTGATAAAATCAAGTGGTTTATACATAAATAATAAAATTAGTAATGAAAATAATAACGAACGCGAAACATTTACGACCCCAATTGTCTTTACACGGAGTCTTTATATAAAAATTTACTACTGCAAATCCACTTGCAGACCACTTCAGACACGCACAGTTCTTTTGAACATGTACGCAAGTATCTAATATAGGCTGGCCTCGCATTGCATACCACGTTCCTTATAAAGATAGGTCAGCTTAAACTGGAAATGCGGAGCTAGATGTGTAGCCGTGCGTACTAAGGGAATTTAAAACCGCAGCGTTTGCAAATAAAGTGAACTAAGGAATTTGGAAGATTGGATTTGTACAGGCGCCAGGAGGTCAAGGTATACAAAACTGTCAAATTTCTCCAAATGATTTTAAACCTTACATTGTTGAAGATAAAGTTCAAAATCAACTGAGAAGTTGTCATTTTGTGGTAGCTTGATGTGCGGGCCACCGTACATGGTTAATGGCAATAGGTTCACTCCTAACATAGTACAGGTCTTAAAAACAAACCGGCGAATTTTAGGTGTACTGTAATTCTTATTTTTGAGTGTGGAAATCCTTATGGGCGTATCGGACTCCACCTATGGGCATGGGGCGATGACCTACCAATTAAACCCACACGGGTGTTTCGCCGCACCACTTTTTGATGGGGCTACGGGAGCCAGTTGTCATTCTTCGACGACAGGTGTACTCTATCCCTAACCTAACCTTCGGGGATTCTAGAGGCTTGATTCATTGATGTATTAATGGCTGGGGCAGTTATAGGTTGTAGGCTTTTGATTGATGATTAGCTAGATCGACGCAATGCTCAAAAAGTAAGAAATTACATAAGTATATTTTAAATATTTTGTGCCATTTTTTTTTCAACTTATTACTGTAGCCAAAGAGCTAAATCGAGATGGCAGATAAAACCGGAAGCACGATCCTTAAAAATACGAGGGGACCGAGATAGGAAGAGTAAGACTATAGTAAAAACCTATAGTAAAAAGAATAATGATCAAATAGCATAAAAAAAAACAACACCTAAATTTATTTTTTAAATGGGGCAACTCCTGCTATTCCCGAAGGGTAAGACAAAGGTGTACACACACAACACTACCTCAATAGTTGAGTAGCCTGAGTGACCCTAACCGCGACTGCTACACCAGAGGTACTGGGTTCGATTCCCAGGTCGAGCAGTGTTATTGAATTTTTCTATGCAATTCAAGCTCAAAGTCTGGATTTATTCCGGTCAATTGCAATGGCGAGACCATTGCAATTGACCGGGAATAAATTCTATTACATGAGACCAGAAGCTATTTGCATGTATTTTTAGCAGAAGCTGGATTCGGAAATCCGTCCTGAGGATGATGATGATGATGATGATAATATGCATAAATTTTACATACTCCAATCTTGCAAATAGTCACAATAGCCATTTGTATACGTTAATAAACGACGAATAAGCCTATAACGATGACCTGTAGTCGTACGTATGGAGAGCGCGATTACCTTCAACGAAACGAAGTGGAGCCGTTACGATTCAAGACTAGTCTATTACGCAACACGCTGTGAAATCCACCGAGAAAGTTGGCCGTGGATAAAAATTACGAAAAAAATATTATTTCCGACTCTTTTATACGGTGAGGGTGGTTATTAGAAGGTCAAGAGGGGATTTTTGTTAATCGTTTTAAGATTGCGACGTCATCGGGTCGTTTTCTATTTGTCATCTCTTCGATCGTCTAAGTTTTATTTGTGAACTAGCTTTCCGCCCACGGCTTCGCCCGCGTGTTTTCTCATACAAACTTTCATCCCCTATTTTATCCCCTTGGGGGTAGAATTAATGAAAATCCTTTCTTAGCGGATGCATACGTCATAACATCTACCTGCATGCCAAATTTCAGCCCGATCCGTCCAGTGGTTTGGGCTGTGCGTTGATAGATCACTATGTCAGTCAGTCAGTCAGTCACCTTTGAGTTATATATATTTAGATATGCATCTGAGAGACATTTATTTGTACTAGCTTTCCGCATAATATGCATATATACTACAAATAAACCTTCCTCTTGAATCAGTCTATCTATTGCTGAAAACTGCATTAAAATCCGTCGAGTAGTTTAAAAGTTCTAAGGGTACAAATAGCGGGACCGACTTTGTTTTATACGAGTACTATGTAAAGGAGATAACATCCCATCACGCCTGTCTTCCCGACAATTTCATAGAAAATCCCAATAACACTGCTCGACCTCGAAATCGAACCCAAAACCTCTAGCGTAGCAGTCGCGCTTAGCACCACTAGACTAATGAGGCACTTATTCATTATAAACTTTATTTATATTATTGAAAGGAGTAGGCACTTATGGAGTTTCTTGCCGGCTTTTGTCCATAAGAACCACTATTTGGAACAAGTTTTTGACATTTTAAAAGTTCCCGTAATATTGTTCTAATTGAAATAAAGCCTTTGACTTTTACTTTCTTTTCCCCTCGAGATTGGCAAAAAGTAATACGTGAATAACGTAGGTGTTTGTACTTTTAGAATATCATTAAATGTAAAAAAAATGTATTCGGAAGACAAGTTCTAGTAATTTAATGATGTTGAAAATAAATTCTGATCGAGTCTAAGTTTCTTAAATGTCAAATGGTATTCCACTAAACTAGAAACAACGTCAAACGCCAGCTGGTCATTTTGAATTGAGAACGAAAATTGATTAAAAGTTGTCAATTTTTTTTAATTCTGTAGATCCGTTACCTGCAATTTCGGTCACGTTCCGAAAAGGTTTAAATTTTATTGATCGCAGCTGCGACTGCTACGCTAGAGGTCCTGGGTTCTATTCCCAGGTCGAACAGAGGTATTGGGTTTCCTAGAAAACGGCCAAGCTGTGTACATTAAGTACAAAATTTGAGAAAGCAAACATAAATCATATGAAAAAAACATATAGCTCAATTATTGAAACTAAACTATCGCCGCCGAGCACTATGAAATGACCCGTTACTCTCCATTGACGCTCAACCCAACACAAAGATAGCTACACAAACGCGTAGGTAGCGACAACAGAGATCCTTATTTCTGTAATAGCTGGAGGTTTTACTCCGCTACGAAGAACTTCGTACTTTCTACGTCATAACTACTAAATATAATTAGAGACAGCGCTCATTAAAGATTGGATGTATAATCTGTGGTGTTGAGCAACTGGCCAGTACAGATAGCAGTTTCACAGGCGACCTTTGCATATTTAAATCAGCCGCATGAAAGCACTTAAAATAAGTCACACTGACATTATAATACTATACAGTATGTGGGATTACTAATTCACACTTCATTTCACCAAGTTTAGACCGCGGCGTCTCTCGTTTTGAAATCGATTATGAGTCCTAAGAACCAGTTTTGATCTCAGATTAGAATGTGTTTTATGTCGGAGTTATGAATGCAATTCATTTTATCGGAGTCTATCTAGTCATATTTTAGAGATTGAGTAACAAGCTATACAATTACTGTAGAGGAGTCGACTGAAATTCCCTTGGAGGACTATTCTGTACAAATAAAAGTGAAGTGTCTGTTTGTAATGTCAAAATAACAACGTTTTATGTTAATAGCCTTATTATCTTTTTTATGAAATACTTATAAAAGTATGGGTATAGGTACGGGTTTTATTACAAGTTATGAAGTTTTTATTTGTCTGGCCACAGCTTATAGAGGCCGAAGGTCTATCTGTGTCCATGCTCAGTGCTATTGCGGATCGGGAGAGAGGTGAGCAACTCTGTCTTCCTCTCAGTCGCCTCTTTTGCAAGCATAACTTGCTCGCAGTAGGAGGTGACGAATTCCCACAGGCTCTTTCACGATGCATCGAATTACGGCTGCAAGCGAGAGTACCACCCACTGCCACGACGAGATCACGGCGCTGATCTGCTCAAGCTGGAATAGCTCCAGCGTGTGCTGCGTTGTGTCTTCTCGACAATCCACGCAATGGTGGTACTTCCCGAAACAGTCATGCTCTCGGGAACTGAAAGCCAAGTACCATGGCGCTTCTTCAGCTACCCCATCATAACAGGCCTTACTTACTGCGGTTATCGTGCGACATCCGTCACCTATCTCTTAAACCAGCTAAGCTATCAAGACCAACGGCTGTAAATGCAAGATTCCTCGCGTTTTATTTACTTTCGATTTTTTTGAAAGACCGTTTTCAAAATATATTATCATATTTTCAACAATGGAAACAAAACTTTAATCTTGTTCACATCACATAGATATCTACAAAGAAAACCACTCGTAAGCTAAATAGGGAGTGTGTCCCAATAATCGGCGCCTTCATTCCCTTTGACCTACCTGTACGGATATGTTTCAAAAACGGTAGCCCTACGAAATAACTTTGTCCCTTCAAAATTACTCAACCGATCCGTTTGGAATGTACTTTGTATTATTAGTTCGCCAATCCGAGAAATGTTGGTATGTACGGTGGATTATGTTGGGGGTTCACCACTTTTCTACCTTATAGCTTCAGTAATAAGAGTAAAAATTGATCAACCGATAACATTGAAGACTGTACAAAGTCTACTAAGAGAGATTTGTGTGTTGATTCCAGCGGTTGTTATTTGACGATTGAGTTTAAAGCTCAGTGTAGGTGGTCTGCCTATTGACCTGATATAGTTTTGAAGTATTAATCTGTTGATTGACTTACTAGCTTCATAATATACTATGTAAATAATGTATCATACACTGCAGTATTTATTAATAACAAAATGAACGTAAAAATGTAGTGTAACTAATCGGAAAAAGATGTAGATACTACCATATTGTTACTAAACTGCGGAACAGATATCGATAAATTCTCGCAAGGAAAAAGATTGCGAGAACCTTACTTTTGTCTTAAAATATCGTTCAGGATGCGAGTGAAACCGGTCGCAACAGTAATTAAAATATATAAAACAGAGCTAAATCCGCTGTTACAGCACGACGAGAATTGGTGACACATGCTTTAAATCCTGCTTCATAGAGAGATATTTCATTTCTTTTTAATAGCTATTACTATCCCACTGTTGGGCAAAGGCCTCAATTCCTTACAAGCACTCTTTTCCTGCGCCATTTTGAACCAGCCCTCACGGTATGCATCCAAATCATCCCGCCACCTCTTTCTGGGCCGGCCTCGGCCGCACCGATCTACCGCATGCATAATTTACTATTGACTTAGTTAAAATCCAATGTCTTGACTACTATCCCGACTTGGAAACCCATGTACAAGACGTAAGGTACTTCATTTTTTCCCACCTCTGGGCACATAACTACCCTACTAAATTGCATACCTATCTCTGAACTTATTCGAACTAAGCTAGGCATTCTTGCCACCTCCAAGCTTGCCAAGGCACATACTCGTCAATCCAGATTACAGCGATCATCAATGTTAGTCATAGCACTGAGGTATGCCTGGCATCCAACGCATCCGAGTTACGACGGAGCCGTTTTATTACTGAGTACGGCCCTGGGTTTGTTCACCGGTAGGACGTGGGGCTGTGGCTAAATGAGAATGTTACTTCAATAGTATAACTGTTCACGATTTCATTTGTTTTTCTTCAGACTTTTTAATTATTATTTTATCCAAACTAGGAATGAGCAAGGAGCCTAGTAGCAGCAAGGTTTGTTTAAGCGCATTGAACATTGTTTTTACATATACGAACACCTAGACGTGGAAGGAACTACCTTTAGTAGGGGATACAAACAGTTTTTTTCGTGCAGAGATCGAACCCACAACTCTTATGCACCTGCTGTGCGATCTTGCCAGTACACCAAACGTCTCGTCAAAGTCTTTGGAGATAAGGCTTTTTTTTATTGATTTAAAATAATTCAATATATCTTTCACGTTCTATTTCCTGCTGAAATAGAACTAATTAGCCTATCAAGTTAGATAGGGAGTCGTCTCCAATATATTACAGAAAGGCTGTAATAAATTCCATCTTTCATACAAGGGCACAAGCCCTGATCCGGTTTTTAGGGGGCCTATAAAAAGAAATATAAAAACATTAAACACTTTTTAATATCTAAAAGGGCCCCACATTCTTGTGCCCTAGTGCCCCTGAATAGCCTAAGACGGTCCTGGCTGTAATGATGATGATAATGGCAAATCAAGATTTGATTCCTGAATTTGGTATTATACAGTAGCAAAAATGATAATTTTTGTTACTGTATAATACTGTATAATTTGTAAATCCATGGCATCCAATGGCATCAAAGGTGACCATGGTGTTCGTCCATAAGATCCGTGGCAACTGTAATACCAACCTCATTAACTTGTCTCCATCTCCCAAGCTCGGCAGGCTGTGCTGGCGCTGCTGCTGCGGGCGCAGAGACTCTAAAGCGGCGAAAATATAGTAACCTCATTGGGAGCTATATTTTTGAGACGTTTGGAGTCGAAACGCTCGGGCCATGGGGTCCAAGTGCGCGCCTCCTTTTTAAGGAAATCTCCAAGAGACTTGTCGACTCTTCACGTGACCAGAGGGCTGGGTTATTCTTAGGACAAAGAATTAGTATTGCCATTCAACGTGGCAATGCTGCCAGTCTTCTGGGCACGTTACCAGACGACAGTGATGCGGAGGAATACTTCGACGCCTGGGCGTGACAATTTGTTTTCATATATTGTGTATAGTGTAGTTCTCTTTTAAGTAAATACTTGTTTATAATCTAACGTATATCTGAAATAAAAAGGTTTGAACTTTGACCATCATCATAAGGTTTTTTTATCGCCCTTCATTATATTATTGCCCTTCATTATATTATTACCCCCCAAATTTCGATTCGATTCGATTGCCTCCTATAATACGTGTATCACTATGTTTTACTTTGTTCTACGATTGCTTTGCTGAAATACTTAAAAATCGTTGCCACATTCTCAGACTAAGCAATAAGTTCTTCCTTTATCACAGCTCTCAAGGGACTCAATTCCATTATCAGGTAGCGGATATCTATACTATAGATATCAGCTCCCTATTTCCCCTATACCTTATTTAGAAAAGCAATACTTATACAAAAGGTAAACATTTTTTTCTGTTTTTAACATCTTCTTTATTAGTCGGTGCTATGTGTGTCAATTTATTAGCAGTTAAGGACTATTCTGAAACGCCTATTAATTATATATTAACTAATGACAATTTAGCTATATAAGTACCTAACTGTCTTTGTTGTCGTTATGTTAATAAAATAAGACAACACTACCCACTTTAGCCGTCTCTTTAAAATAGCTAATGAACGTTTTAAACTTACATACATTAATAATGCAGTAAGGAGATGTCGATATTGTACTCACTCCTTTCTTTCAAACGTGTCATCACGCATGACTATTACGTAAACACACCTTCTAGCTTGTATTTTTTCTCAGGCCTTGAAGCGAGCCCTGATCAAAATATCAATATTCATAAAATAGTAGTGCAATGCGCTAGCGTAGAGCATTGTTTTCTCGTACGAGGAAATAACAGGGAAAATATTAAACGTGTTCCTAATACATTTGTGTAGTAAAATGGAAATGGATTATATTTGTTTGTTTGTACCCACGGCTAAACGTCGCGCAATACAAATCTAGTTTACGCTAGCCATTTATTGTATAGAAAGCTTATACAATAAGAGATCAGCTTAAACTGGTTTTGTATAACTTGACCTGTCGCCGTGTGTACGATGACGGCAAATGTGATATTTTCTGGCCTCTATGAAGGCTTATAGAAAGGATTGGGTTAGGATTTTTGCAGAGGTGCGCTAACAATAGTTACCAACTCAGAATGAATCAGAATCAAACCACTCTTATGCAAGAGGGTAAAATACCTTTTAGAGAGACAGCTACTACCTTGCACGCTGGGAAGAAACCAATTATAACTCCTATAGCTATCTCAAGTGCAGTCCCGGCGACTCCTAGGGGTTAAAGATTTAAAGAGCCACTTTTGATTAATTCCAATATTATTCCAGTATAAGCTCACCTCTACACGCAAGGTCTATGCAACGCGATAGAGATATAGTCATGTGTTTAAAGGAGGTTTGATGTAGGGAAAAACCTTATACCTATAATCTTCTCTAAAGATTGCTCAAATTTTCGTGAATGTATTCACGACTCCAATGGCCCTAACCATGAGGGAAGAGAAGCCAAGTGCGGTTTAGTAGTTACGAGTTTGACATTCCGTGCCGTCTCCCTTGGCGGCATAAACCATGAGGTTTTACTTTAACATACCTACCATAAAAATATAGACTTTTGAATCCTGCCATATTTTGCTTGAGACATGAAAACCAGTGAAGTGCAGTAATAGACTAGTGATATGACCATTGGACTGCCAAGTCAAAGGTCTCGAGTTGGAATCCAAGGCACGCACTTCTGACTTCTCGAAGTCATGTGCGTATTAATAATTAATTATCACGCGCTTAAACGGTGAACGAAAACATCGTGAGGAAACCTGCATGCCTGACAGATTTTCTTGACGCCGTGTGAAGTCTGCCATCCCGCAGTAGGCTAGCGTGGCGGACTATAGCCTATTCCCTCTCGTACTGAGAGGAGACCCGTGCCCAGCAGTGGGACAATGTAATGGGTTGATGATGATGTTCATGATGATGATGAAAACCTATGACAATCGTCGGTTGAATTCTGAAAGCATAAAAGTCTGACAACCGGTCTATCCTTAGGATATGGATATCATGCAGAAATTTACCTGTGGAGGTTCGGCAATCGCGTAGTATCGTGGCTGTTTAAACTGGAAACCGACTCGAAAATAGCTAGCACGAGGTTCTAAGAATGATGATGATTTTTGGAACATACAATTTAATAACAACTTAGGGGTAATGTCCGGAATATCTCAGCCGACCTCAGGGATTAGAAACGAGACATTTCATATTTGACCCAGATCACGTATCATCAAAAAATACAACACACACACAGGCGATGTATTAATACTTAATGAACGCAAGGAAGTATACGCACACATCCAAACGTGTACACAGAATGTTTTTTAAATAGTTTACTATGAAATCATATTGAAGACGATCGCAGCGCCCACCGCGATTACACAAGTGTATCCACGCGAACATTGCATCGCATCTAGTTTCACTGCCGTGATTTTTTATATTAATGTTTATTGCCCATGTTTGTGGGTTTTACTGTTGAATGTATTATCGTGTGTAACTTTAGTAAATCATTGTGCACAATTTAGCCCGTCATCGGAACTAGATTACTTTTTAATGCCTGTATTGACGTGATCGTATGTTATTTTGCTTCCGAACGGTGACACCTGTATTCATAGTATGCTGGTACACCTAAAGACCTTGCCTTTGATCTAAAGTCCGGGCACAAATCCAATCTCGGAACTGCTAAGTACGTAAAATAACCTTGACGGTAGTCGAATCCATGATATCACGCTACGCAGCAGCTCTTCAATTATACTAGACCAATGAGAGTCCAAAAACGATGTCCCATATAACTTGGGACACATGAAACTCGATTGAACAAAGTATTTATGTTTTTGAAATCCTTTATTCAGTGGCTGAGAAGCAATAATGTCCACGGCTACATATAATGGAGACACACAAATCAAACCTACTAAGACATAATTATAGCCTATACTATCAACTACAGAACACAAGCGATTGTTAAACAATTGCCATCCCGCCTGATTTCAAAATTTCCGGTAGTGCACCGCCAATAATATTAGCTTAAGTACAAATACTGCCTCACATAAGAATAGATACAAGATGATTTAACGATAACGCATACATTATATGTATACGTTAAAACTTTGCGGTTAAAGTGAAAAAATATAACTACGTAATTTGATTCAAAGCATATAATATTAATTTACCTGGAGTAATGAAATCATTAATAGTAAGTTAATAAAAACCAGTAAACAAGTTATTAACATCTGGCATTTAAATGCTGGAATAATCTATAACGTAGTATTCAATTTGAATAGTTAGGTTATAGTATTAGTTACCTAGTCAATGAATAAGTAATGACGTTTAAACGTAATGCGTGTAATAGCATAATCGGCCTATTATGTTCCCACTGCTGGGACACAGGCCTGGGCCCCTAGACAATGTCACATCTTCATTATCGATGACGAAGTTAGATTTCCGAAATGTATGGATTTGACATAATTTCATCACGTGACATATCGAAAGATTATGCCAATTCCATGGGGTCTAGCCAATGTCATATCTTCATTATCGATAACGAAGTTAGATATCCGAAATTATGTCAAATCCATACGATTTGACATAATTTCATCATGTGACATATCGAAAGGTTATGCCAATTCCACACATTTCTGATATCTAACTTCGTTATTGATGATAACGATGTGACATTGTCTAGGGCCCCATACATTTCTGATATCTAACTTCGTTATTGATAATAACGATGTGACATTGACTAGGCCCCCAGCTCAGAGGGAGTGGGCCGTAATCCACTACGCGGACCTAGTGCGGGTTGGTAGATGTCACATGTCTTTGCTTTTTTGGTTCTAGGACATGCCGGTTTCCTCACGATGTTTTCCTTCATGGTTTTGGAAGCAGTGGTGAAGAAATAATTGACACAAAGTAAAGCGCCTATAACTCGTTAGTCGCTGCCCAGTGTCAAATTATCAAAAACTGGCTTTCCGCCCGCAGCTTCGCCCGCGTTTTCACACCTTGGGTTATATTATTGCATTTTTACTAGGGATCCCTATATTTTTAAACGTAATATAGCCTATGTCACTCAGTGAAGATGTCGCTTTCTTATGGTGCAAGAACTTTTGAAATCGGTCCAGTAGTTTTTGTGTACAAACATACATACAAAAACACAAATGTTACCTTTTTATAATATTAGTTTAGATGTATTTATATAATGTGAATTGACAGTGACTAGACTAGATAGAAGGAACTTATATCTTACTAACAACTTGCACTTGGCTAGTTAAGTTATTTTAGTGAAGGAAAAATACGACCGCGGGCAGGATTCGAACCTGCGCCATTAAAAATGTGAAGGCAAATTTCGACATGGCGGGTGGGAGTCGCGGTGGCTTAGCGGTCATAGCGTCTGGTGTACTTAACCAGAAGACGCAGGTTCGAATCCTGCCCGCGGTCGTATTTTTCCTTCACTAAAATAACTTAATAATCTTTGCATGGAAAATGCCTAAAAATACAAAAAGATACTTGGCTAGTTGATTAAAAAAGCTTGATAACACCATAAATGGCATGGGTTTTAACAAAATGTTGTCTGAGACTCGTACGCACGGCTACACCTCAAGCTATACAAATCCAGTTTACGCTGGCCTCTTACTGTATGGTAAGCCTATACAATGCAAGATCAGCTTAAACTGGATTTGTATAGGTTGACCTGTAGCCGTGTATACATTACCCACGATATATTTCATAGTAATCTGGTAAGCCACTTGATGTGAATCTTGTGCCCACGCGCATGACGTGTAACACCGGAGGCGGAGCCTTTTCAACACCCACGTGGTGCTTAAAAACTAGAACAGCTTGGACAAAAAATAAACAAGTTGTTTTTTTTGTTATAAACTACACTTGCTTACGCCGAAAGTAAGGTACTGTTGCTACGAGTTTGAGGTCCTACTATAAACGGTCGCCAGCACATCAAGTTACCAAAAAATGACAAATTTTCTCAGTCAATTTTGAACTTAATCCCAACACTTTAAGATTTAAAATAATGGAGAAATTTGACAGTGTATAACCTGATGTGCATGCGACTGTACCTACTGTGTCTATCATCAACTGTCGTAGTCATCACCTATCTTTTTCAAATTTTGAAAGGATACCAGTATGTTTTGAGTTGATAATGATGAAATTTCTTTAAACCCCACTGTTTACGCTATTTCCATCGTTGTTCTCCTCTTTACAAGGTTACCAATCGAAACTTCATAACTTTTTTGTCCTATACTTTTGGAAAAGTCATTCATATCAATGGGCAATGCCGATAGCTTATGACAACTGCATTCAGGGCATTTTAATATTGAGGACATTTTATATTTCACGGGTTTCCTGTCTTTCTGAGAGGAGATCCGAGATCACTGCTACGCTAGAGGTCTTAGGGACAATTCCTGGGAATTGATCCAAAGACCCCTAGCGTAGCAGTCGACGAGCTGTCGAGCACAGTGTTATTGGGTTTTTTTATAAAATTCTCAGTAGCAGCTCGGGTAAATAGATAATATAAATAATGGGAATGATTTTTAGAAATAAATTAAGGCCGCATTTCACCATGTCAGAATAGCTGCTATTCTCCTAATAAATAAATAAATGGAGCAGAATTTGTATGAAATAAATTGGCGATTCGGAGTTGGTGAATTGCTGCCTTAATTGTATTCATAATAAAAAACCATGCACTAAAATTCCCCTGGAATTAATTTAAACTAGGAAGCAATAAAAATATTTATTGCTACCTAGTTTAAATTAAGGGGAATACCAGGTTAATTTATACAATAGCGAGTTGATAAATCGACAATCAATTATTCTTTAGTGTGCCTTATCTATACCGAGTTTATTCTGGCAGTTGGGCAGACGTTGATCAACCTAGGGTTGTCAAAAAATTATCAGCAACCTGTGGTTCCCTTTTCCGGTGAACCACCGTTCACTGCAAACATAACCACATACCATCACGTCTGTATTCCCAGAAGGGTAAGGCAGAGGTGTACCTAATGTAAACACATTGCTCGACCTGGGTATCGAACCCAAGATCTCTAGCGTAGCAGTCGCGATTGGGACCACTAACGTGCTATAAAATAACCATATTTTGGACTATAGCTACGTGTGTTTCTGAACTAACAACACGTAGTTGTATATTCTATTGAATCTGTACTTATTGACGTTACTTATTACGTATTGACTAAGTACTTTAATTATTAAAGTACATTTTTTATAACTCATCCACTAGATGCTATTACATAAGTTGTTTTTAAACGTAAACTCAGGACGGATATCTACGCAGTGTGTGGAAATTCCGGATTCCATATGTCCTAACTCATGCATGTGTGAAGCCATTACTTACATTATCATGTTGGTAAACACACTTGTTTACGAATATAATTACGTCATTTGAGTACTACTTCGTAATATTCATTTAAAGGAACAACATAAAATAACTTGTAAAAAACCGGCCAAGTGCGAGTCGGACTCGCGCACAGGGGTTCCGTACCATTATCTATAAAAACGGCAAACAAATCACGTTTGTTGTATGTGAGCCCCCCTTTAATATTTGTTTTATTTAAATTTAATTATTTATTTTTAAAGTGAACGTCTACCTGTTGCCGTTATCAATATCAAGCAAAAACGAGCAAAAAAAGTCACGTTTGTTGTATGGGAGCCCGCTTAAGTATTTCTTTTATTCTGTTTTTAGTCCGTTAGTATTTGTTGTTATTGTTTAGTTAGTATTTGTTGTTATAGCGGCAACTGAAATACATCATATGTGAAAATTTCAACTGTCTATCGCGGTTCATGAAATTCAACCTGGTGACAGATGGATAGACAGACAGACAGACAAAAAGATAGACAGACAGACGGACAGCGGAGTGTTAGTAATAGGGTCCCGTTTTTACCCTATAGGTACGGAACCCTAAAAAGAGGTGGTGTAAGCTTCAAGCCAGTTTGTCTACCTGTATCTTTATCATCGTAACTTCTTAACGGATAATCAGTTCTCTTTTTAGGATTCGTACCTCAAAAGGAAAAAAAAAACCTTATAAGATCACTTCATTTTCCGTCTGTCTGTCAAGATCGTTTCTATGATCCCTTAAAATCTAATCCTGTAAAAAATCTGGTTTCTAAGTCAACACGATCAAAAGATGGCCATTTATGTTTCATATTTCGACGCTCGCGATTAAATTTAAATCTATCGGCTACTTACAGATGACCTAGAATCATGAAGTTTGTAAGAAGCAAGGTCTTACAGCACAAGTAAATGAAAGAATCCGAAAACGATAAATATCACATAAAATCTGTGTTTATCAGTCTATCTCTTCAGATTTCTTCTACTTAGAAACGTGTGAAGGTATCAAGTCAACATGGGTTCGCTCCTTTTTAGGGTTCCGTAGCCAAATGGAGAAAAACGGAACCCTTATAGATTCGTCATGTCTGTCTGTCTGTCCGATGGTGTCACAGCCACTTTTTTCCGAAACTATAAGAACTATGCTGTTGAAACTTGGTAAGTAGATGTATTCTGTGAACCGCATTAAGACTTTCACACAAAAATAGAAAAAAATAACAATAAATTTTGGGGGTTCCCCATACCAGGAACTGAAACTCAAATTTTTTTTTCTTGAAAACCATACGTGTGGGTTAGGATAGGTCTTCAAAAATGATATTGAGGTTTCTAATATCATTTATTTCTAAACCGAAAAGTTTGCGCGACAGACACTTCCAAATTGGTTAAATGTGCCCCCCCCCCCCTCTGTAACTTCTAAAATAAGAGAATGATAAAACTAAAAAAATATATGATATTGTACATTACCATGTAAACTTCCACCGAAAATTGGTTTAAACGGGATCTGGTTGGTAGTTTTTTTTTAATACGGCATAAATCGTAATGCGCGCGAACTACGCGCGAATAACGGTGCGCGAGTCCTACTCGCACTTGGCCGGTTTTTTTAATTGTGGGTGTACATTAGTACGCCTCTGTCTAACCCTTTCTGGAGAATCTTTATAACATAATTCCTCTCATTCTGAGAGTAGACCCTTGCCCAGCAGTGGGACAACGTAATGATGATGATGATGATGACAAGTATATCCCATATTTAGATATTCTCCTGTACCTACCTATCATAGCGAAGGTGCGTTCGAAATACAAATTCTCCTCAATCATAATCATATCCGAAACATCTACCGGTAGGCAACACAAAGCAAAGTTAACATTTATTTTTAACCACCTTTAGGGAAGAGGAGGTTATTATTTATCAACTCGTTGTGTGTTGTTTATGAACTGAAACTTATGATTTTCTTTGTTTCATAGTGAATACTTCCAAGATGGTCTTTATATTGGATCAATGATTAAAGAGGGTTATGAAGCGGGCATTAAGATCTTTTTTTTATAACAACTGCTCCAGATATGATTTGATTTCTTTCATGTATGATACTAGAAGTATTCGATTATAATTTTGTCCTGTTGTCCTGGCTTTCGCACTAATATTGAAATGTCTTTGATTGATATTGATTTTGAATAGATATCACGAACTGTTTTGTTTGTTTTAAAGAAATTTACAAAGTTATCATTGTAATTTTCAATATGCCTCCAAGATACATATTTGCATGTCTTTTATAGCAAATGATGACACACTACCAACACTATGTTGTTACTACTGAATTTTCTTCAACAAAGTTATTTTCAATAAGTGGTTTAGTAATAATTACCTTGATAGTATAAAAGGGGTTCAAGCATAGGAGCTCGATTTTATGAATAATCTGCGGAAGAGATGTCTTAGATGTACTGAACGCTTTGAATTATTCTATTTTGATGAATTTGAAGTATTCGTATTTGTTTTTAGATGCAGTTTGTTGTGTTACTTTCTTACCTAAACCTAGGTAGGTACTTTGTCACTAGGAAATAGCTGCCAAACCTACTTGTTCTTTACAAATTTATTTCTCAGTATTATTCATTAAATTCATCCTTCTAGCCAATTCCTAATTTTATTGGAGCTGGAATTCGATCTCATTAGATGCGGCTGCATTTTATTATTTTACAGGAAGCAACTATCAGTCCTTTTCAACCAAATTTTTGGGCAATACCTAATTCTGTAGGCTTTTTGGTGTTCTGACTACCAGTAACGATTGCCATAGGGTGCGCGTAGAACAACTGAGCCTTTGAGTGCTCTCGGAAGCATGGACGGGTCTCTGATCTTATTGTTATTTATATTGTTATTAGAGGTACACAAAGAAATGCGCATTATACAGTTTAAATTTTATTGACCATCTCTTAGCTTAAGACAGGAAACATTTATAAAATAGCAGCTAGTCACAATAATAAAATTATGATAACATTTACAAAACGTTCTCTTAAATTTACTATTTCGCAAACAATTGTTACCTCGCCTCATATCTTTACACACATCATCACATTAATTAACATTATAATCTATAATAATATTAACTCCTTGCAGATGTTTAATGAACAGTAGATTCAGGATTAATTAGATCTAGATACGTCATTATCTAAGCAAAATTATTTGTACCAATTGTTTCTTAATCTGTCGCCATTTGTTTCCATTGGCTTTAGACTTTTAGGTATAAGAAATAACTAATCGAAATTATTATATCCCCAGAATCAGAAACAAATGGTTTTCTGCTTTTAGCTGTCTAGTTCAAAATATGGCATAGTGCAAGCTTGATTCCTAAGTACGTATGTAACGGATCAACAAGATAATATACATGTATTTATGTATGTGTGTACATGATATTCCACAATATTAGCACGTCTGTAATTTATATGTAATCTGCACGTAGGCTATTGCATTACTCACTTCTATTCTTGTGGTATTGACAAAGGGAGTTTTATCAACTCTCTCTTTTATATCATATACTTACAAATATTACTTTTCATTTCTTACTTACTTAAAATGCTTCCATTTTAGTCCTTTCATTCGATGTTTCCTAATTAATTGGAATTATTTTCTCTACTCAAAATGTACTGTTCAATTCAGTGTAAAGTTTCGTGGTTTTGTCTGCACGACGATGACTCAATCATTTCAACTGATTCTCTGACTCACCAATGGTTTGATATTGAAAAACAACTCTTGGATTCTATTATTACATTATGCAGGAGTGCCAAGTTTTAAATAAAATACCAAATAAGCTGAACTATTAAGTTTATTTAGATCTCAAGCTTACACGGAACCAATCAAATGATTCAAATTGCTTTGGAGTATTATTGACACAATATTACAATTCTTTCAACACATCGTTCCGTTTTGTCTTTTGTCTCGCTCTCCCCCACAGTGCGCGACTGGGATGGACGTAACTTTGATTCAATAATCTGATAGTCTGCAACATCCTTTTCTTTTTCTTACATTTTCCGATCAACAAGATTGAATGACTACAGCTAGAGGCTCGGTATTAAATAATTTATTACTAAGAATCTCACATCGTCCGAGGAGCCGCCACGTTTGAAGTAACTGTAAATACGAGTACAATCGTTCTCCTTACGTCTAAACTGACTTGTTGGTGTTAATGACAAACAGATAGGAATGTTGTAAAGCACATCACTCAAAACAATTCTTGATCGATTAATGTGCCTATTAGAAAATAAAATACCGTTATAGGACAATAGAGTTCATTGGTACAAAACTTAATTTACATTTATGAACTTTCCGACATGACTAACTCTGTGATATCTGAATACCGTGCGCTCTCAAACGTGGCCGATTTACATTACATTGAAAAATCTACTTATTTGTTAATAATTATGTGCGTTTTATGTTCAATTTATAAAGTACATTTTGCTTGCAAATTCCATTTTAACAACTAGTGACCAAATGTATAAGAACACTAATTATTTGTATGGTTTTTTGTAGACATCTCATCATTATCCCCTAATAAGGGCAACAGCTAAGTGTACAAGCGCCTAACATTATAAATTTTATAATACAATAATGATTATTCAACATTACATACAACATACCAAATGATTGAAAGTAAATCATAACTCATCACATTGTGATCGAAATTCTAAATGCGATCCTACCGTCGGGTAAACGACATTTAAAATTCGGTTAATCCGTATAAAATGGCCGATATAGAAAAGGAATTAATTTTTTCAAGCTTTTTACAAGCACAATATCCAAACAAGTCGGTTGGGGAAACTAGCACAAATACGACACACAGGCTAGGCTAATATCACAGGAGTGCTGGGAACGGTGCAGAGACCCACACCACGCGCGCGCCCGTCCGCCCCGCCCCGCCCCGCCCGCCGCGCCCCGCGACCCCCGACCCACCCCTGCCTATTTACTATTCAGAGGGGGCGAAACGGGCTACTAGCGATATATTTTGCGACAATTAAGATTTCAAAAGAAAAGGAACTCGCTTGTTCCGCGGATACATTGCACAATCGAACGACTGATTGCTTTCAAACTTATTGCACAACCGTTTGATAAGTAACGCTTTTTATTACACACAATCCCCCAACTTATAAACGTTGTTTAAAAATTGAGCAACATTTGTTGCAAGTCTGATATCTAAATTATTTTAAATTCAAATTAACAACGTTTATAAGAGGAAAATGTAAGTACTCTTTCTTGTAATATAAAATAAATTAACAATGATACGATAGCTTTCTAAAACCCAGATTCAACCCAATTAAATATCATATAATGGTAACAAAGCTTAAAATGGTGACATAAGCAATAGGGTAACATTAAAATGTACAAAACAAAAAACGTTTAAATAAAACTTAAAGCGATAAAGTACAACAAAACTCGTTCAAAGTAACTCTCGGACTTGTTAGCAAGATGTGAGGCGCGATGAAACGTTGGATGTTGGCCGCCAACGTTGGACGAACGTTTCCTCAGCGTCAACACGCGCCACATTTGTGATAAGGAAACTGAAATTCCGTCAAAGTTACCGATGACACATACACACACATACGTCACAAATTTTCCTCTATTACCTTACAGACTATTAGTAATGTTAGCAATTGTATTCGAATTAAAGAACGCCTCTTTAAAATTTGTTTTTCTAAACTTGCTAACAGCAAATTCCCTAATATTCCAATCACAGTGCGTATGTGTGCATCAAGAACGATAGAACCTATCTCACAAAGGCAGCACAAAATAATACTAAGTATTCAAATAAAACTAAATAAGCGTGGATGATTTGTTACCTGTCGTCTACGCAACCGTTCCCAGTCGTTTTGCACTATCTCTTAATAACTATTTACTTTACATTATAATAATATAACATAATAATTATCGCTTACAACTATGCCTCCATTATGAACCGTCCAACTTGCACTACGAGTACGCGTCACTGTAGCGCCTACGTACACTCTCAGAGTCCTCTGTTCGATAAAAATTAATCGTTGAACACTAATTGGACCGCGCCCGTCGGCAGCGCCTGAGCAACTTTCACTAAATAATAAAAACACGCTAACAAAGTAAGTACTCTTCTTAAACAACAAAGAATTGGCTAAACATCGACAGTCCGTTCCGGGTAACGTAAATTATAAACACGAATCAATAGTCCAGTGATTCTCGAGCCGCCACCGCCTGCTGGAGCGTCGGCGGGCTCTGCAGTGCCCAACATCCGAGCATCTCCTCGCGGCCATGCAGCCAGCGACTCGCATCAGGAGCACGCGAACACTCGCAGTGTTCGCTTACAATGAGGTGTGGAGGTGCGCAGGGCGGCGCGGTCATGAGTCCAGCACTGTAAGGAGACCAGGCGGCAGCAGTGGCACGTCCTGTCGCGGCATCTGCCGCGCCAGTTGCGCGCAACCAAGGTTGGCGTCACCCAGCTCAGGAATAGCATCCAGCAGCGCTAGGCACTCGTCCTCCACGGCGCGCCGCGCTTTCTTCCCTACCCACGAGTCGTCACATTCCTCTCGCGCTCGGCGTCGTCTCGCCTCCTTCTCCCGACGCGCCTCTTCGCTCAGTCGACAGTATGTGTTGTTAATGCATACAGAACGTCTTAAGTCTCGCGCGGGATCCTCAATATTCTCTAATTTTTGCGAGCAAATCTCAATGACCCGTTTTCGTTCCTCATTAGCGCGGAGGCGCGCCGAGATCATGGAGAGCTTGGGCCTGGCAGCGGGTTCGGTGCGTGGCGGCCCGAACATGTCGTCCTCGAAGGCGTCGGCGATCTCCGCGCCGCGTGAGTTCTCGCGTTCCTCTTGCGGCGTCATTCTGTAACAAGTACGTGAACACATTAGCACATATTAGCGATACGTAAATTTTAGTAATGAGACCAAAATAAGAACGACTTGAAAGTTATACCATAGAAAAGATTGGATTAGTTATTTAAAACCCTAAATATTTAAAAATGCTAGGCAATAAATCATTAATTACATAGACTTTATTGAAATAAAATTAACTGTGACGGAATGTGAACGAGCCAAGGAGATGCCCTAATTATTTCATAATAACAAGTACTAGGTCAATCGGAGAACAATGCATAAGTCCGACCGGGCCAATCAGGTTCACAACTCGTTATAATCCGCTATCATTTGCAATCACATCAAAACTATAACGGATATTAGAGAACAGGTTTTGATAAAAAAGCACCTTGAAATTCATTGTCGTCGACACCTACCTAAATGATAAATCAGGGGAAATGATGAAGAACCCTGACATAAACATGATGAGCAATCCACTGAGACTTAATCACTATAAAAATGGTAACTCCAATATCACAAAGTTCAAAACACTGGCACAATACAGGCGCGCAATTCGTCACTTTGTCCTCGACGACTATAAAAAAGCAAAAAGACACAAGTGAAACAAAAATAAATCGCGCAGTGAGCGGCGTGCGCGCAACTCGACGACCACTCGGCGAATGACAACATACCTCACTGTAGATAAGACATTGAAAAAGCCAATTGCGTCATGTACTGCTACGTACGTATGGAGAGGAAACGGATGACGTAGACCAAAGCCGTCATTTTAGACGCTATTGCTTGAATAGTCATGACTAGCCGTATTAATCTGTTTACGGCACAAAAGATGCGACTAATATTTTGTGCTCAATGTGTCAAAAATATGTACTCAACACAAAATGTAATCAGTTACGGTAACACAAGGAAAATATTTTTTCCTGTTCGATAAAAGAAGTACTGTATCATGTAAAAATGAAGACTACGAATGCTAATTTAAATGAATTAACCCACATACATCGTATCATTGAAATAGCAATGAATTATAAGGATGAACAAGGGATGAAAACTGACTGAAGTCACTATCTCCTGTACTTCAAAAAATATGTTATATTTTTAATAACAGTAGGTAGTTAGATTGTAGTTGAAAATGAGGAACTTTTCTCAATTGAAAGGATGTGTGCATGAAACCAACCGCCGGAATAACAAGAACGGAACGTTCAAAGGACACTTGAGGTAACAATGTTGCCCTTCCTTAACAAATGGTTACGTTACAAGCTAGTCAAATAGAAGAAAACGTGAGGCCCCAGGTAATTACAGACCCCTTGACCAGTGAATTTAGTTGGATTCTAAATAATCTGAATTATGATAACTAAAATGTAACAGACGATATAGAAGAACGCTTTCCATGGGATCTTATTGGGAATAGGAATACTGTAAAACAAGGCGATCTAAAACATGCATCAAAATGCCATTCAACCTAAAAATTGAGACTAAAATAAAATAACAAAACTATTGATAAAAAACTGGACTAGTTCCAGTGTGAAACACGTTCCTTAACGATCTTATTATCGAAAAGACGTTAATGTTAAGCGCTACGTGTTCTTGCACAAAAATTGCCCTTTGCCTAGCTTTGAATCTAAAGCTCTCGTTTCAAAACCTGATTCATATAATACCATGTACGTATCTCTTATTGCATGTTGAATATTAGAAGCCGTCTGTGTTATCTCAACGTTAGTTGCGTTCAGTTGTTTATTCAAGGTAATTGGCTTACAAAAAGATTGGCGAGGTCTGAAATGCGACTCCGTTTCTTTAGTGGAGATCTTGAATGATAAAATACTAGAACATAATGCAGCGATTACAAATTACGGTGAAACTCACAATGTGAAATGAACATGGACTGTAACTAACGCAAAAAAGACTTTACTGTAAATGAAATTGTTGAAGTCGATTGCAATAGGAAATATAATGGGACGTACCTACTCAACCTGATATAATATACCATTACATGGTACTCCTAATATCAATATGGCGTAATGAGCAAAATATTAATTTCAGCATTAAAATATGACGTAATTATACAGTTGAAACAGCTAATATCGATGTTGCTAACAGTTATTGCAGATATCGCCAACACAATTACTTCAATATGATGTAATAAAATTGCAGTTAACGCGTTGACAGCACTTTTACTTGACATTTAAATAATGTTTACCTTTTAAACCATAGACATTGCATTCTGATTGATAGATCTTTTTAAATATATAAATTGTTTAGTGCATGAGGAACTGTTTAAAGCTCGCTGTTTTATTTCATTCTAGTCAAGAATGATTGCCTAAAGCTAAAAAATATTTTTATCGATTTCCCTTTTCGATATTTTTTGCATTACAAGTTTCACTAAGAATAGATTTTCAAGTAAAATTTGCAGTAGAATCTACTTCACAAACATAGCGAGATTTTAAAGTAAATCCATTTTCGAGAAAATGACCATTTTAAAATTAAAATAAAAATTATTAATAAAGATTAATTAATACTTAAACGTGCACTATACGCTTGGGTCATGTTTTTTTTTCGTGTGGTGAATGCGCGACGACACTGCACCGGGTGTTGCCGACCCCACCAGTTACGATCTAATAAATCTCGCCCGACTCGACCGACGCTACTGCCTACCTGCACTTTCTTTTCTCTGTCCCACACGAGCCGGGAGCAAGAATCTACTGATATGTGAACGCCACCATAAAATGGGGGACTTTTTTTGTAACATTTGACATCGTAGATGAAGCGTCTGATGCTATGTTCGTCTTGTCAAACATTTAATGTAAATCTCTACAGTTTCAAGAGTATGTAGGAATGTTTTAACAAAACAATGAAATATATTTGAACAAGGTATTTTGTTATCAATTCTCCTCGCTTTCTTCGAATAAGTCATGTCATGACACAAGTAACGTGAACGCATGGTTAACTTTTTAATGCGAAAACTTTTTCTTCCCAAATTTTTACGATGATTTATTTGCTTGTATAAAGCTTTATATGTATACAATGCTTATATCCAACTGATAAATTGTTCTAGTTTTTAATTTTCCTGTTTGCGCACTAGGATAACGTTATTAGTTCCCTTCAAATTTCATTTTGTATTATTATAGTACTTATCTGTTTTTGGAAATTATCTCATTTACTATAGTCGTCCTAAAAATATTCGTTTACTCCTGCTTCAAAGATTGAAAAAACAAACTGGATAGAAATGGAATTTATTGGCAACACATCGAATCCCAAATTTCCGACACATTCTGTTCAGTAATGAAATGTTACTTCAAAGTACATATTTTTTGCTAAATCATAAGCAGCACGTAGGCGTTTTGATAGAGGAGCACCTTTTACGGAGAACATCTGATACGATGAATTATCGAATGTAGGTGGAAACATAGGTATAATCAAACAATGTAATAGTTTAATGGTCTTCGATTTTTTTCTATCTATAATTTCCCACATCTCATACACTTTCACATCCATCTTCATTCTTGCCCTTAATTGCACAAATTCTTTTGGCTATATAGTTATTTATAGCATCTATGTGAAAATTGTTGTTTTTTTAGAAAACAATGAAACTTTAATAGATTTGTCCTTATTCTTATCTATACTTACAATTATTTATCTCTCGTTTATCTTAGTATCAGTACGTCATCTAAATAGTTGGTTAGTGGTTAGTATTTCGATAATTTTATAATATTCCTTTGCTTGTACTGTATAGTACAAATTAGAAAAGTCATTAGTTTATACTTCTGTAGTCAATTAAAAAGTTGTAAAAAATCACGTGCATGCGTAAATGTGTCGTAATTGGTGTCTATTGCCGAAATTGTGCGTCCCTGCGTATTGCATCATCGAGTGTGCCGAAGGTATTACATAAATTGCTTTTGTTCATTAATACAGCAATAAAGTTGTATGCTTTTTTGGATTAATATACGTAACTTTCCCTGTACAGTTTAGATATTACAATTTGAGCTGGACTTACCAGAATTATTAATTTGTTTTCCTTTACCTACATGAGTTGTAAGAATATCATGGTTAGTAAGTATTGCGTACGTGACCCAATTATAAAATGGATGATCCTTTAGTTTCATCTCACTTTTTACATAATTACATTAGTATTTTCTAGGTTCACCATCTTTTTCAATCAAACTACACATTATATTTATCACTGATGCACATTGAAGAATTTTTCTATAGAACTCGGTGAATCATATTTTTTAAACAATTACTCGCACAAAGGCGACAGTGCTTATGTAATGACCTCACAATGGGCAGTACCTTTCTAGGTCAGAAGTTACGAATAATTAATTCAGTTTCTACTGTAAGTGGGTACCTTTTGTAGAATAACTTGGTTAAACTTTGTCTATCGAAGATTTTCTTTGTACTGCGTCGTAGTCTGTTGCAGTTCATGGTTAAAATGCATGTGTATTTAAACATTAAGATCTTAAATCTTTTGAATTCTTAGAAGTAGTACCAAAAACAGCAAAAAGCTTGACTGTAGAACTATTTAAAATATGCTGTTTAATAAAATCTTGTAAGTCCTCGGGGTATGTTCCAAGGAAATTTCCATCTCCTATGCTAGTTATTAGTATTCTTAATAAGGCACTTAATGTGAATTGTTTGAACTTGTAACACCCATGCCTCGGTCCATGCGTCATCAGTGAGTGATAAGTCATGGCTAAACAGAATTACGGCATAAATTTCCCCAGACTTGTAGGTACCTACATCTTCAACTAAAATCGCAACAATGATACTTGAGTATAACATAACGGCATAAACCACGCTTATTTGAAAGAACATTGCTTTTAAAATAGTATTGAAGTATTGGAGACGTCCATGGAAGCCGTAAAAGCCTAATACCAAGTAATTTAGCTCGTGGTGCAGTCGAATCAGTATATAGTATAGTTTGCGTGTTTAAATCGAGCGCCGTATAACGTTGATAGGCCACAGCAGACAATGGACGCGGCTCACAGCGTATAAATCACGGTTAATGGCCACGAAGTTGACGCGCTTTTTAAACTTATTGACTCCGTTACAGATACGTACTGCTCCATGTTTAAAAAATTAAACAGGAAATTATATTATTTTAAATGAGAGTTTGAACACCGTTTTTTAATAATCTTATTTTATTCCGGATGCAAATATCGAATATTTTGTTAGAAATTTTAACAGCAGTCATAGCATGATATCGCTGACAGGGGATTATGTAGACTATTTGGTTGACAGCCGACATACTTAATGTTTTTATATTTTTGTCAACTGTGTCGTTAGCATAGCCTACAATTATTATCATGTAACGCAGCGGAAGTCGTTCATAGGTAGGTATGATTCTAAAAAACAAAATACTATTGTACCTAACATATTTTTTATTTTGATTAAAATCAACAAGTTTTTCTTATTACCAAACAATCACGAGTGAACCATAAAATACTTAGTTGAGAGTACTATTTTCTACTTTACTAACAAAAGTAGGAGTTCTTGGCACGTTTCCCACGACGATAAAGTTTATAATATTCAGTAGTGGAGAAACAAATAGATAGCAGTCTATCCTTTTCCCGCGAAACACCTGTAATTGGTCGTGAATCTAGGTACACTTGGCTACAGGTCAAGCTTTCCGTACAATGAGAGGTCAGCTTAAACTGGATGTTTGCGTACAGGCGTAGGTCTATATGAAATACAAATAGGGCAATTATAAAAACTAATTTTCTCGTAATTTATTTATTTAAATATTCTAAAGGGATTTAAGTAATGTTTTTTCTAAAAAAAAACATCCCAGAGATGCTTTCTGCGGATTAAAGTTTAGCGGTTATCCAGGTTCCAACTATAACTATTAGAGATTAATAAAATCTTTTATTTTAATTCAATACGTGCAGTGCACAATATCTACTTGAATCTTAAGTTCAATTTTATTATAATAATATAAATCATTAACAACATTTAAAAAGATGCTGCGCTAAAAATTTAATCAAATCGTATATTTTCGTGTTATGTCTAAATAGGATATTAAGATTATTTACACGCATGTACAAATTGCTACAGCTTTTAAATTAGCTGAAAGTTACGTAACAAATGTTACATAAAATGAAATAATATTCGAAGTACCTTTCGGATGCTTTGTGCCAATCTACCCAGCTACCAAGAACTTGGGTGGGGTCAAATAAATATTTGATTATTTCTGTTATTTGTTATATTTTGGTAGGTTCAGTTAGTGTCATTAATACCTACTAGTAACTACTATAAATGAAGACAAAAGAGTTATGTAGTAAATTTTCATCATAATTCTCTGTAAAAATGGAGGCGCTACTACACCAGTGATATGTAGATTTTTTCATTATGTGAAAACGGCTTCAGTTTAAAATAAGTTTAAAAATTTTCCTATGTCTAGGAAATCGATTTTCATTTAATTATTACATAGCTAAGCAAGTATGTATCTTTCGATCACAAAAGATCACCAGAAAATACAGCGATTAATAACCGATAAATACTTCTATCAAACGTCAGTTCCAAATTATAATTTGTACGAATAATATCGAGTCACGAAACCCTATTCTGAAAATCTTAGTAGTCGAATTCGAATACCGTTTGTATCGCTCTTGCAGTGCGACAGAGATAGCTATATCCGAACATCGAACAAAAGCGGGACCCTCAGAAATAAATTGAACATAATAATTCAACCACAATAACCACTTAGTAACATAGTGGATAAAGTATTTATAATTCTCCTTAAATTAGTCCAGTAATTTATTCTCTCTGCGCTTTAAATGTTTAGCCGATAACACCTTATTAAATAGATAAGTATTATTATTTACCCAAAACACCGCCCGGTACGCATACATTATGTAGAACATCGGTATGAGTACATTACCGTCATTAGATAAACTGAAACTTTTTATTTATATACCAATATCCTTTGTCTCAGTACTCTTAGTCTCTTTAAAGATTATTTAAGTCCGAAATTGTATAGCCATCATTACAAATGCCATATTTGTTTTCTTATTTTCTTGTATATAAGTTTATATAAATTCGTTTAAGCATCTTAATTATTTAATATTCATAAACATGTTTCATACTACTTCAACTACATACTTTCAAACAGTTACTAAAATATGTTAAAGAAAGTAACGATGTTACGACAGGTAGATTTAGGTAAGCAATTAAATTATTACGTGTTAACAAAAATATATGTACACACAAATACAGCATTACGTAAGATATAGCCAATTAATCTATCGATTCCTTTGTTCAAACAGAGAAAGTTTCTCTAGACAAAAAAAAATATTCAGACGAAAAAAATCCCTAAACTAATTTATAACAATTAAATAAAAATTACCTTATCAATCCAAAAATCAACAGTCCAAAAAGTGTGCAACACTTCAATTAATTAAAAGTATTAATTAATAACAATGATGCGCCACGAAACAATTTAAAAATCGAACGGTTAAATTAAACATAATGCCAACGAGGTGTATCACATAAAACGATCAACTTAGCACTTGTCCAAACAGGCGAGTGGCGAGCGCTACTACATAACTAAATCGAAAGCGAGACGCGAACGTGTGCGAGTGACGGCTCCGCGCGCCGAACTGCGTCTGTTCTCCTACATAAGTTGTGGTGATTTGCAGAGGGCGCGCAGGCGGGCGAGCACGGCCCATGGATGCTCCCCTAGCAAAGGATACCTCATTATCCTCACTGTAATCCGTGTGCCTTTTTGATAATTTTTATTTATAGGGTGTCACTGATGGTGACCCCTTTTTTTTAATCTCATGATGGCGAGTTTTGCTCGTAAATGCCACTTGTTCTTCAAGTTTAGACGAATCTGGCTAACACGATTTATAAATAAAGAAAAAAACTCAATAAGAGAACTAATTGAGATAAATTGCATGCTTCCAATTCCAAAGGTTATATCTAAATTGTACATGTTAAAACAAAAATCCAATCCATTTATACAACCCAATTGATATTCAAGGCTACTAACAGCTACGATTGTACATTTGTTGTACTGTTTCTCGCTAATGTGGTGTAGACAATTAAGTTTGAGACCATTTGGAACACTCCAGCGAGATATTTTGATAATACATAGTAATTAGCAGTAAAGTATTTGGGTCTAGGTGATCTCATTCGAGATAACGCAGGTAAATGCCAAGTTACTTTATTAAGAGGAGCACAAAGGATGTAATTATATTTATTTCAAATAAGTATTACATTTATAACAATAAAATTTCCAATAGAACAACGTTTCGCAGAACTGTATTCCAACGTCAATATTGACTTTCTGTACAATTCCATGTCTAATTTGTAGAGGGAAACAAAATGAAGCTGTTAAATGTGTTTCTAGTATTGTTATTTCTAGTGTTTTCTTGGCAATTATAAAAACTTTATCTTCCCCAAATAGTTTTTTCTGGAAATCTGAATCAGATTTTTTGTCACAGGTTGTATTTCAGGGTTTGAAGTCTTTTGTTTGATCATAAATGATTGTTCATCGAAAAAAGAATTTACATAAGTGGTAACATCAGACTACTAAATGCATGAAAAGATCGAACCGTAACGACCTGCATCGATGTGTAAGCACGCACAATATTATAAACATTGGCAGACGGCTCTACTCGCAAATATTTGCATTATTCACATTTCATTTCAAACGATTCTTATTATAAATACTGTATTTTTTTTTTAATATTATAAATATCAATTCGTAATTTATTAATATATGCACTAGAATTAGTATTTAAACTGTTACGATTGGATGCATTTCTTAAAAATTCAAAATTGTCTATTTTATGGATCACCATCATTCTAAGCAAAAAGTGTGGCGAGTTATCAAAATCAGTCGTTAAAAAGTTACTACCTGAGACTGGGTTGCCCTTGGCCTCGGATCGACAATACAAGCAATATAATTCTGTCATAGTTTACAAAAAAACTCCCCACTCTTGTCTACAATTTTTAAACAAACTTTCTTCTCCTTTGAAAAATTAGAGTAATTTAGATGTAAATTTTTTATATCACCATTTAGTGCAAATATTAAATTGTACACAAGTTTTATTAGATAATATGATGACCAATATTAATTGAATGAAAACCTAACTGTTAAAATCTTAAAATTATGTAGCTAGATACAGTTTAAGACTTGTAGACGAATTAGGAGGATTTGCTTAAAAACGCTGACATAATATATATTTTGATTTAATTATCTACTTATTTAAATTAAATTTAAAAAGGAACTAGTGGCTAATATTAATCCGCTCTTCAAATATGTAAGTAGCAAGTTTCAAAAGAATTTCAGTTCCATTCCCAGATCCTTTTAGTTACGATATTAATAATTGAATGTGTACATTTAAATTTGAATGAGAGCCAAGCAGTGACACGAGCAGATGTCTAATCGACCCTCAAACTGCCATATTCAATCAACCGCGAAGGTGCAGCTCAACGTTTCTAGCTGTATAAAAATAATTGTCCCAACACTGATTTATCGTTATCATTCGATGTTTTATCTATTTGCGGACTTGATCCAAATGTTATCCATCGAAAAATATCTTTGGCCGACCAATAAATTTAGGGTCGGAAATGTGTGGGTGGGTTGGGGAATGCGGAAGTCGGTAGCGAGCCAAAACGCATCATATCATTGGTAACCACTGGGTTGGGGTAACCCGAATATCGGAGGATGGCAGGTCGAGGTTCAATAATTGCGGACCGTCAAGACTTTCACCTTCGGCGCGCGGCGGCCGCGCTCCAAGGCCACCGAGGCACCGTTCACCGTAACTTCCGCCCGCAGCCCGTGGCACGGGCCGCGACACCGGCCGCTCGCGATCGCGACGTCTCGCGCTTTTGCAATCAGAATTTCGGAAAGCGGTACCGGTGCAACGGCCTCAACTCTCCGACACAACCAGAATAACGGTTGGACGAAGTCACTATTACGTAACACTCTCAAGGAAATGACAATCGACTGTTTTTTTTTTGCAAAGTGGAACGATTGATAATGTCGAAAACTCAACAACGATAACAATATTTAGAGCATACGACGGCTTCACTGCGCTAATAATAATTGTAAGTGTAGGTAATGTACACGACCGCAGACGATTGCGACACATGGATATTCTGAGAGAAGCAAGTTTTATACGGCACATTTAATAACACAAAAACAGTTTATCGAAGCGTGGCGTTACACCTTTTGTTATTTCATTAGCGGGTGTGAGCTACTCGGAGCCAGTTCACATCCGAGCAGGCGAGCGGCTCGACGCCGACCGACGTAACCGACCCATATTTACAGTGTAGGTAGTAGGCACGCTGAGTGTACCATCTCATTCCACTCGTTAAATCGATGCTTTTAATAGAGATGATGGCTCAAGACTCCATTATATTTAAATAAACGGGAACGCAGGCACGTGCAAAATTTTAGCCTTAGATCGCATAGCTTACATATTAATGTCGCTAGAATAAAAAACTGAATGCGTTTATCCAGGAGGAAGACAGCAAGATGTCGCAATAATTGCAGAAAAATTTTACTGAGCCCCATAACTCTCCGCAAGTTAAACACTGAATAGCTATAGCGGGTTTCAGAAATACGTTTGTAGTTTCGTGTTAGTAAATTGTTTGTCCATAACATTGTATGACATCACTCTACAGTACACTTAGCACGTAAAAGTACAGTGGCATTTTTGAAAAACCTCCATAAACACAAAGACAACGACCGATAAAGTTTCGAGGTCGCGGAGCAGTGGTGGACACGATACCCTAAAATTTACGTTATCACCAATCTATTGTGTGACGTCAGAGATAAAATAATGCGCGAATAACGCTATTACATATTAATATTGATAAAGAAGAACGCTCACCACACGCCGGGCTATTGGACAACATAGATAGAACCTTTTGATAACAAGCAACTTCGCAAGAACACATGTCGTGATAACTTTAAAAGTTGCTTATGATTTTTTTGCGAGCACCGCAAGTTGAAGTTTAATCAATAATTTAAATTAGATTTATTGCATTTCCTTTACTAATATTACGAACTGCAAAACACAAAATGCCAGGAAATTTATAGAATTGCCTTTATAGTCACGAACTAAAAGATTGGAGCACTTTAACGTAAAGATATTTGTTATAGATGATACCACAGAAGGTCTCTGTACATATTGTGTTAAAACTTCTAAGAAAAAGTGTGGCGTAAAGATCGTGGAAAAGTAGTAACATTATTATAATCGTCAAACTTAGTTGTATACGCCCGGGTGTGTGTTGTTTGGAAATTTCCACAAGACAAACAATACGTATGATCTCGATGTTTTTCAACATCAGCCGTTGCGTTTGAGATGGCGTGACGTGAAGAAAGTTATCGGGTCATAAAATGGTGTTCGAATAAAATGGACAGGTGAAAATTTTAAGTTCATAATAGTATATATCATAATTTTCCACCTTATAAATATTAGAGTATAAGCGAACTTCAAAACAGATTGTCATTTTTATATATGACAGAGTCGGAGTTTAAATGGTAAAAGTAAAATTAATTAATTTATATTGTAGTAATACTTCATTAACTGAAAAAAGAACATTACTTAACAATTAACATATTATCTGCTTGATAATCAAGAAACAAACAAATTCAAATAATTCTACTTACTTCGCTGATTCGTTTTATTACGATGCCGACTTTTTAAAAGATATCACCAAATATATGTATATTGGTTATGTTGTTAATCAACACGAATTTTTGATGAGTTAACGAAACGAATAAATAATACATTTGAAATGTTTGTTCTTATAGAAGGCCTAGTTAACGGGAAAACTAAAAATTAACACAATCCTTACCGGTATCCTGATACGTTTTACTTACTTGGATATTTTGATGACATGTTAGTATCATATCAGCTTAAAATTTTAAATCCCATAAAAATAAATTGATTCGTTAAAATACGGAAATGAAGATCAATTAGTTTACCATCATTTGACGTTTGTGTAATAACGATGCATAACAGTTTATCATACCAACGCCGATAGTTTATAGTTACAGCTTACGTAATATCTAATCGGGCCTTATCATATGTGCTGTGAAGTAAAACCAATAATACTGTAACTATTGAACAGCTACAACTTCTTACTAGTAATAAACTGAAAATCATTAGCGATTGGAAAATTTTAATTCAAGCCGTAAATACTAAAATACTTTTTTGTAAGTCACGTTCGGATACACTACAGGATTATTGGTTACATTAAATAGGAATCTATTTACAGCGTACGCCCGTCTACTTCCGATCTTTGAAGTTTCGTATTAATTCAATTTGAATATGCTTGGACATAAGAACTTCCTTTTCGAATCATTCAAAATAGTTACATTCCAAATAGACATGTTCATCGCTTAAAATAGTGATTTTTAGTTATGACAACTTCAGGAATTGTTTTCATAGGCGGTGCCACTCGTTAATTAATACCACTACTACGAACACCCGCAAATCACTGCGATCGCTATCGTTTAACTTTCTGTTTCAGCAGAATTATTATTGAAACGCAAATTAAAGAAAACTGACATCTAATTGCCGTTACAGAGACTGCATTTTATATTGTTCGAATTACTCCATAGTGTACAACGAAGCTTTGTAATTTTTGTTAGAAAGTAAATAAGTATTTCTTTTATTGAAGTTAAACTTTCACTCCTCTTATTACTCGTATACCTAATACAAAGCATTGATATAAAACCTGATGTTTTAAAGCGCAAATACTGATGTCAGTCAATCAACCTCCTGACCTAGTAATTTAAATTGATAAATATTTTATTCCATGCAGTTTGCATGATAGAATTATTTTATACAACCTTTTGCTTACAATGATTATACATAAATAATATGATCTTTATTTAAGTAAATTTAATATTCCAAATACTAAAACCCAACAAATGGCCAATTTTAATCGAAACATCGACAAATTTCGTTGTTTACGTAATTTTTAAACAGCATTATGTAACAGTATTTATATAAATACAATTATATTATTTGTAAGTGAAGTAACGCCTCACCTGCCAATAATTTAATATAAGTACTTTTCTCAACAATTATCTAATACATGATAACATAATAAATAAAAACTGCACGTAGCGTGCTGTAGTACATGTTATAATAAACCTACTTCTAATACAATACTATAACTAATTAAAAGATTGCGAGAATGCATTGTATGAGTTAATGTTCTCACTAATAGTGTGGTGATTACGCTCGATTCTCGATGTCGAACAAAAAGTATTGCTACGTGGTACCGCGGCCGATAACGCCCGAAGTCCACACGAAAATAGTTGGGTTGAGTCGACCGTCCGTTCGTGGCACCGACACTCGTCGAGGCTCACTGACGTCGACGCCCGAGTCCTTGATTATTAAAAAAGCGAGTGACAGTTTAGTAGATACTGCGGTTATTGATGTGATTAGTTTTATTTGGGTCATTATCTGTTTTTTTTTGTGTACAGTTGTATATGCAGTACCTACAAACAAGAAAAATGTTTTATAGCTAAGTTTAAAATGCAACTATGCAATACACAAATCAGAATCTAACCGAACGTGTATTAAAAGTTAAACTGAAGAAAAGGAAAGCAACTGGGAGGGCCTAGTAGGGTTTTCTTTGTCTACCTGGTAATTAAATAATTTTCTATTCTTTCGATACTTAAATGCCAATTATGTTTAGGTAATAATTATCCGAAATGTGGAGCAAGTTCTGAAAAAAAAAACTACGCTAACTTTCTGTACTTAAATGTACAACACTCTTTGTCAGCTACATAATTCGATCTAGCTTCGTCGATTTGTAAAGACTTG
Source organism: Subacronicta megacephala (assembly GCA_958496365.1). NCBI lineage: Eukaryota > Metazoa > Arthropoda > Insecta > Lepidoptera > Noctuidae > Subacronicta > Subacronicta megacephala. The sequence continues at coordinate 4,690,188 of OY292525.1, forward strand.
CTATTCATGTCACTTCAATGACTACCGGAACTGGTTTCATATCACCTTTTTTAATTACCGATGAAATTACTGCATATTAGTTGGCTGTATCTGAGTTGACTTAGGGGTCAATTTAAAGGTATTCGATCGGCGAGGGCCAGGCCGGTTCAAGCAACGGTTGGGGAGGGTTGACGTAAGCGGGCCTAGGCGTGCAAAGGCAGCGTATACAGAAACTATTTTAGCTACAACATTCTCTCGATATTGCAGTAACAAGTAAACCATAATTTAACAGTAAATAGGTATATATTTAGAAGTTATTGCTGAGGCTGAAAATATCGCTTTTCGTCAGTCACCAAAAGTGACCTTATCGACAATAGAAAATTGCTACAAAATTAAATTTATTTATTTATTTATTTATTTTATTTGGATCTCCAACAAGAAGTACACCTTACATACTAATTATAGGTACATAGAATATTTGAAGATGCCTTGTGTCCTCTCAATTAAAGGAGACCACATCATGCAAATTAAAAGAAGAATATTTAAAACTTAAACAATAAGATTAAATTAAATTAAAACATTATTTATGAAAAGTACTAAGACATTATTTAAACAATATTTAAACAATAAAAATTAAAAAATTAAAAAAAATTGGGACAAATGAGATCATACAGTATTATTTATATTAGACAATGTAGTAACAAAAATAGTCGTATCAATAGTAATATCAAATTTATTAACAGTATCAATAATTATCAATAATTTTATTTATATTCATATAGTAGGGACGTCAACAGTTTGTTAGTTTAGCGCGAATTAAATGTTTAAACTTGGCAAGACTGTTGGAAAAAATATGAATTGATATTAGAAATCGCTGAAAGGTTCTGTTCTACAATACTAATTCCTTAGCAACTTTTAAAATTATGAATCATATTACAATTCATCAAATAATTAAATTCATTTTATTCAACCCTACTGATTGTTAGGAATTTCCTCATGATTTATTATCATATTATAATATCATGATTCATAAAAAGCGGCCTTTTAGTCATGCATGTCCAACAGTAGAATGCCTTAATATTCGAAGATGGCTTCAATTGGGAATATGTTTAATTTTGATTATGAATTTTTAGCAAAAAGTTCTAGAAAGATAAGCCGTTATTCAATTTCCGTTTGTATAATAACGAAAACGAGTGTTTGTTAGTCCGTTAAGTTTGTTAAGTTTTAACGACTTATACTGACAGACATGATAAAACTTATAACAAAATTAACTTGAAACCCTTTCCGCAGTCATATATTTTGAAACTAGACAAACTCGCGAAATAACTCGTATTGATCCTGTTTTTCTAAATTCTGTTATATTGCTCACAACGTTATTTAAGTTTATTTTTAAAACTCTAATAACTTTGGTGGACTATGTAGGTATATGAATAATATCATAAACAAGATCTTTTGTGCTTATGACTTTTCATTTTAAAATAATTTAATTGTTTGTACGGACGGCTACACATCAAGCTATACAAATCCAGTTTACCTTGGTCTTTTATATTATGAGGACGCCTATACGATGCGAGATCAGCTTAAATTGGTTTTGTATAGGTTGACCTGTAGCCGTGTGTACTAGGGTAACTCACCTCGAGAATAAAGTAAATTTTTGGTCGATTTAAATATATATTTTTTAAAAGTCCTCGAAAAATAGCTGTTATATTTATGTTATTGATATATCCCTTGAATATTATTAGTGTTTTAAAAATAACTCTAGAATAACTGCACGAGTTTTTACTGTTTCTTCATAATGCTTAGTTATTTATTAGTAAATACTTAGTTTTGTTTTTATTTTCTAATATATATTATGCCTAAGTTCGTGTGTTGTCTTGTTTCTATGTTAATTAATGTAGTTATTTTCAATTAACCGTTTTAATTAACTATAAATAAATAAAATAAAACTCTGTAAAAGTGGGTATGTGTGGTATGTGTTGACTCTCAGTCAGCTTTAAGTTTTATAAGTCATAATGAAAAGCAAGTTCTTAGTAATATTAGATAGGAAGACCTAAATATAGAAACAACTTTGTTACTTATTACATCTCCATGACATTTAAATTGCACTGCGTATCGTCACGAGTCATATCTTATCAAGTTCTTCTATACATTGACCTCGCCTACCTTGTAAATGGACGGAATAATTAACTTAGTGTTAATTATCTACTGTTATAATAAGTTTTTTGACGGTTTAACAAGTTAGCATGAAACGAATACATATTCAGACAAATTCTCATTACATTCACTGTAATAAGAATAAGTTTTATTTTGTCTGTCTATAAAATAAAAAAGACGTTATAGATGTTAAGACTAGATAATATCTATAACGTCTTTTTTATTTTATATGGTACATCACACCTTTATTCTTCTATTGTGTAACCTATGAAAACACACTCACACAAACACACACATACACGCGTACAAGAAACCGCAGCCACGTTCACATAATTTTATATACTTAAATGTAATTTTGTGTTATATTTTTTTCGACTGCTGTCTCCCAAAATACAAGCTTTAGGTTTGGGAATCAGTACCAGTACCTGTTGTATACTACATTAATATGTCCCTAAATCTACACTGCATGTGAATGTAAGCAATTTTTGTGACAATAAATACTTTGTTTTTTAATATTCTCGAAGAGTTAAGCATTTTTTCCGTATGTTTAAAAACTTGCTAAATGCCATAAAACATGTGTAATGACACTTTCCACGTATGTACCAGCAAGTAACACAACAGTACCGTAGACTAGAATGTTGCTCAAGCTGTAAATTTAGTTTACTATACTTATTTATATGACTAGCTGTGCCCGTGGGGCCGTGGTTTTATCCCCCGATTCTGGATGAAAGCGGTCTGCTCCTAAGCGTCATAGCGTAATGTTAAATAGCCTAAATTACTACTTATGTCATCAACTATCTGCAAGGGGATATCCTGTCGAAATCACTTTTACAGACGGATAGACAAAAAAATAAAGAATGTTGTTTGTTATATCTATCGTATCTAATCTAATTGTTGTTTGGAGATTACAAACAGACGCTTAATTTTTTAATTCCTTTTTTATTTACAGGTATACTTATAGCAAATTGGACACGGTGATTTTGTACTAATACGACACTCAATCTCTACTCGAATACGTAGATAATTCGCTAGGAGTGTCATTTCGTAGAATAGGTTTAATACTTACAACATAAAACACTAATTATTTTTATTAGGACGACTAGTAAGTTGGTTGAACTTGGACATAAGCGTCCTTTTCCATACTATTTTACTAATATAAGAAGACAATAATAATTGAACAGTAACCAATAAGAAAATAAAACAAAAAAAATTTTTTTTATAAAAAAGCTTACTAGCAATGTGGGTCACACATTACTAGTATTCTTGTTAACCCCTCGTGCTAAGCTAAATGCTTGTGTAACGAGTGTGTCCACGTCGGTAGTGCAATGGGTGGGGTTCGAACCGGCAACCGTGTGATCGCAACTCCGACGCCCTAGCCATTAGGCTACCGCCTTAAAATAAAATATATTGAAGGCAATCGAAGAGAATCCATAGATTAAATTTATTATTCCTTTTTTATTAGCACCTAGCTATTTACCCAAATTACCCTATTTTGCCAAAATAATCCTATATATAAAAACGTTAAACAAAATAATACCTAAAAACTAAACATTTTTGAATATATTTTACTAAGCAGAGGTAATGAGCAAGACTTTATGTATTATGTATGTTAATTAACTGCGATTAATATTAATTTATTCTAAATAATATCTCTAAAGTAGCGATGTTATAAAAGTATATATCAAGGAGTTGATTACCTTAGTGCAATAAACTCTTGTAGGCTACGTCGCGACTGAAACGATATGTATTCAAACCATGTCCCAAATAACAATGCATCATTTTTTTATAGTCCACTAATAAATTAACACTAAAAAGGTAATCTGTAAATTATCGATTTTTCGTGAGTTCGTTGACATTTTGACAGGAGTATTTAACTAGCCATTAAACTAGCCAATAATAATGAGGTGTAAACAAGAAGTATTTATTTTATGCACCGTGTTAATTATCTCTGGTTAGAATGAGTGGAAAACTTGAATGTGTACTGAAATAGAACTAGTATTTTGCAGTGGAACTTACTCTAATTAATTATAAACAAGTATATGGAGAGAACAAGATATTTCGAGTTTAAATAAACTAGGTATTGGCTAACTTGTGCCTAGTAAAGCTCGTGAATCTTATAAGCTTTGGAGCTATGTCCTATTTGTTTTTTTTTATGGGTTAAGAATGTTTTTTTCTCTTCCTTAATTGAGTCGATGGCAACTATTTTACTAATGTCTAAGTAATTTTTAAAAATTTACATTTAGTCTATTACCAAAATAACCAATATAAGAGCGACACGAGGAGTTAAAATATGCTAATTTATATGTGTACCTGATTAGTGGATACAGCCGCAAGCTAATAGCGTCTCTTAGTTATTCCACATTATCGCGAACAGGGGCATTAACCTCAAACAAGAAAATCGCAGACTGGTAACTAGAAAAATATATATTGTTTTATGACGCAAAAACCTTAAGACAGAGTGGTGGCGGTGAAGTCGCAACCATGAAAAAAATACTATTCGTGATATTTTTAGATATCAATGTCACTTTGAATACACTGAGTGATATTTGCCAAGTGTCAGTGACTCTGTTGCGTATTATTCATAATACTTACTAACGTAAATATTAATATCACAATATACCTTATAACCACATCGCTAGAATATATTTAAAAATGAGTAACATTGAAATTTTCAAATTCATTCTTAAAACTAAAGTCTCTCTCTTAAACCTTGATAAAAAACATGATAGAATCCAAATTAAAATGCTACAGACTATTTACTGCAGTGTTTATTCATTTGCACACCACATTTCGAGAAAATACATCCAAGTATTTTTGAAGTTATCTGTCACCCACATTACCGTCTCCGTGATGTTTGGCTAACGATAACAAGTAATTATGTAAACTAGAATAACCAAATAAAATAAGAAGCGCAACTTCTTTTTTTTTAAAGAACATGATTTTTGTTGACCGAACTTCACCCAAATGAACCTCTCTTGTCTCCATCACTTAATTACCGATTTATACTGCTTTCATAAGCAACGTTACGTGTGATGAATTAAACACCTCATCATAATCTATTTGTTTATGAAAACCGTCCTTGTATAAAATTTGACGTATTCCGAAGGTAATTTCACGTTTTCGGATAACTGGGGCGTACGAAAGTCAATTAAACATGTAACTAATATTAGCCTTATGTACCTATTTGTTGTATAGTCCCACGTGGCACCCCTAAACACGCTCACATTATTATTCTATTATTTAAGTTGCAACGAATTTAATTTTTATTGCACACTATTGCAGCATGGAGCTATTGAGTAGAACTTAAAATATTTTATGGGCAATTTAATTTGAGTTAATATGACAAGTGGTTTATTTTGAAAAACTATATGCTTTAAATATACTTTTCTTAATCTTATATTCTAATCTCTTACGCAAGAAAAAGGGTTAATTTAAAACATCTATTCATAAAAAAATATTCACAAATCCCCGCAAAAAAATATACGCCGCGATTGATAGCTCCGTAGATATGTAAGCACTGGGACTTAAAAAATATTACTAAAGAGATGGGCTAAAAAATATTCGATGCGTAAGTATATACCTATAACTACTAAAATAGTCATGAGAAAATTTACGTGGTAACGAATTTTGCGTAAAATGTCTGGAGTCTAGTCGGGAGTGATCAGACAGAGACAGTTGGCTCACCCTGTGGGGTTCACTGCACTAGCCGATGGACTGACGCAGTCTGGAACTCTGGACGAGAAAAACTTTCAATGTTTTTATACCTGCCGTTAATTAGACGCGTTTTAACTCTTAACCTACGTCAACTAATTAGCTGATAAGTTTCATTACGTAGATTTTTTGTAACACGACCTTTTATTTTTAATGAAGTAGGTATTACTAACATCATTGCTACCGACTTTATAAGCGATTTGCTTACTTCACAAATACTTCCATCATTTAACAACTGTATACTCATACTACTATTTAATTGTATTTTTTATAAAACCCCTGCTCGCAATTACTTTTTAACTCTTTCACTAATCATGTTCACAGGTAAATATTGTCGAAAAGGCGGCATTTTAACAGCACCTATTATCTTCTCTTCAACATCGTAAATTAAACTGGTAGGTGGTACGAAAGACCGGACGAGTCGCTCGACTGGTGGCGCAACGGCGTTGATTTCCAATTCGTCGAGCGAGCTGTCGGCCAACGCGTTGCCCGATTACAATCTGTTTTCTTTGTCCGGACCGGAGCGAATAGAGCGATCCGCGAACGAGTCGCGCCTCCTGCTAGTGACATCTGTGAATCAGTTCAGTCAAGAATATGAAAATTGCTGTGTGACTTCAAAGATGCTCGTGCCAGCCCTGCGGGGCCGACTACCAAAGCAGGTGCGTTTTTATCGCGAAATAGGGTTGCAACTGAAAATCGATCTAAACAATAATTTTTAGCTCAGTGACAGCAAGTTAATCATTATGATCACGATTTCAATGAAACGGATCCAGCATAAAGTTTTTGCTTATGTATAATCGGCTTGCTTATCATAAATAGCCTGTAAGTACTTACTATAAGCATGCATAATCGGCCTATGATGTTCCCACTGCTGGGTCACAAGCCTCCTCACGGTGAGAGGAAGTGGGCTGTAATCCACCACGCGGGCCCATTGAGGGTTGGTATATTGTACTTACTACATAACATACCATCACGCCTGTATTCCCCGAAGGGTTAGGCAGAGGTGTACTAATGTACACCCACATTTCGCCGGTATGTTTAGGTCCCATGTAATAGGGGGCGAGCCTATTGCCATTAACCGGGCACAAATCCAGACTCCGAGCTGCTACTGAGAATTTCATAGAAAAACCCAATAACACTTTGCTCGACCTGGGGATCGAACCCAGGACCTCTAGCGTAGCAGTCGCGCTTAGGACCACTAGACTAATGAGGCAGTCTGAGGTATTGTACTTACTAAGCGTACTATTTTCTATTTATTAAAGATATTATCTATATTTAGTGCTTCATTTAAAAATTTAATTGCGCTTCAAGAGCGAGGTCCAACCTTCATGAGTAAAATTAGCTGGTAATATCATTAAATTTTAACACAACGTATGAATGAATTTATTATCACTGGTACATCAAAGTACAGTGTGACGCGGGAAGTAAAGTGGAATTACGTAGACTCTCAAATGTTTAACTGATTCCGTCCTTTGATAAATTCCTCGTGGAATATTTTGTAAATATTTTTGTGTTTAATATTCGAGGTAATTGCTCTTGCAGGGGGTAAAAAGGCCACATTTATCAATAGTCTGGCATCCGCATCATTTCATATATAGAATTCATTCTTTAGCAGTTTTCTAATGGGAATCATATCTCCCTAACTCATCAAAACCAGCCTTGTAACCCAACACATAATAAATTTGGTTCTATCCTTAATAAAATATTACCCACGTCACGGTTTCTCAGTAGGTAAAAATATCTCAGCCTACTTGTTACAGATAACTGCTTCTTTCGTCAATAGTTGGGCCCTTGAAGTGAATTTATCTTATCTTTGTACCTAGATAGTGTTATTAAAAGAACCGGCCGTACTCCATGATTTTGTGAATATAATTTACACTTCATCCGGCTAAATGTATTTTTTCGTACCAAAAAGCCGATTCTCACTAACTAGGGCGCCATATTCTATTCAGACAGATTACGCGAAAGTAGTTCGAATTCCGAACGCTCGGTGGTGTCGTAAGTTTACGCGACCACGCAAACTAGAGCTCCAGCAAATTAGTCGGCGTCCTCTGCTCCGCACATTTCCCTCAGCACCGAGAGGGACGTCGCGGGTCCGCGCGAACCGGTGATCGACTAAGTACCTTTCACGATCTTGAGGCGCGTCACTTTCCCCGCTCTAGTGAGTTTTTTCGAACGTAACAACATCACGATTACATCAATATCGCATGCGGATCGTTCCGCGTGTACACTGCACCTGTGAATCGGAACGCATCGGGCTTACTGAGCTGGCTGTATGTCGTGTTGCCTTTGCTTATTGTTTATTTATTGACATGGACATTACAGCCAAGATTAATAGCGGCCATCTTTGTGAACTAATAGCAGGCTCATTATTATGTGACGACTCAATAAAGAATGTAACAAATGCTATATCCTATTTCCTACACTGCAATTAGTTAGGTAAGGTAACGCGGCCGACATTACGAGCCCCCTGGGGTGTCCCAGCAATTAATAAAAATAAAGTTCATAATAGTTTTCACTTTTTATTTAGACAAACATTTTAGTAATGGGAGGATGGTTAAAGTATTCGAATTATTTAGTGTGTTATTCTATTAAAACTAACTAGATCATAAACTATAGACACAATTCGAAGGACCGTACTGTTTGGAGTGATTCCTTGCCGAAAGAATAATAGGATGTTTAATGCTTTTTCGTTCGCTAATCTGCGAAGTAACAATAGCTTAGAAAAAGTGTGGTTTAAGTAAAGAAAGCATAGTGACAGAGTTACGTGGTGGGTCGCAGTTAGCGTCACAAATGATGGATTACACACGGCACGCCCGCGATACGGTGAAACGTAGGCAGACACTTGATAACCGCTTTCGAAACTATAATAACATGTGTATGAATAGTGGTCTCCTGCAAGGACAATGCAGTTGATTCATCTATCTATATAAGTATAAGAAAAATTATTAATCCTTATTTCCTTTTTTCACGGCTGGACCGATATATCGCTAATTATTTTCTGTTTGTTATTTTCGGGTGAACGTTCATATGAAGGAAAAAAGTAATTGAAATTGGTAATAATGCACCTACAACCGGCATATAACAAAAATACGATGAAACAATCGACTTACATTTTGAAAATTTTACTTTTGGTAATAATCCAATTTACTAAATTAGTAATGTAATCGCAACTCGGTTCCAATTATAGGTGGAATTACCCTAGTAAACAGTACAACAGAAGGACCTCCTAACAAGTTTCCTTATACGTTTTATTGTCTTGATAATTTTCGAGATAGTTTGTCGGTACAAACAAATTTGGTTTATATGACCCACATTCGCTAGAAATACGGCGCACTACCTAGAATTAAATAGTCTATCTGTATTAAAACTTTATTACATAAATATCTTCCCACCGCGTTACCTGAAACTAACCAACTTCCAAGGATTTAATCCACAAAGCATAAAACAGGGTACACTATTAACATTATCTGTGGTTGGCAGAGCGAGTCCAGATTCGGAACCAATAATCGAGCGATCACAACCCTATTCATGGTTTATACACCCCTAACTATTAACGTACAAAATTTTGCTACGCTTAAGCTCCAAGCGAACTAATTAAATCTGGGTGCACGTTGAATGAAAATGGGAATTTATATATTACCTAAACGAATTCGTTTTTTAAAATTTGCAAAAATCTATTGTTTTTATGAGATTGGTGTTAATATGAGGTAAAGGCCCAATTAATAGATAAATAAGGAGGTTGTACATGACACAAAGGAATGCACGTACTTTTCAATCATCTCCATATTAACTCAATAATACTTAAGCATAGTATTATATGTACTTATTTATTTTCTCTATAAGAAGCATTTTTTAAAGTATGTAATATAATGATAAACAGGTGAAAGTTCGTTGTAATCATTAAAATTAAATGAAGCGGCTAGTTATGGAGGCCCGGTTGGCAATCTGACCTATTAATTTTTAAGTCAATTCCATCCTGCCACGCAACGCAACTCAGCAACCATAATATATGTAGTTAATATACCAACGTAGGTAGTAATATTCGAATTTCTTTTATATGATACACACAATAGCTTCTAAATAACGACAATATTGAACTTTTTTTTAATAAGAACATTATACAAATAAAGGTCGCATATTACCAATTTAAATAATTCATAAATGTTTCCAAGAATAAAAAAATGATGGCTAATTAATTAGGATACAATGTAAACCGAGACGCCGAAATCGATTCACAAAAATGTGTCGGATCCGATTCATAATATTCATCGCGTAAATCGAGCATTCTATTTGTTTGAACTCGAGTTTCAACGTAGGAGAGCATTTCATACGAATTCCATTCAGCCGAGCGCTGCTGACGAAATAATGTAATATCATATGACTTAAGACCAGAGCAATAATGTACTCTATTCCTTTGTAATAAAGATCTAACAGTATTTGTATAGGTTATCGCAGCACAGGCGTACCTATATCGAAAACGCACCAAGCTTCTATTTTTAAAATCGATGCGGTGACCGAAGTGGGACATTTGTATAGCTTTTTCAATTAGGGAACAGTACGAGACATTTGTGGTAGCTTATTGTCGTATTTATACTTTTTATGGCCCTGTTTTTTTAATTTATAACTTAATTGAATAACATTTTACAACTAATGTGTTTACAATCATTTAAACTTGTGTAAATATATAAACAAAATAACTTATGCTATGATTCAACATAATTAATCTATCACAAACAATTTAAGACATTTTCAGTTATACAAATTCCAAATAAACAATGCCAAGTAAAATATACTTAGGTTGATTTTAAATATTAAATATTTTTTAGACTGCCTCATTAGTCTAGTGGTCCTAAGCGCGACTGCTACGCTAGAGGTCCTGGGTTCGATCCCCAGGTCGAGCAAAGTGTTATTGGGTTTTTCTATGAAATTCCCAGTAGCAGCTCGGAGTCTGGATTTGTGCCCGGTTAATGGCAATAGGCTCGCCCCCTATTACATGGGACCTAAACATACCGGCGAAATGTGGGTGTACATTAGTACACCTCTGCCTAACCCTTCGGGGAATACAGGCGTGATGGTATGTATGTAATATGTTATATGATTTTAAATATAAACGAAGTAGTTTTATTTAAATGAGTTTAATGATCGCACTTTTAAAACACCAATGATCATGTTAATTTAAACGATATCGCCGCGTTATGCGAAAAAGATGGCCGCTTGCCAAAGGGATTTGCCATGAACCACGCTTTGTTATGAGATTTGTGTAAGCTCGGGCAACAAAATGTTAGTTTATGGTAAATTAGGTCCTCATTTGTTATTTTTTCGCCTTTTTCTTTGGCTCTTTGAGGATTAAAATATAGTTTAAAACTTAAAGTTACATATAGCTGCAAGTATACAGGCAATATCTAGTAAAACGCTTTCTCCGATGCTCACGGTGCGTTCAAGCGTTGGTAATAACATCGCTGCCTGCACTGTAACTCCATTGTTTTCTTCATTTCATCTTCATTTTATACGAATTACAAAAAGCCAATATGGAATACATTACATATATATTGACAACCAAGGCACAGGGGGTTAGAATTATCACTTTTGATAAATCATGATATAATATATTAAAAATGATAATTGATTCTCACTTACCTGCCATTTTTTATTTTAAATACAAACGTACCGAACTCACTGTATCACTCGCTAGGCAAATCTGAAGATTGCCTGAAAAAGATCAAACTCGGTCCAACCGTTTTGAAAACTATTGGGAACATTTGAGAGCATTTTTGTAAGTAGATAAAAATGTTTTATACTTATATAGAAATATACATTGATTGAAAAACATTCAACAATTCTTCTAAATCAATTTATTTACATAACCTGGAGAAATATGTAAAAAAAAAAAATATGAATAAACTAGTGTATGATCCACCAAAAGTGACAATTTAAGCCCTTGGATATTTGACAAAAATGAAAACATTTATTTTAATTATAATTTTGTATAGTATTTCCGATTGACTCCGTTTCAGTTAATAGTCTGGAACTTTCGACAAAGAACTAACTGGTGCGGTAAACCCCATAACATATTGACTTATGAAACAAACGCGGTATTCATAGCAGTACTTTCCCAAGCAAACCGGAAAAAAAAAATAAGTTAGCAGTACTTTCCCTAGTAAACCAGAAAAAACATTATAATTTAATAATTTATCACTAGGATAACATGAGTTAACCTGCATGCCTGAGAGAAGACAGAGAAGTGAAACTATAATCCATGCTAGACCATGGATTATAGTTTATCTTCTCACACTCTAAGAGGAGTCCCAGCAGTGGGATGGTAAAATGAGTTGTTGACAATGTAAGTTTCGGTTTATTTCAAGACTAAGTTGCTATCTAACCGCAGTTTCTCAATATGTATGTATGTATAACATTCCAGTGAAGTCATGATTTCTTCTTTGTTGTAATTCGTGGAATATTTCGGCAGTTGATTTTCCTGTGTGTTGTGTGCACGACTCTTTCATGGAAAAACGTAAATTGAAATGTACCTATCTCCTTTACAAAACCGAACACACTACACTTTTTAAGCTGAACGATGTAGCAGGATTCCATCATAATTAATATAATATATTGGTTGTAATTTCGTCGGTATACAAACTTTCGTTTCGAGGACTTTTGGAGACTAAAGGTCTATCCTTTTCTAGCCCAGTCTATCATCATCATCATCAACCCATTACATTGTCCCACTGTTGGGCACGGGTCTCCTCTCAGTACGAGAGGGATTAGGCTATAGTCCGCCACGCTAGTCTACTGCGGGTTGGCAGACTTCATACGCCGTCAAGAAAATCTCTCTGCGTGCCTTGGATTCGAACTCGAGACCTTTGACTTGGCAGTTCAATGGTCATATCACTAGGCTATCACTACACTTCCCAGCCTATATCTGTACAAAAATTCATCAAAATTAGTTCAGTGGTTCGCAGAGTTATTTATATATATATTCGCAACTATACATGGTAATAAAGTTGAAAAGTTTGTTTGAACGCGCTAATCTCTAGAACTACCAGGCGGATTTGATTAAATATTTTTGTAGATATATGATAGTCACGCATTCGGCGCAACATTCATACATCTTGTCATACACATGTAACTATGACAAGAGTGATGAAAAAGAAGTATGCAAGAAACGTAGCAAATGGCGTACTGTAATTTCTGCCTACCCCTATGGGAAAAAGGCGTGAGTGTATGTATGTGTGATAGTCACATTCATAAGGAACGCTATAGGCGATCTAGCTTCACTCTACGATCCTTAGAAGCGGGGCATAATATTAGTATGGATTATCATAATACATATCAATTAAGCGTAGTGGATATAGATAACATTATCAGACGGACAATGAACGATAAATTTGGTAGCACCGACGGGAGACTGGTCTCCTATGTTTGCTTTTTGCATACTTACGTAGGTACTTATAATTGCCGACCTAACTTACCGCCCTAAGGACTTTTTGAGACAATCTGATCCATAGATTAGGCGTGAAATTCTATTCGATCTATAGACTAGCTTTCCGCCCACGGCTTCGCCCGCGTTGTTTCTCGGCTTTTCTGCATTTAAATTTTTCCTGTTTTTGCAACCGTTTTTATTTATGTTCCGCTCCTATAGCCTTCCTCGATAAATTGGCTATCTAACACTGAAATAATTTTTCAAATCGGACCCGTAGTTCCTAAGATTAGCGCGTTCAAGTAAACAAACAAACAAACAAACTCCTCAGCTTTATAATATTAATATAGTATAGATGAGATCCGTCCTAGCTTTATATGATACGATTAAATCTTCTGAATCTTTCAAAATTCAGTTTTTTTTGCAGTCAATCAGGACATATCTCTATTGTACATATTAGTCAGTCTCTTAGCCCTTTTGACAACTATATTAGGGTAGACTTTCTATCTAACGAGATGCGGCTGAATTTCAGCATTTTACGAAGCGACGGTCATGAGACCACTGCAAACTAATTTCTTTCAGTCTTGAGCTTCTGACTACGACTGCTACTGCTCTCCAAAGCACCGAGAGGTCTCGGTGTGTTAAGAATGATTACCCATCTTCACGCCAACCGAAGCAGGCGCAACCTAACCTTGGAGATCGGTTGACCAGCTCAATTATTACTTGGCCACAGGCCCCTCTAAAATATAAGTGCAGATCACAATCTATTCCGCTTATAGAAACACTAAGTGACGTAGCACAAGAGCCCTAAGCACGTAATGTCATTGACAGCGTGGTCAATCAACTTGATACTGCATAACGCATGTCGACTGACTCATTATAGGTACTGGCATTGTTTAGACATAGTCGCATTCAATAACTGTTGAGTACAAAGTGCTCTAGGGGTGACCCGATTCGTTCTTTGCCCATGATTGATCATAGCGTGATCAGTTGCAATCGACTAACAGATTGCTGTAATTCCAAAAACAGGTCGAATGGTTCGTTTTCAAAAAAAGTTCAATACAATTTATGTTTGATTACTTACAACAAATTCGTTATCATAGTCAAAGCTAGACATGTCTAGTATAAGCTAAACTGAATTACTTTTAAAGTTCACATGAGCAGTAGCGTGTGTAGATGAATAAGAGAGCCGTATCACGTCCCCGACTCCCACATTGAAGCCATTTAATTTAAGACCAAAATGTTTTCACGCATCAACCCTGACAGATGGGTAACGTGGAGTGACGTGTTAAGCGAAGTTAGCGCTTTTTCATTCATAAATGTAAGTATTTTTCCAGATTATAATGTTGATCGAAAACTTGGTCGTTTTGTATAGGCTAGCGCTTGTAGCGCTGCGGTGCAGGCGACCGCGGGCTGTATGTGGACCGTTATGCGATAGGTCTACCGAGCACCAACTACGAAGCAAGTTTAATGACTGACTGCACAACGCAAACGTGAATTTTACTGCCAGAATATCTGCCATTCTTGTAGCTTTTTTTTAACAGATAAAAGGTATCAACTATGTCACGGGTCTGTGATGTTTTTAATCATATAAATGCTGAACCAAATTAACTTATAGATACTTACGCTAAATGTAGATATTTTGGTGATATTATATTGTTAAAATAAAACAACATACCTAAGTAGATAAGTTGTCATGTTATGAATGTTAAAGATAAAGGTGATAAAATTGAAATATAAATATATTTCTATATACTTATTCGCAAATTATTTGATCTGTTATGTAAATTTCACAGCATACTCATGTCAAAAATTCATAATCTGTTGGGAATGTTTCAGTACACGTAGGAAGACATTATGCTAGATTGGAATGTAACAGAAGATTGTATTAACAATACCGTTAACGTTACTTACTTGAAGAGATACCGTTCAGGATAAAAACAACTAAAGTTAAGTCGATGTAAAGTGTATTCAAACATACTTAATCAAAAAACTTGTTATCTATTTGTCTTATAATAATTAATTACAATAATAAACCTTGGCGATTGATAAATAAATACTCGCGGATTTAATTTATCAAAATAACTTGGTGCATATTTTAATGAATTTATTTAAGTACCTACCTAAAAACGATTGTCTCATTAGTCTAGTTACCCTAAGCGCAACGGGTACGTTAGATATGGTTCGATTCCCATGTCGAGCAAAGTAACATTGGGATTTTCTATGCAATTCTCAGTAGCAGCTCGGAGTTAGGATTTGTACCGGTTAATGGCAATAGGCTTGCTCCTTCCATTACATGGGATATAAACATACCGACAAAATGTGGGTGTGCCTTAAAACTTCACTGCCGAACCATTCGGTGAATACACTGTGTGATGGTATGTTGTATGTTGCGTAAAAACAAGAATGTCAAAAGTTTATTTAAGAATATAAAAACTAGTTAATTTCAAAACTTATTTTTTTCCTTTTTAAATCAGTTAACAAAGCAATTTTTACAGAATAAATTGAAATAAACAACCTTGGAACATTGCGAACAAATGATAGTGATAGTTCATTAACTTTGTTTACATTGTATTCAACCAGTTACGCTATTTCACGTGTGATGTAGTTATAATTATGAAAGGTTTATTTGTTTCATCAATAACCATGTAAGACCGACAGTCGGATTGGTATAACAGATTATATTAATCCAATTTTTCATCAGACGAAACTATTCTTTCTGCATCTACAAAATTTTGTTACAGTTAACAAAATGTGAACCGATCTGGAATTAAAACGTTACAGATTGATCGCAAAAACCATGTTAAGCGTTATAAATTAATTGATTTAATATAGCTGCATATAATAATATGACACAAATAATCTAGTGAGGCATATAATCGGATCGGTATCGATAGTCTTGTTTAAACTGTATGGGGAGCGTTGTAGTCTTATCTTATCATCAAACTAGATAAGGAGCCACAAAAACTTGTATTTATGATGTTGTAATCGATTACAGAAACTATTTTGAAGCCAACGATTACTGTCAATACTATACAGTAAAAATGTCATGCATATCGGTGACATTTAAACTCGGGTATCTTGCAAGGCCACAGAGTAATACTACAAAATATCTTTTTTATGCAAAATTAATGCTAACTAGCTAATTACACGGTTATAAAATAATTTTCTGTTCCTGGTAGCGACAAGTGACTTCCATTGGTGGCTTTCAGAGCGTTCTCTCAGCTAAATTAGTAAATGAAAATTTTGTTTCATAAAGGACGAGACGAAATACTCAGCAGTTATGAAGATTTTAATTTCTTGTAGCTGTAATAAAAAAAAATATATATATTATATACTTATGTAACTTTCGTCGGGACTGTGATTTTATTTTTATTTATTTCGATGGCGTTATAACGCTTTTAATTTGTCTAATATTATAAATGTTATAATAAATTGATTACCTACCTAAATAATATTTTCTAAAGTATTAACTATCTACATAGAAAATTTATTGCATAATAGATAAGAGGGTAAAAAATAACTTTCTCTCTCTCAAAATGTTTGAAGACCGGAGATCCCAGCAGCCGAGTTAAAATTAATTTAATAAAATATATAAATGATGGTGAAACACTAGTCACTATAGTCTTTTTTATCTTTTTTAATCCATGTCAACGTTTGAGCGTGTGAACCCGGTTCTGGTGCTAATATTAATACGTAGGCGGGATACAAAGAAATGGGACACAGTAATTAATCACAAAAGTATATTTTCGGCTGGTGAAATTAATATCTCAGCTTACTCCCATAGGTTATCTAATTGTAGGGGTTGAATCATATTACACTAGAGTTCTATACATTTTCGGGAAAACTGGCGTGGATTGGATCGACCCAGACAGCCTTGGAGCATCTGCGTGGGTTAAAACTTATTATGACGTTATGTATACCTAATACTTTTATAATTATCGAAGACACACTGAAACCAAGAATTTTCAAACATTTGAATTTGAAGCAGTATCTATATTTTAATATTACATACAATAAAAATAATTAAAAAGCTTAGTAAATATCCGTTGAACTTTTTTACGTCTCCATTTAAAGCTCCGTTTCTGGTTATACCCAAGATTATTTGAAAATTATAATATAAATAAGTCAACCTCCTTATCTTTGTAGACGTAGTTCAGAAACTTATCCGTTTTATAAGAGCCCTATCCGTTTAATATTCATGCAACACGCCGGAGTAATTATTACCTAAGTAAGTCGATAAACTTACGCGTTTATACTGAATATATCTTCATAATTAAATTAAAAATGTAATTAGTCATAATACACCGACTCATTGTTCTTTCGCATAAGAATTTGTAAATTGCTTCTTAAGCAAGAATGTTACGTAGGTATAATGTTCTAAGTGCCTTGAGATTTATAAAAAATCTGGAGCATGGATCTGCAGCAAAAACACTAGTTTTGTGTCCTTTTCATTCTCCGTGGTAATGTGCGTTTGTTCATTTTAGGGAGCCAAAATTTAATGACGCAGTAAAATCAATACAATAACGCCATAATTCGATTGTAGATGTGTAACAACCACAATCCCTTATAATTATTTATTTGAAAAATCTACCCTTTGCATTATTTGTTACTGGCAAGCGGTGCACGCTAATATGGAACATAATAGGCAATATATAAAGAGTTTTATTGCGGTACGAGAAAGTAATTTCGCGCCAAAATTAGGGGCACATTTTACTGGCCCCTGCGTAACTTGGAAGTTTGCCTTCTAGGGGATACGGCGCCATCTAGTGACAGAAGTTGCTCGATTAATTACATCTTTCACCCCTTACCGAAATCAAATACGAGGCGAAATTACAGAATCGGTAGGGACGTTTAACAAAATCATGTTGCTTAGGAATCGAGATTAATAAGACGCTGAATATTTTAAAAAAATATGCCGTTTCTATATTTTCAGCGACGTCAAAATTATTTTTGTTATGTTTGTAGCAAATTACTTTTGGTGCATGTAGATCAAATTAATATGCTATTGAATAATTTAATTTCATTGCTAACCGTATTTCTACTTTGCAGTGCTACATAGCTTGACATAATGACTGCACAATGGATACTGTAACTGTGGCCCGTTTCAGGCCTGAAAGAGTTTAAAATATTCAACGCAAAGGTGTATCTAGCTGTCCGTGACATAACTACGAGTTGAAAGGTATAAGTCAAGTTTTTACACTTTTTGGAACGTTCTGTATTACACGCGTGTTTTGCAAATGTCTCGTAATATTTTTTTAAACAATAACAACATAAATAATGTTGGTTACACGAGAACTAGAAAAACTCAGCGTCGTTCATTAACATTTAAATTGAAGCTGTATTTGTTGGTAATTTATCTAATCTAACTTTATTTACAAAGGGAGAATGGAATAAGTCAGAATAATACAAGTTTGAGATGTAATACCTAGATTTCAATCGAAATTTAGCTGAACAACATGTTAGGAACCATTGTTTTTTTATACACACAAATTAAGAGGTAAATATCCAGAACCACAAAAACGAAATACAACAAGAAAAACACCTAAGATGAGTTCGAAAGGAACACCTACCTATTTGCTTTTGATTTTGTTATTCATTTGATGGGTCGAGGTCGCGGGGGCGGACTCACCCCACCCCGGGTAGGTTTACCAAAAATTTTCGTGTGAAATTCTACCCGCGCGATGTTTCAGCCCTATTTCTGTTAGGATTATACCCGCCTTGAAACATTATGGGCTACAGCACTTGCACACTTTTATGTTATTGTGCATTATTTTGTGTATTCTTACGAAATCATTTTGACGCTAATACAGTCGTGTAAAACGTGTAAAACATGGCACACATAACATAACATGCCATCACACCTGCATTCCCCGAAGGGTTAGGCAGAGGTGTAATAATTTACACCTACACTTTTCGGTATGTTTAGGTCCCGTGTAATAGAGGGTGAGCCTATTGGTACGAGTTACATTTATTGATTACTACAGCGTAGTAGGTAATTTTCATTCGTATAAAATTAATTTTCTGAATCAGTAATTGCGCTATTCAATACTTAAGAAGTGCCGAAGTAGTTAAATTAATTCAATACCTAGGTATATTAGTTAAAGTGAAATAGTGTCAGTAAAAACTGAATTGTAATCGTCCGAAATCCGGACCCGTCCGCGCGCGTCCGGTTCTTTGGTTACTGCACTAGCCCCCCCCCCCCCCCCCGCCCCACATCGCGCCATGGCACGCGGCGGTATCGCCGTCCAACTGCTCAGACAGAAATCGTCTGTTTGCCCGCAGTACATTACCCGCTGCCCGTAATACTGCAACATTCTCTCGTCAAAATACCACGTAATATCGATGCAATCCTCGCCTACTCTTTCTACGTTCAATACAAATGTCAACGAGGTAATGACCGCCAATAACAAAAGACAAGTGAATGAGTTTTTATTATTTTTCCACGAAACTAAAACGATTTGCGATGTTGGAACGGTACGAATAGAGGTGGAGCTTTTGGAGCAAGGCGTCATTCATACAACAGGGAGTTAATTGAACTGCTACAAGCTTCCAAAGAACTGAAAGCCGTTAGGGTGAACCGAAAGCAAGTTAGAGGCTACAAGGTCGCTAACAGCTTATTACGCCACTACGAGGTGACGTCATGGTTACGCGTTTGATATTTTCGTCAGGTCTTCTTTGTAGAGCAAATTGAGAGCGATGTATTCAAATAAAAAGCGCTAACGCACTCATGGTAATAAAATTGTATCTACTTTGAGCATATTTTATAAAAACGTGTGTTTAATGATGACTATTCTATAGTAAATTAGTAACAAAGCATTCGAATACAACATTGTAGAGACTAAAAAAAATCATTTAACGATGAACGCCGACGCCGATTGTCGCTAGAGGTCGACCCACTTTTAAGTAAGCATTTTGTAGGTCGTTTATCGTGGTCATTTCCCCGGCGTCAAACAGCCATGTAAACAATAGACAGTAGTTCAGGTTCACGTACTGTTTTGAATTTCGGCATATTAAAAAAAAGTAAAGAACAAACCTCATCGTTTCTCTCCCAAATATAAAGAAAAAGAAAGAAATAGAAATTTATTTAGCCAAAAGCACAGGAACAGTACGTACGAACAAATTTTTAATAAAGTACCTATTTATTAGTTACAGATATACAGCGCAAGGTCAGTGTTGTGTATATGGAAATGTAAAGCTTAATGTGTAGCCGTTTGTAGCTATATATAATATTGTATACATTTATAAAATATTTCACGTGTCTCATTACAATACTGTTTATAATTAATTTAATGAAGAGTAATCTGCATAATCCGGAAGCTTATTCCTAATAATTGATACAATTACCCCGGTTTTAGAGCGATTGAGTTTTCCCAGAGTCTGTTCACGTATGTTTTTCCAATTGTAAGTAATCTTTACGGACTTAAAACACTGCAAGTTCATACACTGTGGCTTTGTGACAAAATGTAACGTATTAAAGATACTTACGCAGTACGCACCCAACCTTCGCAACTTGACATTCTACCTTAAACGATATTCAATACTCGTTCGGCGTTTCCTCCATCAAATTGCACAGTAATTGGAACAGCAACGCATGTGCTATATGAACGAGTTGTTGCTCGTTTTGGTGAACGCTTTTTGTAAATAACATGCTGCACAGTGCACCAAGGTTGAAGTTTCAAGCAATATGTCATTGACACCTTTAATGTATTTATATATTGACACATTAACTATCGATATCGCCTAAATTACAGTTTTATAAATTTGACGTAAGCAAGATGAGGACTTTAGACAATCACTGTGTTCTCGCATGACCTGTGCATTGTATCAAATATGGTACAAAATATTATATCAAATCTGGTACAAAATTAATAACACAAACTTAAGTACGGAAATATCAACTTATCAGGAATCTACCAAACTAGAATAATAAAAGCATTACCTTTCTTCTTTAACAATAAATTTTCAGTAAGTAATACCAATTGTACACACAACAAGGTGTAGGTGCAACTGGCTTTTCGGAATCGGCCGAACTGCTTATCAAAAATAAGCCGGGTAACAAAATCAAAATTAAAATTGGTTCAAAAATAACGAAGCATTCATTTTCATTTTATGCTAGACAGAGAGCGCACTTTATCTGCTTGTGACATCACAATCCGATATGCCATACAACTTCTATACTTACACTACTGCGGGAAAGGGACAGAGCATCCCTTCTCAATCCCCCACCAAAAACTTTAAACGCTTATATCTTAAAGCTTTATCGGTCTATTTAGATTATTAAATTTTATTTTATTTTCCAATAGGCCTTATTCAACACCGGTCTACTACCCTAAGGCGCATTAATTTTATACATATCTGCTATATTAATAAGGGCAAAAATGGTAACATCGACATTGTTAGAAGGGTATGTAAGCGATACTCGGACTGCGGCGAGTGCTCGAGTGCTGGCCATGTTATTGTTATTTATGTTCTGTGTACCGATCACGTGCATACGTGATACACATCGTGAACTCAACTTATATATAGACGTGTCTCCATTACCCTCTTTACAGCTAGTTTAAAACAAAGGATATTTTAAGATGGCGCTAATTTGATTAGCTTTTTGATATTAAATTATGTTTGAAATAAACTAGCACGTAGCTACATTTTGTGGATCTGCTGCACCATTCAAATGAATATTGTGTAGAAAAAAAAGAATTCTTCTAAGATAAAGACTACTTAATTACAAAAAAAATAGGTAAACACAAAACGGTTGATTAGATAAGTAGTAGGGTATAAACGCGGTATAAAATTCACGTGAATTCTAATATCAGGAGGATACCTTATCACAGGGCTTAAGACGTGGAATAATTTATATGAAGAACTTGGGGACCACAGGGTCAGAAGTCCAGGTTACAGCATTACAACACAGCTTTACGAGTTAACGAAACTTGTGTTTACGTTCGCCGTTCACAGGAAAAAGGAAAAAAACAAGACCCTCGTGGTAGTATTAAGTACTAATTTTAATTTTGTTGTTGTAAATTAAATTGTTGTCTAACCATAGTAACACCCACATCAAATCAATTATATTCTCAAAAATAAACATTTCCTAAGTTAGCGTTAGTTATATTTTGTATTAGCGTAGCAGATATTAAAACAAAAAGGGATACTTAAAGAAGCTTTTATTATTTTATTTAAAATACAAACTTTTTCATTGCGATGTTTAATATTTTATGATTACATTTCCCAACATAAACAAAATAAGTTTCATTACAGTATTCCTGGAATTATTGCTGAAATTTTGATAGGGACGTAAATCCTATTGAACGAACTAACAACAAGTGTCTACAAAATACTTGTTTGCTCTGATGTTTTGTAAATATCTGGTAATACCAGAACTATCGCTTTTAGCTGCTAAGAAACAATTTATTTAATAACGCCGTGATTGAAAATTAATTATTACCTAAAATCAAACCTTGGAGGAAGTTGCTTAGAGCTATTTTAAGAAAATCTACTCAGTATCGTCACAATACGGTAAGGCAACATCGTTCGACATTGAACTACCTGTAAAGGCAGTCGTGTTGGTTGAAAGACATAGTAATGTCTTCAATTGATGGTGCTGACGTCGCCTGAAGACGTAAAATGTGGAAGAGAAATTTGACATCACAGGCAGTGGTCTCGGTAGCTTAGTTGGCAAAGCGTCTAGTGCACTTAACCAGAGAGACGCACCCTGCCTGAGATCGATTTTTTCTTTCACTAGAAATTTTCTTTAATTAGAAAATTCATATCTGTGTTATCTGTGTTTTTTTTTATTCTATGGTTTTCCAAACACTATTCTCATTTATTTTTATTCATTCATATTTCGAACGATGTTGATGCGTTGTGTTTCATTTGTATAGAACAGTTGCACTCTGTAATTGACTTTACTGATAAACGCAGGCAAGGCCGACCTGTATTGTGGGCGATAACACACACTGTCTACCACACGACTTGCAGCTCATGGAATTTTTGTTTCTTTTGTTGCTTATGGAACACAGGACAATTAATATTTCTTCTTTTGTTTCCTTCACACTTAAACCTTTAAAGATACAAGTTCAATTGAAACAGATTTGCATTTGCGTCATAATTTAATTACTTTTTTTGCATTTTAGTATTGTTTAACAACCTCGGACAGTTTGTTTATTATTCTGTATAAGTATAAGGATACAATTTATTGAGATACAATTTAACTGAGCATAGGTTAGGATAAGTATTTATAAATTTTTCGAAATAATCAACACAATTTTCATACGACCAGAGAGCCGCAAGCGGTCTATAGAAAACGTCAATTGGGTATTTGGTGACTGAATTGGTCAACGCTTTCAGCCCATATCAAATCTGTTCATGTTTTTCTGTCTTTTCAATAGATATGTTTATTTCGTCACGAATGAATTTTGATAATTGACCACTTAGACATCTGCGACAATTTTTGGTGTTTATATAAGAACAAATGTGTGAGTAGTATTCAAGAACTGATATCGTTAATTAATGTTAATTACTTGAGACGCTTCAGCCACATTTAGTATCGCATTACTTTAAGTCAATCAACTGTCAACTCTACTACGTACATTCTATAGCTTAAAATTAAATAAAACACAGAGCACCGTTGTTATAAACTAACAGCCAGTTTCAATAACAAATCTATCAGTAGATTTCCTTACTAGAGATAGGTTTCTGACATAAGGTCCATAGTCCATGTAGTTTGTTCGAAATAACTTTTCTTGTATAAAAACAGCGTATTTTGTATTATATTTTAGCATTAAATAATGCGAAATGTTCCCAAAGATAAGAATTTCTAATGAAAGAAAATTTCTAGTGAAAGAAAAAAACGATCTCAGGCAGAAACACTTAATCAAACAATTGTACAAGCGCGGTAGTTCGAATCGGCCAACTTCAAACGAGCAGAGTTATTTCGAACAATCCGTCAAATTTCTACAGTTTAGTTATTGAAACCTGCCGTAAGAGGGCTAAAGAAAAACCTTTTGTTGGAATGTCACCTACTTATTTATATCTAAAATAAATATGTTTAATCTGAGTCCGCATATTGAGTTCTTATCGTGAATAAATAATGTTATTCGAGACGTAGGAACGTTTACGTACACACAAGACCGCCGACAATAAGCGGATGGATTACTGCAATGGAGTGATTAATATCAAATAATTTCAAAACCCCGTTGATATTTATGAGTGTAGTGATCGTAAGCGCGACTACTATACTGGGTTAGATTCCCAGTTCGAGCAAACTGTATTCTATGAAATTCTTAGTGACACTTCGGCAAAGAGTTTACGGTACTTATCACATGAATTTAGGAGATGAATTGCTATGGCCCTATAGTCCACCTCTGCCCTACCCTTCGGCGAATACGGGCGTGATGGTATGTTTAGTTTATCGTCGGTTACTGACCAATTTGACTCTGACGTCTTGACCTAAATCTGTACACATGTTCGCCAATATTTTTTTTTTATTCAAGGACATTTTAAAGGTCATCGCATAACCTTCGATAATTAAAACGTGTATGAAATTCTTAGTTAAGTACAAGGTTTTGGATATTTACTATTAGCATCGATTAATTAAATCTATGGCCTTTACAACTTTAATTAGGTTAGGTCTACTCTGAGCTAATGTTTGACTTGATACCTATTTCATTATCTTTACGTTGTTTAACTTTTAAATTATTTTATTTGTGTGTTAATTAGTTGGCAATTTAAATTATAAGTTATTTAAATTCAACTACTAAGCTATTTGATACTTACCTAAGTACCTATTAGTATGGTGTGATAAAGTAATTGCCTCTCGCAATGTTATCATCATTTAAAGCAACAATAACCAAAAAGTGGAGCGGCGGCAACGGCAATTCAATAAATAAATAATGAGCAATATAGGCAGGCAACACGCGGTAGGGCCGCTTGCCGTGACTGACGCGCAGAGAGAGCGGCGCGGCCTCCGTCGTGAGGTGACGTCACTGAGGTCGCCGCGCGCTTCCTACAACATGTCAAAATCGCTCGCTATATAGCGGTCGATTCGAAATTCAAGAGTTATATCAGAATAGTATTCCTTCACCAAAAAGTTTTTATAACGTTGCATAAAATACGAAAAATGTAGGTGAATTACACGACCTGTTGTGTGCCTGGCTTAAAGTGTTTGCTTTCTTATCAATTCTTTACAGTAACTGAACACCTGGTCCATTTAACCTTCTCAAATACTAAGTGCAGTTTCAGTTTATAAATACAATACAGAATTCTTGAATTTTACACTTACATACCATTACGCCTGTATTTCACAATTCGCGGATATGATAAACTTACATTATCGGATAAATTCCCAATAGGGAAGAATAATTGGTGGAACGATGGGATGTTGACTAACGGGGATTATAGAAGAAAATGGCTTGCGTCTGCGACCTCAAATAAAATGGGAAAAGGGATGAGGGAAGATTCATGGTAACAAGCAAGTTACGGAAAAGTCTTATACAAACGTGGCTTTATTTCTAGGTGGGTACTGCTAAAGAAATAATAGTGAAAAATAATCTTGTAAAATCACAGCATACATTCAAAATTTTTGCATAGCCAATGTGGCACATCGACGCAATGAAGAATCGAAGCGCATTCCTCGATCCATTAATTCATACAGCACATATGAATATTGTTGAGATTTCGGTTCGTTTAGTGGAGACGATTCGTTTTCTGCTCGCTTCCGGAATTTTTAATGACGACAACCAAATTACAGTACGCTCCAATAATACGCCTCTTTACGAAACAATTGATCCCAATCAAGCAAAAATAAAAGTTGCTCCGCTTGTTAAATCTGACTCGTTCTTCCACCACAAATATACTAAACGTCTCCATTAAAAAAATGTATCGAACTACTTAAGTAACATTCAAACAATTCACAAAGCAAAACAAAGTTTTTGTTATTGCTAGTAGCCCGAACAAGGTCGTGAGATGTCTGTTAAAAGTTGATCCGTGTTCATTGAAAGCTCATAACTTGATGCTACATTGTGGAGCAGTTGGACCGGCAATGTAACTTGTTTGCACGAAGAAAACGACTCAGCCATACAAAACGCGATTTAATTATGTGGCTGGCTTTGTATGGAGATCGTTTTAGTGAAAACATAAGTAGAGACTAAAGTCAGCTTTGTCCTCCAAATAATAGCATATTCTCTGTTTGAGGTCCGCGTAGAAATTGCACTGCTTCCATATCGGCACTTGATTTATAATTCTTCCTTCTGTTGTCATACTGTCTATTTTCCTGTGCTACGGTGTCGTCACAGCCGCGGTGATTGTCAACAAACGCAACGTTGCGACTCAATGAAACGTGATTCGTCTACTTATTAGGAAATTATAAATCTACGTTTTTAACAATGTTTGTGGGCTTGGAACGAAAAAAGATTTAAGGAAAATTGCAGCGGCGAAGGTTTATGATTTTGACAGTAACTTATTCATAGTTTGCACCGATAGCATCTGCATATTATAAGCAACTGTGACGTAAGAAACAAGTTACGAAATCTACAGATTACTCCAACAAGACAATGAATTGATAAACGTAACAAGCGTCGAAGCCATATCAATCAATGTTGATTACTTAACGTATACAGCTCTCGAGTTTACACACGTTTGAGCTCTGTGACGACTACTTAAAATTTCAAGTTAGTGAACGGCGTTAAATGTGGAACGAATGCCGCTAATTATAAGCTATGCAGAACTGCAACATGCCGTATAATAAAGATACATATAGGTTGCACACACGCCGACGGCCTACATAATCCCATTTGTGGCTGATTGTTGCAACTCGCTCTGAAATCAGTAAAATAATACGTCACAGTTAGCGCTACTGACGGGCAGACGCGAGCAAAGACGAGGAGATGCGAGAAATTCTCCGAGATGTTACGAGATCGGGCATCGAGCACCGCTCGCCCGCGTTTTGTTGATCAGTTTTATGTTCAGCCATGTCGATGAATTATAATTGATGTGCTTTTATAATGTTACACACGGCACGGCCGCAAAAAAACGTTGCGGCGAATCAAATTGGATCCCAACGACTGAGCCCTAAAAATCTGTCCGTAATTGAAAATAAGACAAAGCTTTTTAACATAATCTTTTTAACTTTCTTTTCACGGTAAAGATACTTTAATATGCTAAGCATTTTGGATTTACTTTTGAGTACATTAAATTAGCTTTGAATCTTTTCTTCTCTCGTTTATGTAATTGGACATATGTTTATCAAACTCGTTTGACTAAAGTAACTAGCTTTTAGGCTTTTTATAAATTGTTCACTTTTATCAGCGCTATTTTCATTTAGTGCCATGTGCTAGAATCGAGAATCTAATTGCGTCTTTATTTGCATTTATGAGAATCAATACTGCATCATTATTAGGGTTCACACTATCAGTCAGTCAGTTATTATCTAGAGACACAGAGATGAAAATATTGCACCAGAAAGAATTTATGCAGAACATGAAAGGAGAAAAGAAAGCAAGGAATTCAGTTATAAAAGTCATAAAGCCGTGAGGAATATAATGATAATAATCACCAAATCAGACAGATAAATGTAAAAAGATAATATGATAGGTATACTGAAGGACTCCTTAATAACAAGATGGCATAGATTATAGAAAATCTAAAGGCCACGTATAAGGAGATCCGGGTATTAGTACTTAATAGAGATCAACGGTGAATGATGCAGTAAATATTAAATTTTAAAAGCTATAAAATCTTGTATTTGGCATTAACTCCTTAAATTCTATCACAGGCAGGATTCAATGAAGGTTGAATTACATGGTATAAGAACGTCATTAACCCGTCAAGCGCCATATTGTAGACACAATGCAAAATCTATAGTTTTGCCCTCCACAGGCAACTAGGTACGTCAGTGAATTAATAGATGTTGGTGACGTCACTTTAAGATAAAGAATTTAGACGACAAGCTTCTGAATCCTGCCTGAATCTTTCTTTCCCTAAAAAAAATGTAATGACGACATTTCCCTAAAAAGGTAGTTCCAACAATTTACCTTTTGATTTCCTCTATTACATTGAGGATATTTTGTTTTGAACTGTTTGACATTGATATAATGATAAGTAAATGATCTTCCTGCTAATGGCGACCGGTTTATCACGCTTGGCTACACGACTATCGTCTTAATTTACCTGGTCGATATTCATATCATTTAATATAATTTTATAAAGTCTTCCATTACTAAACATATTCATAAACCTGAAATAATGAAAACTGAAAATAATTGGCTATTATAGTTTTTGCATTTAAAATTTATTTATTTTCCTGCTTGGCTTTTTTCATAACTATTCGACTGCGGTGGTCAATTCTTGAATTCATTACTTTTTCTTGACATTATTTATAATGCGTGAAACTATTCAATTCAATTGTATCTAGAATTTTCCTTATTTTTTTCTAAGCTGTAGGTACATATTTAGTTCCACTAAAAAAAGGCTATTACGTAATTTTAAACTAAGAACCTAGTTATTTAAATACAAAAGAGGTTATAAAAATACTCTGAGCAAGATTGATAACAGTTAATAGTTTCACCTTGACTACCGGTAGATGGCGCCGTCTGACCCCGAAACATTAAAAGATAATCACGAAACGCTTAGATATTTTGTAACGTTCACGCTACGCATTGATGACGTCACGCCCTTGTGTACTGCAACATCTTTTGTGTAAGCGTGTGTACCTTTATGAATGATCTCCAAATCATGCCAACACAAGGTCCTTTGGCAACGTTCAAAGGCACATACCCACGTAGCAGTTAGGCTTTGTAGATAGATTTAACTGTTATAATAACTTGATGCATTTGAACTAGAAATGGCTCAGTTTATAGATGCGTCTGTAACATGGCAGCGATCACGTAGATCACGTCCCGTTATTCAACATACCTACAATACTAGTTAAGAATAAAATCTATGGGTGTTTGAAGTTGGACAGGACACAAAGCTTCATAGGAATCATTCTTTCAATGGACTCCAAATACTCCCTCGACCAAAGGGCAAATTGTGGGTGTACATCAGTCCACCTCGGCCTAACCCGTGCCTTCAGGGTGGTTGGACGCCTGGGCATAGGCGTCAAGGTATGTTTAGGTTTTAAGTGCTTTTTTTTCACCTTAGCATTGAAATCATTGCTATTACGCATTCCTATAGAAACCCCCATAAAGCCTGCAAGAGCAAATAAGAGGTAGCATATTAAAAATGATTTATAGCCCACTCATCAGTTGGTAAGGTCCTATAGTTGCAAATTGTTCAACGAAGCCCATTTACGACTAAGAAAATCTACTATTCAAATGAAAAATTACTTCGAAGCAAATTACAACGCTTAGGTCTGCTTCCAAGGTATGAAACATGAACTTTGGTTTCGTTTTTCATTGCTTTGCGTCGTTTCAGTTATTTCGATAAAATACATCTAAAGAGCAAATGATTGTTAAACGGAAACAGTTTTTTATTACTTTTCAACTGAACTACTCCAATATAAGTGGACAATTGGAGCGTATTCGTCTTCTAGAATGAATGTGTTAAAAACAAACTTATTTCGAAACATATTTTCTGAATTATAAGTTTTCTATGGAGCTTTGTTTAACGCAAAAGACTCAAGTTAAAATGTTCTATTTAGGTATATGTTCTATTTCTATAAATTATAATCCTCTATCAAGTTTATAATCGATAGCTGGGTAACGAGGATTGGATAAGATTGGAGTTCCATTGACTCATACTCCCCAGATTCGACAGACTACCTGAATCTAGTCATGTTATCTGCATAACACGATACTAGCCTAAAACCTCTTACACAAACTCCTTGTTAAAAGTAAAACTATATATAAACTAAAAGTTATTTATTTATTCTCGTGTACTGTATTATAGATCCTTTGTCTCTACAATTTTATTTAGATTTAGCTAATAAATAAAAAATGTTTAATGGAGTTTCCCCAGCTAGACTATAGGTAAATATGGGCCCTTAAAAAGGGTAAAAGATTTTAATACCTACGGCTAGCTTTTAAAAAAGTTCTTTGCAAGCTCTCGAGCTTACCTAACTTTTCGTGGAATATTCCGAGCATTATTGTTTAGCAGCTCTCCATTGTTGACGTAGTTCTGTGACCTGGCTGGAAGCGTCGCAAATGACTCATTTAAAAACAAATTTTAATTAAAATTTTTGATGTTTATCACGATCCTCTTTGCTCCCAATAACTGGAATTTCGGTCTTTATTTACTTATATAAAATTTGATCAACCGTCCATCCAAAATTAATATTATTATAGCCCATCATGACTGTCAGTTAAAAGTTATAAAAAAAATACATTGCAGACTTCACACATTCCCAAAGCGTGCAAATTTCATTACCATTACTTTACCGTTAAATGCTGATAATAATCAATCCTTCTTACCATCTTCGTGATGGTCGATAGCTAATATTCCTTCAAATTCTTACACTCATAACAATTTAAGGATTTCCAATGTTAGAACATATCCACTGGATTGTATCTGAGAAATTTTCAAAGAGATAAATCCAATTACAGATTTGCTCGAAGCGCTAGCGGCACCCACCGTATTCGCTTCTACGCCAATGAGGCGTAAGATCTGGGTTTTACTAAGCTATAACTCTTATGAATCGAAACATAATGCCTACTACCCGTGAGTGTTGGTTAACTTGACAATATTATTTCATAATAAAATAGAGGAATCAGTATAGTTGGGGCTGAAGTTTTGAATGTTTGCGCAAGTTTGAATTGAACAAAATCTGTTTCTTGGTTTCTTCTTTTTCTCATAATTAAGTAAATATTTAGATTTTTGCCACAAAATGGAGAGAAAAAATATCAGTATCGAGTCCCGCAAATGTCCTTCAGTGAACAATGAAAATTAAAATGCAAATACCTCAACTTGATGTTATCATAATACCGGGTGAATGATTTATTTTAAGTTTAATATATTTTCAGGAAAAAATCAGACCCGTTTCGTAAATTTGTTCACGAATACTAATCTGAAGGTGTTGATGATACTTATACGATAATTGTAATACGTGTAATGTGTATCATGACTTATCCATTTCAATTTGAATAGAGACTTGTGCCCAACAGTGAGAATAATGAGCGAAATTGTAACATACTCAAGTGACAGTATGTTATCTTACATTGGACTAATAAGTTGATAGATTACAATGTTGATGCATTATAGGAAATTGAAGCTATTTATCGTCACACAGAATAGAGACGATAGTATTTGATCAATGGCATTGTACACACTGTAATGGGAGTGGGTTCAGAGATTACGGCTAGCGGCTGTTCTATTGAATTGGTGGCGGATGTAGCCGTGACAAAATGCAGTATTTTACATACAATTTTTCTTGGGTACATGCAAAACATAGTACGAATAGCTAGTTCGAATTTTATTTAATACTTTTTGCGTATTTTTTAGTTCAAAAACTCCTAAAACCTTTGTCTCTCTGTCTCTGCAAAACTTGAAAGTCGTACAATCAAATTTTTAAACATTATTGCTTGAAATAAATCGATATTCCATGATATTGTGCTACGGTGACATTGCAGTTCTGTAATCTTCCAAGCCGTACCTTTTCCTTTTTGGAATATAAAATTGGACAGCTACGTAAGTATCTAACTCTCCAATAGACTCCAACGCTATTTATAAAAGAAAACGAAATGTTCTGTCTCAGAAATATTTGCCCAATGGTCGGGGGGTTCAATGCCTACCCGTTACTTTTTTAATAAAAAGCTTGGTGCTATTGTGACGATTAACACGTCTTGTTGGAACGGGCGGAATACAGATAGCGACGTCGGTACTGTCTAGACTAGGGAATATGGATTCATCCTGCGTTGCTACATATCCGTCGGTTTCAATTTAACCAAGTTCTGCGTGCTTCAGTTATTTTTCCATAACTTTGTCTCGGTTTAATAACCTGATTGCTTTCGCGGGTATTTGGACAATTTGTTAATTGCTCTTTATGGCAAATGTAGATATAATAAAATCACTATTAGGCTAATATTTGGTACTTTTTGGTAACAAAAAAGTAGCCAGAACTTTTCCATAGTTGTATAATCACATTACATTTATTATAACCTAATTTTGTTTATAAAACCCAACTAACCGCATAATATACGTACAGTAGTAATAGTAATATGCCAATTTGTGAAATTTTATACGATTTGTGAACTTTTTGTTAAAAAATGTCAATTTACGTAATTGTTGTATTATCCTAACTTGTAATTTTATGTGAGTCAGGGTCACCCTTCCCAGACGAGGTGCTTGTTGTTAACCTCAGTGGTCTTTTCACGTTACTCATACAAAACCTTTTTTAAATCAAAGTCACAACGTACATTAATCATCTTTATTTGATCTCTGATATATCTTTACATGATGGAAATCCTTTAAACCTTTAGCAAACAATGGCTTTCTTAATTAATTTACAATTTGATGTTTTAAAAAGAGTGCTTTGCATTTTCTAAAAACTTTCGTTAACTTTATGATATAGCCATTTTAGTTTTTGGTGGCAAAGACGTTCCCCGATTTTAGCGTCCGTTTGAGAGAGTATTTCACTATTCGAAGATGTATTTAAAACAGAATCATCTTTTGAAACCGATACAAAGACTTAATGTATCAGACGATCGAAAGTACTGCACAATAAATTAAAGTTAAACACAATAAATTAATATTGCTTATACCTACCAGAGTATAAAAAGCCAACACGTGTCAAACGCACTCACACAAAGGTTGTGCAATGCAATGAATAACATTACTTACCACAGAAAGAAAATATCAGCTGGATAAGGTATAATTACTTCATGCTAGCTTCATATTTGTTACCGATGGCAATTCGTGATCATCGATATAAAAGCCTTATGCACTTTGATGAGGCAATCGTTTTTACTTTGTTTTAATGCTATAGTACATCCATGTTCATCGCTCCATTTGTATTCATAAGGTTCACAATAATTTTAAGAAAACTATTAATGGACTTTACTTTGAGAAACGTCAGTGATTACTTAAGTTCATAAGTTATGGTGATGACGTCATGGCTTTAAGACTTCAACTGTCATTATGAGGTTGCAATTTGAACATTTAATGATGATCCAAATTGAGTTTCAAACATCAGTAGCATGAATTACCGTGCTCAAAAATTTCGAGCACAGTCATAAAGGAACAGGTTTCCATACAGTCACAATTTAGCATAAACGCCGAACGAACCAACGAAGGTAGCATTACTTTGTAGTGGTTCCTCGCTAGCTCATAATCGTAATAACCTTCCATTCTGTTGACTTTTACAACTTGGAGAAATACAGGTAAGAGGGACAATAAATTCTTTCTGTCAGTCACTGACCAAAATGGATCTTAATCTTATGTTTGACTTCATGGCACTCGTTTGAAAATTGCGCAAAAGCATTGTTTATGTTGATTAGTTCAGATATGTTGATGACGTCATTAGTTTTCTTAGTTTGTATTCCGACCTATTGTGCGAAAAGGTTTTCCATTTCAGGTGTTAATTAAGTAGGTAGGTTAAGTCGATTTTGTGGTGTGTCAATAATAGAGTTAATTTTGTCTGGCACCGTCCTAATAAGACCAAGCCTTAAAGAATTATACCTACCTGTGACAATAAATGTAGGTATTACCTTTGATTGTTTTAAAACAAGGTCTCGTAAAATAATAATGTTTCTCTTTTTATCAAAAACCTTCGCAGACATCAAGTAGAATGTTTATTTATTTTAAGGTCACCAAACGATATGAGAACATGAAGTACCTATGTGGAATTGGTGGTAGGCGGTATCATATTCCGACTAGAGGTACCTACTTAACTAGGATGAGAGTAAACTTTAGAACTTTATTTGCACAAGGAAACCAATAAATTACTAAGTAAACTTATTGTAAACCACTAATAAAATAAATAGTAAATAACTATGGATAAACTCCTACACTCACAAGCAAACACTTGCTTGCTCTCACTCTCACACACAGACAATCTAAATAGCACACATACTTCAAAGAGTGTTTCTACTACACCAAATCATACTCACCACATTTGATTTTACATACATAAGTAATTGTTATTAAATAGGTACTCACTTATATTTAGTGTATTTTAAGTAAAAATCGGTAATTACATTTATTTATACTCTTTTAGGTAGGAGGTATGTTTTAGTTTTATTATGGTTTACGGTATTTACATTTGGTAGGCACAATAAAATAAATAATCCATACTAATACT
This sequence comes from Subacronicta megacephala, assembly GCA_958496365.1. NCBI lineage: Eukaryota > Metazoa > Arthropoda > Insecta > Lepidoptera > Noctuidae > Subacronicta > Subacronicta megacephala. Next base: position 4,724,681 of record OY292525.1, read on the forward strand.
TACATTAGTTGCGAAAGAAACTGACTGTTTGTTTATTTGTTTGTTACCTACCATTTACCTATACCATTTGTTTTCACTTTCCAATTTTGATATTTTTATATAGCAATAAATTATACCTAGAAATCTAACTTTTGCCTCGTCAATTCCTTTGGGATGCGAATAAAACCATGCGATAGCAATATAGTACCGAGGTATAGTTCGTTCGAAATAAGTAAGCCGATCGGAAGTTATCTGCAAGTGGTTTAGAAGTGGTAAATTTTATTAGAAAGAGCCGGTGTGAAGATAATTAGAGTCGTATAAGTTCCAGATTTCTAATTATTTTGTTTATTGAATTCGATATTTGTGTATTAAAACACTTAATTAAACGATTTTATCACTGCGGTGGTTCGGAACGGCTAACTTCCGATCGGCTTACTTATTTCGAACAAACTGTACCTACTAGTAATATTAATATAGGAAAGCACTCTAAAATAGATCGAAGGGTAGGTACACACGGCTACACATCAAGCTATAAAAAACCAGTATAGGCTGGGATTTAATTGTCCCTTTAAAATGGGAGGTCTGTCTAAACTAGTTTTGTATAGCTTGATTGTGTAGCCATGTCTACCTACCTACCGAACCCTAATAAAAAAAACAGTAGTGTAACTAAACCTCATCATTACGAAACAATGTTTAATAATTTCCTAGAACAAATCATTACATAATGTTGTTGGCAATACTTGAAAAGGGGTTGCTGAGAAGAAACTTTTTGTGACAGAAACTTTTTCTACGCACCTTGAATAAAGTTTGTTCAAACCTTCAAACTAGTAAGTTTAAAAAAAAATCCTTAATAATTTAGTTTTTTTTTCTATTAATAGGTCTTAAAAAAAATACATGTGCACCTGTTCGGTAGGTAGTAGGTACTACATTTGCTGTGTTGCAGCCGATGTTCACTTGGTAACGACCATATGGTACTATGCACGGCTACACATCAAGCTATCGTAACCAGTTTACACTAGCCTCTTATTGTATGGGAAGCCTATACAATGCGAGATCAGCTTAAACTGGTTTTGTATAGATTAACCTGGAGCCGTGTGTAACTATCATCCAGAATAAGGACTGGTAGTATGATAGGTCCTACCCACCATTAAACTGCAGCAAGTTCAGGAACCATATTAAAATAGATTATAGATAGGCACCTATGTAGTTGATGTTAATTTCTCGTCAACACGATCGCATACCGATCCGTTACGTCATGGGCGTCACTAGCCCCTCCCCTCGCCGTACTCCCCACCCCCTCCTTCTCCTAAGTACTTTATCATCACTCATTTCATTCGAGATTAATGAAAAGTATTTCAGCACAAGTTAAATGTTATAGGTACGTAGGTATGTCTATATTGGCTTTTTGGGTTTCCAAGACAGCTGTGTGTGTCATCCTTAATTGAGGTCAAAAAGGTTTGAATCGCAACGACCTTGTTAGTTGTACCAACTCATATGAAAAAACCAAGGTCTGTAGAAAGATAGATTACATACTTACAAATCTAGCTAGAGGTAGGTACCATAAAATAAGTAGGTACCTACTTATTAAGTACCTACCGAATTAGTTTGGTTGTAATATTTAGCTATGATGTTTTGATAGTGTGTAGGTCCCTAGGTAATCCTACATCAAGTATCCGAATGAGGACTTCCTTATTCTCATCACGTTAGCTAAATTATTATTGTGTCTGTGCACCACTCCACTTCGACACCATAATTATAAACGTCAGTTGATGCTATATCAATTAGTGCGTGCCAGATGCCTTTCCACGGAAAACCAGTTTCGGCCCTTTTTATCGCCGCGTTGAGCGTAACCATTGTTTCTAAATAGCTGCTCCCTCAACTCTTTACAGCTTGTATTTACTTGTTAATAATTAAAACAAGTCTCAATTCATAGTAAACGCCTTAAGAAACAATAAAAAAGTGAGAACAATGAGTTACATAAAATTCAATTACGACAGAATAATAAACGACATAAAAGTACCAACTCGATTGTGTCCGGCCAACTGAAAAAAAGTTTAGTGAAGCATTTGCCTACCTGCTAATTAGACAAAGAGCTCGCGATCGCCGCCGTGTCAGTGACAACACTGTACACAAACATGCACACACTGACACATCCGAGATACGATGCGGGAAGCGAGCGAGAATCGGCGGGCAAACGGGCGGGTTCGCGCGTCTGTCCGCGGGCGGCTATCGACGAACACTGGGTTCAGTGGCTGCCCGCAATGCACGCGGCATTCATTCGAGCAACGGCAGAACGGGCACGAGCGAGCGCGTCGAACAGCTGATGGGCCGGCTGCCTCGGCGCACACCTGTGTACCGCACTCTCTCTTTCCCGCACGCCAGCCGCCGCCGGCGCAGCGTCTTGCCCTGATTCAATATCAGCGTGACGTTACCGCCACATCGCGCCGCGCAACGCATGAACCCCGTGTGAACGACAGTGATGTGCCACATTATCTCGACCGAATATTGCTACTGAATGTAGCTCGCCACCACTGCGCCACCGCCACACGCCCGCGGCGTCGTCGCTAGGTCAATGTGATCGTGTCAACTGTCAACACCACAGCTACGTCAGCGAGAGTGTCAACTAACTACTAAGTATGGACATTGTCATCTAGCCATAAAATGCTCATTAGATAGAAATTGCACTGTAGTCTTGGCAATTTACACCTAATATACAACTATAACATACAAGCTGAATAAGCAGAGCAAGAGTAGCCTTGTAACAATGAACAAATTCCTTGCATACCGACGTGCAAAAGTACATACTGAGGCCAACGCGCAATCATGATTTTGACAGATAATACACTGAACTTACACTAGGTACATTACTAGCTACGCAAAAAATCTATTTATACATATGTATAATATACCCGCAGTTTACTATGGTAATGTATTCAAAATATGAAAAAAAAAACTATTTTTGTTTAAAAATTGTATAAACATTAATGCAATGTTTACGCTTTACATAGGTGTGGCGAATACAATTATTCATATTAGACGGAATAATGGCAAACTTTGTTTGGATGCAAATGGACTGCATGTTGCATTCTGCGATGATGACTCGTACATGAAGGTCAATTAAAAATTTGAGTATTTCTCCTATAGATCTTCGTTGGTATTTTGGCGAAGCTGAAATCGATGGAGCTACTAACTCAGACTCTGCTGCTGTTCCTCATCATAAGCTAAGATAACCAAGCAACTGCAGTCTTCAGTCTTCAGACTGAGCGTAGACCATAGAAGAAGCCATTTTTCAAGTCATGTATTGTGTCCAAAAAATTTGTGTCTTACAGTTTGTTCGAAATAACTAAGCCTGTCAGAAGTTAGCCGTTCCGAACTACCGCGCTTGTAAAATCATTTAACGAAGTGTTTTACTCATAATTACCGAAATAGCATTTATTTACAAAATAATTGAAAGAGTATTTACTTAAAAGAGAACTAAACTATACACAATATATGAAAACAAATTGTCACGCCCAGGCGTCGAAGTATTCCTCCGCATCACTGTCGTCTGGTAACGTGCCCAGAAGACTGGCAGCATTGCCACGTTGAATGGCAATACTAATTCTTTGTCCTAAGAATAACCCAGCCCTCTGGTCACGTGAAGAGTCGACAAGTCTCTTGGAGATTACCGAAATTGTAAAAAAAAAACTAAAATGTGAAGCAGAAAAATTTGCCACTGCTAAAATCAGTTGCGTACAACTTCTTGCACAGATGTAGCTATAAAACCATAGAAATGTGTTGTTTCGCTGAAAACTCATAGGTACCCTAAATGCCGCATATTAAATCAATTGCCAGGATGGCAAAACTGAGTCCAAGTCAGATATTATTGTAGTCCAATAAGTCTGGCGGTGTTGTGAAATATTTTAGTGGGTTGCGTGATTGTTACGTGATCGTAAGCTACTTAGCATGCTTGATGCACTTCAGGACTTTCACATCTTGTATTCTAACGTGAAATTATCTGTAAAATACTGAAGGGCTAATATTTATACAAAAAACTTTTTAAGTTTTATAATTTAACTAAACAGTCCTCAAATTATAAAACCGCATAAAATTTAATTTGAATATTATAAGTCTAAGGATAACAGTCGAAACTAGTAAGCCGAATTCTTGTATTAATTTCATCCGAATTATTTTCTTTATTATTTCATAGATAAGATATTGCATTTACTACAGACAATAATAATAGCTTGGAAAGTATCTACTTATAAAATAAAACATTGCTTAATGATGGGATAATTTCGATTAAATATTAAACGAAGTTCAAAATGTTAATAGTTTAACAAGGTGATACGTTAGATTTTGTTTTAAAACACTACATAATATTAGGACAGTAGAGTACAGCAACATTTAATAAGAACAAATTAAACTTATTCAGATGCAACTGAACCCGTAGAGCAATAAACATAAAACTAATACCAACATTCACACGAGGCACTAAAAACATAAACACGTAAATAAGTGATGTGCACTTGATTGGACTGACTTTCCGGGATCGCCTCTCAGACGAACGTGCCGAGTGTCGTGTCGTTCGAAATTTTAAATTTCGACCGCGACCGCCCGCGCGCGCCCGCCATGACGACGACGGCCGGGCAAGGTTGGCGCGAACACGCCGCCCGCCGAGGTCATTGTACACACAGATTTGATGGCCCAAATACCTAATACAGATAGACATCCAACTACGTATTACAGTACAAATGCTCATTATAATCGGCAAATTATTGGATATTTCCCATGGTGATGTCATTAATGTGAATCATGTATTGTTAGTAATGCTCCACTTGCAAACCTTAGGCTTGCATCACTTCTGAAACCTAAAATAATCGTTACGCAATATTCTGAACTCGAACCTAAGAAATTTTCTAAAGAAATTGTAGGTTTAATTTAAAATTGACTGCCTCATTAGTCTAGTGGTCCTAAGCGCGACTACTACGCTAGAGGTCCTGGGTTCGATCCCCGGGTCGAGCAAAGTGTTATTGGGTTTTTCTATGAAATTTCCAGTAGCAGCTCGGAGTCTGGATTTGTGCCCGGTTAATGGCAATAGGCTCGCCCCCTATTACATGGGACCTAAACATACCGGCGAAATGTGGGTGTACATTGGGACACCTCTGCCTAACCCTTCGGGGAATACAGGCGTGATGGTATGTAATTTAAAATTTCCTATGAAACAAATTTCATTGTTTCATAGGAAATTCTTAAAACACGCACTCATGAAAGCGTCGATCCTTTGTCATCAAGTTTTAATTGTTTATATTAAATGTAATTTAATAACCCATGTATTAAAAAAATACGGCTTCTAACAACAAGAAAAGAAAAGTGCTACGAAAAAGTTCTCATTGTTACACTTTTCTACATAACCAAATTATACCTATATTATAACTTATTTCACCAGAAAAAAATTAACTTACTGAAGTTACCTCATGAAACCTTATGGAATTAGAACATTATTTATCCTCAAGCGACACAGGCGGATTTCTATTCTTTTCTTAAGTCAACTAAATGCCATAAACGTAATCTTCTTAGAAACAAAAAGCTAATTTGTAAATATAGAATGTGTATACTAAAATGGAAATATTTATAATTAAAATTAGATGTAAGGGATGTAAATTTTAATAATTACTAATCAATCTTGCGTCATTATTAAAATCCAGTAAGCAAACACTTCATATACATAATAACGACAACAAAAGGAAAGTAACAAGAATTGCATTAGGTAGTAAATAACGTTGAAAAAAATACAATTAAATTTTAAACCGCTTCTAGCACCGCCCAAGGAAAGCGATAGGGGGATACCACTGATTGATACACCCTTGACTGAAATTTAATGAACAACATTAAAATAAAATTATAATATAATTACAGCTGATAAGTTACTTTATGAAATGGTAGATTAAGTCTGGTAAATATGGCAATAGATTTTGTATGAATATATTAGACAGTTCAAACCAAGAAAAGTAACAGACTGCTTACTTGAATATCTTTTTAGCTTTAACATAGCCCTTTGAAAGGGTGGATCGTGAGAGTAAAGTACTAGCCAACGTAAAAATACTTGAGATACTGACTTGAAGGTTTATTCAGTTGGCAGACAGTAGACTCAATCAGGTGTATTAGTGCCCCTCAATGTTTTCAACAAAGGCTAATAATTCAACAATAGTCATGAAGTGGAAACGTGTGTGCTTTCGATGCATATTCCCATATTCTACGATCTTTCCTCTTCCAGTTCCGTGTAACATTGTGCGTTTTATGTGGGTGATTAGAATTAACATTATTTTATACAGTAATTGGTATAGGCGCAAATTATTCAACTTTGAATCCACTCTTTGTTCGATTTACATTAAAATGTTGCACATATTGGCTTCTATTTTAACACAAATCCATGATAATAAATTGTAAATGCAACATATTTTTGGAACGCGGTATAGCCCGATTTTCAGCTCTTTTCACCCAGTTGCTGCCAGCTGCCTTCCGCAAATCGTCACTCCACTACTGAGTTATAAATGATTGTAATTTGGGAGGGTACAATTTTCATCTTTTGATGCTAAAGAAATGCCTAAAAATGGTAACTAAATTTGAAAGAATATTTATCAATCTAGCCAGGCAAAGGCTGCTCTGAAAAACAATAACTGAAAAAAAATGGTTTGAATGTCAGTGCGGCGAATACATCCAGGTTTTCATATCCACAATATGTTAAAAAGTACCGAAACAAAACAAACGGGCGATTTTGGGGTTTTGTGGATTTTTCAAACTAGTGCTTGAATTGTTTACCGATACGTAACCCTTTTTTAATCCACGCTGTGTAAAGATTATAAATGTTAGAGCCTTTAGTTAAATTCCAACTAGCTACGAAATCTTTAGAACATGTAAGTGTAAATAAAACAACAACGGCCGTAGCCTAATAGCTAGGGCGTCGGTCTTGCGATCATGTAGTTGCCGGTTTGGAAACACCCATGGCACTTCCGACGTGAACGAGAACGATTACAAGAATACTAGCAATGTGCGACCCAAATTGCCAGTAAGTTTTTTTTTTAAGTATTTTTAACAGAACTATTTGATCAGAACTTATCAGAAGTAACTCATCCCCAGATCTCTTGGTATTCTTTTTCCGCATCAATTACAAGAGAATAATAATGAAAGCGTTTTCCGTTTAACCTGTCAGTTTCATCCAGGCTAAGTATTATTACTGAATATTATCGTCTTTATTTTGTAACGAGTCTATAATAAATCGTGTTTGCCGACTATCTATCAAAATATATCTAATGTCTACCCTTCTCAACAGAATACATAGTTTACTGTTTGTATTTCGTGATTAATATTTGCTACATTTAGTTAATCTCGCTTTATGTCGAGCTCCTAAGACTTACTTATAAAGTTATTGACCATTATTCTGACCTAAGTAATTTAAATTCATCACTGTACTACATATTTTTCTAACCGACTGGGTTTCTATATCCCTTTCATAAAGTTGTGATTAATTTTCTGACAAAAAATTTACTCCACTTACTTTACTAAGTATTTGAACCTTTGGCTGTCATTAAATTAATTATTGACAACACAGGGGGACTTATGAGATTTGTTTAAAATTGCCGCCGCACAACTATCTGGGACGTATGCCTCTGAGGGGCAATTAATTATTCTACCTGCTGGCTCGCCGACGCCGCGTCGTAGCCATTGTGATCCAACTCGAACCCTTCCCCTCACTGCCTATTGTCTTTTTCTATAAAAGTATATTCACGCCTCTTACGAATCAACCGGCACGTCAAGTTTCCAAAATTTGGCTCGTATTTCTTTAATATTTCATTTCGTTTTATTACTTGCGAACCATTTTCGACCGTATTGCTTCATCGGTAAAGATTTCATTCTCACGATTTAGTTTCATTTTCTCAGCAATAAACAAGAATTAAATTGTAATATTAAATGTGCTTTATACCTATGGCCTAATAGGTAAATGAACCACTTTGATATTAACAAACATCAAATACTTATTTATAAAAGATACATTTTATACCAACGATTTACATTCGTGAATAAAATAAACCTAATAAAAAAAGTTAAACCAGTTTATATTTCACCGGTATTGCTGTTACCTATTACCGCAATATAAGAATCTTCTCTTACGGAGCTTGTCACTACACGGCAAGCGATCTCGTGCATTTAGCTATTCCGGGAAAACTAAAATCTTCCCGCAGTTTACTAATACAACGATAGCGATAAGTATACCGTAGTGATGTACACACCGCAATCCTCGGTTCGTCGTAGCCCGGCGCCCCGGCCCCGTTTCCTCGGCCGTCGGCGGCGCGGGGCGGGGGCGCAGCGGGGGCGGGGCGCGGCAGCCCCGCTAAACGGGATGCTCGCCTCCAATTTACATTTATGAAGTCCCGTAACAGATTCCGGGATGTTTACTTTCGATAATTAAAAACGTCTCAGGTGCTGTGTGGGATGCAAAATAGAGCACCGATTCAGAAAATGTATCAGCGTTATTATGGTGCAACGATTAGATTTTTTTTTCTACGAAAACACTTCCAAGAACGATTAACCATCTAAACTAGTTATTTATTATCGGTTTAAAAATTTTAAGTTGAGGAAATATTTAGAACAACATGGAAGTTTTATTCTGACTTATAAGGCTTCGTTTCACCAACTCCGAATAACTGTTTATATTTTAAACTTAGTATTTGGAGAGTAGCGTCTATTCTTACATAGCGAAATGCGGCCTTAGTTACCATTTACGATTTACGTCCGTACTCCGTACTCGTACATAATGTAATGTCGTGCCATTTATATCGTTTGTAAACCTGAATTATTTACAGGCGACCTACGCACCTCTGTCATAATATGACAGATAAATAGACCACATTAGAGCGACGTTGTAACTGGGAGAATAAACGATTTGAAATCTTCTGAATTTTCTATGTAGCCTCCTTTGTGTTTCACTGCTGGGCACCTGTTAGTATTCTTGGTCTCTCCCAAAACCCTCAATCCTTCTTCTCGAATATCTTCTATGATCTCCATATCCATTCCAATTTGTGACCATCTCTGAAACGTTATTTCGATGGTTCGATGTTACGATGGAAATCATTTCGCCAACGTCTCTTCGTGATTCTTTCTTAATTCACTCAACTTTTTTTGCTTAAAAGTTACTACAAATGCTAGCTAACTGCGTAAAGTAAATAAAAATTATGTTTGGTATTAGTTGTGCTGATGATGCTCCAGATACAGGAAGTAAGCCAAGTTAAGCTAAGCTGTCAAATGAACTGTAATTTCCAGTAGAAAATAATGTTGCCCTATTGGTGATTATAAATAAGCAAGTGTACTTATTTGATGGGACTTTATTATAGTTTGAGACTGACCTTTGTTTTGTCTTTTTCTTGGAAGAGGCATAGTTTGTCAAAAATTGCCAGATTAGGTACGCCTGATTTTAGCAGTTTGTATGCATTTCGCATTTGAAAAATGCTTAAATGCTGCATGAAATCTTTCACAAAATATATTGGAAAATATAATTATCCGAAAATAATAGTATTACCACCAATATGACACTTAAATAGTTGTATTTCAGCAGCTATATTTAATACCTCATAAATAATAAATACCAAATAAACGGCTTCAAAAAGAGCGTTCATGATGATTAATTATGTCAATTATAGAAATTTTATCATTTGCAACAATATTTAATTTCTACATCATTTAGCGTAGTTTGCAACATTCCTTGTTATTTTTTAATTCGTTGCGTGTTACACGACAGTTTAGCGATGTCCTGATGTTAGACGCGAAGGAAGTCGACGCTCCATGTTTCGCCGATGACCACAACAGATTGTGGCTTGGAGTATCTTTGAAGCTTAAAAGCTGCAACTAGGTATATTATAGAAACAATAGCAAGCTTGTACACAGATTTTGAATAGACTTAAGTTTTAATAAGGCTTAATAGGTACAGTTTGTTCGAAATAACTAAGCTTGTCTGAAGTTGTCAGCAAGTGGTTTAGCAGTGGTAAATTTTTATAGAATGATTTGGTGTAAAGACAATTGTCGTCATATATATTTCACATTTGTGATTATAGACTTGACTAATTTAGATATTTATGCATAAAAACACTTAATTAAGCGGTTTTACCCGCACGGTAGTTCGGAACGGCTAACAGCAGACGGCAGACGAGCCGACTTATTTCGAATAAACTGTATTTGCAAGAATATTGTTTGTTTGGAAGAATATTGGTCATAACATTGTGCCTAGTAACCCATCTATTGACTGAGCGGCAAGCTTGTTCTCATGTCCAAACTCCTCACAATTTAACAGTAGATAAAGTCTTCGGAATCGTTTGTAGGAATAGTGTACCTAATTAATACAAGAGACGGTTGATCTTGGAACACATTGTAGACAAACCTGCTAAAAATATGGAAATCAAAGCTATGGTTGCGAACAAATTTAAGACAATTTATCACGTCCATCGACTTAACTGAATTGCCATAAGATAAATTGTTATCTATCTAAAACCAAATTGTAGCCTGTCAACAAATGCCTTCATCGAATTATTACCAGGGGTGGTTAATGGTCCAGGAAAAATAGTACCTTACCAAGGTAAGGGGTAGCACAAAAGATTACGAGGGGGCGATCCCGGCCGGTAACATAAGGCATGACGCTTAGGAACGAGAACACAAAGAAACTTCAAAATGTAAGAATGAAAAAATAATATTAATAGTATTACTGTTTGTGGGAAAAGTATGTATGATGTCTCTGTAAATGTTTTTGCTTCAGAGTGGATTGTACAGATGTTTACATTAACAACAATGTGACTACATTTACACAATACACCATTACCTACTACGCACAAGATGATTGAAGTAAGACTTGAGTCTGTATATGTCATTAAAACATTGCCAAGTAAGAATAAAATTTAATTAAAGTATCGTAATTCATGTCAATTAAATTTATTAGTACACAATAGTATATTTAATAATATTTATACATAATTATTATGTATATAAATTACAAACAGTTGGAATTATTGTTATTATTCTTATGTTCCCGAATTATAATATAATGGCGAATAAAAATGCGCTTAATGAAGACTCCACGCTTATAAAGAGCAAGCCAAATTTTCTTGAAACGTGATGCGTCTAACAATTCATGTTAACACCATGGTCTAAGGTCTTTTATTCAGAGAGGTGTGTGCCCATCAGCTCTTGATCTGGGACAGTATTTATGACTTCTTTACCTTAGGGGGAAAGTTACAATACAAAAATTTAGACTATTTATTGACTTCAATACTAACGGATCATAGCATAGCATTTTATTGACTGCCTCATTAGTCTTGTGGTCCTAAGCGCAACTGCTACGCTAGACAGGACCTCTAGCGTAGCAGTTGCGCTGAGGACCACTAGACTAATTCGATTCAATTTAAGGTTCTATCCCCAGGTCGAGCAAAGTGTTATTGGGTGTTATGAAATACCAGTAGCAGCTCGGAGTCTGGATTTGTGTTAATATATAATATAATATATTTAATAACCTGAACATACGGGCGAATTGTGGGTGTACATAAGTACACCTCTGCCTTCCCCTTTGGGGAATACAGGCGTGATAGTATGAATAGTAATATTGGAATTTATTGTAGTGAGGTGTCTTGATGGTTTGAAGGAACCCAGTTATAGCGGCAAGAATCGAGAGGAGCAAAGCTTACAAAATAAGCAACCGCTGTTAAGGGCGTCCCCTAACGGGACTCAGACCTCAGCTTATATCATATACTACTCCCGGCTGGTTCTACTACTAATAGGTACCAAAAGTATAGACTGAAAAGATTATCTTATTTGTAATCGATAAACTTAAACTACAGAACCGATTTTAATAATTCTTTCACCATTAGAAAGCTGCATTATTCCCGATAAACATAGGCTATTTCTTGTCCTGCGGAATTATCGGGATCTTTTACAGGAGAGGCCACGGGAAACTCAATATATGTGTAAATATATTCTTAATATTAACACGATCCATGTCTCTCTTAATTAGTTACTTCATCTTTATCACTTACCGTCAGTCAGTAAGCCTTCTTATTTACCTACCTACCGTTTAATTGCGCGATCGTGGCAATGTTCCCCATTACCAATATTGCGATAATCCGTTATGAATATGTTGCAAAATACCATAATTCATGGTCGTGCATGCTATTTTAATGCCTTCAACCAAAAATTTTGTAAGGATAAGACCAGGAAGTGTGGGTTTCGTACCCGCTAAAGCGACCCCTGAAGTCACCACCCCATAACCACCTTTTCAGCCCCTGTTATTTCTTATCCCTGAGTCCTATGGTGTTCCTAAGCAAATATAGCAGGCATCCAACTTCTATCCCATCTTACCTGTCCCAATTCTTTCAGAATTCAGGCCCGTTGTGCACATTCACCTGTAGATATGATATCGAATCAGTGTCAGATATCACATTCCGATACAAGCGATGTCCTTTACGAATGCGCAATGTCCGATTTCAAGTGCGTTTATAGAATGTATGCAGTATGTGACGTCACGCTTTCACTTGGCAAGTGTCTGCCCGTTAAGCGATTCAATATTAAATCACGTCATTTGGTAGGCAAAGGCGTCGAATATTCGGCCTGGTTGCAAAGTAAATGTTTTGTCCTAAATGTCATTGTGTGATTGTTTGTTTAAAACGTACGAAAAGAAATATCAGTTTAATTCAGTAAGGACTGTTTAGAGTATAAAAATGTAAGAAGCACATTATTACAATCACCTACATGTAATTTATATATACTACGTCACACTCTGATAATACTTAATTAACATATCCTATTTCCGCATCAATTTTCCTGATTTCAACTCAACCCCTATGTCATTCATAGTTACCAAAAATAAGCTGCTGTTGTTCATGAACTCAATTAATAATTATGTTAAACCATTTGTCTGTAAATACTTCGTTGATCTGCCTTAAATATTAATTAAGTAAATAAATCTACACCTACTTGCTGTCTACAAAACGTGGACAAAACTTTTAAATTAAACAAAATCTTGTGAAGCTGTCGCGATGTCGGTATTCTCCTTAATTTTTCTTATTGTTATTTGATACTTACTTTTGGGGCCGGTTCACAAGAACGTGACAATGGGCCCGATTATAATGGCCGTCCTAAAAGCCCGATGAATTCCATTACCACGGGCGAAATACCCTAACGAGTAGCGCCATCTAGGTAGCGACGGAGTAACAATGCAAACGGTCCTGCCCAGTCGAAGCGAGTTTAGTTCCGTTAAATTTGCCGTAAATTCCTGAGCAATTCAACATTTTCGAGGTTAACACTCAACTGTTTCTAATATTTATTGACTTAAATAGCAGAACTGAGGTTATAACAATGAGGTCAAATTATTGGAAGAGGTACCCTACCTATAATTTTTTTTCAAAACAGATTAACAGGTTATTTTTATTCGTAAAATACAATTAAGTATTAGCATGTACTGAATAAGAACTATATATGTATGTAGGTATGTTAATTTTATATATCAAACATTAATTAGAAAAGAGAGTCAATAAAACTAACAAATAAATAAGATACGCATTTTTGTAATGATTTTTTTATATAGGTACCTAGGTAGGTAATACATCGTCTTTTTCAAGCTTGTATACGATAACTCTGTCTGTTGTATAGAATAAGATCTTGCTACATAATAATAACAGTAATATTATTAATCACTTTCGACTCATTTCGCTGTTACTGACAAGAGCAGCTAAACTCACTGACTATATATTGATCATTATGTTGCAAAATTCATAAGCAGTCTAGATAAGCTACACTGCAATATTCGGTACAAATATAGATACATAATTAAATGTCTGAATCTTTGGAACTTTGTATAAAAAAAGTAAAATCATATGTCACATCTTTTTGTATTTTTTTATGCATTTTCCATGCGATCTTTTCTTCACTAAAAAAACTTTATAAACTATATACATATAGTTAAAACAAAGTATATTTAAAACACAGCTCTTTTTTTAGATATAGGCAACTACGGATATTACCAAAAATGTTATTATTGATCAAACACAATTACTTCTTTAAAGTGTTCGAAGTTCAAATAAAGACGTAGTGAATTGGCCGAAGTCTCAAATCGAATGTGTTTTATTGGCGGCAAATAGCGCAACTTATTATAATCAGCCGCGTAATGGCGTGTCTTTGGTCGAACAATTCTAGATAAGTCTATGGTCTGGCGTTTGTCCAATGAGGCGCACCGGGTGCACCGGCCTCTTTGATACACCGTGCTCCTTTTTTATCGTTTACACTTTTTCTTGTCCATTTTGTGATAATGTCCTATGTAATGTAATGTTTCCTTACACTTAGGCTGGTCCAAACTGAATTAAGCTCAGGAAAATGTCCTGATTAAAAATATTTAGATACACTCAATTTGTAGGTCAAGTTAGTTTCGTAAACAACACCGACAAAAACTCCAATAGACTCAAGACTTTCACTGCCAAATAGCTTAGTATCTAAATTGTCATAGGGCATACAAAATCTACACGTAACAACAGTCTCTTTTCTTACATAATCAGTAAAAGTTGTATCGAAATAGATTCAGTCGTTCCAAAGTAGCGAACCAACCATGAGGCTGAAATCTTATTCTTTTTAAGTAAAGGTCGCTGACATGAAACTAAAAAAAGGATTTATTACAAAGCGAGCAATGTAATAATGTGTGCAGACGGAGGCTTAATTCAAAACTTAATTTTCGAGTCCTCCAAGTTAAAATGTTCGAGTTTAAGGACTTTTGTGAACTTTATAATAATGTAAATCAATATTTCTGTGGGCACGTCTCATTTCACTTAGATTTTAATGATATTGTCAAAGATTATGTTAGATAGTACAAAAGCTTATTGCAATTTTTTCGTTACGTAATTCTGTGATATTTTTATGTTTTTCGTAGTCTTACCAACGTCAGACCGTAAAGAAATAATAATTGAACGAAGTAAATAAAATCCATAGCTTAGTCTTCCTATTTAAAGTTATTGAGCTAACAAACTGCCTAAACAGTTTACACAAGTAATTTTATGTCCTTTAATCTCGAAACACATGTCTAATAAATTTATACCTCCTCTTTGGGAATCCAGTAAACGAATTTTTACACAGTGCTATAATTTAGCCTACATTGTTTATCTAAAAGAAATATGATATGCAATAAACGTTTACCAAAAAACAAGAGGGTTAGCTACAAATATGTTAAAATTCTCAGTGGACCGAGTACGAAAGGCCTTGGAGAAAAATGAGAAAACTTACCCACACAGTGGTGGTAACATTGCGCGGAGGCGGGGCGTGGTGTCTCAACAGAACACAGATTACATACTCAACGCGGTACACTCATGTCTGGCAAACGCATATTTGCACGGAATTTTGTTCATCATTAATCTCAGATCAAATAAAAAGTTAAGATGGAACTTTGCGAACAAAGAAGTGAGGCCGGCTAAAACTACACCTTATCTTGTCAGTCGAGCTATCAAGCTATCGAGAGCTCGACTGACAAGATAAGGCATAGTTTCGGTATTGTTATATAGTGTAAAATTGTGTTTTTAAACGGCTAGGCCTAGTTTTAGCCAGCTTCACTTCTTTGTTTGCTAAGTTCCATCTTATCTTTTTATTTGATCTGAGTCATTAATACTAAATCCCCTTTCTATCTCGTCTTATTCCTATTAAACTACTATTGCGTGTGTGTGACTATGAGTTCGAATGAAGGAAGTCTTATCGCCATAGGTTAGTGCGGGTATTGCTACTCTGTGACTCAAATGCGGACACCATGGCG
The DNA here is from genome assembly GCA_958496365.1 of Subacronicta megacephala. Lineage (NCBI taxonomy): Eukaryota > Metazoa > Arthropoda > Insecta > Lepidoptera > Noctuidae > Subacronicta > Subacronicta megacephala. The sequence continues at coordinate 4,740,462 of OY292525.1, forward strand.
ACAATTACCGCCGATACCGCTCGGCGATCTACACTTGTCACCGTGTAGTTTCGTTTACCGCTATTTGTGGGTGTTCATTGATAGTACACCTATATAGCTATCAAGTTTCCTTCTAGAACGTTTTTAAATCTGTCTCCTCTGCAGGTTTATTCCAGTAACAATATCGTAAGATAATACAGGATAGAGTCGTTTGTTTGTCGAGATTATTATCATCGCCATTATCAATCCCGCCTTCTACTTTTTATTAAAAATATTAATCGGTGTATTTTCCAGATTCAGTAATTATTACTTTTTGTACAAGTTTTTAATGGACCGTTACAAAAATCCTTGCTTGGCAAAAGATCCGAATCATACCGAATTCTTGCTTTATTTAAAATATTCGAAACAATATTTTTATCCAAGTAATCTTTGGTTATTAAATTAACTGCAAGTCAAAAAGCTTTTGGGTCAACACAAAAGTTTTTATCAGTTTGCTGTTATAAGTTTTTAAAAGTGATAGGGGTGAGTGACAACTGTGACAAGCATTCGTAGTTCGTATAGTTGCGTGTTCACGTCCTATCCCGTTGAACTGCTATGAACCATAACACTGGCATAATTAGCATACGTGCATATGTGTTAGAAACCATTGCAGTTTTTTTTTTCTTTACGTAGATGATATAATGATATTGCCGTTGTTGCGTGAGATTTCTTTCTAAGAATAAGCCTACCTTTTAACTTCTTCTTTTATACCTTACTTTTCCAATACACTCAACAGGACCAGGCATAACATGTACCGTTGTAGACTATCTACACGTTCTATGGTTTTCGTCTCGGAGGCCGTACAATTAACGATCAAGTCTTTCGATTTCAGCGTTAAATTGAAAGGAGATACCTACAATTAGCCGTACCACCTTAGTTTTAAGACTATCATTATAAACTTTGCCAATACTTAGTAAAAACTTCTACAGTGTGTGGTCCTGCAGTATGCTTTTATCTCATCTATTTATTAAAAAAATGGTTCAGGAAAAATTAAATCTATAAAAATAAACTTCTTATTTCTTCTAAGTTAACACTGATCAAGTTCGTACCTGTGTTAAAAAAATGTTGCAAGAGGGACAAAATATATTAATAGAAGAAACGAAGACATGAGCCAATGATAATGTAATAGGGCTTTGAAGATTTAAGCTTATTGTTAGCGCTCCGCAGCGAACGAAGTGGTTCAGCTTCTGGGAATTCTTCTAAGCATTTTATAGTAGACAGCGTGATTTGTGTCAATTTATTTGCAAAAACGTGTTCATTTACAATTTGATGGTGGTGTAAAGTTATGAATACCTCCTGATTATGTTCTTGTTCAGTATCTTGATTATTGAGAATTTAACAAACATGTTTATGTAATTAATTATGTGTTTTTTATATTTCTGATATATGCACTAATTCTACATTCACATACAATAAAAATAATTTCCTTCTGCACCAGAAAAAGAATCAGCATCGTTGTCAGGGTTCAAATCGCCGTGCCTGTACATAACCACATACATAAACGTAAAAAATAAATATTGTGGAGATAACTCCGAAAAACTTGAGTCCAAGAAGTATTACACGTTGAGTGTAAACTACTTGTCAAGTTTACTCCGCATACAACTTAGCGGCACTCGCTTGAAATCGACTTACTTATCTACGTTAGCGAGCAAATGTTCAAACACTCGATCTCGACTAACAGTCGTATGATCTCTCATGTAGTCATTAAAATTAGTTACGTTACGTCGCTGCAACATAATATTTTAATTAATTTTCAATTTACAGAAGAGTTATACAATAGGATTAGGATTAAGATAAACTTTAGTGTTCAAACACGAGAGAGAGGTTTCAATAACTGAATCTTAAGGAAATAAATATTTAAAGGAATTTAACCTTCTTCATTCACGATAAATTAAACTATTATTATGTAGTGTTCTAAGACTCATCTTCTCGAAGTCGTTTATATTCCTCTACTTTATTGACCAAAATGAACCACCATCCGCAACCGTCTAATTGAAATGGTAATCTGCCCTTTGACCTTTCAATATGAATTTTATGTTCAAGACTACACGTCTACTTTCTATGCGAATTAATACTGTGATATCTTTGTCTTGTCCTCAGTTTTAATAATTCTATCAAATCCAAACGTCACAACCTGTCGTCAATTATAATTCCAAATTAAATATTCAAGATGCATGTTATCCTAACTTCAAAACGAAACATGTCTACTTCTATATATTTATTACGTAACGCATCCTCCATCCCCTCCCCGCTTCATTATTCACAAAACTTGACGTCCATAAATAAATCCTTGATAAATCCTACCTGTCACTGTCATTTTCTTTTCAACAAAGCGAGATGGCAATAGACTGTCAAAGTGCTTCAATTAAGAAATTCTCGCTAAACGTTTAATACGGAGTGTACCTACTAGTTCTTATTAGGTCATAATATTACGGTTTGCACACTCAAAAAAGTTAATAATTTTATTGTATCCTGAACAGATGCTTGCTGCTGATCTAGATTTAAGTCGGTACTAAAGTGCTTAGTGGCGCCATCATCTTTATGTTTATCACAACTTTCGCTGTCTATCAAACCACGCAATTTAGTGTTTGTCTATAGTTTAGTATTATGTATAAAAGAGCAGGGATTGATATTAAGTTAATTACCTGCCGGCCCGAAACGTCCTTTGTCGGTCGGCTCGAACGGAGTTCATTGATTCCGTTTCTGCGCCCCCTTTGCTCCTATAAAGCAAACCAGCTTAAAAGGCCCCCAGCCCACTCCAACACGACCTCTCTAAATGAACATTTCTGTACAGACGCAGGAGGCAGGGGAGCTCAGCTAACCTGGACGTGCAACACCAACATGTGTTTGTGGCATTGGCCTCTACGTTTCGATACTGGATTTTGGCCTTTAATTGAGGTTATTCAAGACATATTTTAGGTTGCATTGCGAATGAAGATTTTTAGAAAATTCTTTTTTTGCGTAAACTTGTCAAGAAAAAACGGATAAGATATTAATTACATAATGTTGATGAACTTGTCGTTTGATATTTAAAAATGTTACCTACCTGTGTTTGTATGTGTATTAGGTAGGCTTCGTGGGCGGTCTACGGTGTTTCTCTTTCTCTTTAACACCCCAAAACAAGATGAACTCTGTTCAATGCGTCTACATTAAGAGCTCTATTGACTCGCTCATAAATCTAGATCCATAAAGCTTGTTCACACGCTATGAGTTTGCTCGTGTTTATCATGAAATACCATAGCAATAAAATAACAAAATCTCTTTCTTTAGTAAGTTAGCAAATAGCCACGATAAAAGCTACAAAACGGTGAGTTTAGTAGCGTTCATAATAAAAATGTGGCGATTTCGTAATGGATAGAAGAAAAGGATCGTAAAATATGTATTGGAAATAAATATGTATTACATATTTCATATAAATTATTCCATTTTGGAAGTTCCTAAACTACTACGGCTTCCGTCTTTCGTTTATTAGATCTTAAAATCCAATTAAGCGTCCCATAAACAACAGCGGATACTTTTGTTGCCCGTGCAAACTTATTACTTTCTCGGAAGGAATAATTGAAGGATACTGTGACGTATTTAACATAAATATAATACGATTAAGGATGTTTACAAGAAAGGAATTATAATGTATTATATTATGCCATCATTGTTACATTCAACCAAACAAATATTCTCTTACTTCTATATCTTAATATATCTCGGCTGCAGTCTGCAAATTGGGAATCAATAACGTCAAATCCATGAATCTGCTATAGATTTATACTCAGTAGAAACGGAAAGGAAATTTCCATACAAGCATTAATTTACTTGTATCAATCGATCTAAGTAAGTGTTTGTAGCTAAGCATCGACTCCTATCAATATACAAGCGGACCGGAAGCCTACCTGAACTCAACAAAGGAACGCGCGGACTTGCGCCTAACTGTTTTATAAATACCCTATTCTTATGCGTTGACCTTGCGATGCCAACGTAATGGCAATGGCATCCTACCTGCCTTCGAAATGTACGATGTTTTATAGAAATGGGTACATCAACTATCACGCCTTTGAGGTAAACTGACTGTAGGGCAGTCCTAATCCTGTTTTGTTTATAATCACCGTCGTCATCAGCTCATAGTTGTTGGTAATTGTTACAGAGCCCGATCTTGAGTTCTTGTCATCCAGTCAAAAAATATCCACAATTACAGATACAGAAAAAAAAATGCTAACATCATCAGACATCTCTAACGAATGCTACGACAGATACATACATGGCAATTCTATGGATGCAAACAGAGTTGCAATTAGTTGCAACGCATTAGGCGAAACTACGTAAAAGCGAATGGAGTTGATAAAATTACACTTTGTTGCGACAAGTTGTCAGTCGTTAATACCTTTCTAATTTTGGTAGATACGATTTGTTTTGTGGACCGTATTGTGCCTTTTCGTCTATTCCAGACGATTCGTGACGCACTGTCTGAGAGGTAACGTTTCTAATCGCTAAAAAAACCGATCCAATTGGGACTTATATCTTGTCAGACCTCAGGTAAAGTATATGCAGGATATTTCTGGATTCCTGTTAGGTATGAATGCTTTTTCACGTTTTGAGAGCAATAACTGATCCTGAATTAAAACTTCTTTTAATAAATGCAGTCTTATTCCTATTTACAGATGTTGTGTTCTAGGTGTATACGGTTTAAGAATTCTTTATTTCTCAAAGATTACATTATCGCTTAGGTGAAATACATAATTTAAAGTTACAAAATATATGTTCAGGTAGGTAGGGCAATAATAGTAGATATTTTAATCAAATAATTTATAATTTAAAATAATTCAATCATTAAAATTAATTTAAAGAAGCTCTTTGAGTCTATAAGCTGTTCCAACGTGCCTCGTATTGTCTTTAGCATTTCTAGCCGTTTTGCTCATCTGTATTGAACAAATTTTTATTCATGTGCCGATTGCCCATACAACCCGGAAAGAATCACCTAATTCTTTCCGGGTTGTATGGGCAATCAAAATACCATATGTAGTACCTTACCGAATCCCTCGTTCAAATCCAAGATAGTATGTAAGGTTCTAAGTTTATCTTCGTCATTGTATCCTTTATCAGGAAAGGTAACTTCAACTTGTCTTAGCCTATATTGAGGGTGTATATTGGATTTTGAATCTGGCATCCATGCACGTTAAGCAGGCGTTTTTATCATTAGACTTGCTTCTCTTGCGACGTGTACTACTTCTAGTATAATTAGTTCTAGTATATCTTAAGTGCAACACATTTAGTGATGTAACCTACATAGCCCCGTAATCTTTGGAAAACTAATTTTATTGGCTTTGTCCTTAAAAGTTTACACATTATCCCGTTCATTGACCACATGACTGATATTATTGGTTTTTCCTAAATATTATCTTAAAGTGTGGATGCTATAATTCAGTTACCAGAGGGCTTAATTAGCGGAGATATTAATTTGTTTCTTACCAGGGTATCCGGAACCGATTACCTTAATAGCATTTAGATAAACTCAGAGATAGAAAGCTGTGGTTACTATTTAATATAAGTAAAGAGAATATTCTCTCATTTCTACATAATCTCACCGTGTCATTTGAAAATAAGACTAATAATATAATATTAAATATGCTTATTTGAATCACTTGTACTCAATATAATTAAGTCAACGTTAGTATCTCTTCGCTTCGCCTTGAATACTGATCTCAATGACATAGTTTTAACTTAATTTTACAATTAATTAAATATTAATTAAACCTCTAATAGCGTGCTAGCGTTTGGTACACTATTATTTTTGTTATGATGGATTCTAATGGAATATTACCGACGATATGGAAACTAAATCGTTATATTCCGTATCTTTTTATAAAGATGGACATAACCTAAAGAAAGAATGGATAATTCTGATAAAATAGAAAATTCAACTATGATATAATATGCTTTAAATACTTAATCATCATACAGTCTGTCAAGCATGGCTGATAATAATGCCGAAAATTTTCTCAAGCCTAACAATACAAATCTGTGATCCGATCATTTTGGATGGATCGTTTCCACTTAAGGTCGTTTGCTGACTAAAACAAGTGCATAAAAAACATATTTGTATTCCTTTATTCAAGTATCTAAGATATCTTTGTTGTCTACAGCTTGGTATTTGGAACTTCATGGATTAAGTTATAAGACTGTTATCTTGATTCTGTTTTCAAAATTAAATCTATCCTTTCTTAATGTCTGTCTACATGCGTCGTACTGTCATCGCCTCATCGGTAAAGATCCTTGTCGAAATACCTCCTTTCTGTGTGGAAAGCATTTGTTTGTGTGCGTCACTTTATTACGGAATGTGTGCGTTTGACGACTGGTATTATCTTCTAATCTACCATACGTAGGTTCATCTTTGTTTGGTTTACATCGCCGCTTTACTGCAGGAGGTGTGGTACATTATCTTGCTGAATTCAGCGATGTATGTGTTATGAAGGAATAAAATGTTGCCGTATTCATAGTAGCGGCGACCAGCTGTACGTACGGTCGCGTTGATAATCATATTCTGTTTCGTTTTCCGCCGTGAGCTTGCTCTTAGTTGGTTTTTATACGTCACTGCCAACGTTGGATCAAACATTTGCACTTATCAGCCAACTTGAGTTGCATTAGAATTTTGTGGTAACATCAGAATTAGAATTTTATTGCAATCGCAACAGTTATGTAATTTTAGTTTTTACATTTGTGTACTTGTGTAAGTACATATCTGTTATTGTTATCTTATCAGTCAATGACTGGCTTGGTAGATAGACGCACTTACCTATTTCGGAACTTTCCTTGTAAAAAGAGTTTATTCAACTATTAGCACAGATTATTCAATCACGAGACTACTTGTTATCTCGAAATGTTAATAATAACCTTTATAAACACGACTCACTGGCCGAGCGATTCCACTGTTTCCACTCCACCTGACGATGACGTAGGTCACTAGTGTTAAGGTAAAGGCCACAGAGTGGCTAAAGGCGTCCGACCGACATAACCCTACCATACCCAGATGCAAGTACCTATCCTTATGGATTTATATATCAAGACAGGCCCTATAATAATGAGCCCTACGGCAGTGGGTCAGTAACTCAGTAAATGTGTTGAAATGAAATGAAATGAAATGATATTTATTTCTGTAAATAGATCTTTTAAGACACTTTTACAAGTCGTTTTTTTTACATATTTTTTTTTTAACTAGATGGCGTCGACGTTTCCTATCTGACGACCTCTGAGAAGAAACGTCGAAACAAACTCAGAGAATCATGGTCTCTTTTAAAGTCCAGACAATAGTTATATTATATGCGAGTTCAATGTAGGGTTCAATGTTGATGATGATATAAGTAATTCTTCTGTACGATTTTGTATTTCACTGAACTCCTCCTTTTTTATGGAATATGGGGCAAACGAGCAGACGGATTGCATGATAATAACCGATTGCCCGTGGACACCCGCAACACAAGAGTCACATGTACGTTGCCAGCTAGTAAGATTTTGATTTTTTTTTTCTTAAAAAAAAAGCTTACTAGCAATGTGGGTCGCACATTACTAGTATTCTTGTTAACCCCTCGTGCTAAGCTAAATGCTTGTGTTACGAGTGGGTTCACGTCGGTAGTGCAATAGATGGGGTTCGAACCCCACCTATTAGACTACCGATTCGATTCGATTGACTTTTTGTGTGTGTTGTGTTAGGTCCTGGATGAAACATAAACGAACTAGATAGGTAAATAAAAGACGACTCATCATCATCAACCCATTACATTGTCCCACTGCTAGGAACGGGTCTTCTTTCAGAACGAGAGGGATTAGGCTATAGTCCACCACGCTAGCCTACTGCGGGTTGGCAGACTTCACATGCCGTCAAAAAAATCTCTCAGGCATGCAGGTTTCCACACAATGTTTCCCTTCACCGTTTAAGAGAAAAAAACATTGTAAGAATAATTTAAATACATACGTACATGATATAGCTTTAACAATAAATGTAACAGGCGTTACACTACGAGTATTAAAGTCAAGATTTAATTTTAAAGGTCATCTTAAACTGGTCATTGTGTTAGGGTTAACTTGCCCCCATAAATATGGCAACCTAACCCCGAGGACGGGTGAAATTTGTTAGGGTGTGACGTCACGGTTATAACTGACGTCACAACCCTCACAGCATGATAAACCAAGTTATAGGTCTACTTTCTGGAGATAAAACGATTTTTTTTATCATATTTTTGGCTATAAAATAATAGATACATAAATGGAATATCCTATGATCATTATCAATCCAATACATAAACATATTGTTCCAGTGTTGGTTTCGGGTCTCTTCTCAGATTGAGACGGATAAGGCTCTAGTCCACCACGCTAGCCTACTTTGGGATGGCAGGCTTCACACGCCGTCACTTATACCCTATAGTACCTACACCAAAAACTAATGTAAATTACAATTAACATTAGAATGTTACTGGCCGTTACAAAACAAGAACAGAGGCCGTACTGCAACGTTAAGGCTATCATTTTTAGTTTGTGAGAAAAGGATGGAGACATTAAACCTGTAGATTGGCATCTCTTTCTTATAACCTAAAAATGGTCCGTTGACTCAACATTTTGTTTTACGACCTCTGGAGTTAATAAGTAGTAATAATAGGTATTATTTCATCGAAAAAGTATTGGTCTTTGTCTAGTAATGACGATTTTTTTATCCAAATAAGTGACATTGTTAGTGTTTTTAAACAGATCATAATGACGCAATATTATTTCGCCACTGTTGCGAGCAAAAGAGTTATATTTTTAATTGCTCTTTTTGCGTCAGTCAATGCTGTTAAAACATCTCTGTCTCCTTTAAATAATCTATCAGCATTAATGTTATTTTTATTAACTTGGATTTTTGTAACTAATTTTAGATTGCTAGAGAAAATCTTCGTTATATTATATTTCATTATTATGGCCTTTTTCCCCAACTGCTATGTCATCAGCAGTCAGAACAGTACCTATGTAAGGCCCAATTATTTTCTTAAATCATTCTAAAATAATCTCATACAAACACACGAGACCAAGCTATAAAATTTATCTCAGCACGAATCTTAACTTTATAAGGGCCCATTCATAATTGTTCCAAACGAAGCCGTACCAAATTGTTTGCACTTCATTCATTATCATTGCGCAGTGTTATTGGGGAGCCGAGTGAATGGCTGGCAACACGCCTGGGGGTATACAGGATAAAAACATTCATTCCACTTATAAGCCATAAAAACTGAAAGTGGGCGTTCCGAACGTCAATAAAGTTTATATTGAAAACTTTTGCATGTGCCTAGACGTAGCTTGTATTAGTAATGCGATATTGCTCTGAACATTTATTCGGGAGATGAATCTATATTGACCTAATTTCTTTCTCATGTGTTCTAAACTAGCTTCCCGGTCCCGCTCACAGCTTCGCCCGCGTGGTTTCTCGACTTTTCTCTCCTACAATATGCATTTATACTACATATGAACCTTCCTCTTGAATCACTCTATCGTTTTCTAAAAATTGCATTGAAATCCGTTACGTAGTTTAAAAGATAATTATAAGCGTACAAACTGCGGGAACGACTTTGTTTTATATTATGTAAAGATTGGTTATCATCTTCTTCTTAGTCAAATCAAATCAAATCAAATCAAAACATTTATTTGCAATCCTTGTAAAGGGTGTTAAGGTTGACTCTTACAGTCTAACTAAATGAATATCAATATTTTATACGAAGAACCATTCACGCTAACATGCCAACGAGACGCTTCTATCAAATAAATCTTATTACACTAGGACACCTTTACTCACCAGTGGCATAGGACAGGTTAAAAAAATATAAATAATAAAGGTCACCTTTCAAAGAGAAAGATTAAGAGGGCTCCGAGACAGGTGTCGTAAATCATACAGTGATTAATTGTACTAACTTTCACGTTCGATCACGTTTTTTACTATAATACAGCGATATTGTCTGGTGTCGTATCGTTTGCCCTATCCTTTGCCTATGCCCTTATAGTTTGTAGTAGAGTGTACTACTCAACTACCAGCCAATAGTAGTTTCTAATACTCAGAAGTGGACATATCAATATAGTGACACGAATTGAAAGGAATATACTGAAATGGTTTGTGTCATGTCGAGAAAATTAATGTACCTAAGACGACTAACGAAAAGGATTTATAAAGCGAATGTCAGTGGAGCCGCCGGGAGGGGATGCCCTAGAAAGACATACACCGACCTTACTGGTGAGGTCCTTCAGAAAGGTCAGGTGCGTAGTATTCGCAACCGGCGCATGTGTATTAAAAGATTGTATGAATGTGAAAGAAGAGAAAGAGGTATGCCAAGAGTCGTAGCAAGTTTCTACAGTATCGGTATCTTTATAAGAATATGTTAGGTTTTTTTAAATGTTATTCTATTGATTACCTCCTGTATCGTGCGTTTACAAACACACATGCACAATTACCCAGAGAACCCGAAGTACCATCTTTAGACCATACAAATATTTGTTACGTTCGGGGGTCGAATCTGAAAACTATATCACAGTAGCCGATTGAACTGCAAATAACCAACCAGTTTACATGAGCTGATTCGTGTGCAAGATAAAACTAAACCGTACTTTTCCAGTCCGGACCTCTGACTCATTCGTTCCCCAGCCCTGATTCATCTACAAAGCATTCATCATCGCATAAGTCATCCGTACTTCAAACTTGTCCTTTATTTTTAATAATAAACAGATTACTATATAGAGCGTATACCGTCTCAAAGGGAGCTGAAGTGCGGGCCCAGTTAATATAAATATTCAACAGAGGTTAACGGCGGTCGACCGAGGTGAGCCACCCCTGATAAAAAGTTAAAATAGGCTTCACAATTTCACATTGACGCACTCCAAAGTACTGAGACCGTATTAACGCGATCATTATTAGGTTGTTAGACAGGGATAGCGCTATGTAGCTTGTAGAGCACCATCTCTCTTTAACTACCTAACACGCTGTGGTACGGCCGCTGGCAAGGAGTTATGTAAGCTATGTTTATGTACGCTTCACCACAATATGGTACGAGTGTAGTCGTATTATTTATATAGATAAAGTAAAATGTGTTATCATAAATAAAATATTTGTTTGATTGTGATACTTATGTAAATTATTTTAAGGCTTTAATGCTTTATTAGACAGAGCTCAAATCGCAGGTAAAGCAAACTCGTTTTGGATTTTACTGTATTTTTTTATTTATTAACTAACTAACATTTACACTACACATACAATTTATTGGTCATATAATAACGGAACACTAAGTACATCATGTTTTAATTATTTTGAAATATACAATTAGGAAATAATTAAGAACTATGAAATTGTACTAGATGTTGCAATTCGCAGTAACAACGGAGTTTCAGCTTTTAAAAAAAAATCGAGATAAAAACGGCATAAAAGTTTGCAAGCAATTATATCTATGAAAGTACTCGACACTATGGAAGTCGCTGATGCGTTACCGATCTTACTTATTCATAGATGACACGAAAGCAAACAGCTGCACCACACAAGCATAACCAAACCCTTCAGTTACCTGTTCCTGTACATAGAAAGGGACACTACTACATAAGTTGAACAGGATCGTCTCTTTCTTGCAACAGAAATAAAACATAAAAACACTACGCCTATATTCCGAAGGTTTAGAAAGAGGTGTTCTTGTACTACCACAGTTTCCGGTTAATTTTAAAGCCCCATGTAATAAGGGACAAGGTTACCAAAACCCAATAACGTTACTTCACCTAGGAATCGAACCATCCAGTCGCAACCACTAGACTAATGAGGCAGTCAGCAGCTCGAATAAACTTATTATATTGTTTTCATTAGGTACTCACCTAACTCGTCTTATTCGTCGTAATTATACCGAACCACATAAGCCCATACATAATATAACATTATCAACTCGACACTGAAGCCTGGAATATATAATAATACAGAAGAGATTATTCACATCAAGCTGAAAGCACTGTACCATGCGAAAGGTTAGGAACTCTAGCACGGTGAAATTTTTGCGTAGGCTGATTATATTATATGTGTATAAAGCCACCAATATTATATATTATATTTTTTATATATAATCACTTTACTGGCAAGGCATTTTATGTACTTTACAATGACGTACTGTCGCTTAACAATATTGTGCTAATATTATTGTGTTCCGGTTTGAAGGGCAATGTAGCCAATGAAATTATTGAGCAAATGCGTACTACTGGTGGTGTTGGCTTCTATGGACTGTTATTACTGCTTATCACCAGGCGGCGTGTATGAACCTGGTGCATTACGTTAATACAATGTAATGACGATCAGCCGCCGTAAGATGATAAATTATCGAAAATTTATGCGACATATTATAATTCTGAATGCCTGGTCACTTATTTTCATCAGTTAACAATTTTGCTCGATTATTTACAAAGAAACGGTGTTAACAATATTATAAGTATCGAGGTGAGCGAGAGTGCCGGAGGCCCAATTCCTCCCCCAATCCCCTTCCTTCTCCTTTTCTCCTTCCCCTCCCTTTCCCTAAATAGGCTCGGCAACGCATCTGCAACTCCTTTTGGTTTTGCAGATGTCCATGGGCGGCGATGACTACTTACCATCAGGTAGCTCGCCTGCTCGTTTGCCGAGTTATCACATAAAAAAAAAAGTATTGTGATGGTGACATATACAAAAAATACTCGTAGTGCTCATACACTATTAACGCGCTAAATTCGCCATAAAATAACTCCAGTGTTGATATTCGCTTGTGACGCGAATTTGCCAATCATGTTTTAAATTAACTTAATGTAGAATGCTGATATCGCTCGTAATATGGACGTTGCATAAGCATGCGCCGAGCCAATAATGGTGCTGTGAGCCAAAAAATATAATCAATTCTGTAATACGTGGGGTAACAACTGTAACACCCACAGAGTTTTTGTGCTTTTGGGAGTTTTAGGACAAATGAGTTTATAATTATAGTTGTCACCAGAATGATTTTAGGATATTTCCTAAGCGTATTTTGTTCTTCATTTAAAATCCTTTATTTCTCTAAATAGATAAATACCTATGCCCCGCAGTTTCACCCGCTTTGCCCCGCTCCTAAGGATCGTAGCGTGATGCTAGATCATCCTCATGATAGGCTTTCATATAGAAAAATTTAGATTGATCTAAATATATTATTACATGTATCTATCTGCCTTTATTTGAAATTGGGGTGGAAGAGAAGCATAGGTGATAGGATATATAGTGTATTTAAGTTTTTTTCACTCATGTATATAACGAATGTAAATTTATTTGAAAATTGTTTGCCTGTTATTGGCCCGCTGTGCAACTTCAAGAGGGTAAGATTTAGGTACAATTTCGCGCCCCTATGACCCATAAATAATTTCAAACCCAACATTCCAAAAACCTTATCAATATCACGAAACTAAAGCGAAGCTCTCTCCCAAACCCCAAACCTGCACAATAACTCCCCTCGTTCGTAAAACGATTTAATGTGCGACAAAGCATTTGTCGACGAGTGTACCTACGCCCGATCCTTGGAGTAAGTTTTGTCAAACATATCGAATAAGTAAACGCTCCCGGCGCCCGGCGTATTGTGTTTAAAAGTTACTTATTGGGTACCAGAGTTAAGTTCGTTAAAAGATTAATAGGTGTTTGAATAATTGCTATTTAGTACCGAAACCAAATGAGGAGGAGTAGAAAAGGTTGTTACTAACAGTAAACAAGAAAAGAGATAGCTATAGAAACTGGAGAGCGGGGAGAACTGTTGGCCATTGATACGGAACGACAATTTTACACTTTGAAATTGTTAAAAGAACGAGATAAAGATAGAACTAAAACACTCTCACTTTTCTCTCCCACTGCTCGGTCTCCTCTCAGAATGAGAGGCATAAAGCCACAACGACGCCGATCCAGATGTGGGTTGGTAGACTTCATCGAGAAAATCTATCAGGCACGCAGCAGGTTTCCTCGCGATATTTTCCTTCAGTTTAAGCGCGTTATAATTATTTGATTAAACGAGTTGTTTCGAAAACTATTTATTTGAAACTATTTATTTGTAGACTAGAAATATAGTACCCAATACATTGTAAACTCTGTTTTCTCTGTTATAGGATTCATATATGCGTGGGTGATCGCGATTATGTAGGCGTACTGTTCTAACCTTTTGGGATTTATAAAGTGTGTTTTATTATTCTGAATACTACCAAATTTAACACTCACTTTGTAAGTGATTTGGGGATATCAGTTTATAATCTTTGCATGGAAAATACCTAAAAATACAAAAAGAGATATTAATCCCTTTTAATGTATGGAAAGGCTATAATTGTAAAATCTTTCCCTCGCATTGGCGAGCTAAGCTTAAACTAACATTTTATAGCTTTTGACCTGTAACAGTAGGTACCCCTGAAAACTTATTGTCAGAATTCAAATACCATCAGAATTCATTTATTCGTGTCAGAACGGAGGACTATTTACACTGATGACAATTTACTTATCGAATAGGCATCATGCCACTCCCTCATTCATATCATTTACGCCTTAAAAAGGTGCCATTGGACCTATTTTGAGGGATGGAGGGGTGAACTTAGACTTCTAGGCTGTATATATATGTCCCTTAATATCTTATGTCTTATTAAAGAAAAATCAACTATGTACGGCAGCACATCAAGTTACCACAATATGTCAAATTTTCTCAGTTGATTTTGAACTTAATTAGCAACACTTTAAGGTTTAAAATCATTTGGAGAAATTTGACAGTTTTGTATAACTTGACGTGGTGGCGACTGTAGGTTTTAATATATAGTCGCCAGCACGTCAAGTTATACAAAACTGTCAAATTTCTCCAAATGATTTTAGACCTTTGCAATAGGGGAAATCGTTTAAGTATCGATATGATTTTTAAAGTATTACAGAACAAGAATATATGATAAACAGTCATCAATTGCTCGCAAGGAATAAAGCTGGCTGTATACACCAGGAAACTCATCAGATATTCTTCATCCGATTTCCGGAAGTACAATGTATGATTATTTCATATGAGCTAACCGCAGGCCTATGGTTCGATTTAATTTCCGAGTATTCCTGTGCTCCATTGCCCCCAAAAACAGTATTTGAACTCCATCTTTCAAAAATATTACGCTAGAGGGAAGATATCTCAGAATCGGCGGTTATTGAAGCGGCGGTTGCCTAATGGCTAGGGCATCGGACTTGCGATCACACGGTTGCCAGTTCGAACCCCACCCATTGCACTACCGACGTGAACCCACTCGTAACACAAGCATTTTAGCTTAGCACGAGGGGTTAACAAGAATACTAGTAATGTGTGACCCACATTGCTAGTAAACTTTATAAAAAAAAATAGAACCCAGGTCGAACAAAGTGTAATTGGGTTTTTTGTTCTCAATTACAAATCGGTGTTTGGATTTGTGATCGGTTAGTGACAATAGGCTTGCCCCCTATTACATGGGATCTAAATACGCCGGAATATAGATTAATAGATTATAGCCTAATCAGTCTCGTTCTGAGAGGAGACCCATGCCTAGCAGTAGGACAATGTAATGGGATGATGATGATGAAATACACCGGTGAAATGTAAGTGTAGATTAGTACACCTCTGCCTAACCTTTATGGGAATACAGGCATGATGTTGGTATGAAATCATTAAGTAGTTCCGATTGGGACGCAGGTCAGATCATAACATTTTCAGCGGGTATTGGTACTCGTATATCTAAATTTGTTTTTTATTTTTATTTTGCAAAGCTGTTAAATACTCCATTATATAAAAACTTGGGATTGTTTCTATATTTTGATTGAACAAAACGTCCAAAAGCAGAACAAACTCTTTTTCTAAAAACAAGGATTTTGGTTCTTCTTATATAGGACTGCCTCATTAGCCTAGTGTTCCTAAGCGTGACTGCTACGCTAGAGGTCCTGGGTTCGATCCCCAGGCCGAGCAAAGTGTTATTGGCTTTTTCTATGAAATTCCCAGTAGCAGCTCGGAGTCTGGATTTGTGCCCAGTTAATGGCAATAGGCTCGCCCCTTATTACATGGGACCTAAACATACCGGCGGAATGTGGGTGTACTTTAGTACACCTCTGCCTAAACCTTCGGGGAATACAGGCGTGATGGTATGTTATACAGGAATTTAGTCCGTTACAAAACTCTATTGTAGTAACATTCCATGTTCCAATCTACATCAGACAATATAGGCTTTCTACCTGCATTCCTTTATTATACTAAAACGTCTGTACGTAGTCAATCAATTTAATAATAAACATAACTTCTAAGCCACAACACACATTTTACCATATTCCTAACTAAAACTCAGTTTGGTAATAGCCGTATGAAATCGCCTTACATGCGTATAATCATATAACTACACACTAGACATAGGGATCACACCGACCAGTATAAGTTGAGCTGCGAAGGCTTTTATGCGAAGGCCTTTGTTTCGTAGGCCTGTGAAACAGATAGCTGGTAGACAAGCGAGATTCTACCGACATAGAAAATTAAAAAATCTGCGGAATTTCTTGTATTTAAGAATGAACATTTCATACACGTAGTGTTCATTTTTTTAATTTTAGGCAGTGTTTTGACGATGAGAGAAGGGTTATTCGGTTGATATAGAGTAATTTTAGAGTTAATTTTGTACAATGTACAGGAGATCTTACAGATATGTTTTTTTCCGGTACTACCTTAGGATTTTACCGTGACTATAAAGAGTTACAAGACGAATATTGAAAAGGGAATTGCATAGCACAAAGGTTGAAAATGAAAAACAAAATCGCTCCATTTTCAACTCACAGACAAAATTCAAAAAAAATATCAATATATGTCGCCATTGTTTAGTCACACGATTGTAATATCTTTAGTTAAACTCAATTTACAATGAATCCTTTATGAATACTTTTGTATCAGCAGAAAATTTTACCTATGCGGCATATTATGGCAGATTTTTGATCAAGGAGGAAGCTTCCAGGTGACATAGATAATACATCCTTTATTTATTGACAGCATGTTGACAGTGACGTTTGACAGGGAATTTTGTTTAAGTAGCTAAAGGATTCTAAATTTCAGAAGTCGAACTGCATAATAAAATTATAGTCTTTAAGTAGGTACTACTCGTATATACGCCCCAAGTACTTTTTCGATATTGTTTTAAAAACTTTTCGTGCGGCAGCTAAGCTGATAGTGTAAACGAATTCAATTGTTCTTACTTCAAATACAAATTGCATCACTGTATGAATGAATGAATTGAAACTCTCAAGGTTCTCACCTCGAAGACGCTTGTAGTAAAATTAATTTAGTTATTTATACGTATTGCGTGCCAATATTTTGGCTAACGATTTATTGATCATTCAATTAGTGTTCCAATTCGTTTTAGATTAAAATTCTCTAGAGAGCCTCTGCGGGTTGGACCCAATGTCCCCGCGTAAGCCTTATAAAAGAGAGGGGTTTCTCTTTATATCTGAAGCGTGTAAAATACAACCTATAAAAAACGTAACTCCAGTAATCCATAATTCCTTAATGGGTATTTTTATCTGCAAATTTATAAGGTTTATTTCCAAATTAAAATTTTAGTTAGGTACTTATAACATAAATAAACCGTTCTTCTGCGAATGATTTATTTCCAAATTCAAAATTTAGCCACAGAATAAGGACTCAAATGTAGCCACAGGTAAGAAATATATATTAAAAAATAATAATATATATATTAAAAAAATAATAATAAATATTAAAAAAAATATATATATACCTATATATATAAATTTATTATCATCAACTAATTTTGAGTTTAGAGCTTATTCTATATAGGGTTAGTCTAGTGTCAGACAGAATTTTAATATGTTCCTCTTAACGATTCGATTCTTTATTCCAGTACATTCACTAAAACATTATTTTAAAAAGTGTTATTAATCGGAATTGGCGAGCATAGCCGACGGCTAAAGGTGTTTAGCATATAAAATGGTCAGACCTTTTACTGGGAGGGACCTTGAGTAGATTGATTCACCTCGCCAGAGTGGGAGACGGAGGTCGATACACGCACGCTGCTTGCCTGATCAATTGTTACAAACCATGTTCATATAGTTGTTTTATTTTGCCAATCGTTTAAACATAGATTAGAATTCAATATAGTAATTATTATTTTTTATGTTGAAATCTATATAGCAAGTTTGTTTACAATGAGTGTGCTAGCTATTCTAATAAGCTTAGATTTTTTAGGTTTTTGCTATATGTAGTGAATAGTCGCAAATACGTTTGCTAAGCGGGAAGGCCTGCGTTTGATTCTTAGGTCAAGCAAACTGTTGTAGGGTTTTCTACCTATGAAGATTTCACTGATACGTCGGGTTTTGGATTTATGTCCAATTAATGGTAAAACCCTCCCCTCTATCACATGGGACCTAAAAACATAACCGAGGAACTCTGGGTATACATATTTAAGTATACGTCTGCTTAATCCTTAAGGACTACACAAAGAATATTCGTAAGTAATTTAAGTTCTGATAACACAGACGCACTATTCAACTAAAGCCTTAGCTCATTTAACAGAGCTCAATTTAATTTAAACAACGAATTCGCGTCAAATTGAGGCGAGAGTTCTACATTTAAAAAGCGAATAAAAAACTGGCTATTTAGAAACTTTAGCTCAAAGTGTCAAAGAGTTCTTGCTTCTATAAATAAATACCTCCTTGCAATAATAGCCCGCCATTTTCTAATCATGGCTAGTACGGATCACTGCGTCTACACAGTGGTCCATATTGGCGCATTGTCAATGCCTATATTATGTATGTATCGACTTAATAACTACTTTGATAATGTTCGTAGGCCCATTTTGAAATTTCAAAATTTATTATTCGAAACAGATATCTTCTTTTTTAAACAGGCAATGTTTAAAAAATATTAACAATGAAAATCACTACATTTTTTTAGGTGCTGTTGTTGCGATTAGATTCTTGGTTACCTTCGTGAATATATCTTAATTATGGTACGTTATACTAGTTTTTCGTATGTATGCATTTTATACGTATATGTTTGTTTGTATATTTCATGGTTACTTTTTGAATAGACGCTGAATAAATGACGAATTAAAAATATTTTCTGTCAAAGAATCAACTACTCCTATTTATATTATCGAAATTATGATAATAATATTTACAATTTTAAGTGGTAATAACTCTAAAATGGATTAGATTATCCAAAAAATATTTTTATATATATATTGGTATAAGGCCCAATCGTCCATTTAAGCAGGTGTCCCGTATTCATGGACACTCAAAGGACAGACTGTATTAAAAAAAGAGAAAATAAAAAATATCATCAAAACGGAAATTACGTTCACTTATCGGAGCCGTATCGTTACCGCATGTGTGCTTACGGTCCGGGCGTCAACGCGGCGTCATCTCGTGCATACAGCAGATAGGAACAGAAGGTAAAGAGCTAAACAAATAATTAAGCAAAGATAATAAGAGATGGCTGGCACGATGAAATATGACAATCCATACTACGTAATTTTATTTTATGTATTAAGATTTATGCCGTTCCCTTTACAATTCAGTCGATTTGGACATTCGATTATCCATCTAGAGTTCTAGACCTTATTACAATAACACGTTACTGCTTATTTGCTTCAAATTAATACATTATGTTATGTTGATGCATTATGTTATGAGTTGAGCTTCTGTATGTTTCTCTTATTTCATCCCGACATCGTCCCTTCGTTCTCAGTCAACCCCGCTCTTCTGCGCAGCCCCGCTTACCTAAATATTGTTTTCGTAAAGCCCCCGCCAGAACGCTTTGATGGCACCTTGGGGTTATATAGACGCCCAGATCCAATACAATGCAAGGATTCCGTTGTAGTTTATAGGATGTGATCATTATTCAACTATAAAGTCCTAAAAAATATTTCAAGAGCTGAAAGCTAACTTCAAAATTTCAAATACAGGCTTTTGTCTAGTTTGGGCACTAGTCTCCCACAATATATTGTACACTTTTATGTAAGCTTTGTAATTACCGTTTTATATAATATGTTGTGGAGAAAATAATTAAAATATTAAATATTATTAAATTATATCTATATCATTAAATAGATCTTTTAAAAGCACTTTTACAAGTCAACTTCTGAGATTTTAATATGACACAGGTATTTCTGTATGGTTTCTTTTAAGACTTTAAAAGAGACCAGGATTGTCTGAGTTTGTAAGTTCGACCACTTTATTAGAGTCATATTACAGTACTTATATATTGTGAGTGAGAGAATAAAGGACAATTCCTGATATGCTCTTTTTAGGAAAGAATCTTAGCGGCCTTGAGTAGACCAGTCCACCAAAAATATTTTCATCAATTAGGAGCGTCTCTCTGACGAAACCCTTTTTTCTTGGCTGACTGTACTTTTTATGACGTAAAACACCCGTTACGTCATTGAACCCGTGAACTCACAAATAAAATAAAGATCGTTTGACCTAATGTCAATCAGTCATTGGTTCAATAACCTACATTTTTATAATGCTTTTAATATTTTAAAGTACTCATTATTCCACTCTTTTCACTCAAAAACAGTTGATTGTAGTCTCGCTGGCATGTCTACATGCCAGCATGAATGGGTGCTGCGGTTCGTACAGTGAGTGAGGAGCGCTGGAGGCCCAGTTCCTTCCTCAGATCCCTTCTTTCTCCTTTTCTCCGTTCCCTTCCTTTTCCTTAAATAGTCTCGGCAGCAATCTGCAACTCCTTTGGTATTGCAGATGTTGATAAGCCGCGATGACTACTTACCATCAGGTGGATCGCCTAATCGTTTGCCATAGCTCAGCATGCCATAAAAACAATACTTATCCGAAAACACGTGTTTCGGTGACAGCACATATTATTTAACATATGATCACCCAACCATATTCTGGCCGTGGTAAGCGCAAATGAACCTCAAAATCCTTCAAGTAATATAAACACAATGGAAAATCCCAAGCCCAGTACTGAAAAACAGAACTCAGTTTACCATAGTAACCACCTAGAAACCTAGACCATCAGACGATCAATCAATTAGGAAACGATACAACTAACTACATTACTTTAAACAGCTGTTATATAGCCCGCTTCAACAAAGGAGTCTGCCAAAAATGGAATTATCGCCCGTAGGCACCACGCATACAAACTGCTAGCAACAGTATAATACGGTGGGTGACACTAGCGACATCTGTTGTCTACGTGAAACATTATAAAAATTAATGAAACATTATAAATTGTTATATAGAACATAATGTATGATTATTTTTTTCCTTATCTAGATTGCTGTTTCAAATTAAAATAAATTTTATACTTAAAATAACACGTTTTTTGTATGAATGTAGGCAGAAATTACAAAAGAAACAACGACGAGCCATGATTTTTTTTTAAAGTTTAAATGTAATGTAATAATAAATATTATTTCTAGAGAAGTACAGAAGAACACAGTACATGCATACAATGCTATACAAAATACTCCACAGTTTATAGGGTACAGAATAAAATAATACTTAGTGCTAATAAGCCATGCGTCTCCCGTGGAGGGTTTTTTTATTACTTTTATTGCTTTTTATTCTGTAAGAATTTCGAAATTGAAAATCAAGATCACATAAATTTTATATTTTTTTTGTTTTGACCTGGACCATACTTCAATACATTCTAGTTGTAAGACACGTGAGATGAATTTTACGCGAAAATGTTGAATAATAAAACCTCCTTTCACGGCGTAAACAGACTCAATCCGTAAACGTCGCTATAGCGCTGTTACCTAAATAAATTACATCTACGTTGAACTGATGTATCCTTTGAACAAACCAAAATATTTAAACAGACGTTAAATAATTATAAGCTTACAACGGAAGTAAATATTAAATACAAATTATGTATTAATGTTCGCAAATGGTAATTCCTACACGTAAATAAAAAACTTTAATCTAGTTATGCAGTGTAGGTTTTTCTTTGTAATTAAATACAGCTTGGTAGCTTTTATATGTTAACTAGCTTTCTGCCCACGGCTTCGCCCGCGTGGTCTCTCGCTTTTTTTGCATATATTTTTTTCCCGTTTTTGTAGTTTTTTCATTTCTGCTCCGCTCCTATTGGTCTTAGCGTGATGATATATATCCTATAGCCTTCCTCGATAAATGGGCTATCTAACACTGAAAGAATTTTTCAAATCGGACCCATAGTTCCTGAGATTAGCGCGTTCAAGTAAACAAACAAACTCTTCCGCTTTATAATATAAGTATAGATATATAATTTACTTTATTCGTAATATCCAACTGTTCGGATGAGCGCAGTATTCCTCAACAAATCTTTAACGTTGGATTATGGCCTATAACTTTTTAAATGGTAGTCCAGACGGGTACCCAAGCATTTGTCAGTTCGGACACTTTAGACACAGAGATTACTTAATATAATATTAGGTACCTACTTCGTAAGTTTGGACTCCAGTGTAACTAAATATTATAAAGATGAGAAGATTTGTCTGTAATCGATAATCTGAAAATACACAACCGATTTTATTATTTATTTCACTACTAGCTAAGTACATTGTTCCCGATCAACATAGACTATTTATTATCCAGCGGGATAGCCGGGATCTTAAGCGGGCGAAGTCGTGGGCAACTATTTAGTAAGTATACAAATAAATCACAGATTTTGAAGAACTTTTTTTAAAAACTTCTCTTAGGACCTTTATTTATTTTTAAAGACAGTTAAAAAAGGAATGTTGTAAGCATTTTGCAAGTGCAACACCAAATTTTAAGCAGTGTAGAAAATGACCGTGCTTTTATATGAAAATAAATAGTTATAACTTGTACATTTTTATTGTGCCTACATCCTCAATTATTTACATAGCACGAAAATTGAAACATGTCGATTTGTATTTATAAACAATACCGGCTTATCTTACTATTATTATTAATACAATGATAACAATATTGGTACTATAATCGTTCTTATCAATTAGGTATGATAAATAGGCGCTGCTTAGTCATTACCCTTTGTTTATTTACGCTGGAGGCAGTATAGGCAGAAAATTGTTGACCAATCTACGGAAGGTTTACATGTAGACAGTAATGATTAACATACATTCATAGAAATAGTAATGCAACAAGTACATAATATTATTTTGTAATCCACCGTTGGACAACACGCATAAGTCTCATCTTGGTAAAAATACACAAAACAAATAACCATGAACTAACACAAACATTAAAAAAACTTTTTGAATCCTTTCTATGTGTTTAAGTACTAGGTAGTTTAACTAAATTGGACATCATTAAAGTCTTTTGTCTATGCTGTCACGTAATTGTTGGTTTAATTAGTCTATGGTTTCAGCCATCATTACAAAGCTACGGACGGAGTTGTAATCTCTATGCTCGTTTTGATCAATATCGCAAGTGCCGAGGGATAGCGAATTATACCTTCGTTAATTTTATTAGCCCTTAAACCAACTACTGCTAAGCTATTAACTCTATTATTGCCGATATAGCTTTTATCAAATTGAAAATTTTAAGGGAAGAATGATTTGTGCTTGTTTTTGTCATCTTGCGTTGAATTTATATCTATCGATCGTATTTTCGTATACCAAAAATTCCATGTCAGAGAAACGTAGTGGGCGCACTGTATCGCAAATAATAAACTGGAAACAAAAGAAACAACCAACTCCTCCGCTTCACATAATAGTGTTTTTATCTATTTAAAAGAAAGATTCTCAACGACTGAATACAGTGGCTACCCGCAAACAACCAAGGTTGTACGAATATAATAACGCACAAAGCGCCTTTCACAAAATAGCAAATGAAATCATCACCAAACCACAAATGTTGGCTCAAATGTACTAAATCTCGTTATTTCCATCAGATAAACTTTGAAACAAAGATTGGACAAACATTGTCTAAAGTAATCAAACAATAATGTAAACGCCGAGTAGCCGGAAAATTCAGCGTATTTAAATAATAATGTGTTCGACATTGAATATTGAACGTTAATGAACTTTTAAACTTGGAACGCGTAAACTACGCGCCACTCTAACATATGGACGGATTCATTGCTTTACAAAAACTGTGGCAAGCGTTTTTTGGTTGTGCCATACATTTCTTTGACATTATTTACTAGGGTTTACTCAGTCTGCCTTGTAAATCTTTTATAATCATAGCAAAAATATAAATTATGATAATTGTAGTAATAATTTTAAAAATAACGTTGTAAAGTATTATTTCATGACTGATAATGATATTTTAGTGTTAAATTCAAATTAATAAAATAGCATATTCCAGCATATGAGGGCATAAATATGTAGTAGGAACTCAAAGACGTTAAACTTATTGTTTAGCGCGCGGACGCGCCGAATAAAACATTATTACGATATCGGAGATAGGGGACAGCCCTACATTTAATGGTGTCCCATTCCTGCCGTGTGCACGTGCGCGGCGACGGCACCCGAATGCGACCGACCGGAGTCGAACGTACTGCCTTCTTATTTCAAAAAGGGCTTCTATTTAAAAACCGTACAGGCTTTCCTGAACCATAATTGTACCATATAGAGTCTATATTTAAATGAGATTATTTCCTGACTTATGGCGTTTCACTACATAAACACCGTATGCCCTCGAGACGACCGTAGCGCATGCGAAATCATGGTGTCACGTCCTATCTGTTTCATGTACATTGCTGTGAACATTGACATCCTAGGTTTTATATAGGCAACACACCAATCAATGGATACTATAGGAAAAGATATCAACGCATCGCCTTAAATGGACTTACGGTATTTGTATATAGGTCGTTACTACTCGCTTTGCTTTGTATCGTGTTGATTTTCAAACCACTTTTGTTAGCGATATGTTTTTTGTATGAAAGATAGTTGGATAACGCGTTGTTTGATATATTTTTATTGTTATCTCTTTTCGCGACATCTGTGAGTATAAACTAAAAAGGTAATGGCTACGTAATGGAGGAAGTTTATAATTAATCTTAGGTACTTAAACAAGGTATCCTTTATTAGTCAGTAGTATGAACATATTGGTCCTATTCCTATTATATGACTTACAGTAGTTTTAAGGGAATATCGGCGCCATATTTTCATGATTCCATTTTTAAATTTACTCGGCTGTCATTAGTAAGTAACACGATTCTTTTACATCAAAGAAATCAAGTCTAAAGGACCAATAAGTATATTTCCACTGCTTATCATTCATTAGACAGATGACACTGAAATTTTTATGATAACTAACGCTTATTAACAAATCGATGTTTATTTTAAGCATCGCGTGATTAAAATGTGTGTATAGATAAGTAATAATATGTGTGTTAAAATACAGTTAAGGAAGTTATTAACATGAGATTTAAAAAAAATATTAAGTAATACTACTGATAACTACATTACTATCTACTTACGTCCTGAAACCGTAAACTAGCTGTTCTATCTCTAAGGGACGCAGTCGTACTCGTATGGTATGGTCTATGAAATCACCGTTTTAGTTTTGTACATACCATCACGGCTGTATTCCCTGAACGGTTAAGCATAGGTGTACTCAATATACACCCATAGTTCGCCGGTATTTTTCATACAGGATTATGTCTTTCAACGTGTTTTTTGCGGCAAAGTATCGGTAAATAGTGTGGTTATAAAATCAAATCAATCAAAATTCACGATTTCGAATCCAAGGCAATTAGTGTCTATTAAAATAGTACAGTGGGTTATAGCTGTTACCTGACCCACCCTAGGTGGGACGGCGGGGTCTCGGTGGGTCAGGTAACAGCTATAACCCACTGTACATAGTTAAAGTCAAAAACAAAATCATTTTTACAAGATAGACTAGGTAGTACCTTTTTAACGTAATTTTTATATTATAGACAGCCCCCGAAACACCCGCCTTCCATTAATAGTCATTTGTATCTGTACCCACTCTCCTAGACTAACTCTATCAATTTAGACAGAGTTTCGAAGCTATAAGTTACTAATAAGCCTTGTACTACTATAATCCTCACGATTTGGTGAGGCTTACAACATGGCGTCTACAAGTTGGGCCAACTTTGGAACCAATTGGCGATTCAAGATTTTGCTTTGTGAATAAGGTTTTTATATATTGATGCCCATTTTTAGTTTAGATCAATTAGTGATAAGTAAGTATTGTTCAATTAACAATGTACTAAATAAAAAGTAATAAACAAATACTATTTATTACTTTCTTTTATATTTCACAGCATAAGCGTGCGATACTCTATTCTTTATCTGACGTTGTATATTTTTTATTTCCTAAGCAAGTAATCCTAAGCGCGACAGCTACGCTAGAGGCCCTGAGCTCGATTCCCAGGTCGAGCAAAAAGTTATTGAGTTTTTCTATGAAATTCTCAGTAGCAACTCGAACTCTTGATTTGTGCCTGATGAATGACAATGGGCTCGCCCCATATTACATGGGATCTAAACATTTTTTGATGTTTGCTATTGCAAATTGACTAAAATATACACGAAATGTATATATTTTAGAAAATTTGTTTCGAATGTAACGCAAAGGATGTTGACACCATTCACCCTGTCTGGTAAAATGAGAAATTTATTACAGTTGTACATTTAACTGGAAGTAAAAAAATCCAGGGGTTGAGTTGTGCGTACTTACAGCCGCAAAGTGGCTCATATTCATCCCCTTTTTACACATGGAGCAATATGTATACTAGTAGAAGGCCAATTATAGCACGCAGAAACACATCCATTGCTTCTTTTGTACGCACGAGGTTTATAAAATAAGTCTGTAATTCCTCAATGACACACACATTTTGCACACTATAATATGTGTACCAAAAACTATAACATTCTTTATTCAAAAACCATACGTCATCCTGTCCTTGTCTTTTTCGTTACAATGAAATGGGACAGCAATACAGTTAACGCGTTTTGGTATTTTGTTTTATATTATGTAGGTAGATGTTTCTTTCTGGTTTATCTAGTTACTATGGCTATTTATTATCTAATATAACTACGTTATAACTTAATAAGTTTGTTTAGAACGAGTTAAACTTATTAATTAAACTTGAATTATAAACAATAACCAGCTTCAAAAAAGAAAAGGTAATTTATTCATCTGTGGATTATAAAAATCTATCAATATAACATAATGCAGATAATTATAATTATTTTAACCTCTTAACTTTCAAAAAACCTCTTAACTTTTAAATAAAACTGTTAACTAAACGAAAGACACGAGAATGTCCCGTCTCTTACCTGTAAAACGGAAGTAGAGTCGCATTTGAAAGTGATTACGTCACCATTTTGATAATAGTATTATCTGGTTATTATTGTGTTCTCAAAATTTATTTTTGCTTGCCCTCTCTGGCTTGACTGGAATCGATAAGCCTTGGACCACACTGAGGGAACCGGCGACCAGTGAACCATGCTTTATTTTAGATTAGGCTCACCACAAAATAATTTTACCATACAAGTTTTGAACGCATGAGTAGTAATTCACACCAAACTACCTATTTTCTTAACATAATATCCTTCTACGAAGTGTTTTGTATATTTATTTATATTCAAATTAATTACAATCAATTAAATTTGACTTTAATAGCTGCCTAGAAACGAAGTGTCAAAGCGAACACGTGGTTGTATCAGATCGTTAAGGGTGGGCGCACACCACAGTGCGGAATTGGGCGGAAATCGGTCGCGCGCGGGGTCGCTGGCGCATCCGACGGCGGTCACTCACCCCGCCCCGCGATCCAGAGAAAAAACATACGACAGTAAAATACAGAAGACCCAGGTCACCCATAAACCATAATATAAACTTTGAACTATCTTCATCGTACATGAATAAGTTTACCAAGCATACCAAAAATAAACGAAAATTATCATTACGCCTCTATTCCTCGAGGGGTGGAGTAGAGTTACCGTAAGTATTTTATTTTTACAATCCTAATTAACGGTACAACAATAAAATACGGGAAACAATTTTTTTTTTATTTTGTAAGTATAGTGTTTATTAATATTCTTATTATATTCAGAAAAATATTAAGCATAGAAATCACACTTGGTCATATCAATTCGACGGTCGTTTATTTCCAGTTTTAGCTGATCTCGCGGTTTAAAATCGTTCTGTACAATGAGAGTGAAGTGTGACGTATAGCCGTTGCTACGTAAACTTGAATCGCACTTATATTTAATAATTTCTTTTGCAAGAAATCCCAGATTAAATGACATAATTATATTTTTTATTTGCCCAGAAACTATAGGTATATTATTATGTATGTATTTGTAACTGGTGTTAAATTGCTCTCCCGAACCGAAACCAGTATAGTAGTGAACTTTCTGTTTTACCTGCTTCGTAAATAATGCGCGCGCGCCGACGTGCCAGCTGCGGCTCGGTAGGTACTTTATACTGGGAACTTTTTAAGGCTTTTGTTTTTTAACATAGTTTTGATATATGTGTTAACTTAAACGAAGCTTTGAACAAATGAACAGTGTCGCTTTATTTAAGCTGAGGTTCGATATGAGAGACTTTTAAATTAAGAATTTGAATATTATTATGAATTCTCACGCTTTCTAACCAAAGCAGTACTGTCTCTTTTTCTCAAAATAATTTTGAGTGGTACAGTACCTCAGAAATTCAATAATTTGTTATTCCTATAAATAGACAATTTCTATACGAGTGACGTAATATTTATAAAACATACTATCATGCCAATATTCCCCGAAGGTTTATGCAGAGGTGTACTTATGTCCAAAATACACGGTTATGTTTAGACCCCATTAAATGTAACAGAGAGCGAAGCATTTCACAAAACCAAACTCTGAGCGGAAACAGAGAATTTTCTAGAAAAACACATTACTCGACAAACGAATCGAAAACGGAAGCTCACTCCAGCAGTCGCACTCTTGCGACCGCTGGTATACTTATTATTATTTAGCCCGCATAATTGAGGATAGGCATCCCCTTGTCCTAGCCATACTTATAGCAACGCCTCTTCGCGTATATTAGTGTTTATTTTTATTGTAAGTATACTTATAAATAATATTTTATTTGATACTAGCTTTCCGCCCACGGCTTCGCCCGCGTGTTTTCTTGACTTTTCTGTACTATAATATGTATGTATTATACATATAAACCTTCCTCTTGAATCACACTATATATTGCAAAAAATTGCATTCAAATCCGTTGAGTAATTTAAAAGATCTAAGAGAACAGACAGCGGAAGCGACTTATGTAATGATTAGTTTAAGATATGTTATTGTATTATATATGATATGGGCCTTGACTGAATTAAATAAATTAATAGCTTATTACATTGGGTTTTCGCAGGATTGGCTTAAAGTAATTTATTGCTCATTCTGCGTTCCAGAGCGGGTTGCTTCTAGATAAAACTCGACCCTCAATCGTTAAGATCAACATTCAAATTTATCTTCAACCAATATATCCTATCACTTCCTGTTCTTAAAACAAATAGTCCACTCTCCATAGATATATCCGTTGGTATCAATAGGTGCCTCCGGTCGGCCATGGCTCTATGGTGTTTGTTATTATCCCGCACCCTCGCGCCAGATGGGACAATAACTCCGCCCAACCACCATAGATATACAGGACAGGTGCACCGCATGTACCCCATAACGTCGCGTACTTTATTGTGACCGAATATCCTTCTTTAGCGAAGAAATAATTATATTAGATTGCATTAGAAATTAATTTAGCATCCATGGTCACTGGTGGACTTCAGTAGATGCTTCTTACTGATAAGTGGCAGAATCTTTGGATATTATGTTATAAAATAATAATATAAATTTTAATATATTCTTAAGTTAATAAATTATAACATACAATCACCCCTGTATTCCCCGATGGGTTGGTCAGAGCTGTTACTAAGAATTTTATAGAAAAACCCAATTACGCTGCACGATCTGGGTATCGAACCCAATACCTCTAGCGAAGCAGTCGCACTTATGAACACTAGACCAATGAGGCAGTTAATAAAATATGCTAGCTAATATCAAATTAAAGTACCTATACTGAACAAAAATAATCTAATCTAGATATTGAGAAATACCTTAACCAAAACCATTCAAACCTACGGATATTAAGGTTTCCAACACTATTTATTTAAATATTTAATAAAGTCTAAGGCTGTTTTCCCACTTGCTGTGTTCCAACTTCAAACAACACTTTTGCTAGACTGTGTCTGATAGTGACTTGCTAATGTTAACTGTACGCAGTTTATTGTTCATGAGTTCAGAGTTTATAGGTCTGTAGAATCTACAGGCTTGATATACATAATATAAAATTTGGATATCAAAAGCATAGTAGGAACCGTATAGTTTTTTTTTTAAGGTACGTTGCGTTTACGTTAGCAAAGGATTTACTAATTATACATTTTGCAACATATCATACCATCAAGCCTGTATTCCCCGAGGGGTTAGGCAGAGGTGTTTATTTTACAGAGGTGGGTTACTGTCTGGACTTTAAAAGAGACCTTAATTCTCTGAGGTCGTCAGATGGAGCCCTTTAGTTTAAAAAAAAAGTAAAACATCGACTTGTAAAAGTGTCTTTAAAAGATCTATTAACAGAAATAAATATCATTTAATCATTTCTATAAAACTACCCACTTACACATTCTCCTCATTTTCTTCTTTATCGAGAGTGTTCGAGATTGTAACGCTTGGTAGCTACCAGTTCTTTAGTATTTACCGTTGCAAGCCACGTAGCAACAGTATAAAATAGGATCTGGAGAACATACCTACCTATATGTAGATTATAACAATGGGTGAATGGTTTGCTAGAAAACTATTCCTTCTAACCGATGTCAAAAAAGAAAGATCAGCTTTTTGTTGGTTATTTGAATCACAATTTTCTTCTGTTGCCTTATTTACCAAGGTCAATTAGATAATATGATTACATATATGAATGCAGTTAATGCAGGGGCTAAGTTATAACTGCGCAGACCTACAACGTTCAGCTACGCCTGCCGCGGTCAGCCTGTGGATGGGTCACCATTATTGACCCCTTCGCGCCTCGGAGAGCACATAAAGCCGTCAGTCCCAATTGTCATACATTTTTTTTAAAGCTTTCTAGCAATATGGATCGCACATTACTAGTAATCTTGTTAACTCCTCGTGCTAAACTTAATGCTTGTGTTACGAGTGGTAATCGTCAACAAGTGCATTCTGTTGTCACTGTCAGTGTCACAACGTTGTGTGACATTGGAACTGGGCTGCCAGGTTAAAATTGATATTTATGCAAAGTTTTAAATTTATTAATCTTATTGTGTGATACTTTATATCTGTCTCTGTGTGTCCTTGGTTGAGGGAATAAATATGTTTTCTTTCGTTTCTTTCTTTCTTTAATCAGAACCCCATAAAAATCGGGACCAGTTTATCCTTAGAACATCGTTGTTGTCCAGAAATTGGGTTCCGAAGGTCTGATGGCAGTAGTTTCGTGTAAAATACTTATATTCAGCCGCATCTATGTAGTTAGTCTGGAAGCAAACCCTAACATAATTAGGCAAAGGCTAGAAGGGTGATGGTATGAATGCAGTAAAACCCGAATATAAGATAAACCCTCCCTTTGATCTCTACGAGCCCTTATATTACCTGCCCCTTCGACAGGTGTAGCTACAAACACCTATTTATAAAAAACATGTACATGGTATAAAAAGTAATGGTTAGCTGTTGAAAATGAAAGTAATCCTCGCATTTTTTCGTCGTCAACTTGTATAAAGGTCGTCCGCATTACTCAGTTTTCCGCCTTAAACGATCAATCCTACTCGATATTAACCAACTGCTTACTTACTCAGCCTCATTTTCTGTTAAATCTGGTCATTATGGATGGACGTTATTCAATTTGGTCGGTATCTGCCATTTATATATCCATGTTCGTTAAAACGTACGTAATTCATTCAGTATTTTAATCATGCATGATAAATTAAACTAAGTTTACTTGCGCTGCACGACTGACCGTCAGATTGCGATGTAACCTGCGCAATTACTAAATTCTGTGGGTTTGTATCGATCAAACAGCAGCACTGTCAATATAATAAAAAAGTAGTAACAAAAAAACCTTTGTGGCAACCACATGTTCAAAACTGTAAAGCCATATTCCACGTTGGGTAGACTATAAAGCTTCTAATAGCAGGTTCTATGACTAAAGATTCTTCGCCTCTATAGCTATATATATATATATTCTTCGCCTATTTTTTTGCTACTGTAAAGCCAAATTCCATGTTGGGTAGACTATAAAACTTGTAATAGCAGGTTCTATGACTAAAGATTCTTCGCCTCTTTAGCTATATATAGAATATATATATATATATATATATTTCTACCATGTATGAGCTGCAAGTTCACAGAATGCGACTGACGATAATTTATTCATCGTAACTCATGAAGGTTTCTTTAATACTGCCAAAATTATGTTTCCATATTATTCTGAAATACGTGTTTTCATATTTAGTAAAAGCTCTGCCTCCTCGTATAGCGCGAGGAGGCAGAGCTTTCACTAAATATAAACACAAAATATTACCCAAGTTTAGGTTAAGTCGTGACACGTAAAGTTGTAAACATATCATTTAATATTATTATAACAACTGCCTCGTTGGTCTAGTGGTCCCAATCGCGACTGCTACGCTAGAGGTCTTGGGTTCGATCCCCAGGTCGAGCAAAGTGTTATTGAGGTTTTCTATGAATTTCTCAGTAGCAGCTCGGAGTCTGGATATGTGCCCGGTGAATGGCAATAGGCTCGCCCCCTATTACATGGGACCCAAACATACCGGCGAACTGTGGGTGTACATTAAGTACACCTCTGCCTAACCCTTCGGGGAATACAGGCGTGATGGTATGTTATGTTATATTATTATAACAATAACCCTTTCCCCTTTTCCAATTTTATGACTTGTGGGGGTCGATAAACGACTACCTTGTAGCTCCTACCCCAAGACAAAGTCACCGTCTACTATCCAAAACTCGTAACAATCAGTTTCTTTCATTAATTTCGGGGAATACGATTAGCGTTGGCATTATCGATCGCAGTGTCCTTGTCTGAAGGAGGACTTGATAGAGCTATGTAGGTACTCAAATTTCTGCAAAAATACTTCTGAATAAGATACCCACACTCGCTTGCTTATTTAGTTGCCTATATATAAGTAAAGCGTAAACAGCTGTGTTTTAAAATCCCTTTGTCTGATTGCTCGAGCTCAGGATCGGTCGAACGGATGCTAAACATTTTTTGACAGGCATACTATCGTCAACAATAGATTGTAACAAGAATTGTATTTCACCGACGCGTCGGTGAAATACAATACATACAATACAAAATGAGTTTTAAAATTTGTAAAAACATATGTTTATTTGGTATTTTGGTACCAAGTAAGTGGTATTGTTTGTAACTGTCTGAAGTCTGAAAAGGTGATTAAATGATTGTTAATGATTTCTGATAAGTAAGCTAATTTGTTGATTAGTTGTGTTAAGAGTTCTAAGTTTTTTTTTGACGATTATAATTTTTTATTAGCTCATCTTTCAAAACTCTAATGAGGGTAGTTAACTAATTATCGACGTTTTGCAATAAAAGGGCTAAAATTTTAATTAATAATTAAAATTGATCACATCTGTGCAACTGCTAACACAATTTTTTTGCTCTGTGACTATTAAATCTTAAAATGGAAAGTTTAATCACCAGGTTAGACTTGTTTGTCTTCTAAAAAGTGAGCTTTCTGCTTTACAGAGGTGGATGAAATCTAACCGATTCCTTGATAACTTCAGAAGACTGTACGGAAATTGGCTGCAAGCAAATATTAATTGGCCAAGTTGTGTGCAAACTTTAGTTAATCTAGAATGTTGATGAGATACCAAGAGCACAATCAGACTTTCAATTAAAGCCATCATCATCCGTTGGAACAATGACAAAAAGGTCTCGAAAACCATTCGAAGATTTGGGAAGTAAACAGAAAAAGAGAAGATCTGATGATCATACAGGCGAAGACTCCAGTGAATTGGCATATGCAGCTACAGCGCGTTTAAAAGAAGGGCATGAGGATATGGCATCTGTGATCGAATACATGTTGAAAAAGCCTGAAGCAGTTATTAAAATTAAAGAAACGCTTAAGATATCAGTAAAAACAGTCATATTTACAGCAGAGAAAGCGCTGGATTGCTCCTTTCACTAAAACTGTCAAAGTGGCAATATATTACTTTGCGAGAGGCTGCCATTCGGGAAGGTGCTATGGATATTTATCCATCCTACTATAAAGTGCAACAAACTAAGCTTGATTGCTACCCCCCAAAGCATTCAGTGTCAGTTACGGATTCCTCGGCTAGGATTACACTTCAAGCTTTACTTGACATCACGGTGACGAGGATCCTTCAAAGTCTTTCTGACAATGCCGATGTGCAAAATAAGCAGCTAAAGCGTATATCCAAGTGGGGATTTGATGGTGCTTCCAACCAAAGCCGATACAAGCAGAAAATGGAGGGTGAGCAAGATGATGCAAGCATTTTCATGACCTCCTTGGTGCCACTAAAACTGACAGATGGAGATAATACTGTATGAACCGAAAACCATGCTCAACTTTGTATTGACGCCCAGTTCAGTTAACTTTTGTAAAGGAGAGCGAAGCAGTTGTCATCGGTCTCAAAAAACAAATGGATGATGAAATTCGGGCCTTTATCCCCACAGAGTGCAGTACATAATAATAACATGGTGACTCATCAACTAATTATGACAGTGATCGACACCAAAGTCTGCACGTACCTTTCTGATGCCAGATCAAATCCATCGTGCTACCTGTGCTTAGCAAAACCTACGGAAATGAACCGCTTAGATGTTGTAACATCAAAGACTGTGTGTGCTGACATATACAAATTTGGCTTATCATCTCTACACGCACGTATAAATTGTATGGAATGTCTGTTACATATTGCGTATAGGCTCGACTTCAAACGGTGAGCAGGGAGAAGTAATGAAATAAAAAATGTATTCAAAATAAATTCAAGTTCAGCTCAATCTGGTGATTGATGTTGTGAAACAAGGCTCGGGAACTACCAATGGCGTGAATACCGCTAGAAAGTTTTTCGAGTATCCCAATAAAACTGCAGCTATTACCGGGTTGGACGAAGATCTTACTAAAATATTTGCAAGCGATAACATTTGGCGAGAAGATCAAGATTGATAGGCGAGAATAAAATTTTGCCCGCAAAACAGCAGAAAAGTATGTGGAATTGTATGACTGGTACTACATGTCGTCAACCGTACATAAATTATTAATACACGAGGCTGATATAATCGAGAAAACTTATATTGTGCAATTTCGGACTCTCTTGGAAGAAGCCTCAGAGTCTCGAAACAGAGATTTTAGGAGGTTCCGGGAATATCATTCGCGGAAAAGAAGCAGGCAAGATTCTAATCAAGATATCTTAAATATGCTTATTGTTTCTTCGGATCCTTTCCTAAGTGCACAAAGTCCTAAGTGAGATGCCAAGAGAAAGCAGAGCTTTTCCGCTGAAACTCTCGCAAAAATTCAGTTTCAGGTCGAACTGAAAACTCGAACTCACTTTGAGTTCGAGTTTTTAGATATATCCAATCTTTGTTTTTTTTTTCTATTTTTGCTATTTTTTTAAATATTTTTCTTGTTTTATATATTTTTAATATTTGGGTCAATAACATTCTTCATAATTAACAATGTTCTTAATTAAGTCACTAAAAGGAACCGTCTCATATGTAAAAATAAATAAAAATATTTTGAAGATTTTTAAAAAAAAATTAGCAGCGATAACCGTTATATGACATATGTCAAAAAATCATAAATAATTAGTACTATAACCACCTGTAAGGATATTACGGTTTTCCTTGCTGTTTACGTGATAATTAACTTTTTAATACCAGCTCCATACAAATTTTTCTTAAAAAAATTATAATTCCTTCGTTTTTGTACAGAATTAACTCTGGTGTCATTTTTGAATATAGTAATAACTCATAGAAGCGATATCTGGCAAAAAATCCGGCACTTGCAAATTGAAATCGCTATGTCTATGAAAGCCGATTTTCAGCCCACCGTGCGACGTCACCTCACAAAGAATTAAGGGAACGACCAAGTTACAAAACAAAATTATTTTAATAAAACTAATTCAAATCTGTTTGGAATATTATAAAAGCTTTTTAAGGAAAACGCTTGGATTTGATTGTTAATAAATTTTCTATTACTACCATCATATTGTTTTGTGTAAGTAAACTTTTGCATAACACTAAAATCGTGTAAATAAAAAACCTTACA
This sequence comes from Subacronicta megacephala, assembly GCA_958496365.1. NCBI lineage: Eukaryota > Metazoa > Arthropoda > Insecta > Lepidoptera > Noctuidae > Subacronicta > Subacronicta megacephala. The sequence goes on from OY292525.1 coordinate 4,776,722, forward strand.
TACTTATTACTCATCTTCATTTAAACATAGTTTAACATCGGCACAAGCATCCATCAGAAATGTTATTGAAATAATAATATTGTAAATCATAAGGTTTCGAAATCCAACAATACTGTTATTCCATTTCGGTCGAAGTGAACTATTCCATTCAATTGATCGCCCGTAGGTCCCGTACACAAAGACAGGCGAAACCACACGACTGACCAAAAAGCGCCTAATGTATACGCTTACGTGAAAACCCTAATCTCCTAAAGGTTTAGATTGAAGTGCCCCTTAAAGTTAATTTTCGTAAAATCTTACGGTTGGTTGTTTCTACAACCAGTGTATTTAGACATCCGAATTTGCTTGCTACTGCGTCTTTCTCTGGCGTTTTATGTACGTTGCGAGGGGGATGGGAGGTCTTGTTTCTGTGGGGGCTGTATAACTTGCGGGGCGTAGGGTAAGCAGACTGGTTGACCGACTGCCGAGCTGACAAGTTGAACATTGAGCGGGGAACGAATAATCCCGAGTGTTTCGCACGAAATAAAATATGTTGCCGTCTGCGCTTATAATAAGAATTTTCATAGTGTAATTTTTTGTAAGTACATAAATTGATAAACCGCACTTGTTCGCCCCTGTGGTTTGATGAGCGTCGTTTACTCGCTCTACGCCTTTGTATTTATTTAGTACAAAAAGAGTTTTGATAACAGCACTTTTAATGGTGGCGTATCAGACGATGTTGTTTTGTTAGTGAAATGTGTTCTTTTATAATGAGAACGTATTTAATATGAAATGTGTCTGCGAACAAAGTAAACTTAAAAGTTAAATATTCATGTTATAAGATTTTGTGAAAATATTTTACGTTGAAATAGGTAACACTATATGTATATATGCTAAGCTTCATTTAATAGAATGACGCTTGTATTCCCTAATTTTCAAGACAAGTATCCGTACGCCAGGTAATGCCATATACTTATGTATAAGTATATATTGTTAAAAAAATGTAAGTAGTCTAGAGTATTTAGTCAAATATACATTGGGGGGGGGGGGGGGGTAGCAGCGGATTCCATGCTTCGCCACTGCGTACACCCACAGTTCGCCGGTATGTTTAGGTTCCGTGCAAAAGTGGGCGAAAACCCAAACTCCGAGCTGGTACTGAGAATGTCATAGAAAAACCCACTAACACTTTGCTTGCGTGGGAATTGAACCCAGGACCTATAGCGTAGCAGTTGATGAATGAAACTTTTATTATTATTATTGTGTACTGGCTGACCCAACAGATGCTGTCCTGTCTTAGATAGGAATATTCAATTCAAACTGGAATAAATGATAACAAAAAAACGCGTGATAGAAATGAAATGTTTCATTTAAGCGGCGGTAGCCTAATGGCTAGGGCGTCGGACTTGCGATCATGTGGTTGCCGGTTCGAACCCCACCCATTGTACTACCGACGTGAACCCACTCGTAACACAAGCATTTAGGTTAGCACGAGGGGTTAACAAGAATACTAGTAATGTGTGAACCACATTGCTAGTAAGCTTTTTTTAAAAAAAAAAAATGTTAAAAAAGTCGTTAAGGTTTCTAACATTTTTAAATTTTCTGCGCAATTAAGAAATTGAGAATAATTAAGAAATATTTTTTATTCGTAAGAACTTTACTTTTGCCTTAACGAAGATATTAAAAAACAATATCCAAATCGATCCAGCCGTTACCAAGTTTTGCGCTTAGCAAAACATATGGCGATTAATTTTCAATTTTAAGGTAAAGATAGATATAGGTGAAACACAAATTGTCTTGCAAAATGATCGATACGAGCGGTTGTTACAAGCCAATGCTCTAATTTGTGCTCACCTACACATACAAGTAGGTTATACAAGTACATGCTACACCTTCCATCGCAATATTATTAACTTTGCCCTTGATGTTTTTATATTACACCCGAATCCGATATGAACAAGCTTTGCATACTGATGTCACTCGTGAATTTAGTGCGTAGCGTGTTGCCTATGTACGCACGGCTACATATCAAGCTATAAGTACAAATCCAGTTTTCGCTGGCCTTCTAGTGTATGGACAGCTTATACAATGCCAGATCAGTTTAAATTGGATTTTCATAGGTTGAGCTATAGCCGTGTGTACCTTATTTTTTTAATCTATATTTACTTATAGAGGGTTTAATCAAAAACTGATTATGCCACCCTCATCTTTATGAACAAAAGCTTATGATCTAAAACCTGAATCCTTTCTTCGCTATTTTGTACAAGAGTGTACCTTGTTAGCGTGTCGATGAAAAAAAGAATTTCACTAGTAAATATAAGGCTCATATTCCTTTGGCCGTACCTTGGACCCCGGACTGCGTTTGCTATTGCTGCCATTGTATCTACGTGCGTCTAATAGGGCCATGCAGGCAGAAGAACTAGTACTCTCGGCTGCCCTACAGCTAGGTCATTTTGTATTAACTGCCCTTTTCTGCTGATTTTGCAGCGTGAGAATGTTGAGTAGATAAATAAATAGATATTTTTTGGACAATTTTACACAACACCATGTAGCCCCAAACTCAGCAGAGCTTGTAGTATTTTGGGTACTAGATAATGGATATAATACTTATATATTTTTTGTAAATACATATAATACATCAGAAAAACTTTACACAATTCACATCACTTCTGCCCGTGTCCTCACTTGCGTAGATGTCGAATGTTGCGACTCACGTTAGCGTATAGCAGTTTTATTAACATTAATGTTTGCCAGCGCCATCTAGTGACACTTTTTAGAACAACATAAATTAATACATTTTCTGAAATTAAATGTTCTTTCCCTAGTAAACTTAAATCCTACATTATTAAGAGTCAGTCATGTCTAGGTCTGCTATTTTTTTTAATAAACATTCAGCAGTTTAGGCGTCCATATTTAACAAAGAAACCGTAATGTAACGCCACATACATTACTTATCTAAGAATATTATAAAGGTTCGTTAAGAGCAGATATTGGAAGAAAATTGCTAAACAATACACTCACTTAATTAACTTAACATATCATTACGCCTGCATGGAATGCAGTGTTAGGTTGTGGTATAGGTTACTTACATACACATTATATATATTCGTACATAATTATCGTAGCTTATTCTGGATGAAAATTGGAAATAAACAGAACGTTTAAGGTCACATGTTATATAAAGCGAGCCTATACGAAACTTCCAGCCTCTACTGCAAATTATGTAATGGGACAAGAAGAAGCTTCACACATCCTATGCGAAAGAGGTCTTGGGTTCGATTCCCAAGCCGAGCAAAGTGAGTGTTTCTATGAAATTCTCAGTAGCAGCTAGGAGTTTGGATATAGGTTCGCCCCCTACTACATGGGACCTTAATATACCGGCGAAATGTGGGTGTAAATTAGTACACCTCTGCCTTACCCTTCGGAGAATACAGGCGTGATGGAATGTTACGTTTACGTTTATTATTTAAAAACGTTTGTTATAAATTCATATTTACTTACATAAATATTATTTCTTTTGCTATAGTTTCTAGTAACATTAATTCAAGTGAAATAAATTAATAGATTACATCTACGTCACAATAAAACTGTTAACACTACAATATATAAAACCATAACTCGATGTAAAGATTTCTTTCTCATTTTGACCTTTATTTGCAAGGTCAACGTTTGCCGCAACCGAGAGTCGAGTAAACCCGTCATATTGAAACGGTGTTCAATCAAAGAGATTTGATCCGAAAAATGTTTCAAATATAAGACTAGCGCCTATAGGCTCCCTGTTCATATTTCTGCGCGTGTGAGCAAAAAGTTCAGAGAAGTAGATATATTTTGTGTATTGAGGTATTAAAAACAATTAAAAACTTTGTTGAACATTGAAGAATTTTTCAAATCTATTTATAATAAGTATGTTTTATAAATTGGTTTGTAAAAATATGATTAATAATTAAATTTTAATGTGTGTTATTGTAAATTAACTTTTAAAGTGTGATATCGTAAATGTTATGTCATTGTTAGAAACAAATGTATGAACTGTTGTTATAAGGATTTGTTGATGAAATAAATAAATTACTATCATTGTACTACCACAAACATAACTATAACATACCGTTACATCTGTATTTCACGAAAGGCATCGATGCACTAAAATGTATTTCATCTATTTAGTCCCATTATTATTCCATTTATTTAAAGTTTACCCATATTTTTTACATTTTTAAATATTTTTATAAAACACAGAAGAAAGTAAAAAACATTTAAAAATATAAAAATAGTAGTCCACCGGTGTCGGGAGCAGAGTCCAATCCACCGGTGGTCAGGGCCCCAGAGAGAGGAACCTCCTAACAATACGCGCCGTATCTAGTCCCATTATTATTATTGATCCAATAATCTATTCTTATCTTTCACATCCAACTGCACAATTCTTATTATAAACTTTCTAAGCAGCATTATTGTTCTACTTCAAAGACCCTATATTTGAAACCGCATCTAGTTTTTGACAAATCAAGCTTTAGAACCTAGTTCATAATGGCCTAATTGCAATATAAAATATCAACAACAACAACATACACTCACGCCTTTTTCCCATAGGGGTAGGCTGAAACTACAGAACGCCATCTGCTACGATTCTTGCATACTTCTTTTGCTTCGTCCACATAAAATATAATAATAATATAAAATATTTTACTATAATTATACCTTCGATAATAACAGGGACTCTATTCCATAAATGCAAAGTAGGTACTACTAATTAATCAGGGCTGTCCCTGACAATTAATTTAATATTCTCAGATATTATCTCATATATTTTACCGATACCGATATGGCAGCGATTCTGTCAAAAAATAAGTAAGTATTCGCTTCATGGATTCTCGCCTCTAGCCACAGATTACTTAATAGTTACTGCCCCTACTCTACAGCTTGTATAATAAGAGTAGAATATAAAATGAGTTATAAAATGTTACATCACAATTTACCGTAATGTTATTTTAATCTAACCTAAAAACCTTGAAACGAAACGTATACGTTTTTATTAAGTTCCATTTTTAAACTGGGTATCTATAAACTCACACTATCTGCAACGGAACGAAACAATTTAAATTTTGATGGCGTTGGTAATATTTTTTAATTCAACCTCTTTAAACTACCTCTGTTGAAATATTGTAAATCTTGTGACACTCTGACAAAAAAAAGGTTCCTCCAGGGGTCTGTTTGACTGTGTGAATTTCGTAGAATTCACATAAACTATGTTCCCCAAATCAATAACCGTGATAAGGAAATAGATAATACATCTTTAGGTAGATTATATTATTAGTTTAAGATGGTTAATATTGATTGCCTTGCTTTAGTTTTCCTTTGTTTAAAAGGCACTAGGTCGCATAACATCAAGCCGTATAGTAGTGGTTATTGTATGTATTACAACAGATTATGTAAGGATACTACACAGAAATAAACTCAATAGCATCTAATTACATAATAATGAATCTATCTCATTAATTAGAACTTCAGCAAGGTTCGAACACAACTTACGAAAAAATAATAATATTGTTATCTGCGGCATGTCATTCTGTCTGCACGCTTCGAGTGTCGAGTGTCGACCCTTGTCATAGACACGCCTGTATTTATGGTCATTTGAAAATAGAATACAAATTGTTTTTTAATCTTCGAGTATCATAGACGAACCAAATATATCTTTCGGCTGTTACTATTAGCTGTAATAATTTAAACATGTGTTCCTATTTTAAAAATTCTTAAAACCTTTTTTTATTATTTTATTAAATAAAGCGAGTTACTGTCTCATCAGGAACTCGCTTTATTTAATAAAATAATAATAATAAGCCAGCGTTAAGTCAAAAAATTCAATACAACGCAAAAATAGTTCTACAGATTCCAATAGTTTTTATACACCTACAAGCGTTAAGCCAAAATATACAAACTTTTTATTGTGACCACATTTTAAATTGATGGAAACTTAAATGAAGTGGATCATACAAAATAGCTGGTGAGACAAGAAAAAAGTATAAAGCAGTTTCTACACTACAAAAAATCCAACACTAGTTTTTACTCAAGTAAGTTTGGAAATAAGTGGGAATGCCGGCTCGTAGTCGTAGGTGAGATCTGCAAGGGGAGGTGAGGAGCGGAGGCGGGCGCGGAGGAAGCGGGCGCGGGGAATAATCGATACCCCCATAGAACCATAAGTAGGGTGGACATACGGGATGGATTATAGCTTTTTTGGCCGTAAGTGGGAATTGAACAGTGCCACAATTACCATGTGAATTTATTTGAAACATCGTTTATAGTTTTAGCTGCAATTTTCTTATTTTCAAACCATTTCGGAACCCAAAAATGAAACGGAAACGGTAGAAGTTCCTACATACTATACGAGGTGTAAAATATCAGCTAAATAATATTAAAAAAAACAATTGTTTTAAATTCATTTATTTATTAAATAAAAAATATAACAAACAGTGTGGTGATCCTATCGTAACTTGGTATTATTTGTTTTCTTACTTTAGTATTTATAATATTACAACTTTATACCAAAGTGGCTGCTTTTATTTTTAAGCTTTGTTGAAGACAAAAGAAACTGTTAAGTCGAGTTAGTTTTTATCAATTAATTTCTGCACTTGGCATGTATATTTATATTAATATGTATGATATACATATATAATATAATATACATTATGTAACCCTTTCCGTGACTGTGAGAATATTATTCAAAGTTAAGGTAAACTCATAATTTTCATAATAATTTCAAATCTCAATTTTAGTTAAAGGGTTAGTATTCGCCAAGTCGCCTTCGTCGCTTCCTTTTAGGAAAGTTTTGAGCCCAAAATGTTATTAGAAGAAAGATTAATTAATCCAACATTGCTAAACTTGAAGTAAAGCATATTGTTTTAAATTAAATATACACTCTGCTACCGAGAATCCATTCCTGCGCATTAAAAATGTATTGGTTCAAAGGATTTTAAGTTCTATTATCATACCATCACGCCTGTATTCCCAGAATGGTTAGGCAGAGGTGTACTTATGTACACCCACAGTTTGGTGGTATGTTTAGGTTCCGTTTAATAGGGTTTAGGTTCCATTTTATATACAAGCCTATTTACCATTTACCGGGTACAAATCCAAACTCCGGGCTGCTACTGAGAATTTCTTAGAAAAACCCAATAACACTGCTCGACCTAGTCATCGAACCCAGGACCTCTAGCGTAGTCAGTGTCATTAGTCGCGATCACTAGAGTACTGAGGCAGGATATCAAGTTGTTGCCCAACAAAACTACGTACTTAAAGTTTTAAAATAATACTAAATAATTTTCACGAGTTTCGCTGAGTCTTAGTCTACTTAGTCTACTAAAATAATTGATTAAAATAAATAATAATTTCTTGGTTGCAATTTAAGAGTTACAACAACATAAAACAACAAAAACAGGACCTCCACTGAATGTCACTCGACTTAAAGATCTCTCAAATTATGGTTACCCGAATTCCCACAACAAAACCGTTTCTAAATATCTCTTCGATATTGTCCCCTACATCTGAGTGTCGGTGGTTCACGGTGCGCCATAGTGCAGCGAGTTCACTGACACGCATGGGGGCATCATTCCGCACCAAGTGTGTCAAATCGTCAATATTGATCCTCCCGAGATTAAAATTTTATCCTGGGTCAGATGATAATGTGTTTTTAAACACTGGGGACGGAAGTTACTTCTGCTTCTTCTACTTCTTCTTCTTCTACACTTTACTGCGCTTCGTTCGGTGAGCGAGAGGGCCGGAGGCCCAATTCCTCCTCCAATCCCCTTCCTTCTCCTTTTCTCCTTCCCCTCCCTTTCCCTAAATAGGCTCGGCAACGCATCTGCAACTCCTTTGGTTTTGCAGATGTCCATGGGCGGCGATGACTACTTACCATCAGGTAGATCGCCTGCTCGTTTGCCGAGTTATCCCATAAAAAAAAAAAAAAAAAAAAAAGTTACAAAGTTAATATGAAGTAAATGCATAAAATAATAAGGCCTTTCTTATTAAACATATTTTCAGAAGTAAAGTTCTTTTATGTAATGAAAAAATGTGTGTCCGTTTGCATTAAATATTTATGCCTTTATGTTTATGTGAACTCGTGGCCATACATTTATATAGTTTACAATATTTGCGGCCTTATTTAAATCAAACGCTAAATGCTATGTCCCAAAGTATTAGTATACATAATTTAAAAAAGATAACAATTAAATGTATGAAAGCACAATATTAAGTTAGTAACAGGAAGGACATAAAATAAACTACCAACAACCAACAACTCTGCGCAAAACAATCTCTATTTATAATAATTGGTCTTATCTCATAAACTCCTCTCACCTACTGCTATTCAGCTAAGCACTAAAAAAAAACAAATCTTCCAGATATTCAATGTCACTAGAGCCATTGACAAAACATTAATCCGTTGCGTTCATTCATTCATCCACAGACTAAATAAAATAAACCCACTATAAATAATACTGCTTCTCCTTATCCCACGCGGCCACGGCACAACGCTATTCAGCCAAGTACTTTTCTTTAGTCTTGATTAGTATCGTTTCGCGGGCAGCCGCCATAAGATTTATTTACAATGTTCATTATTACAAAGTTTTCGCCGAGATATTGTTGTTGAGAAGTTCTTTACACAAAGGTCAAAGTTACGTTCTAATCACACTTCGTTACGTTTTAGCGCGTAGGAGTTTAAATATTTTATAACGGGTAGATGCCCCGTCTAGCTAGTCCTAAGGGATGACTACTCGTAACTTGATAATACATAAATCATGACAATGATTTCTGAAATATTTTAATGTTAACTAAGTGTAAATGCGTCATAGGTTTAGTGGTTCCAAGTTCGACTGCTACACTAGACGTCGTCAGTTTTATTCCCAGGACGAACAAAGTGTTATTGACTGGACGTTAGCTACAGGTACACAAAAGTTAGTCACACAATAGTAAAAGGATTTGACTATCGGTTTTTTTTTTTAACCGGTGGGTTCGTCGGTAGTGCAATGCAATATGATCGCAATATGATCGCAAGTCCGACGCCCTAGACATTGGGCTACCGCCGCTTTACTCAAAAATTCATACCTATTTTTTTATCATAACTAAGTAGTTACACTGTTATATCATTAAACTGTGTGTTAACGTTACTCGTTATTCATCTATTGATTTCGTGAGTGTCAGTAACACTGCTGGGGTTTTATAAGAGCCATAATAATGCTCCAATACCCGGGGGGAAGTTAGCCCCGGCTCCCGAACACTTCGCCGCCTATCGCCTATCTATAACCAATAACAATCTAAGTTGCCAATACTATGTGTACACTGTATAGCGTGCGTGGGAATGTCACGACTAAACATTTGATTGTTGGCCATTGCAAGTGGCCAACCGTGTACTGTGACGTAACGACAGCATTCAAAATGATGTTCGTAATTCGTTTTGATATTGTGTTCTAGTTTCAAAATATTTCATAACTATGGAATCACTCTATTACTAAATTAATGATACAATACTGACTAGATTATTCAGCTCATTACTACGTCGAGCATTGATTCATATTATTTTAAGTATATTAAATATTTAACAGTTATATTGGACTGCCAAATAGTACCTAGGTCTTGAGCTCGAATCCAAGGCACGTAATCGTAATCATGTGCGTATTCATAATTAATTAACGCTTAAAATCAGCAAAGGAGAACATCGTACGGGAAATTATTGAGAAATTATCTCGATGGCGTGTGAAGTCTGTCTATAGTCTAGCGTCGTCCACAATAGTCGAGCGTGGCGTGTCTATTCGTGACTGAGATTCACCAAAAGTGCCCACTTTAGGTCCACAAGTTATTTCAAAAATAAGACGAACCGAGAAAGTTGAGAAAATGGGGGGAGGCCTTTGCTCAGGAGAGGGACAATACAGGCTAATAAAAAATAAGATAGACCGTGCCTTAGTCTTTCCTTAATCACTAGTATTTGTAGTAGAAGACGAGTGGTAGAGTAGAGTACGGCTTAGATAATGCGTTTTGCTATATTAATTAACAAGACACACAAAGATGTGGAAAGAAAGAAGACCCGCCTTTAATGGGATAGCACAGTTTTATTAAAGAAATGATGGTACAAGTATTAATTTTCTCTTTTAGGATTATTTAGAGCTTCGTTAAGTTAGGCGTCCATGCATTATCACATTACCTTTCATAACTTTCAATAAAAAAAGATGAGTTACCTATCTCTAGTCTAAATCGAAATCAAAGGAAACGAATCTAAAAGTAAGAGGTGCCCCTGATTTTATCTAGATCCAGGATTACTTACTCTGCTATTACTAAAAGGGGGGAGCTTAGAAATAGTAGGGTAACTCTAACTACAAGCTTAGGTATACTATGATTACTTAAAGAATTAATTACTAATTACAACGTCTCATTTTAATGACGGATACTTTTACAAATTCTTTATGCTATAAGTAATTGTATTCTTGTCTTATATTTTTCTACGTCTTTAAACAGAGGCTAAGCTGGGGCGTTCATTGGTTTGCTTTGGCGTTTATCGAACGTTTATGCAGCGAAGATGCAACGTATACTCAAACCTACAACATACCTACGATGCCTACGCCTCGTAGGCGCTGCGACTACGAGGCGTCTACGCAGTGTCGGCTACGATTACTACGAGACGTAGGCGTCTCGCGTCGCGTAGACATCGCGTTGTATCCGCAAAGATGTCGCAGCGACTACGAGGCGTCTACGCAGTGTCTACGAGACGTAGGCGCCTCGCGTCGCGTAGACATCGCGTTGTATCCGTATAGATCTCGAAGCCATTTTTGAATAACACGCCGTATTCCGTAATTTAGACACTATTTAGACACGGCAACAAAGCGACGTCTACGCGCGAACTACGCATTAGTTTATTAAAGCTCAGCGCTGAACCAACGGTTAAATCGAACCAACCCATAACTAGACATGGGCTTTTCAGTTTAATTTAACAGGGCCTGGGTTTGATTCACAGCCAACAGCAAAATGGTCCACTTCAACGTTCGGATTTGGACCCAATGGCAAAAGGCTCTTAAATAAATATTACCATGATTATATCAATCATACAATCTCAAACTGCTGGAAAAGAGGGTAACCCTTTTCCAGCTTTATAAAGAGAGGGAGGGATTAGGCTATAGTCTACCACGCTAGCCTATTGCGGGTTAGCAGACTTCACACGCCGCTGAAAAAATCTCTCATGATTCCGAAAAGTCAGAGGTGCGTGCCTTGGATTCGAACTTGAGACCTATGATTTGTCAGTCTAATAGTTACAACATTAGGCTATCACTGCTTATACAGCCTTGCCAGCCACAAACTTTACATGTAAACTGAAACTATTTTTACCGTATATCCGGGCCCCTAGGCCCAGGTTTCGCGAAAGATATCAAATGTCAATAAGTTTTACTTTTATCATTGTCTAACCAAAACAGCCCTAGGCAACGAGCAATATATTTACAACATTTGAGGAAAAACAGGGTAATATTCTGTAAATAATATAAAACACATATTTTTGTTTCACAACAAGAAATACTAGCCATTGAAAACTATCATTTATTGGGAAAACAATGTCGCACCCTTAAAAATAAAAAGATGTAACTCAAAAACTACAACTTGTGGGAATCGGCGATTAAAGTTTTCAACTTGTTCCGACTTGTCTTTGATTCAAAGTTTTAGACCACTTACTAGGTATTTAGATTTTGACGTATCGAGACGGCTGTTGAATTCTACCTAATCTTTACGCAATGATTAAGCGTTTTATTGTAAAAGGTCAAAATTCGTAAATTTTGAGTTACATCTTTTTTTTTTTAAACGAGCGATGTACTAATTATTATAACATACATACAATCACGCCTGTATTCCCCGAAGGGGTAGGCAGAGGTGTTCTTATATACACCCACACCTCGCCGGTATGTTTAGGTCCAATGTAATAGGGGGCGAGCCTATTGCCACTTAACCGGACACAAAAACAGACTCCGAGTTGCTACTAAGAATTTCATAGAAAAAATCAATAACACTTTGCTCGGCGTGGGAATCGAACCCAGGACCTCTAGAACAGACAGGACCGCTTAGAACCACTAGACTGTATTTAAAAGAGTATCTAAGGATCATATTGCCGGCTCGTCTCCACCCACTACTTGCGACATTGTAACTAGTATTTATAACAATAAATCATTTAATTCAGAAGATCCTTCTATGGATTTTTGTTAGGGAAACAGCTTAATAACTATGTTTATTTTAACATTTCAAAAGTACCTGTAATATTAGTCTAATATCTAATTTGACAATATACAGTATAAAAATTAGATACTTACATCACTAGAAAACGGTATATACACTTACCTATCGTATTTACAATATCATTAAATGTTCTAAGGGCAACGAACAGACGACTGACAGACTTTCCAAGTCAGAACTTTGCCCTTCCAAAACCATTTCGATACAAGGTCGTAGTCTACGACACGTAGACCGCAGATATCATTAAAATTACATAATTTACATTCACGCCTGCATTCCCCAAAGGGTTAGGCAGAGGTGTACTGTGTATGTTTAGGTCCACGGAAAATGGGGGGCGAGCCTATTGCCATCAACTGGGAACAAATCCAGACTCCGAGCTGCTAGAGAATTTCATAGCGTGTCAGTCGCACTTGGGACCACTACACTAACGAGGAGAGGTTGGTGACTGCTCAGATCAAATAAAAAGTTAAGATGGAACTTTGCGAACAAAGAAGTGAGGCCGGTTAAAACTACGCCTTGCCGTGTACAAACACAATTACACGTCCCGAAAAAGTCATACTTATTTGATTTTTTTATCCTCATATTATGTGGGTTGGTGCAAAAAATACTGAATAGATTTTAATTTTGTATTGACTTTAACTCCAACTTAAACACTAGGGTAGTTGACTTTGTTCGAAATAACTAAACTTGTCTGAAGTTGTCCGCAAGTGGTAAATTTTAATATTATGTTTCGCATCTGTGATTATTTTCTTGACTAATTTCGATATTTATGTATGAAAACACTTAACTAAACAATTTTACCAACGCGTTAGTTCGGAACGGCTAACTTCAGACAAGCAGAGTTATTTCTAACAAACTCTACATTTTATTTTAATCATGGATCCTGGATAAGAAATAATTGATAACCTCATTTACAATTCTCTTTGGTCTCTGCTTGCTTATTTATCAGGCTGCAGGCTTGCTCATCATCACATATTCATCCACTGATAACGTAAGCCTCTTTAAGTGAACTCCACGGAGGCCGATCTTCATCAGCTGTTTTCATCCAGACGTTACCGGCTACCTTCAGCAAGTCGCTACTCCACCTGGCAGGCCAGCGTGCCTCCCACCGCTTGCCTAGACGCGGCCTCCCCCCAAGAACTCACTTGATCGAATTTATATTATAGAAAAAAAAAACTTTCAATAATTCGCTATTTCCTCAGGTTTTTCAATATTAAAGAATTATTTACTGAGTAAGAATATTTTTTAATTATAATAATTAAATACATTTTTATCGTTTAAGAACCTAATGTTGCAGCTGAAAAAAAAGCTCTGATTTGCATGACTGAACTTGTATAGGTACAATCCTAAGCTTAGCTTAAGTTCATTTTAAGAAAATTTCATTAAAATCAAGGTTGCTAGGGAAAATACTAAAAGAATACGCCAACAAAATCAGGTTGGATACTAATTTGAAAATGAAAGAGGCTGTTATTAATTTATAGAAAAAATTACTAGTTCAAGTGAATACCTAGTTATGTATTTTAGAAGTTACATAGAAATGAACATTAACATGTACATCTAATGTATGTATAAATATAAATACCCATTTCAGCTTGTCTCTCCTTCTGAAGAGAATTCTGAATCTGAAGTTTCTGCTTTTTACAAGTTGATTAAATATTGGCCTAAATTGAACCCGACTACAGCAGATACACGATTCAAAGTAAATCATGGGCGAAACTCGGAGTGCAGTATATGCAAATTAATTGTACTATTAGTATTCTTTACAATGCTAGTTATGCACAAACTAGCTATTAGCATAAGAATAGGCAAACGATGGTAGAATTAATTTGTATTGCAACTATTTATAACAATTGTGTCGACTGTATAGGCGAACTAGTAGGTTTAAGCGTCATATCGTGATTCGTGACATTTAATAACGGTTGCCTACGTGTGTTTCTCGTAGGGATGAGCCGGATTACTAATGTATAGTTATAGTAGTGTTCTACTATATATTTCTATGCTAACTTCTAATCCACGTAACGGATTTTGATACGGTTTTCACTAACATTTCGATATTTTCTTCCGGAAGTTTTGTATGTGTGTAAATGCTTATTATTATTACATTGCAGCCAAGCGAAGCCGATTGATTATTGTTATTGGGGGTATTTGGTACCGTGACCTTTTTTTAACGGTATCATCCAAGTTTATAATGCAAAGAAATGAAATGATGAAATGATATTTATTTTCTGTAAATAGATCCTTTAAAGACACTTTTACATTATTTATTTTTTTTACTTGATGTCGCCGGCTTTTCCTGTCTGCTGAGTGTCCGTTCCCTTATCAGTGGGGCGGAACTTCACTGATTAGAATAACTTACCACTCCAAATGTAACAGAGTGAACATAGAGAAGATAAAAGAATTGTTACCGTCTTGTTCTTTTATAAATTTGGTCTTAAGCAATCGTAATAAATTAAAAACCTTGATTCATTTTCAAATATTGCCACCAATTAGTATTATTTACATGCAATTACAAAGTTAACGAAATGTATTTCATTTCATTCATTATCAGAACAATTTTGTAAGTATACTTAGATATCTAATAACAATAGATTTATATTGAATTTGCAAATTGCAAATTGAAGACATCGAACAAATCGTTCGGAACATAAAAAAAATGGAAATTATTACTTTCGTTTCGGAATACAATCACCTTTCTTAATAAGTATTAGTAACCAAATCTGCATTCTGCATTTACTTAAACTAAGTGACAGTATCATATAATTGTAAACCATCGTATCCTGTGAACACAACTAGTACATATACCCGTTCCATATTGTCAGTCTCACCACACGCGACACACAGATGCGCTAACATTGTAAAGCCCGATGGAAAGTAGTTGAGAATCGTTCAAAAGCGTATTACAGCGTGTTAATGTAGAAACCGGCACTCGCAGTGGTTCAATAACAGCTACATAGAAACACGAGTCTTGTTGTTAAATCGACGAATAAATCTCAATCTCGCTCTACGAAGATGAAAACGCTATTTAAGGGCGTTTCTTGGGTGATCGATTAAAGCCTTATTTGTCGGAATTGCACTGGTAAAGCGACGGCTAGATATAAAAATATCTCCGACAATAGCTTGCTATGTTACGTTGGCTAGCGATGTAACTATTCGTCGCGGTAACTCCCATTACCTATTTATTTAGTTGATATCTATTTTTCGTTTAAACTATTGAAACAGTCTAGCAATAAAATACTCAAATCTATATTTATATAAGAATCTTATATAAACGAATTCAAAGGTTTAAAAAATCTTTGTTCTCCCGTATGCCTTATATACCATTCATGAGATTACGATAGCATTTAGGGTTTAGCTGTCATAATCTACACTTTAAAAACCAATTACAATCGTATTAACTTAGAGGGTCTAAGTTTCTGAAAATTATAAAAAAATCCTTACCTTTTTAACACCCTATTCAATTACCATATCAATGACAATTTCGCACATTTCAAATTTATATTAAGAATAGTTCACAATAAGCAAATTCTCCAAAAGCTAAAACTCTCACTAAAGCAAAAATGCAAACAGCATACGAGATTCAAGCATTTGTTCGTTCAAAAAACGAACGCGATTGTCTGTCGGTCCAGAATCGCGCGTTTTTTTTGTCGAAATTAAATTCAAATCAATTCATTGTACAATTAACTGTTGCCTGTTACACGGAATTAGGGCTAAGCTAACGCTGTGAGCTCCACTGGTCATATTAGATGAACGTGAGCTGCCCTTAATCCTGTACTGGACAACACTACGTGTATGTAGATACCTGGTACCTATAGGTACTAGTTATTAAGTGGATACCTGAGTTAGAATTATGAATAATTAAAGTACATGAAGAGAGCTTTCGTGTTTAGCTTCTCGATCTTTTTTCAGGTTAAACGGAAATTAGTTTTTCCTGTTATAAAAAGGTTCGTCTACTGTCCAAAATTAGGACTGTAGTCTGTACCTGATAAATGGTGATAGACTTGCTTGGAATTATTATTTTTGATACAATGGTTGGAAAAACTACCATCACGCCTTTATCATGCAGTAGGGTTAGATAGAGGTGTATCACTAATGTACATGTGTGTGTATGTAAATATATGGCGCTACCTATATCGATTGATTATAATTATTATAGAATTTAATTTAAAAAAATATAATACTAAATTTTTAAAAGGTAAGGCAAAATATAGGACGGATCAGAATCAGATATAATTTTCTTAATTTTTTATTGCAGGTAAGTGACACCGATGCATTGCTCAGACTAGATTAACATCTAAGGTAAGTGAACTGAATAGCATCAAATCTCCGGAATAGCATTAAAGTTTAAAGGATTAATAGGAAAATGAATAGTAGTGTAGTGGCTTGGTACAACATATGACAACATGTCATGCAAAAACCACAATATTTTTGGCACTAAAAAAATTTTACCGCTATTGCAACGGAATATGGAGCGTTCCAATGTACAAACTGTATAGCTAGATGTGTCGCCGTGTGTACTTAGTAAGTTATGTCAATGACCAGTCAGGTGAAGTTTTTTTTTAATTAGCTTTCAAGTAATTTATCGTCTATGATATTTTGTTATTTTTAATTAGCCACCAAACTATAATACTCACCAACAAATGTAATTCCATTATGTAATAAATATTCATATCAACAAGTTTTTTTCTCGTTACTTCAAATGAACGGAAGAACAAAATAATCGTTTTATAAGCTATTAATAAGATGCATGCCGTCCAGATACTCTAAAGTAATAAGTTCTTTTGGACAATGTTCCAACGTAAAAAAGAGTAACTTATTAAAAAGGTCTTGTGTCAAACGAACGATGTCCGTCGAGACGGTGTGTTAGTGATGCCACGCCCAACTCAACAGCTGCTTCCTTAAATTAATGTCGGGACGATTTTTAAAAGACATCTCAAACTAATCAATATCTTTATCCTGCAGAAAATCTGTCAAATTAAAAAGTAAGATACCATTTTATACCGGTTATTAGATTTAAAAACTCCTGGTGAAAAAATGCTTTCTGAAGATATTGTCTTTAAAAAAAAACTATTTTGAAGTTTTGTTTCTCGTACTTTTCCATGAACAGAGGTGGTACCACAACGTGTTAATAATATATTTTTTAGGTTGTGTGAGAGAGAGATGGCGCTGTTTAACCTATACATTTGCATCCCACTCATACAAATATCTGTAGTGAGTACGAGTTCTGACACAAAAAGACTGCATAACCTTGAAGCATAACCACGAATACCTCTAGCTTCTTTTGCATCGCCGAAACAATGAGATTTTGAATCAACTGTTATCTACAAATATAGGTACCATACAATATACCGATGGGGGAAGTCGACATCTCTAATCACAAAGGGCCCCTCTTCCCCGCTGATACCCTCGAGATACTTGGTTTATTTTTATGGTGTGCTGTTTGACGGATGTTTTACATAAGACAAATAGCACAACTTAAACGGTCTATATTTCGACGATAACCTTTGTAATTCCAATTACATTAAGTACTTACCTAAACAGGTCAGAATCTATTTGTAAATCAATTAACTTCATGATAATTGGATAGCTTACTTATAGGTGTTGTTTGATACCTCAGTACCTTATCTCTTGAGGTAGGTATATAATATAATAAAATCATTAGATAAATTATTTATTTTAAAAAGAATTACATGCATCAAATCCTTTCTTACGACAATATTCAACGTAATTACATAAGAGTATTTTTATAATAATAAAAATACTCTTATGTAATTACGTTGAATATAATGCAAAGATACTTATTATATTATTGATAAGCAACCGAATATATATACTAAAACTTAATTATAATAACACAATGTTTTCGCATAAGAAAGCTTTTAAAACGAATCATTTTAACCCTCTAAAAATGAGATAATGTTATCATAGTTGACATCGTCTCATAAAATATACATCTTTTGTGAGATTTGACACACAATGCATAAATCAATGTGAAGATTCACTTTTAAAGCATCTTTAATTTGTTTAGAAATCATAGGTGTAAATAGTAGCGTCAAACTGTAGTAAGCCTAATTGTTAATTTATAAACGCTTAGAAACCACGTTGTGAACAATACGCCACTGCTTACCATTACGGTCGGAATGTAGTCTAAACTTATGTTATGGTACCATTTTATATTTCCAATCATTTTATGAACGAATTTACCTTAGTCACTTCTGCGCCTTTATATTAGCGCTAATATCCCTTGAGCTCGTACTAAATTGAGTTCCACGGCCGCAAATACAACGTTGTATTTGTCTAAATACAGACTTGGAAACTTTGACACTTAGGGAGGTCTTTATAACTTCGCAATAAGGGTGGTTTTCGTTTGTTTTCGGGTCTAATAAAGAGGGTCATGTCAGAACTTCGTGGTGGTCACTGATGGGATGACTCACATCACTATCGCCGTGCATTCTTGGGACGTATCCGTTTCTAAGTTATTTTTTATTTCGTAAACGTATGTGTCGACGCGTTTAATAGGTCATCAAAAATGGCGTATCTGCGTTCCTCCTGATAAGTGTTTTGAAATACATACCTATTAGCTTGTATAATAGGAAAGGTACTACGTCACTAGACCTAGCTTTTAGACGATGCATGGAATTTTAACGACTTAACCGACCGGGAAGGACATAATGCTGAGACCAAAACTAAAAAAGCTAAGCAACAGTACCTAAAACCAAAACATAGACATGTCCAATTGAATAAATATTTATTTATTATCCGTTTCAAGTAGATATGGCAACCCAGGTTTACAAACTATTTTGATGAACTTCTTTTTTGTAAATGGAGCAGGTTTGTTGTAGTTTTTATGTTACTTATACCATTAGGAGTTATTTAAACCATTTTAATTATTAATAATTGAGCTGCCACAGTCAGAGAGGCCTCATCCGTTTCATGTCGAGGTCGTCGAAGCAAACAACAGTTAGGCTATCAAGAATTCAAGGCGAATTCTTTTGTTTAAACCCTACCCTACAAATGTATGTACGTAACTACTCTCATAAGGCTGGGGATGATGATACTATTAGGCTGTACCGATGTATTCCGTTGCCTCTTTTTGTAACTTTTTATTTTTAATTTACCATCATTACGCCTGTATTCCCCAAAGGGTTAGACAGAGGCGTACTTACTGTACTACCACAGTTCGCCGGCCATTGCCATTTACCGGGCACTTATCAAAACTCTGAGCTACTACTGAGGAAAACTGAGGTACTACTGACCCAAGACCTCTGGCGTAGCTGTCACGCTTAGGACCACAAATTAGGCCGTCTTATTTTATTAGGTCCTTGTATTATATTTACTTGTCATGATCTTTAACGGGCACGCACACTGGTATTCATTTTTAATTGTAGTTAATCGGATGAATGGGATAGAAACGGATAGAAGATGAACAAAAAAACAAATAGGATTCATTTTTAGATTATGTCCTATAATCTCCAGGCTGGCCATTGGACAAGCACGATATCATGCAGCTCTTTTCAGAGAGAGGTCTAAATCTCAGCCTTTATAAGGTCAAATCAAATAGGATTTATTTTTCATTCTTATTATCCTTGGGATCGGGTAAGCTTTCGAATCTTAGAACACTCATTAATACACTTTATAGCACTTACAAGAATAAAATAAAGCCACAATTGATATCTTTTATGGAGATACTGTAATCGATTGTACATTGGTAATGCCATCTAGTGTCGAAAAAAGGAAACACATTGATACAAAGTGTTTTTAGCGTAGATAATGTATTTTATTTTAGGAAAACTAACAGCTAAACAGATACAGTAAGTAAACAAAAAAATACAAAATATGGCCAATTACAAGTTTAGGACCTACTTACTATTACAAGTTTATAATATGCATACGATAGCTATGTAGTGTAACTGAAACTACCCCTTCTAAGATTTTTTGTTGCTATACACTTTATACCAATGTACTTATTAAAAGAAAGATTTCTTTATAAGTATTATATAATAGACGAAATAGTTAAGTATCATACTTAACTATTTTTTCTATTATACAGCTACGCGATTGTTATCTATTTATTGTCTCTATATGCATTTAATTACTTTTATTATTTACATATTTTAATTGTGTATACTATCGTGATTTGGATTATCCCACTTAGACGCGGTTTTTCCAACAGATAACTTTTTGTATAGAATATCAGTCAAAACGTCTTATTTACTCGTCCGATTTAACTTACCCGACTACTGAAAAATCAGCCCTTACACTTTTTTTATTTATTTATTTTTAGCCATGATCATCCCACCGAAGGGCAAAGGCCTGTCTTTCGTTCACAACATGAGTTACAACATGAGTCAACATCATCCCGTCATCTCATGCTGTACCGCGACTTCTTTCAAGGTTCTGTCACAGTATATGTAGGTAATCTAGTTCTGTGGTGTCAATCATTGTGGCAGTTTGTAATAATAAATAATAAAAACATAACTTTTTGTATACTTAACTTCATTGGGCAGAAACTGATTGGTTATATTATTAATAATATAACATAACATAAATAATCCCCGAAGGGTTAGACAGAGGTGTACTAATGTACAACCACATTTTGCCTGTATGTTAAGGTCCCATGTATTAGGGGGCGAGCCTATTGCCATTCACCGGGCACAAATCCAGACTCCGAGCTGCTACTGGGAATTTCATAAAGAAACCCAATAACACTTTGCTCGACCTGGGGATCGAACCCAGGACCTCTAGAGTAGCATTCGCGCTAAGGACCACGAGACTAATGAGGCAGTATTAATATTGCTGTTATTTTTATATGACAACGAGACATGGTGTCTCATTTAAGATAAAGTAAGTTTAGTAAAGCAAATTAAATATTTTAATTGAATCAACCGAGCATCAAGCCCAACAAAACTAATCTATTAAACGTTGAGATAATTCCCATTTAAAAGAAGTTTTTATTCGACTAAATTATCTCTGCCAGACAAATAAGTAAGTACCTACCTATCTACTTCCAAAGCGAAGGCCGTCTAAGATTCTGACACAATTTTAAATTAGAAACTTGTAAGATATGGAAATTTAGTTCCTACCGACTGGTAGATACAGATTTCATTACGCTTTGTTAAAAAATATCTAGGCCTAATATTTCAATTATTGGGTGGAGTGTGACACGCCCCATCTTCCCTAGGCTGCGGAAGTTCATGAGGACTTCCACTCTATAAAAAGATGATGATTGCGAAAACTACAACAGTGATTTTTAGAGTAAAGATCATTAGAAGTAGGAGAGTAATTTATTTATCAGATAAATTCCTCTTAGGTGATTTGCTTTTCTTTTAAAAAAAGAATATTAATAAAGATAATAGAAATTGTAGAATAATTTCTACATTCAGAAATTTCTGTTGCAATAATACGTCAGAAGAACACCGCTTTTTTATCACGGAAGCGTCAGATTGGCTGAGAGCATAATTACCATGATACTACTACCGGTTTATTAAACAAATCTTCACTTTTAATTATAGACATTAACATGCAAAGTGCAACAGAGCCATAGTTAACAGGTGGCCAGCACTGGTTAAACGGTTTTAAAACAACCGATTACCTATCAGAGCAATCCAACTTTGTTATAATCAAATTTATTTATCTTTACAGAAAATTTTGCCTTATATGATCCTCACTACGGTTGAGTTTCATGCGTAGTCTCAACCCTAGTGAAATAACAGGGAGCCCTATTGTTCCTTACGCAAAGATGTAATCTCTTATTTTATTATTACCTGACTGGAAAGGGACACAGGCGACCCTATAATAAATATTAGACTTTATCATCTATTAAATAAAGTACATTCTACGTTGACCTCATTTTAATTACATAAGGTTCACTTTAATACTTAAACGCTGTGAAGTCGTCGATACCGTGACGTGTAAATTTTTCTCAGTTCTTGTATAAATTCTGTGAATTATGGCAAGTGACGTCACTACCCGATGGCAGAAATAGTAAAATCATGTACGGCTCCTGTAAACTAGAGCGTTCTATTGCGTGTTTATAATTACATTGACGGATGTCTCATACATAAATAGTGGAAGCCAAATCTATTAAAGCGGTTTGCTTTAATTACACGATATAATAATTATTATTTACTTTCCACTTTTGATCTAAATTTACCCATTAGTCAAACTATCATTTACAATTTGAATAATTCACTTATTTTTTTAGAGAAATAAGTGAAATCAATACTTATATTTGAATAATGTAGACAATCTAACATTAAAAGATTCGATAACTGTATGAAAAAAAAAACTTCTAAGTATTATGCGTAACAACCTAAAACTTAACGAAAAAAAAAACTGTTTTAAGAGAAGAATAAAGCCTAAGTGCAGTACTTATTTACGTAATTTATTTTAATAGATATCAATAACATCTGTAAACGTATAGACAATAAATTAAACAAATTACGAAACAACGTTATTTCAAGTTTTTGTCCAAAAATAATAAATCGAGACTAGCAAGACAAAAGGATATATTTTTCCAATCCGCCAGTTATACCAATTTCCCTGATAGGATTACCGAAGCTTTAGCCGCTTGAGTTGTTCACTTCGCAAGCTAATAAGATATAAGAGATCGCAATACTGCAGTCTCCGAGACAGATTTCTAAACCGCATACAATAAGTATTTTCTTAATTCTTTTACCACTACTAGAGATTAACGGCTGACACGAAATTCCCTTTCATTATTAAAAGTAATTAAGACCATTGCTTAACGGTTAAGCTATGAGCCCATGGGGTATCACCGATTGGAGGTTGTGTGTTCACATCTTCACTAAAACAACCAGTTTTTTTTAATTCATCTCTATTCTTCCCTCCATTATAAAGCAAAGTCCTTCGTCTGTCTGTTCGCGATAAAAACAAAAACTACTGAAAATATTTTTATGCTGTTTTCACCAATAAACAGGGTAATTCATGAGGAAGGTTTAGGTTATTAATTGGCAGTTAAGTAATAAGTAATAGATAGTTTGTTAAGCTTTTGTGTACCTAAATTGGTTAGAGTAAGTAAGACGATATAAAGGCAGCTCGCTAGTAAGTACTATAATATTATTTTTACAAACGGCGCAAGTATAGCAATCTGTTAAGTAGCTATATGTTTGAGCCGTTTGGGGTCGAAACGCTTGGGCCATGGGGTCCGAGTGCCCGTCTTCTCTACAAGGAAATATCTAGAAGACTGGTCGACGCCTCGCGTGATCAGAGGGCTGGCTTATTCCTAGGGGAGCGCATAAGCATTGCCATTCAACGTGGCAATGCTGCCAGTCTTCTGGGCACAATGCCGGACGACAGCGATGCCGAGGAGTACTTTGACGCCTAGTCGCGCCCGCTGTTTTTGTATATCTTTTTTTTTGTAAAATATGTTAATAGTGTAAGTAACTACTATAATATATTTAAGTAATAATGTTTTTACAATAAATTATACCGAAACACATGATATTTATCATTTCTGTCATATACTATTCGGGTATATTGATCATAAAATAATATATTAGTAACTTATAAGTACTTTAATTTTTAGACACGAATGGGTATTTACAATTTTTATTGCACTTTTTAAATATATTTATGGCCACAGGTAGACCCACTCTACCTTATTAGTTTTTGAAAACAGAACTCAAACCCTATATGAGTTCTGTTATCGTAAGTTGAAAAAAGAGAGCCCTAATTGTCTCTGTCAGCCCTTCCGAATGTCACCAGGAAAGCCCGATGAGTTCCCCTCTAATTTCTTAAAATTAATTACCATTAAGCCCTTATGATCTCTGGATCTCACGTTCACCTACATAATTAATTACCTCTTGTAAAAGGATGTTGCTATAGATAAAAAATGAATTATCTTTTTGAATTATAGAAAATTATCGGTAAAATTACTAACACACAACACTTTCCTATTTGTTCACAGTAGTCAGGTGATCAAACATTTTATTTTGTAAAGTTTGTGCCCTCGAGAGTAATTTGCTACCTTTACCGATGAAAAATACACCCGATCCCTACACATTGGGACCATAAAAAGCGGCGAAACATGGATAATGCCAATGTCAAAAGTTCACCATATTGTTTGGTGTAACATCACCGATAAAGAAAGTCTCGTAGGCATCGTACCTATACAAACTCATTTCTACACCTACGACGTTAAAACCTTCATAGACTACAAATGAATGTAAAATATTTGTGATAAGGTTTTAACCTATACTCAGGGTAAAAGGAACAAAATATCAAGTGTGAAGAAACTTATAACCTACAAATGATGCCTAAAATCAGACGGTGCTAATTTTATGAACGCATTGTCCAACACGTGGCGCCATCTGTTAGCGGATAGCGTAAAACTTTATACCAGTTATTTTATTTTTTTCTATAACTGCAATTTACGGATGCATAAAAACTAGATTTATCTTCTGTATGTCTTATCTAGTATCAGAATAGCTTGTCTTATACTAACTTATTTTTTATTTCGATTCGTGTTAAGAATACAGCGAAAATTGCAATCACCGATAAAGTTAGATATAGAAAACTTATAAATACTCATTTGGGAGTAATAAATTACCTATTATCTGCAGTTTTTTAATTTGTGATAACTAGAGAACAATGTGTCAGGATTTAATTTCAAGCTGAGGTAAGCACTCATATTACTAAGCAAATTGACTTCACTTCGCCGAGATACCTTACACGATACGAGACATCCAAAATGAAACAGAAATTCACATAATCAAACAAATTAGTTAACCTAAAACCCTTACAAGATATTTCCACGAAGCCTCGCTGCGGTGCGGCTAGTTGGAGGACAAGTTTGCCGACTGATCGTCCAACAAGTCGCAGCTTCATTTTCTCAACAAGCGACGTGTGTTGAACATCGTCGGCGAACACGGTACAAAACGTATTGTCATTGGACCAAGAACACGTTGCTTTTTTATGATAGTAGAGATTTACGCTAAATTATCTCGTAATCTTTGTGAATTTGCTTTGAATGCTTCTATTTAACGTTAAGAGAATTGTTGTGGCTTTTTATCTGAAACACCTGCGTTTCTTTAATAATATGTGTTACTTTTGAAGGTGCTTCTTTGATTCACCCTATCTATATTATGCCTTATTATTCAGCTAGATACACTTCGGTTAAAAGAGACGAAAGTAAAAGCTTTGAAAAGTATAATAAATACTAACAAGGTTCATGTAAGATATCAACCACTATTGTATCCTCCATTATGTAAACCATATGCGTGCAAAATACATTAATATGAATATGAATAAGTACTAATTTTAGGCACGGGTTTTTGCAAAGCTCATGAGAGGACCCCCGGTGTACCTACATGGCAATAGATTTTGTGCCTGTAATTAAATACTTATTAATAATAGTTATCTAAATAAAATAAAGGCTCCGAGTAACTGGTCTTTATTACTCTGTATCTGTAGGTAATATGGCTACTTCAAAACCAAAGGAAATTGGACCTAAGCATCGACAAAAATCCATAATAAACCTACATCAGGTTTTACTGTCCCGTACATAGGATCTGCAGGAGTGGTCATAATACTCATAATACTCTGTAAGTTTACCTAATACTTACATCTGTCACTTTTTTATTTTATTAAAACAATATTTTACTTTTCACCGTAAATAAGGTAAGTTCCCAGACGACAGCTGAGTGAGTTATGAATTGTCGAACACTCGGAAATTGAGAGTTAGAGACCACTCGTTGCAAAAGGAACAAAACAATTTGTAGGTATATATACTATACATAAGTATTTATAGAGCTCTCTATACGTATGTGTTATACATAAGTATTTATAGAGCTCTCGGACTCTACCTAACCCAACAGGTGAAATCTTATGCCAAAGAATCGCATAATAAAAAATAACTTTAAATTACTGCCTCATTGGACGCAAGCACGGCTGCCGAGCGAGAGGTCCTGGAGTCGCATTTCAGGCAACAAACGTGTTAGGTGTGTTCTATGAAACTGCAGTAACAGTCCCATATTACAATGAACCTAAAAGATATCGTAATTCGAAACTATGGGTGTGCCTGAACGTGTAAACCTATGTAGATAAATTTACTTCAGAACAGTTTTTTTGTTTTATCCATAAAATTAAGGGAATTCTTTTGAATAAAGCACAACTGCCATAATAAGATTAATTATATTATCTATTATTATAATTATATTTATAACTAGCTTTCCGCCCGCAGCTTTGCCCTTGTAGACTATTGGTTTTTTTTTTAGTTTGACGGGATAAAATATAGCCTATGTCACTCTGGAATAATGTAACTTTCTATTGGTGAAAGAGTTTTCAAAATCAGCTCAATAGATCCAGAAATCCCTACAACGTCACAAACTTTACCTGTTTATAATATTACTAGTATAGATTTAAGTCTCGCTGATCTGGTATTCTCGTGCGACAAGTCGTTGAGCTCCCTAAATAATGGTTGAGCTACACGGTGACTGATGTATGTGTGCCGTCACTTTGGACAGGACAACTCAAAGTGGCTAAGGCCCTTTCTTCACAAAGCCTGTCCAGATATTGTCCTATATTGTAAAACTCGCATACTTATCTCATAATACTACCAGGTACTGTCTGGTCTTTTAATGAGATGATCGTTCTCTAAGTTTTTTTTATGGGATAACTCGGTAGAGGAGCTGGCGAGCTACCTGATGGTAAGTAGTTGTCGCCGCCCACACCTGCAATATGAAAGGAGTTGCGGATGCGTTGCCGAGCCTATTTAAGGAAAAGGGAAGGTATTGGGCCTTCGGCGCTCCACACTCATCGTACGAAACGCAACAGTATGCATAGGTACTGCTACTTGACGTCGATATTCTGTGGGAGAGTAGGACTTCCCCGGTCATGCCGACCTATTCATGCTGGCATGTAGACATACCAGCGAGGTACTATTACTATTAAAAGCATTTGTTTAAAGCAAGCAAGCAAGCCGTTTATTTCAGCGTTTCTTCTCAGAGGTCGCCAGACAGGAATTCCGGCGCCAACAAGTTAAAAAAAATTTGTAAAATATTGCCTTGTAAAACTGTACAGAATAATTAGATATGATCGAGCCTCGAATCTTTTAAAACAATGCAGTATTTAGCCCATCAGATGTTGTATTCTAGAAAAATAATGCAATCAAGGACAAAGGAGAGTTCTCATTTTGGTAGACATTGGATGTAAAATTACAGTTTAACAAAGATATATTACTTACGGAAACATTATACCACACTACGCAAAGACAGAATTGGGGTCCGATAGAGGATAGGGGGCGACCCTATCGCTATTTATCGAACACCCCATACCAATCCCGAGCTACGTTTCCCAGCAGAAAAATCGTGTTCTACTCAACGTCAGAAACAGGATGTTTGTTACTACAGAATCTGCGTGATACAACCAATCACTAAGCAATCAATCGATTTAGAAGAAATAAAGAGGTAAGCATCAAATGTAAGTACTTATTTTATCGGTAGTTATGATTTAATTCAGTTATCTATATATAGTTACGTGACGAAAAAACGTAGTAGGTAGGGGAGAGTGGGTAGGATTCGTACACTTTTTACTTTAAGCCACATAAAACAAAAACTATCCATTATTTAAAAATAACTTTAATGCTGTCACATACCACACTTATCAGCCTTTAAGATGAATGATGTGTTGTTTCGATATAAGAAAGCATGGCGATGCTACGACAACTTTACTAAAATGAGAAAAACGTACGAACCTACCCCACACGTGGGGTAGGTTCGTACATAGCGTAGGGAGCTTTCGTACATAGTGGGGTACCTTCGTACAATGAGAGAAATAACCACTATTCAACGTAATATTATCATTTATTGAGATCACAATTAACACAGAATCAGCCTTTTATTAGGAACAATTATCAATTATTATTTTGTGTACCTCAGTAGGTACTACAAATAACTACTTACTCTTAGTAACAAAAAACGTACCTCAGTACTAAAAATGACTACTTAGTCTTGGTAACAAAAACGTATCATAACTTTTCTCTTATTAATATAATAAGTAGGTACCTAATGAATCAACATAATAAACTCTACCATTACAGCAACAAGCCTTAGTCTTAAGTATTAATACACGTACTATCCGACAGCATACATAGATAAGTCTTTCTCGAAGCTATAAATGTGGGACGTTCTCGCTGTCAAAGCAGATTTTGATGGTGTCAGTATATGTACCACATCTGTTATATTGACACTCCCCTCATCCTTGGTGGTGGGAAAAACAAATTTCCAGGAACCAGGCTTCTTCCTCATAAATGAAACTATGTATTCAATAGGACTGTACTTTATAAAAACTTGCCCAACATAATATAAAACAGTATTTTTTTTAGCAAATTTCACTAAAACGAAACATCCTTGGTTAATGTTCATAGACATAACTGGAGTTTCATCTTGAACATCCAATTGCTCGGACGCTTCTTCGATGGGAGAACAAGAACTTTCTCTTAAACTGATATTAGTTTCATCCTCAGAATCAGACTCGTCCTCACTGACAGGCTTGAAAGTTTTCTTTTGCCTCTTTGATTTAGTTGTCCTTACAGTTTTCTTCTGTCTTTTTGGATTGGTGTTGGCGGATACTAAATTTAATGCTCGCTTCATTTCCTTAGCCTTTTGTTTTATCTCTTGCTCTTGCTTCTTCAACTGTTTTGCTTTCTCTATTTCTTCTAGTCTTATTTTCTCCGGAGTATCTGTATATATTCTCGACTTTCCTTGCTGTTTCCCATTTCTCGACTTTTTACACTCAGTTCTGTCTACTATAGGGTAAGGCCGAATAACTTCTGGAGTTATTAGTCCTCCAGCAGGTAAAGTCGCCGGTGGAGTTGTAGATCTATGTAAGGAAGGTGAAACAGGAACTAAGCTCTCTAGGAGATCTTCTTGAGTAAGCTCCGTTTCCGATACATTGGCACCTTGACTCGCTGTTGAAATAGACTGCTCACCTTGTGCGGATTCTGACTGTGACGGAAAAGAAGCTGATGTAGGGGCCAACCCTGGTGGTAAATCTTGTTGTTCCACATCTTCAACATTACCTATCTCGTCGATCTCTTCTGGAGCTGACGTGGACCCGGATTGGTATACGCTTACAGCTGCAAAGTCGTCGTCTCCGAAGGCTAGCTTATTAAATGGCCAGATTCCAGTCTTCTCAAAGGCACGTGTTATATTTCTCCCACTGAACGATTCAAAATAGGCTACTTTGGCAAGCTTCGGTATATTGTATATGTTTAGAGTTTTGCCCGGGTTATTCACATGCCAATCGTTAAATGCCACTTTCAATTTTGCCTTGAAAGGTCCAAATACACCAACGCTGGAGACGGGGAGTTGTATGCGGTGGGAACGAAAGGTAAACTATGCCATTGTCACGAGCATAGTCTACTGCTTCTATTGTGACGTGGCTTTCATGGTTATCAACCAGTAACAAGATAGGGTTATCTTTTGAGCACAACGTTTTTTTTTGGATATGTTTCAACACCTCCAAAAATATAGTGGTATTTATCCAACCACTCCTTGTTGCCATTCCCAGACTACCTTCCGGAGCACCGTCCATAAAATGGTCTTTAAAATGAACCCTGGGGAAGATAAATAGAGGCGGAATTGTGTTGCCACTGGCTGATATGATTCCTCCAAATGTAACAAGTTCTCCTCTCTCAGCCGAAACAAGTTGACCGATTTGTTTTTGGTTTTTCTCAGCTAAAACCTTTGGCGTATTTAATACTGTGGATATCCCCGACTCGTCAAAATTGTAAATTCGGTCAGCAGTGAACTTGTATTTTACGTATACAGTCTCAAGGTTTTCGAAGAAATCTTTTATGGCAGTCTTATTGAATGCGAAGCACCTTGCGGCACTGGTGTTTTCTGGTTTTCTGAGGCTTAAATTTGTGCAACGCTTGCGAAAACTCTCCACCCAATCCTTTCCTGCCATTTGATTGTGATCCCAATTAGAAGGATAACGTAATCTATTAGCTTTTGCAAACTCGTACGCAAGTTTTCTTACTTGGACAATCGTCAATCCGTAGTGCATTTTGGAGCATTTCATTATGTACGTATTTAAATGAGCCTCTTCTTCTGCAGAAAACACTTGGTTTGAAGAGTATTTGGAACTGAAAACACGTACCTTACTATGTCTGTCTTCAGTAGCTGCTTGTTTATGTAACTTCGTCAAGCGACTTTCGAGCGTAGTTGGTTTGACGCCATATTTTTGCGCAGCCTTTCTGATAGATAAGGTTTTATTCAAAACTTCGTCTATCGCAGATTTCATGCTATCTTCGTCTACTTGGCCCGTTCTCGTCCCCTTTTTCACATACTTTCGCGGCATTTTGATTCTGTAATAATAATATCGCCCCCTTACTATTAAAACCAATTATCTGCAACTTTTTGTGAAAATGAGTTATTTACACCATCCGATAGAGAATTTCAACCTGCGTCTACTGGTAAAACCGATTTTCTGATATGATGCATAGTTTAGAAGACATAGAAAGTAAAAATCTATTAAAATGCAATTATTTACAAAATATCTACATAAAAAAACGACTAACCTATTGTAATGTAAACTTTTTTAAATATCATCCAAGTAAAACCGCGTTTCCCTTCCTAATTTATTTTTGCTGTAGAAATTTACAAAAACAAACTTCAATGATTACAACTAAAACGAGTTAAATAGTTTTAGTTGGTTTCTATATACTGAGACCGTTAGCCAGTTCTGTCAATTTATTTGTTATCCCACTTAAGTCATTTTTACCAGACAATATTAATACTAGTATTTATAACTTAAATACAATAAAAAAAAATTAAAGTTATTCAGTCGTCAAGTCAAGAGTCATAGTCAAGACGTATAAAAAGGGAACTAAGAAGGTGAAGCAAAACAAATATAACGTAAAACAGTTTACATATTCTGAATTCAAGGACCTGAAACAATTAGCGAGCACTATTGTTTTGAATAAAACGACAAACACGGATGGTAACAGGATTCAATGGCTAAAAATAAAAAGAATGAAATACATAAAAGGTGATCGAAACATCCCTACTTCCCTACTAATATTATAAATGTGAAAGTAACTCTGTCTGTCTGTCTGTCTGTTACGCTTTCACGGCTAAACCACTCAACCGATTTTGATGAAATTTGGTACTGGGATAGACTCAAGCTTGAGCAAGGACATATGCTACCTTTTATTGCATAAAATAGTTTTGAAGGGGTTGAAATAGGGGGTGAAATTTTGTATGGGATTTCGTCATTTTTCAAGATAAAACCATGAAACTTTATATTAAGGCACTTGATAAGAAATAAATAAATATTTGTTCTAGCGTTTTTGAAATTTCGACTTGTGTGGGGATGAAATAGGGGATGAAAGTTCGTTTAGAAGTCCAAACAACATAACGCTTTCAAGTTTAACCCCGGAACCGATTTTGATGAAATTTGGAACAAAAATAGACTAGACCTTGGGAATGGATATAAGCTACGTTTTGTTGTAAAAAAAGGGGTTGAAATAAGGGATGAAAAATTGTATGGGAGTTTGTCATTGTTGAAGATAAACGCTGAACTTTTGTGTTTAGGCACTTGATAAGAAATAAATTAATATTTGATATGGGGTTTTTTAAATTTCAAACTGTGTGGGGATGAAAATCCGTTTGGATTTTGACGAAATTTGGTACAAAAATAGACTAGACCTTGGGAAAGGATACAAGCTACGTTTTTTTGTAAAAAAGGGGTAGCAATAAGGGATGAAAAATTGTATGGGAGTTAGTCATTGTTGAAGATAAACGCTGAACTTTTGTGTTTAGACACTTGATAAGAAATAAATTAATATTTGATATGGGGCTTTTGAAATTTCAAACTGTGTGGGGATGAAAGTCCGTTTGGATTTTGACGAAATTTGGTACAAAAATAGACTAGACCTTGGGAAAGGATATAAGCTGCGTTTATATTTAGGTAAATAATAAAGTTGGGCAAATTTTGTGGTCTACCCGAGCAAAGAAGCGGACGGAAAGATATGTAAGATAATTTGTAATTTCCCGCCAGAATTGGAAAAAACTAAACAGTCAAAATCGTGCTGTCCACGCGCGCGAAGCAGCGGGCGGAAAGCTAGTATACTATAATTATGGCATGTCTACCAATTATATGACAATGAACGTGACTTGTTCAGCAGCGCAACCCAATACATCTGCAGCTACTGTATTGGAAAATCACGGATATGCGACAAGGCGTAAATCGAAGCAGCCAAACGTCTGTGGTTCTGCGACGTCTTCGACTAGCTGTGATCTTATATTTCCTTCTTTGCAACAGCTGTACAACAAACCATTGCCCATAAGTGTAGCAAAAAAGAGAGATTTATTAACTTATGCGAAAAGGGTGTTATACCTGAAGAGTACCACGGTTTTCAGTCTTTGGCTACAGATAACAAAACTGTCGACCGTTTACTTGAACCAGCAATTTCTGAAGATTCTGATGACAATGAGTAGTAGGTACTTTAAAAGAATAACAAGAAGGTTGTCCTATGGTTAGATTTTAGTACATAGAAAATTTTTCTACTTAGCAATATAAAGATTTTCGTGATTTAATTCCTACTTTTATTATTTAACCTTGTTTCTTTTAGTAAATATTAATTAATTTACATTATTATTTCCTTTAAAACACACAAAAGTATTAAAGCCTTGCAAATTATTGGATTGCATTCAATAAGTTCACAAGTTTATACAAGTAAAATCAACTAAATATTTAAAAATAATTAATTTTGACCTAGTTTTTTGTGTTTATGTTGACTAACACTCTTTGAACTATAACTTTTGTTGTAAAGAATCTGAAAAACTATCGATAGCTACAATTAATGCGATACTTTTTAAAATAATAACACATTATAAATATTTGTGATATACAGGTAAAACCGATTAAGTGCCCTCCCTTGCCAATTTTTATTTGTATTTATTAGTATTGTACAGTATTTTTTTCAATTATTTATATTTAAAACGAATAACGTTTGGTCTTTCCTTCATAATTAAACCTTCAATCACAAGAATGACTACATTTTAATACTTATTTATAACATCAAACTTTTAAATTGTTGTATTGTAAAGTTAGGTTCATGTCAGATAATCGGTTTCTCCTGTAAGGGGACGATATATTCGATAAAAAAAATGTTTAATGCTATGCAGGTTAGTGTGGGGAGGATTCGTACAGTACGAATCTACCCCACTGCTAACTGCACGAAGGTACCCCGAACCAAAAATACAACGATTTAATTTAAAATAAAAATACCCGTTATAGTTATCAGAAAACAACTGCGTGCATTTAAGACCTCAATACCATTCCACCAACTAAATTGAATCACTGTTATAACTAGAGTAAAACTAATTGTTGCGCACGTCACTAACAGCGGCGCCTGAGGCGGTGCGCGGGAGGAACACGGTCTCGGCCCGCGCCCGGCCCCCACTCAACTAGACTCACCTACGGCAGGCGGCGCGAGCGGACGTTGCGCGCGTCTGCGTCTATAGCTACCTACTCTAATATAGTGTGTTTGTAAAACCTTTATCTAAATAAATTTCTTCACTACAAACTACGAGCATTCCACTCATTGAACATGATGGTGACCCCGACGTGATCGTGACTTCTGATTGCTGAGTGCTGGCTGGCTGGTTACGCTGCGCTGTGGAGAACAATATACCTACGCCGGATACGCCAAAGGGACCTGGAGGATCTGCCTATCTCCGAATTAATTGCCGAAGCGATCGACACCGGAGGCCTGGTTGGGTTGAGGTTTTGCTCGCAGGGAAGTGTACCCAGTTTTAGTATATGTACGCCTTATGTACAACAAGTGTGTGATGGTGATTGTGACGAAAATCATAATGTACCTACCTACGTCGCGTATGTATTATGTTCATAACTGTGTTCTGTTTGCGAAATAAGGTAATAATCTATAATCTATAACTTGCACAGCCTGCTTTTACGCACTTAGCGTTATGTCTTGATCACTTTTATCTACCTACTTATGCACTTATTCGAGTGGAATGCTCAATCTAAATACTAAGTTCTAGGTTCTGTTCGAGCCCTAGGTTGCATACCTACCTATTTACTGCTACTTTTTCTGAATGTTTTCTGTTTGATAACTTATTCAAAAGATAGTTCTATACCTACCTAAATTTTAAATACTACTGCTCGTAGGTATTTCGGCGCCTAATAACTAAATTTGATTTCGCTTTGCCTCGCTTACGGGATTCCCTAACAATTCCAGGTTCGCCGTACTGCGACCGCTGCCTCTCGTTTCCTGCCGAAACGTGTTGAAACGCTTGCGTCGACAACGCGCCGGTCGCTCGAAGATTCGAGACGCCGACCGAGACGCTGCTTGCTGCACCTGCGTTGCTCGCATATCGCTGCGCTGCGCTCCTAGCTTTGCGGCCTGCGGAACGCCGCCATTTTGTCGTACTGAGTGCGGCCCGCATGGTTTGACTATTTATTTTTTGATTTCTAACACTGCTTTTATCAGTCTGTTCAGTTGTTCACTGAGCTCATATTTGGGTTTAAAAGAAATAGTTAAACATGGATACCCAACTAAAAGTTGAACTAAAACAATATATGCAGCAACGGGCTACTATTCGTTCACGAGTTACTACTTTTTCCAAATATTTAGATACCGTTAAACTTATTGAGTCAAAGGACTTTACTAAATTATTAGGATCGGAACTGGAATTAAAATTGTCAAGGTTTAGGGATCTGTTTCGTGAATTTGATGAACTAAAATTCAAAATTGAGTGTTTGTCTGTAGACCAGTTAGAAGAAAATGAAAAAACCGAGAATGAATTTTGTTCCAATATTGCACTAGGTCAAACTATACTAGATAATGTCACATCTTGCAATATACCTCCTAAATCAAACTCTGGCTCATCTTGTGATTGTCATCATGGCAAATTGAACTCCAACATAAAGCTTCCAACCATTCAGTTACCTACATTCGATGGAAACTACCTTAAGTGGATGGAATTTAGAGACACTTTTGATTCATTAATAAATAAAAATAATTCCATTCCAAACATTAATAAGTTCCACTACTTGCGGTCTTCACTTGAAGGAGGTGCGTCTAATGTTATTAAATCTGTTGAGTTTACCGCTAACAATTTTACTGTAGCTTGGAATTTACTTGTTAATCGCTTTGATAATAATAGGATCTTGGTGAATAACCACTTAAAGGCACTTTTTGATTTTAATCCTATTTCTAAAGAAACATACAAATCACTTCGTTATATGATAGATTATTATTCTAAAAATCTACGGGCCTTGAATACGTTGGATGAACCTACGTCTCATTGGGACACTATAATTGTGTATATTATGACCACGAAATTAGACGGTGCCACAAGTCAAAAGTGGGAAGAGCATAGGAGTAAATTGACTTCCTCTCCTACACTTGAACAGTTTTATGAATTCCTGCGTAATCGTGCTGATGTTTTAGAAACATTGCAGTACAGTAAAAATGATAATACTAAGTCGGATAAACAAT
The DNA here is from genome assembly GCA_958496365.1 of Subacronicta megacephala. Classification (NCBI taxonomy): domain Eukaryota; kingdom Metazoa; phylum Arthropoda; class Insecta; order Lepidoptera; family Noctuidae; genus Subacronicta; species Subacronicta megacephala. The sequence continues at coordinate 4,812,441 of OY292525.1, forward strand.
CTCAATTATATTACAAAGAAAATAAATTTACTAAATCTTTTGTTTCTTCTTCTAACGCAAATAGTCCAAAATGCGTTGTATGTTTACAGGATCACCTTGTCTACAAATGTGATAAATTCAAGTCCATGTCTGTCGATGATCGCATAAGTGAGGTCTCGAAACACAAGTTGTGCTTAATTTGCTTGCGGTCTGGTCATTTTGCCTCTAAATGTAAACATACTCCTTGTCGATTCTGTAACAAAGCGCATAATTTACTACTACATAAATCAAATGCTTATAATAATAGTAATACTACACACTTACCTTCGAGTAACTCTGTTGTGACGCCTGCTCCTCATGTAACTGTACCTTCTCAGGTGTCAACTGTCACTATGGTTCCTATTGATGTTACTTCCGGTCCTGGGCTCCATTCTTCTTTGTCTGCTGCAACAAAGGGGCCAGTTCTTCTATGCACTGCAGAAGTAGAATTGGTGGATAACAAAACTGGCACCTCTCACCCAGTTAGGGTCCTTCTTGATAGTGGTAGTCAGTCTTCTTTCATATCTGAAAAAATACAAAGGAAATTAAATCTTACTTGTTCTAATACTAATATATCAATTGCTGGCATAAATAATAATCTAACTAATACTACTAAATTGTGTGGTGTGCACTTAAAATCGAAAACAAATTCTTTTCACATGAATGTGTCTTGTCTTGTTATACCAGAGATTACTGGTACGCTACCGAGTGTTGAGGTAGACACCTCACAACTAAATATTCCGGATTCTGTACAACTAGCAGATCCGAGCTTCTATCGTCCTGCTGAAATTGATGTATTATTGGGGGCGGATGTATTTTGGGAAATTGTAGATTCCAAACATATTAAATTGGGAAAAAATAAACCTACTCTTCAAAGTTCTAAATTTGGTTGGCTTGTGTCAGGGCCAACAGGTCAGAATCTTTTGTCTACCACTCATTCTAATTTTTGCCAGGAAATAAAGGACTCTGTAGCTAAATTCTGGGAAATAGAAAACATTCCCACTGTCCAAACTAAACCTATGCTTACTAATGATGAAAAACAATGTGAAAGTCATTTCGTTGCTAATACTAATACCCAGAGGATGCTCTAGGGGGACTCCTTTCATATCGCAGAACGGCGATTCTATAAACTAGAAAAAGACTGAATAAATCTAACATTAAAAATTCTACAACTAAATACTGTTACGTATGGGACAGCTTCTGCTCCTCATCTTAGTACTCGATGTCTGGTACAACTGGCAACAGAGTGTACTGATACAGCTATTGCTAATACTATAAGACATGATTTCTATGTCGATGACCTAAATACAGGTTCTGACTCTCTTTCGGTCTTGAAGGCTACTATTAAAGGTGTTATTCAAAAACTTTCTGAAGGTTGCTTTCCGTTACGAAAAATGCGAACCAATTGTGCTAGTATACTCGATGACATTCCTGTCACTAATCAATCTCAGGACTTTAGTAAACAGTCCTCTGTATTGGGGTTAAAATGGACTCCGAATTCTGATACTCTGCACTATTCTGTTGAGGCTAAAAATATTGCTAAAGTTACAAAACGCTCTATATTGTCTAATTCTTGTAGAATCTTTGACCCGCTGGGTCTGTTGTCAGCCTGCACTATTTTTCACAAGATTACACTGCAAAGGCTGTGGCTACTAAAACTAGACTGGGACGACGAAGTCCCAGTAAACATTAAAAAGTCGTGGATTGACTTTCATAATGATAACAAATATTTTGCTGATATTAAAATACCTAGACATTGTTTATGTGAATCTCCTGTCAGTGTTGAGGCGCATTGTTTCACTGATGCTTCGCAAGATGCGTATGGTGCGTGCATCTATTTAAAATCAACTAATAATTTGGGTCAAGTTTCAGTCAACTTATTGTGTGCAAAAACTCGCGTCTCCCCTTTGAAGACTGAAACGATTCCACGCTTAGAGTTGCTAGGCGCTCTCCTTGGTGCTAAACTACACCACAAGGTACTACATTCTCTAAAAATTAATATTTCCCGTTCAGTATTCTGGACAGACTCAATGATTGTTTTAGGGTGGTTGCATACTCAATCTAAAACGCTAAAAACCTTTGTTTCAAATCGTGTTGAACAGATTAATGAATTAACTGATAAAAATACTTGGCGACATGTACCTACCGAATTCAATCCTGCTGACATAGCTTCTAGGGGCATTCAACCCCGTCTTCTCCCTGGTAATACTCTTTGGTGGCATGGTCCGTCCTTTATCTCTAAGCCTGAAACTGAGTGGCCTCAATCTAAACCCATTTTGATGTCTGTACCTGAAACAAAAATAAGCTTAAATACTACAACCCTATCTTATAATATAATACCATTTGATAAATACTCCAAACTCTATAAACTACAAAGAATATTTGCTTATATACTAAGATTTATCAATAATACTAGAAAAAATAATACTAAATTAACTGGTGAACTTACCTGTTCTGAATTGTATAACTCACTTGTATTTCTCGCAAAGGCTTCTCAAGCGGAAACATTTTCAAATGAAATTAATTCTCTAAAAAATAACTGTGAAATTAATCGGAAATCACGGCTTGTCTCTTTAAACCCTTTCCTAGATAAGGAGGGTATCTTGCGTGTAGGTGGTCGAATCGACAACGCATCCTTTTATCCCTACGATAAAAAACACCCAATTCTATTAGATCCGAAGCATAGGTTCACACGACTTCTATTCGAAAGAGAACATTTGCGTCTGCTACACGCTGGTCCTCAACAACTTTTAAACAGCATTCGTGAACAATTTTGGCCTTTAGGTGGCAAGGTACTAGCCACTGCTACTCTCCGAAAGTGTGTTCGTTGTCTAAGATTTATTGCTAAACCTTTGAATCCCATAATGGGTAATCTGCCTAAACCACGGGTAACTCCTGCCTTACCATTTGAAACTTGTGGCACTGACTTCGCTGGACCATTTTTAATTCTTAATCGTAAAGGTCGCGGCGCGAAATCCTCTAAATGTTACTTATGTATATTCGTTTGTTTCAGTACTAAGGCTGTTCACTTAGAAGTGGTCAGCGACCTAAGTAGCAATGCATTTATTCTGTGCCTGCGCAGGTTCATTTCACGTCGCGGAAGGCCACACACAATTTATTGCGACAACGGAAAAAATTTCGTAGGCGCCTGTGGCGAGCTGGGCAGACTGTTTAAGGCATGTAAGAACTCTATCTGCGATTATGCAAGCAACGAAGGTATTATGTTTAAATTTTCTCCACCATACGCACCGCATTTCGGCGGTATCTGGGAGGCCGCGGTTAAGACGGCTAAGTTTCACCTTAAAGGGATCTCCAGTAACTGTAGTTTAACTTTTGAGGAATTATATACACTGTTTTCGCAAATAGAAGCAGTTATGAACTCTCGCCCACTGTCGGCAATGTCTGCCGATCCGTCGGATATAAATCCTCTTACGCCTGGGCACTTCCTTGTGGGTCGAGCTTTGACCTCGCTGCCTTCACCTGTCACCGATCGAATCAGCGTCAACCGATATCAGCTCTTAGAAAGATTAAGGCAGCACTTCTGGACGCGTTGGAAAAAGGATTATTTGTCTACCTTACAACAAAGAACAAAATGGAAACTTCAACAACGGGGCGCTCGCAGTGGAGACCTCGTCTTGGTTATGGATGTTTCACCGCCTATGAATTGGCCAATGGGCAGAATCACTTTGCTTCACAAGGGTGCAGACGGAGTCGCTAGAGTCGCCGAAGTTTTAACCAAAGGCGGCATCATCAAACGGCCAATTCACAAACTGTGCATCTTAGAAGGCCTGTTACCTGATAATCTTGGGAATCAAGTTCCCAAGGGGGGGGAGGATGTTGCGCACGTCACTAACAGCGGCGCCTGAGGCGGTGCGCGGGAGGAACACGGTCTCGGCCCGCGCCCGGCCCCCACTCAACTAGACTCACCTACGGCAGGCGGCGCGAGCGGACGTTGCGCGCGTCTGCGTCTATAGCTACCTACTCTAATATAGTGTGTTTGTAAAACCTTTATCTAAATAAATTTCTTCACTACAAACTACGAGCATTCCACTCATTGAACACTAATAACATTTAAACACGTTTCAAAGTGAATCCAAAAATTACTTACGTGGAGCGAAAACATGAACGGGCCTGTTGTGTCGAAGCCGGGAGCCGCACTGCCCCGCCGCTCCGCGCGTAGCCTATGCGTCCGAGTGGGAGTTACGCACACAAACATGAACACGCCAGTGTGCTGTATAGCTTAGATATCACTACTGTACGAATGCTCCCGTTGTACGAATGCACCCCACTCTCCCCTACCCCTTTTTAAGCACATTGCGAGCACGGAAGATTTAACATTATTAAAGTTCATATAAAGGGAAGGAATGCATAAAAATATTGCGGTAGGAATTCGAGCACCTGACAACCAGTAGAACTATTATATTAATGCTATCAGATACGCTTGGTATTGATACGGAATCTAATAAATGATTCTAAAAATACGTGTTTTAAAAAACGAATAAAAGTAAATAAATTGTCCCATACACACTCATACGAAAAGGAAACACCCATATTAAAAGCGTGCCAGACAAAAACAGAGTTTTTCCCAACCCTCGTCATGTGAACGCTAACTTATTTATTTCATCCGGATAATCGGAGAATTATTTTCAGCTAGGCACCTACGCTTTTTTATACGGATAAAAAACCGGTCAAACGTGAGATAAAGTTGGTGCTTGATATGTATAAAATGGGTAAGTATCCATATTTCTATGAAAGTGTTTTGGGATCTGAAATAGTCATATCATAGTTCCTTCTTGATGAACCCGATGATCGTATTGATTCGATATTCAAATTTCACTGTTAACACTTACTGAATGTTTTTCATTAATTTTAATATTATGTTTAAGAAGAGTAACTTGGTTTCGTCTTATTTTATCTTCTTTATAAAATGAGTGATAAGTGCGGTGATTCTAATATAATTATTCAAAACAATGTCTGGGTGACAATAATCATGTTCAAACCCATAAATTTGCATAAGTACAGTACCTAATGTTAAAATGTTGATAAAAACATTTTACAGCGGTGAAATTAGCGCTATAATGCTAAACTAACCAAAGCAAACTGGTCGTCTAACCCTACAACAACCGCATCGCATTAAAGCTTCCAACTTTCTACATAACAACGGACATTCATTTTTAAGACATCATTGTTTAAAAAAAAATATTGACTACATTCGATATTCAAAACTTGATGTTGAGGGTATGAAATTGTCTAAATATAAGTACCTAATCTTTATTGAAGTTTTATTTGATAGTAAATCTTACAATATTCAGGACAAGGAAATAACCACCATAAACTACTGTGAACTAAACAGGTTTACCGTATGTACTACTTAGAGAGTTTCATCAGTCTGAAAATCTACGTGAAAAACAGACAAAGGCAGAAGAAATGGTAAATTTATCTGCAGGTAACTTTAAGAATGATTTATAAGTATAAGCAACCATAATTTAGAAAACAAAAGACATTTATTTACTTATTCGTTTTCAGACATAAAATTATTACTTATCTAATTTTACATTGCATTTTATATGTACATCACACTTCCTGTATGTAAATAAGACGAAGAGCGACATAAACTGGTCATTAGCGATTATTTCTGGTTTTTACACAGGTTTTACCTCAAATCTATCTTCAGTTTCATTCTGGCGGTGATCGCTCTTGACGTTTACAGGGAACAACACTCCAAACACCCACCCTCGCCGGCCCTCCCCCCGCGGCCCTGTTACCCCGCCTCCACTCTTCTCGCTACCCTGAAAATTTTCCTATACCACGAAATATCTTGGTTCACGAGAAATTTTCGCTATGACCTTACCATTACTCGTCGGGCCGAGTGTTTACTGTTTACGACTAGTTTTACACCATTCTATAATACCGAGACCCTTTTAGTATAAGGGTTCCTAAGGAACGGTTACTTTTCATATGAATTCAGAGCATCTAGAATTATTGCAGATAGGCATGACGTGTTGTAAAAACACTATGCTTACCCCTTGCTGTTCGTGTGCTGTACATTATATAAATACCATAAATACTTACAAATTGACTTATAAGTGTAGGGCGATGTTATCAACACGGATGCCTATTGATAAGTACATACCTATTACATATTCATTGATATCGCGGTCTCGTACAGTTGTAGAACAAAACTCCTGTAGCAGTGTCGGGTATAGAAGGTATAATATTCTCTTCGTACCTCCTTACGACCTAAAAAAAGCACGTAGACATTTCCTTTTCTAAGAAAAAATATAAAACCAGATGTAAACTGAAATAAGGTTTTGGCGATAGGGGTAAATAGGATGAAGCAATAAACTTTACAAATTAGAAATTTGCGACTGCAATTTTTTAAACATTATGACGTAAGTAATTATTATACTCCACTTCTTATAAATACGTTAGATAAATAATGTAATGAAAAAAATTAAACGTTCCTAATGTAAATTTCAATGTAAGGGCCAAATAAATTCAGTTAGATATTTCACGAAAAATACGAAGGTATGTATTTACCATCTACAAATACATATATGATTTTGAACAATAACTGTCGTTATTTGTCGAATACAATAAGTGGACTTTAAATAGGAACTTAATTTTAGCATTCATTAAAACTTGTGTTTTACTGAACTAAAAAAATTTACCGCACGAAAATGACCCTCAAAATCTAGTGATTGAAAAAAGCTTACTGATTATTTAAAAGCTCCGTTTTCAACACTAAAAGTATTGTTCCGCCACGATGCTACATTTTGCGAAAAAAATTATTTAACTTACCTACGTGTAAAACTTATATTTTAGTACCTATATGCATCCTCACCTATCATATATCGGAATAAATAGGTACTTCGTAATACGGAATATAAAAAATACGATAACCTTTATATATTTAAAATACGCTACGCTACGCTTGACTTGCTAGTCTACGAAACTGCAGCTAGTCTACGAAAATCGACTTGTTTTTTCTTTCAATTTAAAATCCAACACCCCTTTCCCGTTTCACACTTCATTATTATAAACTTATGAAACTGTATTTTGGTCGATTTCCGTTGAACCTTTTTAAGATGCGCTGAATTCATATATTACCTATGTACCTAACCCAATTTCCAGGCAATACTAAACCTCTAACGATAAACTGCTTGATATGCTACCTCGAGCAAGACTCAAAGCAAGGCATAATATTACTAGCTGTTGTCTAGATATATACTCACATCCAAAACAATGTTTTTTTTACAATAAGTAGCCTATATCTATTCTATCTCCAACGTCCAAACTATCTGTAGGTACTAGATACGAAAATTAATTAAAATTTGTTGACAATGAAACAAACAGTAGCTGTGTAGTTATTGGCTATGTTCTCATTTATAAATTTGGATAATATTGAAATTAAGGTTCACTAGAAGGATTCGCTAGTTTCTCGTTCGGTTACGCTATGATTACAAACGAAGACGTATTTAATACGGTATATTTGATAAGATGTTATAACTAACCATAGAGAAGGTACCATAAAAAATATCAACAACAAGTAAAAAGACATAAAAGAATAAGATAAATTAATAAGATCATGGATAACTTGATTACGATGTTGCACATTCGACAACCCTTCATCTAAGCAATATAGGCCTGGTTGTTCCAAACGTACAATCACCCTAGCGTGGGCGTAGCCAGAAGAGGGGTTATAGGGGAGCACTGCCCCCACCCTTGAAATAAATTAATTTTAAATCTACCTCTCCAAATAACTGAAACTATTTCTTCAATTTTGTTTATAATCTAATCTAGCTACGTTTTGCACCTTGGTACCTAATTTTCTTTACAGAGAAAATCGCTCGAATGCGTAAACGGCATTTCTTAAATCAGAAGGCCTTTCATTTATAAATACCGGTCAAATTTAATCACTGGCGTTTCCATCCCGCCCGGAAACAATGGAAGATTTGTCTTCAAAATCGCTCTTCCTTTTTAGTATTTCCATTAATATGTACCTAAACCGAGTAGGTATAAAAGGCTGTTTTTTTATGGTATTACTCGGCAAACGAGCTGGTAGGTACCACCACCTATGGACATCTGCAATACCAAAGAAGTTGCAGATGCGTTGCCGAGCTAAGGAAAAGGGAGGGGAAGGAAAAAATCCTCCGGTGCTCCATATCTGATCGGTCGATCGGTAAAAAATCTTACTTATTTTATCTAGTTACTCAAAAGAATTCCATTTCGTACTAGTCCAAGGTACTTTGATGGTGACCAGTATTCGAGTATTTTGGCAGGTCGTCATCCAAAAAAAGGGAGATACTACGTCACTATTCACCTTCAAATATCTTATGAATTGAATAAAAAAAAAAAATTTATAAGCTTCTAAAAGTCGACAAAGCAAGCATCCTGCTTTCTAGAAATAAGTAATCTTAGTAGGACAACACAGGAAAACAAATGAACGGTGAAGGCAATGAGAAAAACATCTTTTAATTGCATGGGTGTAGGAATATTGTAGGAGCACACAACATCCGTGGATAAAGATTCTATATGGAACAAAGAAACCACTACCCACACAAAGCGCTCTCCATATCCATACTGCAACTTGCAGAAGTATGTACTTACTGTAAGCATACCTAAGTTGCAGATAAGTTATTAAAAATATTAAAGAGTATGTATAATATTTTTTGTCTACCTATCCGCAATATAAACTAACTAGGTACCTACATTAACTAATGAGATTGCAATATAACCCTAAAATGAAGAAGAAAGGTTTAAGCAAGAATAGATTAAGTTAAGATTTATTAGACTGAAAGGCGACCTTTTAGAAGAAATAGAGATGACGTCGCCTCAAAGACGTAAATTTAAATTGTGAAGGCAAAATTTCGACATGGCGGGTGGGGGTCGCGGTGGCTTAGCGGTCATGGCGTCTGGTGTACTTAACCAGAAGACGCAGGTTCGAATCCTGCCCGCGGTCGTATTTTTCCTTCACTAAAATAACTTAAGAAATAGAGATGACTAAATCAGCTCTAATTATAGTTTTATTAATACATCATAATTACGTCACAATAGACCTAAATGCACACATACAGTACAAAAGCCTGTTCTACATTCATCGCACAAAATACGCCCCAGCGTCATAGTAAATGAAGTTGCAATAATTCACCCCCGGTTACCGGATATGTGCCTTTCGTAGCCTGACTACGAAGCCTCGACTGGTTGGACGATCAGTCGGCCGACCGGTCGGCACACTAAGCAAGGACCTCTCTCCGTTGGGAATTAGATAATTTAGATGCTTAACTAATCGTTAATTACTCGCTGGGCTTTGTCAGTTTGTTAGGTATTTTTATTGCAGTAAAAGTTTGTGTTTTCTTCGTAATAACATAGATTGTTTAATGTATTTAAATTCATGTTTTTAGCTTAGGTAATTAGGTATGCAGTCTTATTTACTTTCTGGGCGATTGGCTGTTTCAGCATAATTATTCGTATTTCAGTTTCGTATCAGATAAAAGGCCGATATTTGTAACCTCTGTACCTGGTACCTTAGGTACTCTTATTACTCGGCGTATGTAACGATTAGGCACTGTCCTATTTATTATTCCTTTATATCGTCTACTAGGATGATTCCACTCGGTAGTGTTGCAAATTCTCCCGTTTACTTGCGGTAATCTAACTTGGGCTGTTTACCTGTTTGTATACGATACGAACTCGAGTGAGGCACGTGCCGATAGGATTGTAGAGTAATATGCTGAATAGATGGGCGTTACCGTTCGGGCCGACGAACGGGCCCCGATGGGCCGGGGAGTCCATGTGTGTGTTTAATGTTTTCGTTGCCCTTTTAGTACTATGGTATGAGTGTAAATAAGTAGGTATGCCTTTACAAAATTTTCGCTGAGACACGAAATTAAACCAGGGAATGAATATGTAGATTTTGTTCATTGGAAAAGGAGGTAGCTACTATAATTGGTGAGAATAGGAATCGCTGTGACCCCGATCACCACTCTGGTAAAACCAAGTTCAAGTTCAATATAAATAAATAAATATTAAGCGTCATGCGTTATTGAGTCTGGTTGCACGGTTCCAAAAAGTTCGTTTACATAATATACATACCATTACGCCTGTCCCCGAAGGGTTAGGCTGAGGTGTACTAGTGTACACCCACATTTCGCCGGTATGTTTAGGTGCCATGTTATAGGGGGCAAGCCTTTTACCATTCATCGGGCACAAATCTAGACTCCGTGCTGCTACTAAGAATTTCATAGAAAAACCCAAAAACACTGCTCGATACCCAGTTGGTATTAAACCCAAGACCCCTAGCGTAGCAGTCACGCTTAGGACCACTAGACTAATGAGGCAGTTTGTTAAATAGATCAGATAAATTTTAAATCGACCAGTATTTTGTAATAAGTACTAAAACTTGAAGGTAAATGTGGTGTAAATAAAGAATTTTTATTTATAAATTTATTTTTAAATAAATCGGAGAGTACTAGTAGTATTTAATAATATCGTAAGCATGCCCAGTAAGAGGCATAAATAACTCTTCAGTATGTATATATAAGTAGGTAATTTTTCTAGGCCCAAGCTTGTTGATTTGGCCTAAGCCGTTTTGATCCATTACTCCTTGCAATATATACGCCGCCCGCCATCATCCAAGCTTCGATCTCTTTTAGTATATTGACAACAACATATGAAAGTCATTTGATTGTCATGTTTACGTCATACACAATCTGCAGTCAATTCTGCTCAAGCCTCAGAAATTTTAAAAAACACCAAAAAAATACGTAAATTCACGAAATCTTGTTCTACTAACTATCGCTACGTTACAATGAAGTACAGGAAGGCAATGTCGCCATGCAGCAGCGTGACTTCATATTCTTACTGCTCGTCTGCTTCGGAGTCTACAGCAAAGAGTGAGAACCATGCTTACAACAAAATAAGGTCCGGCCTTCGGAAATCTAATCCAGCTGCGATAGTGCTATGGGCTTTTCACAACTTGCCCTCTAGAAACGGCCTCACTTCCCGAAGAGTGATTGGATTCCTAAAGAAGCATAACAAAGTTGTAGATGACCCGAAGCGAACAGGCAAGTCCATCGGCGCCATAATGAGGTGTGCAGTAGACTTCGGCCTCTTAGAGAAACGTGGCAATAAATATTACCTTGTTTCCGGAAACCGTTAGAGTTTGTGTTTGTTACGTTTTGTGTACTATTTTGGAGACCTATTTTTTTTTATTTGTTGTACCTTTGCGTTTGACTAAGCTAGGTACAATTTGTAACGCCTGAATGTTAACAAAGCTTATTTGTTATGAATATATTATATGGAAACATTTATGAATACTTACACATTTTTTGTATTATTTTTTAAATATATACCATATTTAACCAGCTAATCTGTATGATTTTATTTAGATAGTTAGCCTCACATTATCGTTACTATAAAAAGGAGAATATTCATTAACAAAAAAAAATTGGCTCAATAATAATAATAATATATTTCGCTTCACAAACTTGTATTTACATGATTGATTGCTTACTTAAAATATATTTAGTTAAGTTACCAAACAACAATTCATAAACCATAAATACTTAATAGGTGTACTTATACTGATTTTATACTACATACGGCGTTTAAAAAGCTTTGAAAAATAAAAACAGTCAAAATGTGGTGGAATGCTTACATACGACAACACCTAGGCAAACAGCCAATCTTTATAATTATAAACTGTTGCTTTAAACCGCAATATGTGATAGAATAGATTTAACAGCACATAGTACATATTTAACAGTGATACAACAATACTGTATTTACAACGTAATGAACACTGTAATATCATTTTTAATTCATGCAGTCAAGTTTGGAAACTTATAGGAGGAAGGTCCTAATTAATTGCGACATTAATATTCATCAGGGATAAAACAATTGATCAAACATTTGTGTTGGGCTCAGATGTTGGCTCCAACATTGGGGCCCGACTTGACTGCACACTACTAACAACTGGCTAGGTATATAAGTGTCTACGACGGGTGACGATCGCCTTAGAACAGCAAGTCTTCATCGCCCTCATCAAGCAGATTCGCGATGTCGCGCACATCCTGGCCAGTTAACAACATCGCCTGTTTACGCTGGAATTAACAATATTACACTTCATCATCTGCTAATATTAAAGTGATAGCTGTTTTCAAACAGAGGTACGGCTACAAATCATCATCATCATCAACCCTTAAATTGTCCCACTGCTGGGCGCTGGAACTCCTCGTAGAATGAAAGGGATTAGGCTGTAGTACGCCACGCTAGCCTGCTTCGGGTTGACATACTTCACACGCCGTCGAGAAAATCTCTCAAGCATGCAAGTTTCCTCACGATATTTTCCTTCACCGTTTAAGCGCGTGATAATACGCACACGCGGCTACACATCAAGCTATACAAATCCAGTATCGACTGACCTCGCATTGTGAACGCTTTCCGCACAATGCCAGTAGCCAATACTGGATTTGTATAGCTTGATGTGTAGCCGTATGTACAACGGCTTTTGCACTTACTACTTTGATCTTCAAAAAAATATTATCGGATAAACGTCCTCTGCATTATAAATTTATCTACCATGAAAATAATTATAGTGACACAACTAGACCATTCATCTATTTACAACCAGACAAAAAATTCGAATCCCTATATGTACATCAAATGGAGAAATTTTAATCTTCATTGTATTCCACTAACAATAATCTAAATCAGAGGCTGAAAAGAAAAGATATTATGTTATACAGTGCCTCCACTGTATAAACATATCTTTTCTTTTCATGCAGGATTTCAGTGCGGGGGGGGGGGGCTACAACTAAGAAACTAGAATATTATTAAACTTAATTTAGGATTTGTTATGGGGCGCACCCAGATTCTTTTGGGGGACTTGGACCGTCTTCGCCCCCCCGTGGATACGCCACTGCGTTTATATACAAAAGGGTCATGTGTTCCTAGGAAGGCTGTTAAGAGGGGACTCTAGTCCTGAGGAATTTGAAAAATAGGTATTTGAAGAAACTATTACCGTCGCGCTGCACCTCCAGTCTCTCCCCGTAAAGTGCGAAAAGGACAACTGCAGCTTAGGATGATTTTACCTACAAAAACCTTGACCAAAAGACGTTTCGTATTCTGCTGGTTTCTTCTTCAAAAGTGGATTGATCTAAACAATTTATATATCAACATTTAGAGGAAAAGCATGTCTATGCTTCTATTATTTTATTTTTTGTTAAAAACTTTTCAAATTTGTCTGATAGTCGCCTGAACATGACTGTAAAAACGGGCTTTTTTTTCCGAGTTTTTGTATCGTAAATTAAATAATAGAGGCCCGTATGAATTAGATTTACATTTTTTGGAAAAATATCATTGTTCGAGCGTCATTATCTACGAAGAAAACAGCAGAATGCGTTTGTATGGAGTATGGCTCAACTCAATAGAGTACTCTCTTAAAACAAAACAATAACTTCATAACTGTGAATGTTGAATTTTTAGTATTTGATAAAAATATGCCAATAAAAGATATTTCATCAACTCACCGCTTCAGCCTTTTCTTTGAGGATCTTCTTCTTGTCCTGGATCTTCTTCAGCCGGTAAAACTCCTCACGCTCCAGCTCGTCCAACTCAGAGATGATGTAAGCCAAAGTGCGCTCCAATCGGGGGATGATTACTGGAATATATTTAAGGTTATTTATATTTTTATAACATAACATACCATCACGCCTGTATTCCCCGAAGGGTTAGGCAGAGGTGTACTAATGTAGGTACACCCACATTTTGCCGGTATGTTTAGGTCCCATGTAATGGGGGGCGAGTCTATTGCCATTAACTGGGCACAAATCCAGACTCCCGAGCTGCTACTGAGAATTCCTTGGAAAGCCCAATAACACTTTGCTCGACCTCGGGATCGAATCAGTCGCGCTTAGCATAGGACCACTAGACTAATGAGGCAGTCCAAGTATATCATAAGTATATGTAGTCCATATTTTAAGACTTACTATTACATAACCTCGACAAATGTCGAGTATACACATGTCTATACATTATAAACATTTAAATGTACCGACATTCCATGACATTTGACTAGTGTGGTCATTAAAACTATATAAATAGTCTCTATGGCATAGTTCTCCATTCAACAAAGGAGGACCTATGTAAAGAGCCTAAAGCTAAAAGTACAAGACTTAAACAGAGCCCTCTATCCATTGACATGCTGCTTTGTAACACCCTTACACAAGCTAACAACACCTCTAATATGGATGACTAGCTTTCCGCCCACGGCTTCGCCCGCGTGGTTTCTCGGCTTTTCTGCATTTAATTATTTCCCGTTTTTGCAACATTTTTCATTTATGCTCCGCTCCTATTGGTCTTAGCGTGATGATATATATATATATAATAGCCTATAGCCTTCCTCGATAAATGAGCTATCTAACACTGAAAGAATTTTTCAAATCGGACCCGTAGTTCCTGAGATTAGCGCGTTCAAGCAAACAAACAAACAAACTCTTCAGCTTTATAATATAAGTATTGATGTGGTCCCACATCAAAAGCAACTGCTACTGCTGCTACCACTGCCCATGACGTGCATCATGCATCCTTTAGAATTCCCATTTGACATAACTAATTTATAGTTTGTACACCCATTTTATGATATCACTGCACTTAAAAACATCTTAAAAATATTTTCTTGGCATCATTTACCATCCCAGTGCTGGGCATGGGGTAGTCCATCATGCTTGCCTGCTTGTGACTTTACTTATCAGGCAGTATTTACTTATCAGACATCTCACTAATCCAATCAATCAATGCTCATAGTAATATCAACTTATGCAAAGACTAAAGAATATTATATATATAATTACTTTAGTACAAGAAATAATAACTAATCTGAGTTATGAAAATTGTTATATAGAATCATTTATTGACGCTATTAATGTGTTGTTTTTAAACACAATAAAAAATTTTATTAAATGTATTAGTCCTTTCAATTCAAGAAAATAAAAATAAAAATATCTCTTTGGTGTCTTATTTTTTAATAAGACACCAAAGAGATATTTTTATTAACGCAGGATAAAAAAAAAGGCTTTTTAATTTCTGTAAAGTAATAAACTACAGACACAATAAAAACCATTCCTCTTGGGCACCGGCCTTATGTGAATATGGACTTAAGTACTTAACTTAAGAAGCGGCGGTAGCCTAATGGCTAGGGCGTCGGACTTGCGATCATGCAGTTGCCAGTTCACACCCCAACCATTGCACTACCGACATGAACCCACTCGTAACACAAGCATTTAGCTTAGTAAGATGGGTTAACAAGATTACTAGTAATGTGTGACCCACATTCCTAGTAGGCTTTAAAAAAAAAACATTGCAATACAATCAAATCATTAACTCACCATGCTCAATAGCATTTACACGCCTGTTGGTAATCTTAATGACCTCATCCAGGGTCACGAAAGATGTCTGCAGAGAAGCCAACTCCACCAGAAGTTTCACAGCGCTTTGGAAGTTCTTCTTTAGCTTAGTCAGTTGCTGACCACCTCGGGCCAAACCGGCCAGCTCATATGTGTCAGTACCATCTTGGTAAGACTCGAAGACTGGGAGTGTTACACCTTAAATGGGAGAATTAAATATTAATCACAACTTAGTCCTAGCTAAACCACACCAACCAATAATTACTTATCAAAATCCTGCCTTCAATCAGATTATTATGGGTAATTTGTACATAATATGGTGTTCAGCATCTAAATAAATCTTGATTTTATAAATGCTGCTCTTTTTTCAGTTATAAATAAACAATCAGCTGATTACAAAGAAACACTAGCTTCTTATAATACACTTTTCTATATAATTTCTTTTATTTAGGTCATGTCAATAAAAGATCAATATTGTCCTGGACAGTTTCCAAATTAAAAAAGGATTACCTACCAGCAACATTGTCTTTCTTTGAGCGGATCTTGATCTGAGCTTTAGTGACATTCTGCAGAACCACCTGGTTAAAGTCTCCTGTTGTAAACTTAGCTTCAGCCAATGAGAAAGCAGCCTCTTTCATCACTTCACCCATAAGGGTTTTTGTCTGAAAAAAGAACAAAATTTTATTGATATATGATTCTCTTTAGTTGTATTCCACCTGTACGTTATTATTTTTATATAAATATAAACGGAAATTTTATATTTTATTCAATTTAAACTGGTCAGAAGGTCAAAACTTGAGCGTCCCAATTATCAGTTTTATGAAATGAATCAGTAAGATTGCGATCACTTACCTCAATAATTTTGCCCAAAATCATACGGAACCTCACTTGGAGGGCGTCAGCCTTCTTCTTCAAGAGACCATGGCCTTTCTGTGCACCAGCCAGACGGGCCTTCGTCAACATCTGAGCGCTAAAATCAGGACAAATTACATCGTGAATCCGAGACAGATCAAACGCAAAAGTTGGCACATTCCTAAGTTAAACAGAAATACTGTATTATGAACAAAACTTACCCCCGAGAAGGGAAAATCGCTAATCTATCTTTTCCAGACATATTGATTTAGGAAATTATTTGGCGTTTTATCCCTTTTCAGGACTTCTTTACTCCCAAACCTAAATCACCTGATGACAGACGACAAGTGATAAAATATTGTCTATGAATGGTCTTGTGATCTCGCGCAGTGAAAAAATTAAATTGACACATATTAATGAAATTGTTAAAAATATTTTTTCATAAAGTGTATTCATTACATATTATATTATCTAAAATGTGACAAAGATTTTATTTATTAATAATTGTTATAATAATAATGAAAAGTTCTAACTAGTTCGATCGTTACTTTTGATAGATAGAGAAGTGCTTACACGATCGAAAGATTGTTTTAAATAGCTTGATGTGTAGCTGTGTGTACACATATAAATGGCCTTTTTTAGTCGACATGCGACCAAACTCAAAACTAAAAGCAGTTACAGCCTTAATACGTCAGTCAATACTGCGGAGCGTGCTCGCCTAGTGGCTGTGGGTGAATGGGAATCAGGTCTCTGGCTTCGGGCACTTCCTTCATCCAACATAGGGACCATGTTGGATGACACAACTTTTCGGCTTGCTACTTGTCTTCGTCTTGGCGCTCCTTGTGTTACCCCGCATAGCTGTCGTTGCGGCGAGGCTGTCGACAGCCTCGGATATCATAGCCTACCATGTTACAGGAGTGCAGGCCGCATTGCACGACATGCCAGCATTAACAACATCCTCCGTCGTGCTGTTGCCACCGCCAGCTGTTTTAGAACCTAATGGCTTGCTACGTGACGATGGGAAGAGACCAGATGGTATGTCGCTTTTGCCTTGGAAAATGGGTAGGCCTTTGGTGTGGGATGCAACTTTTGTCGACACCCTTGCTCCATCCCATCTTCTCAGCTCAGCTAGCTGCGCTGGCGCTGCTGCTGCTGCCGAGGAGACTCTCAAACGGCGCAAATATAGCAACCTGTCGGGCAGCTATATATTTGAGCCGTTTGAGGTCGAAACGCTCGGGTCATGGGGTCCGAGTGCTCGTCTCCTCTACAAAGAAATATCTCGGAGACAAGTCGATGCGTCGACTTGCCTCGCGTGATCAGAGGGCTGGCTTAATCCTAGGGGAGCGTATAAGCATTGCCATTCAATGTGGCAATGCTGCCAGCCTTTAGGGTTCAATGCCAGACGACAGCGATGCCGAGGAATACTTTGACGCCTAATCGCGGCTCACTATTTTTTTTTGTTCTTTGTTAGTTTTTATTGTTTTTTTCTTTGTTTCTTTTCTTTTGGAATGTAAAATATGTAAATAGTTTAGATAAAAGCAGTTCTAGTAGTACTCTTGGTAAAAAAAAAACGAGAACCGTCACTGTCACAAATCTTGACAATTCCTCAAGTGTCAAAATATTCATGTTCATGTCATTATTCAAAGAAATGTCATCGAAAACGAAGATGTAAAAAAAACAATTAACCCAAAATAAATAAACAAAAACCATTACCTGTTTTTAATCATTTATATTGTAATGGAAACATTTCAATGTCTGGACACTTAAAACTAATAGAGCATTATTATTTCTGTGCAATTCTTATTTGAATCTACTTATAAACGATGGTGGATACGAGTTCAACAAGTTTATGTAGAATATGTCTGGAGGACACAGCAACAATTCCAATATTTGAAAAGCCAGTAATAGGTGATAATATACATTCAAAACTTACTTACTGTCTACAATGCGAAAAGGTAAGAATGTGAATTCATTATTTTATAAGCCAAAAAGTTTACCTTGTTTTCTTATAAGAACTGTAAATTCCAGATAGAAGATGTTGCAGGATTACCACGTCATATATGTTCAACGTGCAATAATACATTAGACACTTTATATAATTTTATTAATAAATTTAGAGAGACTTGTAAAGTATTACAAAATGATCTTCTAGTAAAAAAGGAAGATTATAGTTATACAAGCAATTATCTTGGGACCGAAATAGAAATAGATGTAAAAGCTATAAAATCTGAAACAGTTGATTCCTATCATGATGGTTTTGATGTTTGTGAAGACACATTACCATTAAACATAAATCATACTGTTAAAAAGGAACCTATTACAAAAGAACCAAGATCTCAGAAAACCAAAACAAAAGCACAAACTCGTAACAGAACTAACAAGATAGCATCTTCTATATTAGAAGGAAATTATTATTGGAATGGAGATACATGGTGGTAATATATTTGATTTTATATCACTTGACTGTCCCATTTATACGTCCAATTAGTGCCTAAATAATGTTAAAATAAAAACCACACTATCTATTTCAGTATGAAAATAGGTCAAACAACATTAAAAAAAATAGGAGGCAGTTATATCAAAGAGCCAAAACCAAGGCCACAGACCAAAATAAAATTGCCACATGTGAAGACAACAACTACAGAAAAACTGTGCGATCTCTGTGGAGATGTTTTTAAAAATAATGAAAAACTGTCTATCCATAAGAAGAAAGTACATTTCAAAAATCCAGTGAAATGTCCCAAATGCCCAAGAGTTTGTATAACAGATTATTATTTAAATAGGCATATAAAAAGGAAACATGAAGTTCACAGAGAATTTATTTGCTCATCATGTGGTCTAGGATTTGCATTTAAAGGGGAATTGACATCTCATTTTAAAAATGTACATGAAAAGCATTCACGACCTAAGAAAACATATTCATGTAAATACTGTGATAAAACGTATAAATGCTCAAAGTCTATCGTTATTCATGAGAGATCTGTGCACACAGGTAAGGAAAGGTTTTTTTTTTCCTAATTTTATGGTAATTTTTCTGAAAATATTATAATTTTTGGGCTTGGCATTAATACTTGGCATTGATAATGAGAATAGTTTCTTATATATGTATATCATACTATACTAAATAAATTCCAAAAAAGGAAGCTGCAACAACTTGGAAAAAGATAGACATATATTTTCACATAATAAAGGCTAAAACTAAAGTTTGGAAAAAATAAAATGAGCTTTTAACCTTAATGAAGTGAAATATTTTTTTAAATGAAGTGTAAAGTTTATCCCTATATTGCAACTGGTATCTCAATGTATGGGCAACATCAGTATTGCTTATTTATTGGTTCCTAAAGTCATTATCAGTCAGACCCTGCACTTGTTTAATACCAAAATGGTATAAAATAAGAAGGCTACAAATTCCCTTTATGGTCATTTCAGGTCAAAGACCAGCTGAATGTTCTGTCTGTAACACCAGTTTCTATCATGAAGATTACCTTAGAGAACACATGAGGTTGCATACTGGAGAAACTCCTTTTAAATGTCCCATTTGTGGGCGAGGGTATGCACAGAGAGGTAACATGAAAAGCCACCTTCGAATCCACAGGATATCAGAACTTGATGCTATCACATTGAGTAAACTGAAGCCAAATTACCTGAAACTACTAAAAGTGTAAAATACAAAGTTGTTTTTATACTTGTTCTAATGTTTATTAATGTTGTTATTCAAAGGATTAGTTTGTTAACATATATGGTACTTTCAAAAAGTCCATGGAAGATTATGATTGTATGTCATTTTGATGAGCTGTAACATCCAATGGAGCATAAAGTTTAACTCTTTATTTTAAGTAAAAGTGGGTAGGAGGGTTTGATTTTATAATTTAGACTTGGGCTTGGTAGCCACCCCAGACAGACAAACTGATGAAAACAAACTAAAAGCTAACATTGTCTTTGAGATTGCAACTTAATTATCATAAAATAAGTTATAATATGATTCATCAACTACAACATTTGCTGTGCCGTTCTACCAAACGCCGCCAGGCCATTTTCATTCACCATTTTTGTACTAGTCTATTTTAATATGTGCTTTTGTTCGTATTTAGAACACCAAAGTTTACTAGTGTAATGACACTATTCTAATAATACAGCAGACCCTCAAAGTGAGACATTCTTCATTTAACGTATTATTTACTTTAATTAGTTTACAAAATATTCTACTTATCCAGAATATGTGCCTAATTAGGTTTTAAATGGTAAAGTACCTATTTTATTTTTCGTCTAATGTTATGTTTTAACGATTTTTATTATTATTATTTGAATGAAAAACGAGAAACTTCTTGCATGAAGGAGATATTTTATAAACACTGTTAAAACTTGAAAATGTTACTTTTAAAAATATTGTTTTAAGTGAGTAATTATGTGTGTAAGGGGCTGTCCATTAATCATGTGATGTTTTTTTTGGCATTTTTAAACCCCCCTCCCCCTTGGTGATACATGGTGAGGTTTAAGACTAACCCCCCCACCCCACCCCTATATCACGTGTATTTTTTTGTACCTACAAAAATCTCATTTTTTTTGTAAAATTGCGGCGCGTATACCAGAAATGAATACACGTGATATATTACTACACCCCCCTCCCCCCTCGTGATATTACGTGATTTTTTATGGACCCCTCCCCCCTCTTTCGAGCCTCATGTGATTAATGGACAGCCCCTAATAGGTTTGTTTTCTGTTAAATTTAAGAGAATAATGAAAAAATATTTTAATTTTTCTTAAAAATATAATTTAAATTACAATATTTATTTTTCTTTAACAACAACAACAAATCTTCATGTTTCTTGTGACAATTACTAAAGAGCAGTATGATATCGTAATAAGCCACTTCTAGTTCTCTCTGATAACCTGGAATGAAAAATGTTTATAAAAGTACATAAAAAAACACTATAATACTGTCTGACCTGGGAATCAAACCCAGGACCTCTAGCGTAGCAGTCGCACTCAGAACCACTTAAGGAAATTGACGATGAAACAAAATAACCATTATGTAATTATGCAAGGTCAGTATAGCCATTTAAATACATAAACAATGTTTATAAGAGGGATAAAATATAAGTTGTCATACTCTTTTAATGATGATGATATATCTCTAAAACACTTCAATTTCTCCTCTTCAATACTGGTCAAATAATTAATTTTGTTCATCTCCATTTCCTTCAGTCTTAATTCTTCTCCTTTCAGCTTCAACTCTAGTGCTCTCAGTCTTAACTCTTCTCCTTTCTGCTGTACTCTTTCTTTTTCTATTTTTAATGTTGTTCTTACTTTATATTCTTCTAATGAGACCTTTCTCTTTTTAAATACATTTTCTGAAACTATAATTTTGTTGATAGTTTTAAAAACATACAAAGTTTCAGGCAATTAAAACATTGTTCCAAGATTATTATTGCTTACCTCTTAATTTAACTTTTTGGTCATATTCTGATGATTCTTCTTCTTCTTGTTCTTCTAACTTATCATCTGAAACATGAACTATTAAATAGTAAATATGGATAAATGTCCTGCAGTTTATACAATTATGCAGGTGATTGTTTCGCACAGTTTCAGCAGAATAATGTCATCTCACCTTGTAAAATATCATCTACATCACAGAATTTACTATCAACTCTATCATAACAGTGTGAACCCTTCTCATCATCCTCATCTGAAGTTGTTTTGTCCTTGGATTCCATGTCACCATCACCATAGTCTGCATTTAAAAATTCCACCTGAAAGTCATCTTTAGGGTCTGATACCTCTTCTTTGCTTACTACCTGAAAATTTAACAAAATGGTCATATATATGAATCAGTTATGTTTTGTGAGGCAGGCCTTCTTTCAGCAGTGGACATCATTTGACTGATATGATGATGATGATAAAAAAAATTTGTGATTTTTGTAGTTTGTATGTATATTTTTTAAAGTGAGAAAAGTTATTATGGTCTACTACCACCCAGGGCTATCTGCTGAGTATGCTGAGGTAATTAATAGGTGTTGGTTTCCATTTGGTAACAACCCTGGCAATGATATTCTGATTCTATGTGGAAGGAAGTAGGAAGTATCTCATGCTGATCTGTCATCAAAATGACAAAGATTTGTTTTAATATCATTATTAGATAATTCGAATATTTCTATTAGATTAAATTCAGAGTAAGGTCATATTAATAAAAGTGAAAGTTTATTACCATCTCCAGTCTCAGGGCGTCATCCTTATCATCAATAGGGTAGTTGATCATCTTCAACAATCTTAGTTCTAAATTTGTTAATGTGGGTACTGGCTGTTCCATAGTATAGTTTTTTCTGCTCAGCAATATATTAGCTTTTTTCTTTGTTTTGTTCTTCCAATCAGCCCACATCTGAAATTTTATGATTATCAAATGACTCATTGGTTTAGCAGTTGCCAGTTTGGTTACTCAATGTGGATTTTTAATCGATTTTAATTAATTATTAAAATATTCAGTAGCAGCATACTTTAGTTTATGCCCAGTTGGTGGTGTTTGCGAGTTTTATAAAATAGAACCAGGGAAACTATAATGACTATAGGTAGATACATTCCCCGCTCATGGTTAGAATGTAAACTTAAACTGAAGGATATTTAGAATATTGACTGGTTCTACCAAAACCAACTGTGTTTGAACAATAAGTTAACCAATCTGATCTAGATACACAGATAAACTCACGCCTTTTGCCAACAGGGGTAGGCAGAAACTATCGACCCTCACTTGCTATGACTCTCATACTCTGATCTACAACTACTGTTATTTTAATCATGTCTTACTTTGCACCATTTCCAAGTGTTTTTGTAAACACCTCCTTCTACGGCGTTTAATTGAATAGCAATGCGCTTCCAAAAATTCTGTTTATTAGTGTTGGTGTACATTACTCTGCCGTCGACCAAAACGCCATCCTCGCTTAGCAAGTCCAGCAACTTCTTCATCTGAGCTTGATTTACACGGCTCATGTTGCACTTAATTTTAGGATTTGTAGTGAATAAAGATTGCTAAAGAAAGATCGCCTTAAACACGCTAAATTTAATTCGTGCCACCCACTTAAAGGGTCGTCCGTGCTTGTTGTGTGCTGGCTAGTGTATTAGCTTAGCATAATTCGGATTAATATAAATTCATATCAACACATAAATATTTTGTTTTAGAATTTGGAATTTAATTACTGCACTACATTCGCCTCACAATAAAATTGAAAATATTGAGAAAGTTCATATTGACATGAGATGGATATAAGAAGAATAGACAAGAACAAGGGAGACAGCATTACAAACGCATATCAGAAAAGCTCTAAAATGTAATGCATCGAAGATTCGGCGAGAGTAACAGCTGACAGCTGTTTGACAGCCAGCCATCTGTCAAAAGCAGTCTGTCTTTTGTACGCACGGCTACACGTCGAACTATACAAATCCAATTTACACTGGGCCCGCAATGTATCAAAAGCCGATACAATGCGAGGGTTGTAGTGAGCATATAACCGTGTGTGTATACAGCTACACATCAAGCTGTACAAAACCAGTTAAGACTGAACTCCCATTAAAAAGGTTTTCGCTACAATTCAAGTCCAGCTTATACTGGTTTTCATAGCTTGATGTGTAGCTGTGTACGTATTTTTTAGTTATGGCCTAAAGGCCTCTGAAGCCATGCCAAAAATATTACAAAAAAAACCATTAGTCTGTGAAGAACGAATTAATGATGTTTATCTGATCTGACTGACAGTGACAGATTTATGTTCAGCTGTGCTGTGTACGTAAATATTGCAACAAAATTGCGATCTCTCTTTGTTTTCGACACGAAATAAAGACAGTATTTTAGTAAACAGTGGATTATAGATTCTGATCAATATGCTACGTGTTAAAATTCATATAGTACTAAGTGCTTTGGGCGCCTTTTTAGGCATATCTGCATTTATATGTTTCTGCATTGTTTATGCAAACATTGAAGCCGGAATGTGGGCGCTATTATCTGGTAAGACAAGTGAATGAATCCCTGTATGCGCGCAATGAAAATAATAATGTCATCATGGAAAGTTGTTAAACATTTTAACAGCTTTCAGGCCTTGATTAGAAAATCTGTTGAAATTGGCCTCCAGACCATTTTGCTTCCAATTGTGCAGTTGTTAGTCTCTGCGATTCGTTGCGACCACGGAGGAGAGAAGAAACTCTCCTCCGTGGTTGCGACTCTGACCAATTCGTTAGGCATAGGTATATCATTTTCCTGTAATGCCATTTCCTGGTAATCCATGTTTTTTCGGTTTTTGAATTTGTAGACTTCATCCACTGATAGAAATACATGAGTTATCTTTATAATTTACTATTAAATTATCTTAATAAATTTATTTAATTACTTTATCTTTATAAAATTCAATGTTCTAGAAGCAAATTTTCTGGCAAACAAAATAATATATTTATTAATCCTATTATTTGCCTGCAACCTGAATGGGTATCAGTGGAATGACCCGTCAATGCATACAGTTTCCTCATGAGGACATAACAATAGATTTTGCATTGTGTCTACAATATGCCGCTTGACGGGTTAATAAATAAAAAATGTAGCAATTATAATATGAAGTCTTTATTTGACAGGTATTCATGCATCACTGGCTTTGATGCTGCATTGCCACTACCTCAAAGAATCACTACACGTCAACTTCTCCAGAAAAGCATTGCAATACATTGGTGACTTTGGTATGGTTGGCTTTGTCTCTGGAACTGCTTTAACACTGTTCTATCTTTTTCTGGAAATGTATTATAAAGCTGGTGAGTATTATACAATTATATCAATCATTTCAGTTGATAAAAAACAGATACTTAAATGGAATTAGGGGTTGAATGATAAGATGCTGTCTAAGGGATGAATGGAAGAAAAGGACATTGCGGCTGCAGCAACTCCAAATAAATTGGGGAAAGGGCAATTAATTGATGAAATTAATTGATGATGAAATATTTAAATGGAATAAATAGTTAATAACTTTAGTGTTCTAATTTAGTATTGTTTGTATCCAAATAAAGGTTCATTGAACTGATTAATTGTATGAATATGAAATTATCAGCCTAACTATGATTTTTATGTACCCAACTAAGGTTGGCTATCAGCTTTACAGTATTAAAAATAATTTTACAAAGAAACACTAAAAAGAAAAGCTTTTCTTTAGGTAAATCATAGCACACAAGTTGAGTGCAACTTATTGTAATAATGTAAATGTTTAGTCATTATAATTCACAAGGTGAAGTGAACTACTAATTGCTTATCATTATCATAATAACTTGTTGTATATTTAAATTACTTATATGTGTGTGTGTGACAAATATAAGTGTATATGTACACTGTGGTGCTTAGGAAATTGTAATAAGCATTGGTAGAGGACAAAGAGATTGAAAAGACTATTGAAATGTTTTTGTGGTAAGGCAGTTTTTAAAGAGTGTTAAGATAGACACCCCGCTGGTATCATTGTGCCGCGTGTCGTAGGTTCGATTCCCATACGAGGCAAATACTTGTATATTAGAGTTATTTGACGTACTTTTTTGAGTCTGGATATACTTCCGTCCGTTTTTTGTATGTTAGATAAGTCCTCCACACACAGAGCTAGTTCCTAACTGAGGGAGCTGGCTTTTTTTAAAATGTGCTATGTAACTATTACACACTTTTTGAAACTATAAATCTGTTTTCATAGACTTGTAGAAAACAGATTAAATGTAAGCCTATTTCATTTTCAATCCTTATCTTATTTATTTTCTTGTAGATGTGATGCCGATAAAAACCAGTATTATCATACGCTCGGTTTGGTCGTTCATGATGATGAAGTGGGGCCTGATGCTGTACCTTGTCACCAAGAAGTACCTGAGAACCTACAACGACCACCAACTGTTCTCAGAAAACCCTAACATTGAGGAAACGTAATTATGATATTGATTGTTAGCAAATTGCTCCATTGTAAGTGGTTTTGTTGGAATACATGCGAAATATTGAAGCTTTAAAGATAACTGGTCACAAATGGGTGGGACGCTTGGCTAAAAATTTGCTGTTAGTCATTAAATATTTTACTCAAAAAGTTATTGTATATTAGTTTATTATTAAATCTATGGTTGAAAATTTTCTTCCTAGTGAAAACCTGATACAGCTAAATGGAGTTGCAACTGTTACTGATAATGATGCAGACGAAAACACATTACCAGTGTAAAATAAGAGCTTTCTTGGTTACTGTTACACTGCACCGCATGAGATTCAACCAATAATTTAGATGTCCTAATATGAGATTCCAACAAAATAATTTAAACCACCCTCCAAATGTAAGAATAAAATAAAAAATACCAAATTATTTTAGATATAAGTTTTTAAAGAAATCTCGTTTTGGTAAAAACTTACATTAAAATTTATCATTGTATTAATTACATATCAAATACCTAGTAATGTAAGTACTAACACTTATATCTGGCTGATGCTATTGCTCTCCAAATTATTCTAGGAATCCAACAAAACCACTTAAGATAAAATTATTATGAATCTACCTACATTATAATAACTATATTCTTTTGTGATATATGCGTACCTAGCGACCTTTTATTGACTGAATTCCAAAACCATTTTCGAATATAGGCCAACTTTTGGCTGAATTATTTTATAGTTTATTCATTACTTTTTTCTGTTTAAGGGGTTCTCGGACATGTTTATTTTTTCGTTTTAAAAGTATATTATAGATTTCAAATCACATTTCATTTTCGGCTATTTTAAAATTAATGCAATTATGGATATAATTATGTTTAATTCATTTGCAAAGAAATTCATTTTCACTGACTTGACGAGGCTGTTTCGGAATGTTATACAAATTAAAATAAATTGTGTTTGTGACGCAAAAATAATTATTTTCTTCGCGTTATCAATGTGTCGACTAGCAGACAACCCGTGTTGACCCCGGAATCATGTGAAATAACATAACATAACATACCATCACGCCTGTATTCCCCGAAGGGCTAGGCAGAGGTGTACTAATGTACACCCACATTTCGCCGGTATGTTTAGATCCCATGTAATAGGGGGCGAGCCTATTGCCATTAACCGGGCACAAATCCAGACTCCGAGTTGCTACTGGGAAATCCATAGAAAACCCAATAACACTTTGCTCGACCTGGGAATCAAACCCAGGACCTCTTGCGTAGCAGTCGCGCTTGGGACCACTAGACTAACGAGGCAGTCATATTTCACATGACTGACTGCATAAAAATTACTAGCTTCGCCCCCCGGTGATACATGCACTGTCTGTCACATACATCAATATCGTATTTTTTAAAGAGAATAATCACCAATCTGAAAAATATACCTACGACCCCATTTGACTTTACACCGACTCTTTCTATTTACACTGCTAAACTACTTTCGGACAACTTCAGACAAGCTTAGTTATTTCGAACAAACTGTAGTTCCCAATCCCAGTTCCCACGCACGGGCATTTCCCAAAATCATTTCATAGCTGATGTCTATACTTTCTATGCAACTTTCAAGGTTCGAGGTTTTAAAGTTTTTGAGTCGGTGAATTCGCTTTTATACCACCACTCCCCGAAAAATTCATAGAAAATCTCACATCTGTGATGCCGACTACAACTACATACTTACATAAGATTACGTTTGTGCCCACTATCAATTTTATTATGTTCGTTCGTCCACCGCTGATCTTAGATCTTAAAGACAGCGCACACTTCAACGAAGCACAGGGTCTCGGTAGGTATCTGAAGTTAGCAACATACAGAGAGAGCTGTGAGGCAGAAAGTACAGAACGCCACTGGCATACTTCTTTTGCTTCGTCCACATTCATACATCTTGTCATACACATGCGCCGGTTGCGGGTACTACGCACCTAAGCTTTCTGAAGAACCAATAAGGTCGGTGGATATCTACTTTTTTTTTAATCTCCGTGCGGAAGTATCTAACTCGTCTGTTTATCTGTTAGGTTTTACGGCTTTCAATATAATTTGGCAAGGAGATCGATTGCATCTCGTGGAAAGACATAGGCTACCGTTACCTGCACAGTTTGAACATATATATTTTCATCAGAATAATGATCCATAAAGAATATAATAACAACATACCTGTTATGTAATAAATAGAATAAACTATAATAATTCTCGTATAATAATAAAACTTTGAAGTACCTAAAGGAATATTTGTAATACTTATCAACTGAATTATTATTATTAAATACATAATTAAACTATATCTTAATAATGTTATGAATTTACGAAGTGTTAATGCCAAGCTAACGGGTTTGGTCAATATGAAATATTGTGTTATAAAATGATAGGATTAAACGAACTTACCTGTAAGTGAAGTTCTATCCTGATTATATGGAGTAATAAGTCAGAGGTTATTAACTGTGTAGTAGGCCCTCATCTTACTCTTCGTCGCGAAATTTTTTAGAGCTAGTCATAAAAATAAAAATTTCTGCACCTGGCAACACTGATCACATCAATCATTAAGTTTAGAGCGGAGTTAATTGTAATGGGAATCATAAAATTACATAAGTAGGTACTAAGTTTGTAATTTTTGGGAGGGCGGGACCCTCTACCTCTGACTTATTACTCCATATAATCAGGATAGAACTTCACTTACAGGTAAGTTCGTTTAATCCTATCATTATATGCTGTAATAAGTCAGAGGTTATTAACTGTGTAGATGTTCAGAGAATCATAATAACACATAATCAAAATAATAAGTAGTACATAGTACACTTACTACAACCTACAGTAACTTTGTCTAAAAGTTTATCAAAAATAAAAAGTTCTCCAGATCACCTTGTGTATATTTAAAGATCGCCAGAAATATTAGAAATATTGATAAGAATCTATCTTATTAAAAAATAAATAATGTACTTAGAACAAAATATTTGAAAACTGTAAAGCTATAGAATCAACCATAAAAGATATAACTTACAGATCAACTGCGACTGCCCAATGTAAAGTATTTGGGTAGTAATTTACTGTAAATTTATAGACTACTATGGCTCTTTTACCAAGATAAGCCAATGTGGCCAATGTTAATATACTCCATTAGGTTTCCATTGTTGATGCGTTTCATGCCTGCGTGCATGAATCATGACCACAAGTATGTCTTACTTGTCCTAAGTACATAATATATTGTATCGAAGGTACACAATTACATGATTAACTGAAAATCAGGAAGAGTCTTGACTGACTCAACTGTTTCTTCCTAGAACAGCCAGGATAGTTTTTTTTTTTTTTTTTATTTTTATTAAATAAGAGTGTTAACCCCTACTATATAACTTCCGAGTATTATGTTTTCTAAATGTCTTGGCATTATAGAAAGTAAGTACCTATTCTTGTTAAAAATATTTACATAAGTAGGTAACTCTTATCTTCACTTACCTATTAATTTAAGCCAAGACAACAAAAAACGAAGCTGTTGCATAGCTGACTTTAATCTTACTTGTTAAAGTATGATCTGTCTTGAAAACTGGAGATATATCTGGCACCGAAAATTATAAAAGTAGTCATTTGATTGTCATCATTAAAATCCTGTTTTCCTTTTATTCACTTACTATGTCTATGTCATAGGCAAGAACTATAAGTAGGTGATTTTGTTGATAGTTATTTAAATAACAAAAGATTGATAGATTTGAAATAGTCAAATCATTCTTTAAGGCTTTCCTGATCATCCCAACGCCCTTGAAGTAAATTGTGGAGGGGTGCTGTTCTACTAGGAGACAAAAGAAAAAAAGAAAATCTTACAAAGGGACTGGATGTCAAAACCTCTGATACTATACAGACTATTATAAGACTATTACTAGTTTTAAAAGTGAGGATAGCAGAATTTGTGGCTTTGTTGCAAAGCCTAGTATTCTTACTGATTAGATTTCACAATATGAAAGATATTTAGTGCCATCCTTACTAACTGGCGAAAATGCATTTATAAAGATAAATTGAGAGTACCCACCTACATTTTTCTATTAAAATCTTATATAAAAACATTGAATTATGTTTTCTATGCAAATGATAGGTAGGAATATCCTACATAATTATGACTCATAACTTAAAGAAAATTCTATTCTGCAATTTTAAACTTGTTATTGGGTTTTTTTTTTTTTATAAAAAGTGTTCTGGAAAAAATTAGAAAAGTCTGTAAAATTTATCTACATTTACACAAAAGTATGACTTTTGTGTTTATTTGAACACAGGCTAACGGCAATATTATAATATTATGTGAGTCTCCATCTCTCTCCAGTGATAAATCACAAATTCTCAACTGTGATAAAATGTTGACATTTAGTCTACTTATTTGATGCACAGTCCTATAATCCAAGTAATTCTATTCACACCATTGCTAGTTTATCTTGAGCAATTTGATTTAGCATCTAGACTATATTCAATCCATCAGATACAAGTACTGACTTACTAATATTGAAGGAGTCACTTTTAAGATATTATAAGCTAAATACAGGTACCATTTAAAATTTGTTTTATGCTTATTAAGATTTTTAAGGAAAAAGTTATGTGCCTCTGAATTGGTAGGTCTATATGTATTAGGTATCTCAACCAGAACAAAGTTCTATGTAGGCAAATCCTTTTCGACCAGCATAAAAACCCTGTGGATGACATTGGCTTGTGCTCCCCTCAATTTTCAGATACCTATGTCTGAAAACCTAGAACTTAGCCAAAAAGTAGCTAAAGTTATTAGGTTACTTTTGTTAATTTTATTATAGTTATCAACTAACCACTAAGTCCATCAAATGATTTTATTTACAATTACTATTTTAGTTCGAGTACTGTTCCATATTCTATTCTACTCTCAGACCTTTATAATGGTCTCATGCTATTTGCTGAAAATGTTGTATTTTAAATACTAAAATAGTACCTCATATTGTAATTCAACCTGGTATAAAGGTTCTTAATATATGTATTAGCAAATTCTCTTTTTATCTGAAGATTCCTTAATCTTTAAGTATTCCTTGATAGGAAAGTGTAAAAAAGTCTAAATAAATAAAAGTTAAGTAACAATAAAACCTTAGGTATGCTAAGATCTGTGCTGCTAATTAACAGCTAAACAGATTATAATCTGTTTACATATTACATGTTTAAACTAAATCATGGGTTGTCTAATAGTCATACTATTCTTAGATTTAGACATCTATTGTATGATGATTCAAGGTATCAATATACCTATACCTATTGAGTAGATAGATGACCTCATATACATAGTCCTAATATATATAGATATATGAACATTCCATGGTTGGTTTCAGTATTATATAAGAACAGTCCCTCTGTTCTGCTCTCTCCTGCTGTTGATTTACCAAAACAGGTTATTTAATTTTGATGGTTTACCCAACCATTAAAAAGTTACCTAGTACTAAAAAAATATATGTATATAGATGTTTTGTGTTCAATATAACACTATATATTCTCTTATCCTCATACAGGAACCTCGAGACCATATCTTCCACTCAAACCTAGCTTTCATAATATGTATAGTATAAAATAATTTGTATGAAAACATCCCAAGTTCATAGGAGTTCATCATAATACATAGTTTAATCATAACACATCATTAGATTATAACCAATAATCTTTAAAATTTGGTTAAATAATAAGAATGTCCTTTACATGAATAAACAACATTCATCTCAATATGTGTTTGTTAATTATGAACACCATAATATTATATACCAATAAAATATTTGGTTGATTAAAATTTAATTGTAATGTGATGAACTTGTTTCACATTAAGCAAAAGGACAATAGAATTGTATTCATTATCTAGGATAACTGATTAATAGGCTGGTACCTACCTCTTACAGGTACTGTGTTTGGTACAGCATGTAAGATATACCTCATGGGGTATCCACCCTGATCTCATATGTATTGGGTCTGCTGCCATCATTTGTATTATTCCCAATGTACATGGATCTTGTAACATTTCTTGAATGTACTTTTGGCTTTGATTAAGGGTGATTCGGTTGCTACATCTGAATCCTCGGTGTCTTCTTTGTGTTGTGTTGTATACTTTTATAACTCATTATTGTAACTTCTGAATAGCATAATATCTTGACAGTTTCTACCAGTTCTCAAGGAAAAAACTTCAGCCTGCTAAGTATCCTTTGGGTTATAAGGTTTTACCCAGAAAAAGGCTTAAGGGATATATTGACAAGTGGAGCTTAGATTCTATAGCTCTCCGTTGGCATAACAGTATTTTTCAAGGTATAAAAGTATCTTTGATTTTATAAATTTAGGCCTGGTTGTGTCTATAAGCCTTTTGCTTCTTATTTATTCATGTCTTTTGCCAATATTTTATCCAGCTGTCAATAGTTCCCGTCCCATCATAATTATGTAATGACCATAATAATTCTAGTGATCATAGAGTTAAGCCGTGAGGGCATCTGGTATAGAATTTTAAGGCCTTGGAGTGTTTTAAGAAGGACGTCTTTTATACAGGTACAGATTGATAAGTACTTTTGAATTTCATATTTGTGTAGACACTCTTGTTTTCACAACCTCTACATGATTCACTAGTGTTAGAGCATAATTTACCTCGAGTTTTGATTACACTTTATTGTTATCACTTTACCCAAACTAATAGGTACCAAAAGTTAATACTTGACCATAAGGAGATAGACTGAAAGCGAAAATGCTAGTACTCTGGTAGGTATTATTCCTCTCATAGGTATACTCACCTTACACCCCAACCGTTTAGAGTATTGAACATAATATATTATGGGTCAGAGAGTAGCCTTAGGATCCCCTAAGGCTACTCTGCCTATCGCCTGTACAAGTCCCAAGGCGTACATTTAGTGATTTTTCCCCTAACAGGGGATTATATACAGTATATTGTAGGTATACATTTGAGGTAAATTATCTCATCAAAACTTCATAATGAAGTAATTGTAGGTACTCTTCCAACGGAAGAGCTGCAAGATCGACACTCGAAATTGCTAACAAAATTTGTTGTCTGAATCAGTTCAACAATAAAAACTTTTTAAATATAGCCTTTTCCACGAAAAGGTGGTAAGATGTCACACATTTTACCCTTAATTTCAGACAAAATTTATGCATTTTAAATACAACTTTGATTTTTCACCTGTCATATTTCATTGACTAAAATTTTCCTCCAAAAATCCAATTTCCTCCTCTTCATTTCTTCCATACTAACTCTAAAACACTTTAACATGGTCTTAAACCAATTTTACACTTGTAAAATTAAATATAAACACTTAAATATAAGTTTTTTACAATAAAAACAACTTTTTGCGCGACGTTTGGCGAGCGCGAAAAGAACGAATGATTGATGTGATCAGTGTTGCCAGGTGCAGAAATTTTTATTTTTATGACTAGCTCTAAAAAATTTCGCGACGAAGAGTAAGATGAGGGCCTACTACACAGTTAATAACCTCTGACTTATTACAGCATATAATGTAATATTAGATATGATTTATCAGTCGTTATATAGTGCTTTCTACGCGTAATATGATCATCGTAGAAGAGGGCTATGTCGAGGATAATTTGTCAAATTTTTCGACATACTACATCCACAAAAATTTGTTATGTCGACTGAACAGTCGATATCGATCAAAACCCTCGTCTATGTTGTATGCTACTGATAATTTGATATCGGCCCAGAATGCTATTAGGTAAGACATCTTCCTAGTGTTTTAAATAAGTTGTAGTAGTAACTGTATACTGAAATGATTATTGTCAAATGTAAATAAGAAATAAATAAACTGTTTTATATTAAAAGAGCTGAGTATTATTATTATGACGTTATCAAGTTAGTATGATCATCGGTCTAGTGGAATTCGTTCTGATTGCTTGACAGGTGGCCGAGCTTAAATTAGAAATAAAGCTGTGGCCGTTGAGCTGTCGCTAAGATGGGGGGAGTTCGAATTTGAAAGAAAACATTCAGTTCATAGAGGTGCGCGCGAAGCGCTAGCCGCAGCCGTTGCAACGTCGAGCGATGCCGCGATCACTGCTCGAAAACGCGCGCGCGTAAAATAACATTAAAAAAAAATAACACCGTGTACTAATGACAGTATTACAAGAGATATATATTATTTCAACGTAAATTTGTGTTGTACTACAAAGAACGTCGATGTGGAGGCAAGGGATTCTGCTATATTAACTTAAGTAGCGGTAAGTAAAACAGGATTTAAATAATACTAAGTTTGCGCCTCAGTGAAAGAACATGCCTCTTGAAGCCATTAGGTATGTGTTTACCCTATATTAATCGTCTTTGCAAACCTAAGAGAGTACTATACTTACTACACAATTTAAATTAACAATAGTTTAAGCACCTACCTGTGATAAAAATGATTTCGTCAGGTACCTACTTTTTTATTATTTTGTATTTTTTACCTGTAATAATATAATTCCAAATCCATCCCTACCATTAGTTCCAGCACTCTTGAACTACATAGGTAATCTAAAATTAAAAATAAGAACCTCGATTAAATGTAGAGCTAGCAGCTAGGTTAACGACCCGGTCATTAGATTTAAATTAAGAAAATATTATATGTTTTGGTCTAAGCATTATGATTTGTGATAATGTGTATTTCTGATTAATTTATCTAAGTCTCTTCTACTAAATTCATTCCTAATTTAGAGAGAAACTTCTCGTTAATTTTTTTTTATCATCATTCTCAAGCTTGTACTTAGAGCCTAACTTAAATTGGTAATTTTTAGACAAATTAATACTCCGATATTCCCTGAAGCGTTAGACAAAAAATAAAAACCAAATAACACTGCTCGATCTGGGAATCCACGGAAGAGATAATTAAGACTAAGATTAAGACCTTATTTATCTCTTCCGTGTGGGAATCGAACCCAGAATCTAGAGGATAGAACCAAAACTAACGTAGCAGTCGCGCTTACCACTAGACTAATAAGTCCTGAGCCAGTCAACTAATACGATATAAGGGTGGGTTATAATAATATTGTTATAAAAAAATAGCTACTTCTAATTTACAATAAGTATAAATTATTGTTTTGAGTAGTTAACCGACGACCAACTCCCTTGTTAGTTTAATTAAAGTCTGTTCGGTATGTTCCAATTAGTGAACCATCATCTCTCGCTTTATTTACCTCTGTCGAGATTTTACAAGTGCAGATTGCATGTAATAATAAAATTCACCGAAGACGTGTATACCTACTACCGATAGTAAACTTTATATTGATAATATAAAATGTAGGTCGTTAACCGGTAAGCAAGGTGTTTGGTGTGTAAAAGTATTTTAGATACTCACCTACTAACTGGTAGTCAAATGTAATTAAAGATATAGTTATCTCTGGGAGAAATGAAGATTAAAATATATCCAATTGCACGCGTAACAAGATTACTTACGTGTGTATGGGCTTTGTTGCTGGAAAAGTTGTCAAATACTATATTGTCTATCAATTTATAAGATAAGTGTTTCAATACATAAATAAATAAAATAGGAAAGTAATTATGAACACTAAACATTTAGGTACGATCCCAAAATTCTTGTCACGGAGTCTTTTGCAGCTAA
This sequence comes from Subacronicta megacephala, assembly GCA_958496365.1. Taxonomy (NCBI): domain Eukaryota; kingdom Metazoa; phylum Arthropoda; class Insecta; order Lepidoptera; family Noctuidae; genus Subacronicta; species Subacronicta megacephala. Next base: position 4,848,244 of record OY292525.1, read on the forward strand.
CTTCAAACGCACACATCGATTCGATCAAACAGTAATATCAAAACTTAGATTTTTGTTCCCGTGGACACCTTAATCTAATGTGTTGTCTGAGATGCGCCCATCAATCCATTGTATTTTGTCAGCTATGTTCATAGTAGTACCTGCCTTAGGCGTGTGTCAGAGGTCAGATGCCAATGATCTGTCAATTAGTTTTTTTATAACCTCATACAATGACAATATAACATACAATAACATAACTTACCATCACGCCTGTATTCCCCGAAGGGTTAGGCAGGAGTGTACTAATTGCCGGTATGCTTAGGTCCCATGAAGGTAATAGGGGGCGAGCCTATTGCCATTAACCGCGCACAAATCCAGATTCCGAGCTGCTACTGAGAATTTTATAGAAATACCCAATTACACTCCTGGACCTGAAAATCGAAAACTGAAACCTAGGACCTCTAGCGTAGCAATCGCGCTTAGGACCACTAGACTAATGAGGCAGTCGTTATTCACTTCAAAACGTAAATATTTGAATCGTGTTAAATATGTAAACACTGTGTAACATAATATGCGATTGACAGAAATTATCATGATGAAGTCATTTTCTATGAACATGGTGCATTTAATTAACTTCAAAAAATTAATTCAATAAACCTAATGTAAATATCACAAGTAAAACCTATGAGGCTCAATAAAAAGTAGCTATCAATGTTCTGAAGAACGCAGGAGAAGGGATTGTATACAAAGAAAATAACATTCATAAACAAACTTTGGCGAAAGTTACGTAGTACCTATTGAATTGTAAAGTTTTTGTACGTCTTGTAATATAATAAGCTTTTCAATTTTTATTCTGTTACGCTACATTGCTCATTCGTGGGTAGAAAAAAAAACCCATAAACGTTACAAAAGACGCGTATGATTTGTTTCAATTTCGAAAGTTTCTGTTACAAAGGAATCATAAGAAAAATATTCTCCCAGCACGATGCCTAACGAGCTTATTTCCATAGATTCCTATCTTTTAAAATGAAAAACACCACTCTTACCTATTTTACTAAAGTGGGAATCATCTCCACGTCAGGCATCGCAATCGCATGATCGTTGAATTTGTGTTCTCATCGACGATCCAGTTTTTCCCGCCAATCTTGTATGAGGATTTCCACACGGGACAAAACAAAAGGATTCTAGTGGGCTAGTCATATAAAAGGGTTAAAGTGGCCAGTGTATAGTGTGGATAAAATGATCCATTTCTGAAATCCCAATGAACAATTTTGTGTTTCTTTACTCGCGGCCGCGAATGTACACCAAACGCCAGTGCGTCCTTGTATAATAGGTGCTGAACAGCTTGCAAAAGCTATCCGTTCAATTTGTAAGTTCTGTTCTTGCTCGTTATCATATTGAGACCTCGTGCCTTGGTTGTTAAGCCTCATTTGCCGAATAACTTTACTGGCTAAATTATTCTTCAAACTGTAACAAGAACTATGTTTTATTTACTATACAGAATTTTTTTAAGTTCTTTAGTCTAATGCCAACCAAGCATGAACTAGGTTATTGTCCTATAGTGGATTCTAAACTTCAAAAATCTAAAAAGATTAACTTGTGAAGTGCTGATATTTTAAATGTTACAGTATTTTGAAATAAAGCTACTTTTTTTTTATCGCGTTATATTGATATTTTTAAAGTCCCGACGTAAAAAGTAGTTTTATTTCAATGTCTAATATTCGCGTAAGTGTTAGAAACCAGTATGTTACAGTATTTTTTCTGATCTTAGAAGAAATCTATAAGTCCCATATTAAATACAAATTGGAAAATCTATTGTTTCGGTCCCCGGATGCTAGCACGGGCGTTGTTGAGTGACAACATTACCAAAGAAATGTGCAAGCGCAAGTCGATACTTCATACAAGCGGTCAGTGTCAATAACGTTATTTTTGGAGTAAGTTCAGAATTCGCTTACGTTACACCAAAATTTTTGTCTTCTCTAGCACTAAAAAATGTTGTTGCAAATGTGTCCCGTATCGTGTTAAGCAGTAATGGGTAATTTGATCGTATATATGGGAGCGAGCATTCTATATTGGCATCAGCATGGCTATTCCTTTAATAACGCCATAAACTTGGGTAATGCATCGTCGTTACTTCGTCCGTAAGCCCATAATAAAATTTGTGATGTAGTACCTATCATAAAGCATTGCAGTTTGAATTCAGTCGCTAGATTCTGAAGACATCAAAGGCGGTGTTTTTATTGTTATGAAAATTGACTAAATTCTAATTTCAAAAGAACTTTTTGAGCTTAGTTATCTAGATAATAGATATCTTTTACAGACTTGTTCTTTATTTCAAAGCATGTTTATTTCAACGTTAAAAGACTTGAATTAAAATACATACTTATTTACTGCTGTTATTATAATTTAACGCATCATATAATATCTACTAACGTGTCAAAGTGACGATTAAAAAATCCCTTATCATAATTCATATCTAGATTCATTTAATAGTTCATACTGATCCAGTAATAGACGACTTGTTTATCTAATTCTATTTTACGGAATGTTGCTACTATCAACTTGTACCTACATATAAGTATACTTTTAGTAACTATACCAGTACCTACAATATGCTTTTCTAACTATGCATATAACACAAGTCAGTACGTAATAATAAAAATCATTTTAAAGACTAGACATAGATCATAGCGTATTAATTTCCTAAAAGATGAATATCAGATAAAAGAATATATGGCTGAAAAATAATTGTAAACATAAAAAGTAAAAGAATTATTAAGATATTACTTAGAATAATATATTAAGTACCTATATAGATATAATAAGATTATAATTGAGTCTTTAATTTGTTAATAAATTCTATAAGCTAATTAGATATAAGAAACTAATGCCGTGCCCTAACAGGGTTCATGTTCTGGAACATTCAAATCTACCCAACACCTTGTAAACAACATGATTGCAATAAAGTTTATGATTTATTTATTTATTTATCTACATAAAGTTTTAATTAAACCATCACCACAGAACGTAATCGAATACCTACTTGCAATCGCCCATGGCTAATCGGCTGCTATGTCCGTGCGCAGTGAACGCTGCGGCTGTTGATTCAAATCTCTTTCAGGCTTTTTATCGCGCGTCCATTTCACGGAAATCCATGGACCCTAATCCATGGATTTCCGTGAAATGGATCCCTGGCTACTTTGAAATAGTGATAGATTACAGATCGATATAGACGACTACCCAATGAGTTATTAACATTTGCAGTGTTGTCTATGCAAATATTTGGATCTAACTAGGTCTGTTTGAGTGTGAACTTCGAAATCGTAGAATAATGGCTTATTGAAAGTGGCCTAGTGTAATATTAAGCGTAGTCTAGTAAAAGTATAAGTGGGCTTATAAATATCAATGTTTCACACTGTTGTTTGTATTTAGGAGCTTACAAAACGAGACATTATATTTATGTAAAAAATATCAAATGATCTAAGTTTGTATAGGTACTGTATAATATAAGTTATAAAACCAAATTAATAGTATAAAATAACACTTTTATACTATTAATTTTCTTATCTAAGTTTGTATACATTAATAGTATACAAACTTGTATTAATTTGAAATGAAATGCTAGAACTACAACGACCCTGAATATATTTAACGCTACAGTGTTCACGGCGTTAGCATAGCTTAGTTCCACGGTTTTTATATCGTTTCCTGCCTTCCTGGCCAGTGGCCTGGCACTAAGGCATTACGATCAAGAAGACTTGACCGGTCAGCAACGAAAGACATTACTCGTACCTACCGGTAAATCTGAGATAGAGGTACGTAATAGCAACCAAGTACCGACTTAGCGAGTTTATTCGTTCCGTTCCGCCAGCGAGGGTAATGGTTCACCGTTTATTATGCACCACACCACCGTCAAATACAGGAAAAGGAAAAAAAGTAAACATACTAATGATCGCACTTACTCTGTCCTCTATATACATTAAATTAAGTATACATACACTGCCTCACGTGCCACGAAACTGCATCAAAATTTCAATTGGACCTGGCCGTCTACCAGTGCAGACATAATTTCCATATTCAAATAATTGTTTAAAGAATTCTTGAACGAACTGAATTGAATGAACATATTTTGTAAGAACATTTAAATGTACGGTAGCCAATTGCGAAAATTACGTTAGATCTACTAAACAATAGGTCAGGAAATAGTGATTAATCTTTACTGGCTTCCTTCTTAAACTATTGTTTCAAGTTTCTATGTATGGATAAGATAGTTTACACATCTGATAACCAAATTGTTTGATATAAATAAGTACTTAACTATTAAACTGTGCATTGTAGCTTTTCTATCGCCATCCCACTCGACAAAAACGTGTTCTTTAGGTCATGAAGGGCAGAGGAATATTTAGAATCTAATTAGGTAAATTACGTCCAACTTTCCAAATGATTACAGGCTGCAGTGTTCTAGTACATTGTATTACCTAGGCTCAAAGGACGGGAAAGCTATTTCTAGCTCAACGTGATAGGTGGTATCCGCCCACTGTTTTGTAAAGGCCTCTTAAATTTATCCTTGTGGCGTGCCACTATCTGCTGTATGGACTATGGACCTAATTTATCTACGTATTATAAGAAGTCTAAGTGACTCTATGGAAGATTCTTTTTTTAAAGCATGTTTAACAAAATTCTTGCTACATGACCTGCGCCAAAAAGACAGTATGTGTTAGAGAATGGCATAACTTAAGTAGGTTATGTCTCAATGATAGCTTTCAGCAGCTGGATTCTTTTCAAACTACGAGTTACTAACCTCCTATTGCTTTATGATTTTAATTCTGTTTTATTCGAATCAAGCTTAAAAAGCTTATTCTATTTTAATAATTAAATAATTATGGTATAGGTGGTATAGTACTCGTGATATGACTGTTTGACAGCCTTTGACTTTTCGGAATCATGATAATTATCACTCGTTAAAAAGGTAAAGGAATCATCATAAAACCTACACGCCTGAGACATTTGCATCGCTTGAAAAAGGTGCTAAGCTGTATATATGTTATATTTAAGGACCTTATCATGCAAATAAATAGTTTGAGTTTGTCATTTTCTCCAGCGAATGAAGTTTAGCAACCATTAGTTAGTTAGCGTGATGGACTCATTATGAGAGGAGTAAGCACAGATATAAGAAAGAAGGGAGTAAGTATATAGGTTGATGATGATGAGGTACTGAAACAGCAAAATACTCAGACCTTTGTTTTTTTTTTTGGTTTGTAGATGATTAAAGTGAATGTCTGTAAAACATTGCGGTTTTTATTAATGATAATGATCATGTGCAATAAACATTAGTGTTCAGGTTAGGTACTCAGTCACACTTTAAGCGATGACTAACATAATAACTGCGTTGTTTTTTTAAAAAAAATATTTGCAATTAACACTTACTGACCTACATTTTACTTACTGGGATATTCCTTTAGCCTTTAAAATCTCTTTTTTGCCATCTACACTTTCCTGACATTGCTCCATCCAACATGTACCTAAATTATTAATTTACCTAGGTACATACATACATACATACACTCACGCCTTTTTCCCATAGGGGTAGGCAGAAACTACAGAACGCCATCTGCTACGATTCTTGCATACCTCTTTTGCTTCGTCCACATTCATACATCTTGTCATACACATGCGCCGGTTGCGGGTACTACGCACCTGACCTTTCTGAAGGATCTCACCAATAAGGTCGTGGTATGTCTTTCTAGGGCGTCCCCTCCCGGCGACTCCACTGACATTCGCTTTATAAATCCCTTTCGTCAATCGCCTTTCATCCATTCTCTCATTTACCTAGGTATACCTAAGATATAGGTACAGACCTATATAAATCTTCTGTCTATTTGAATATGCGTCAACAAACTTTGTAAACAAAGAAAGAACAGCATCTAGATGTCATAACATCCAAGTTTCCCTAAACTGACAACTCAAAATAAATAAATAAACTGTCTAAGTATTTTGTGCATGCAGTGGTTTTGCATCCCGAGCCTTAGAAGTAAAGAAAATTATAATCATTCACCCTGAAAGCTATTGTTCCTACTTATCATATTTTTGACAAACTACACGACACAAAGATCCATAATCCCCCAAGGGACGATTAGCTCTCATATTAACTTTTGTCAAAACGTCGAATTTATTCCTCTGTTATAACTTACCCGAAAATATCAGCTCTAAGTAAACTCACGTCGCTAGTCCGAAGAATATTTCTAATTAGGTATCGTCGATACAGTATGATTAACTGCTTCATTACCACCACAGAAATCAGGTCAAACGATGGAACACGAACCGATAATGCTTGCAAAAGATCCGGCGACTCAACCACCTTCAGCCATTGTACCATACGACGACCTGACTAACGCACCACCATTGTACTATATCTTCATTGTTTGGATTACAAAATCTGTAAAGCCTCGTGATATATAGGTCCATGCTTTCAAAGTTAAACAAAAGTTTAAAGAAACGCGAGTAGGTCAAGAAACTGTCTACACGTTTAAGAGTTATTAAGTAATACAACAATGTACTGAAAGTGAAGACAAACTGTGGTTAATAACATGTAAGGCCGTCTGCAAATGCAATGTTTATGTTAATTAGGAAGATGTGTTGCGTCTAGTTTTTTCGGTTCGCGCGCGTCGAATTATGCACTAAAGCTGAAACGAGTTCAGGGACGTCATTTTGCACGGTAGCGATTAGTTTTGCTAATTCGACATACACTGCATACATAATAAGAGATCAGTAATAGTCATTAGCATAGAAAAAGTAATGTATTATGTATTGTTATTACAAACATTTCCTCGAGCTTGCATGTTTTTCTTTCGTTTTGCTTCGTTTAGATCCCTCACGGTTACGACGGGTAGACTAGAATTATAAAAAGAAACTTTTTGCCTTTAGCCCAGCAGTAATTGCATATTATTAGTAAGTACAAAGATTTATGTAGTATTATCTTGACTTGGTTTCATGTACCTACATAGTATTTATCACTATTGCTTATTCTGCAGTAAGTCCACATTATGTAATTATTACACAAAACGAGTACGTAAACAAATCACTATGTTACTTTTTATTTATTATTACCACGAGAGAGATTACCTCGCTGCATCGAAACCTATAAGACTTATAACCTTATGAAACTATTCTCTCTGTTGACAGAATAGTTTCATAAATTCCAGTGTTATTGTACAAAGACTAAATCGAGTATAGTTTGCAGTAACAACTTATATAATGTGACGAAACTCTTCATTTGGACAAACTCGATAAAAAAGTAAACAGCACGCATCTACTACATTTTGTAATGCATAAGTTATACCTATGTATATTTCAGTAAATGTACACAATTACGTGATCGATTTGTTCAACTTCACAAACAAATACATAAGAATTACTTTCTAGACTACCTTGTTGAATTTAAATCTCGCGTTACGTGAAATACTCTTCTCGGAATACCTACATACAATGAAGAAGTAGGTAGTGTTACCGAAGACCGCACTTTCCTATCTGATCACATTCTAAATGCACTCAAGGTGTCCGCCATCTATCGCTGCAGGATTACGAAATGCATCAGGTCGAAATCGCAAGCGATAAAATTTCGGACATCACACATTGTTTATGTAGAGACCGAGAGAGTATACCTATCCATCTTGCTTTACACGGAAGAATTATCCTCAAATAGATACCAGTAGGATTAGGATGGATTATGATGACGATGCATGCATAATGTTCCTAGAACCACAGAATACGTAACAGTACAGCTAGGACTAAATAGAAATTACGAACAATAAAGGAAGCCATTACTGAACAGTTTATATAATTTCATAATATGAAATACAGAAAAGAAAACAAATAAACCTTCACCAACCTACCTAACAACCTATTGCTGAACGTGAGGCACCTAACTAAGTACTTAATACCTAAATCTTTTATAGTCATTCGCACCATTGTCTGCTATTTTTCTATTAATTCTATTCCAACTCTAACGTTGAGATGTTCGATCATAATGGGATACAATTACTTAAAATCCGTCAACCTCCTCACCATTATCAAGTATTAGTTGTTCTGTGCTATCAAATTTATAAAGATGAAAGTTATTAGGATTTTTTTCAACCGTATTTATGTTTATTTCCAGAAATACATACTTGGATGGCTCTCCTCTTTGATCATCTTTGTAAGCCGAGATCGTACCTTTTTACATAATAGATGTCATTCAACTATGTCTCGAAATGAGATTGAAATGTCCACCGGTGTTCTATTGTTATTGGTAGCCACTCACGATCACCAAATGTCACGGTGTCAATCGCTATACAAAGATATGACCGCGCTGGACTACACAGTGTTTACCTGCACTAAATTGATTTGTCAGCGAATTACGTTGAAGACTGTATAGATATTGTTAAATAGATCAGTAATTATTGCGCTAAAATAAAGATCTGTTGGTTTTTCATGACGAATCTTTGCAATAAAATAGACTTATTCAACTACTACTGCTAATGAAAACCTCCCCCATAGACTTACACAACGACCGGTTGTAAGCCGCCTGCATCCAAAGACTCCCAGCTACCTTTACCAGGTCGTTTGTCGATCTCGGTGAAGCTCGTCCCGCTCTGCGTTTTCCGGTGCGTAGTCTCGACTCGAGATCTAGAAACTATTTGCCCTAGCGGTAATCAGTTCTACGAGCTATGTGCCTCGCCCACTGCCACATAAACTAACCTAACCCTTTTATTCTTCTACCGATCTCCTCATTTCTAATGCGGTCACTTAGAGATATGCCAAGAATAACTCTGTTCAAAGCAATACCTTGACGCTTGTGGGGAGTCATCGATTTGGTGGACTGCAAATGACGTGGTGAATGTTACCTCGAGTCCCATGGGTCATGGCTGATGGTCTGGTTAGAAAACCTTACCATGATCGATGAGGGTTTTCGTACCGTACCGTTAAAAAGATAGTATCTACTCCATAAACCTAGTCTTTTAATCTCGTCGTTATTGTCCTTCCTGATAAAGATTTCGACTCGAAAACTACTTCTCCATGATCACTTTTAGTTAGTAGAGATAGATGTTACTTCCGGAACCTAAATATCATCTTGCTTATCCATTTCGGTCGGCTTCCAACATTAAACTCGTAGGACTGCCTCGTTGGTCTAGTGGTCCCAATCGCGACTGCTACGCTAGAGGTCTTGGGTTCGATCCCCAGATCGAGTAAAGTATTATTGAGTTTTTCTATGAAATTCTCAGTAGCAGCTCGGAGTCTGGCTTTGTGCCCGGTGAATGGCAATAGGCTCGCCCCCTATTACTTGGGACCCAAACATACCGGCGAAGTGTGGGTGTACATTAAGTGCACCTCTGCCTAACCCTTCGGGGAATACAGGCGTGATGGTATGTTATGTTATGTTATGTTCCAACATTAAAATATCTTACTGATGAATGATCTGATGAAGGTATAAACTGCCAGTCTTTCCCAAACTGTAGCGTAGTGGTAAAATGTTAATTATGAATATTCACATTTACGTACATGTAGTTGAAGGGTCATTGCTCCTCAAAGGCACTCTGATGTAGGTACTCCTTGCGGCTGTTCGCAAGATTCTTCACTCACGCGTTATTCCCACAGCTGATTTCAATCAATTTTCTATTCATACCAAAATATACAGTATCTACCTATTGCTTGTTTCCTTGCTTTATTTTCATAAGTTTACATCCTTTTACTAGCTATTAGCAAACATTAAATTATTACAATATTACTTGTTGTTGCAGAATCTTCAGAGCTGATTTTAGGTTCTCGAAGAGTTCATATAGATAATCTTAATTCATATTCCTGCTAAGCAATATTAGTAAATACTAATCTTATCTTTATTAATACTATTATAAACAGGTAGGTAGGAGGTTTATGTAGTAAGTATAACTGGATTTACTGATTCGGATCAGTATCTAGGTCCAGTTCATTGTCCCTGGGTGATAAGTATGAACTGTGTCTTCAAGTCATTATCAATGTGAATGAAACCGCGAGTGCAACTTTATACTTAATAGTATAAATAATATTTATTTCCAACAGTGCGAGGCTTCTGAAAAAAAATTTATAAAATAAAACCTAGAACGCTAGCAAATCAAACTTAAACCTTTTCAGCTAAACGTCCCCAATGAGGCAGTAATCCGTGGTTAAATATTTAATTATCTTAATTAAGAACTTTGTACTGAGGTGCCTACTCAACCAAGCTAATAAACTAAGAACCCACGTAATGCCATTGAAATAGAGATGCGTTATGCACTCAACGTTGGCTTCGGTCGGATGCGTACTTTCGCGTGTTGCGCAACAAGATGTACAACACTATAAAATTACATATCCCTTATTTACATACACATAGAGCTTATATTGTATTCCAAGAAATGAACGTAGTATTGTTGCGTGTTGCATATGAGACAAGGTCGGGAGGAAAGAGGACATCGGGTTTTATTACAACTTATTTTTTTGTAATTAAATGTTTGATTGATTGGATACTTAATTGTATTCTGCTTCTGCGCTCACTGTGTTGCACGAAATGATGCAGATGCACGCCATATTATCAAGTACTTAATTGATAGGTAATTAGAAAACAATTACGCAATAAGTACAGATTAAGTTAAGTATCTATGCCTAATTTTTAATATCTACATAGATATCGGTTTGGTACCTCCAAACCATTATGTCATTTGGTTATTTTATACGTTTCCGTGTATTATCTGAAAGCAATACAAATTATAGCTGACCAAATTCGAAGTTCATAAATTACGTAGTCACCTTTATGTAAATGTAATATTTATATTCATTTTAAAGATTCACGTAATACCTACTCTGATCGATACCACTAACTTGATCATAACTTTTATTTTTTTCATCATATTTCATAACCGTCTACTGCGCCGCCCCCGCAGGCGTAAATTTTCGCAGCCAAACAGCCAGCGTCGTTTTGGGTGGATTTAAAAAAATAATTACCCTGACAATACGAAGAAAAAAATCAGCCAACACGGTTTGCCTGTGTGATACAGGCAAAAACTTTCGAAGGGCGTCCGGGAAAAATGTTTCACTGTCCTGTTCATTGACACTTCTTGATAGTTCGACATCGGTAAGAATCTCGATATTATTGTTCACAATTTCGGTCATCGCAAAACATCTGTAATTTATCTCTACAACCTAGTCTGACTAACTCACAGAACAAAATTTTATTTTGCGGCTCTGGGAAGCAGGATTCAAAAGGCATTTATTTAAATAACAATATCTTGAAGCGAGCAAAAGCGAATATTAATAACACGCCCATCAGACTCTGCCACACTATCTCCATCAGCGCGCTCCACCTCCGTGAAAGGTAGAACGCTCAACGCCATTAACATCTTAAAATAATATGTGCAGGAAGTGGCTCCGCAGACTGTATGTAGTAAAAAGCGGATATAATAGAACTCACTTTTTCTTGGATGAACAGTGTACACTTATCGCAGTGCGTGCTCGCGAAAGACATACCCCTCTACAGGCGAACCCCGTTGGCGTCTATTACATACTCTTCTTTGCTGCTTTGTAGAAATTAATATCAAGGAATACTCTTTTTTTTTCCGATTTCTACTTGCTATGGAACCAAGCCAAATAATATATTATTGTAAGCGGTTGATATACCTATTTAAAATTTTAAACAACGCCATCTTTGATTTTATTCCGGAACAACATGAGCTTCGGAAAATATTAAATTTAAAATTTTGTGAATAAGTTATTTTATGGGGTAAAATGTAGCCTATGTTTTAAGTTAGACCTGTAGGAATACATCGGTGAAAACTGCATTCAATTCCATGCAGTGGTTTTTGCGTGATGCGGGTACAAACATACAGACAGACAACAATTCTAAAAATTGTTGTTTTGGCTTCTCTTGCTCTAATAAAGACCCCCCGTGTTATTTTTTTTAAATACCTTCAATGTACAGACATCGGCCTGTTACATTTTTATTATATGTTGAGATAATAAGTTGTAAAACTAGTATTATGAATACATTATTTCCGAAATAAAGATTATAGTTTGTAAGTATCAGATGCTACATAACAACTTTAACCCCACTTTAATATTGAATATACTACTACCACTACCAAACCAAAAAAAATATTTTTCCGTAACTAAAACAAATGATCAGTTCTTACATACCTGTATATCGATTTACGGATAAACAACATAATTTTCTCAGTCGAAAGCCATTATGAAATCCACAAAAAATCACGGCCAGTGAAGCACATCACCATTTCCTAGAAGCGAATCGAATGCACCGCTCCCGCTCGGCGTAACGGTGATCCCATTAGGTGTCGGGCAGAGGTCTACGGTATGTCGCCGCAGCATGGTATGCGACAGCCGCTAGTGAGTACCTCCACTGGGCTTTTTGCCGATAACCTACAGTAAGTGGCCATTAAAATAGTCGTGTTTTTACCTATTGAATGCATCACCGTCGCATTCCGAACAAGCTCCAAGTTCTTGAGCAAGGATCGCGTTTTTTGTCGAAATACTTTCACGGTTGTTGATTAATTTTTTCCAGACGAATATTTTTGACCTAGACGGTGTGCTGTTACTTTAACTTGGAGATAGTTACAGATTTTAAATCTCCTATATCTATTGAATTATTTCAAGAGAATCCGGAATAGAAGCAGAATCAGCATATCAATCAATACTTACTAATATCGTATCCAACGGATATAAATACAAACAAAATCGACAAACAAGTGTTTATCGCACGATTTATTCAATAACCCATTATTGTAACGCGAACTTAAACTTCGTTCCGATTTATTTACTATCTTGCGTCGTGCATCCACCGACAATCGACAAACTTTAAAAGATCTCGGAAAATCCAGTACCTCCCCTTTTCCCATGCATACTGCCCAACGGTTGGGGCGGAGGGGTGGCTCTACGTATATTGGCGGAGCAGTTAGAACAATGCGTTTAAGGTTGATTGCACCTGACTATGAATAGGGATTGCAAGTTCGCTACACCGCGACTTTGTTCTTCCGCTTGTTGTATCATGCGCATGCGATCAAATAAGAAAGAGTTTAATGGCCTTTATTGAAAACCAAGTGAATAGATTTTGCATGAACAGTAGAGATTCCTGGGAAGATATATCTTCTTGTACTAAAATAGACAGTATCTCGTAAGTAAACTAGGTCTTTGATCAAGATTCGTGCTTTATTTACCACTTGTTTATTCATAACATTATTTAAGTAAGCCTACATATTAATAAATAATTCATTGAGGCGTGTTTTCTGGGGTCATTCATTAAGATACAGAAGATTTCTAGGTTTATAGTGGCTATTGAAATATTTCAACTCTATCTTTAGAGTTCTGTAGTAATAAATTCAGATGTTATGAAATAAAAATACCTATGTTTTGAAAGTTCAGTTCCCAATTTATTTATGGCTGACTGGCTCGAATGACTCGGCTATACATCGGTTTCATAGACAATAACTAATTAACTTGGTCTTTTACTGGTTCCATGCTAATGGAGAATATACCGTTATTGTCCTAATTTCTCGTTTCTGCGGAAATTGTAGACAAGTACCTACACAGTTTTGGATTTTATGAAACAAAAGTTAGCACCATAACCTAGTTAGCGATTCCTGAATTTAGAATTTCACTGCCCCACTTTTTATGGGTGTTGGTCACCATGTGGGTGTTGCTTGTTAATTTTTTCTTACTGTAACAGTATGGAGACAGGTTAGAATACAATTTCTCACTGTCAGTGATTGGGATCGCGTAGAAATTGACTTGATCCGTATTTCTTTACAAGCAAGCAAGTGCATGAGAGAGCAAATCAGATGTGTTTTTATGGAATAGGTACCTCGGTAAACGAGCAGGCGAGACACCTGATGGTAAGTAGTCATCGCCGCCCATGGACATCTGCAATACCAAAGCTTTCCTGGCCCTCTTGGGGTCCGACTGGTTGGCACCCTAATCAGTCTTAAGTTCGCCCTATCCACGTGTGACTGTTCTTCTTTTTTTGTTGTTATAGCGTCTCTGGCAGTCTACAGGGCTTAGAGGAATGGTAAAAATATGATGTATAAGTGTGTCAAAAACATTGTCAAAAATCATTATATAGACCTAAATTATTATGTAGGTTCCAGCGTCGACCCATACTACTAAGTATTTATTTCATTTAACACAGAAAATATGAGTATTAGAACTAATATACGTAAGTGCCTACTTTAATACTTATCTTAGTAAAGTTAGTTTAATATCAAAACGGATAAGCACTAAACAGTTAATCGTCTGTAATTAAAACATCAACTTACATAAGATTACGAGCTTATTTCCTTTACAGATATGTTTACTAAAATACCGGTACAATATTACGGCGAGACCGGTCTATTGCTGGTATCAAATTAACGCGGAGCGTGATCTTCCGCGAGGCCGGGGTAACGGTATCTACTGCCCTTCGGTACTTACTGACATTTTGCCCAGCGAAAAATCATAGTGCACGAATAACTTGAATTTTATTGATATTGTAATGTGTTTTAGCCATTTTGTTATCTTAAGCTGAGATCTATAGAGTTGGCTTAAGCTCATTAAAATCAAGCCATAACAAAAATGACAGTAAGCAGTCTGTTTGGCGCAGTAAAAGCAGAGTCTAAGGTACAATAGATTTCAGCCTTCAACCTTATCCGCCCAAGCCTCGCCTTTTGTTGCATTACCTCTAATCCTCCAGGTAGGCTACCGTCACACCGACCGCTAAAGACCTATTTTATTTCAGCATCGCGATGACCACGCCGCGCGTATCGCGACAGACAAACTAATAATTAGTATTTGATTTTTCTGAGAGGTTACACAAGAAAAGCTTTGTCTAATTGTAGTCACACTAAACAGGTGCCGGAGAATTTCACAGAGTTTAAGTTTCTTTCGTTTGACGACAACATTTTTGTTTCTCCCAGTTATACGAGTAAAAGCATACCGCTTGGTCTTTCACTTTTAAAAACTACTTTAATTAATGAGTTAGGTATAATACTATACCGACAAGGTAAAAATGTGAGAGAATTTAAACGTTAACAAATGTTTCGTGAATCATAAAATCCTTAACTTTAAAGCCCACAGTTCTGTTGTCGGCAGTTGTGGTAAAACGTTTGTTATCCGTTTCAAATTAGGATTGTTAGTGCAATGGATAGGTAAATATACGAAGTACAGTTAAATTCCTCAAGGGTTCACCACGACCAGTTCCGTGTTTACATAGGAACTGTTAACTAGCTACGTGCTCGCCTCATTTTATATTATGTAGATGGAAAATTATGGTTAGGAGGGAATTTTCTGTCCTCAAGGGGAATTAACTATTTTTAAATCATTTAAATTGTCGATAGCAACATTCAGGAGAAATGTAATTCATTTTAACAAAACCAACATCGCTTTTAATCATAAACCTGAACCTTTAAAGGTTTTGTGAATATTTAGGTTTATTGTACGCACTGATCAGCAAAGACCAACTTACATTTTATTCTGTCCTCATTTAATACCTAGCTGTAAGGACTGAAAATCGAATAGAATCCGAATTACATTGTTTAATATAAATAGAAGGCATTGTTTAATATAAAAGATCGTACTAACGAAGTCACTTTGCGTGCTCTCAATTTTATTAAGGTTCCTACTGCAAAACATTTCCACAGTCATGATGATTCCTCGATCGTTATCGTTGTCGCATCGTGATCTCTGCCTTAATTACTTTTTTCCTCAGAATTATCTGTTCCTTGTCAGTTGCGCACGAATAACGGTTCCGTGGCGTTCCTAAGCCACGGAATGGATGCTGGATTAACATAAAGGTATGTATACGTCTTGTTTGCAGTTGTTTTAAACTAGGAAATTGCTGGTTGCACAACATGCGAAACTCGTTTCGGCATTCCTCTCTTATATATTCGGAAACTGTGTGCTTGTTATGTATTAAAGTACAACTAGATACATATTTACCTTTTAAAGGTTTTGTGAATATTTAGTTTACTATATGCAGTTTTTCTTAATGAAGCAACGATAAACCTAAAGCCAGAATAGTGATAGTTTTTGAAGTTGAAGGAGGCTTTAAAGTTTAAACATATAAAATTACTCACCTACCGTTTCATTTTGATTTATACATTTAAATAATTTGGTACAACTAGCATTTATTTGAATCATAATTCAATCAAGCTATTTTGAATGCTAGTTGTACCAAATTATTTAAATAATTTGGTACAGTTAGCATTTATCAACCGACTTCAAAAAGGAGGAGGTTCTCAATTCGTCTATGTTTTTTTTTTTTTTTGTATGTTTGTTACGCGATATCTCCTCCAATTGTGGACCGATTTTAATTATTGTTTTTTTGTTTGGGAGGTCATACTTTATAGGTGGTCCCGTTTAAATTTTATCGAAATCTGTTAGGCAGTTTTGAAAATATCAACAAAAATCTAAAAATTGTTTACATCGATGATATTATCGTTTACTCTGAAACATCGCTGTCTTATTGGAACAGTGCGTTTAGTTGGCTAACAAGTACTTCTAAACAAAACTTTCCACTAAAAATTACAAAATAAAATTACTTTTAACAATTACTTTTAACAAAAAAGTTAAACCGCCTTCAAAAAATAATAAAATAATTTTGGCTAAAACAGTTTGGGAAGTCGGTGGTCTATTTGAGTGGGTCTTTTATTTTCGCCACCGACTTCCCAAACTGTTTTAGCCAAAATTATTTTATTATTTTTTGAAGGCGGTTTAACTTTTTTGTTAAAAGTAATTTTATTTTGTAATTTTTAGTGGAAAGTTTTGTTTAGAAATACTTGTTAGCCAACTAAACGCACTGCTCCAATAAGACAGCGATGTTTCGGAGTAAACTATAATATCATCGATGTAAACAATTTTTAGATTTTTGTTGATATTTTCAAAACTGCTCAACCGATTTCGATAAAATTTAAACGGGACCACCTCTGAAGTATAACCTACCAAACAAAAAAACAATCATTAAAATCGGTTCACAACTGGCGGAGATATCGCGAAACAAACAAAAAAAAAAAAAAAAAAACATACAGACGAATTGAGAACCTATTCCTTTTTGAAGTCGGTTGAAAAAGTTAAACCGCCTTCAAAAAATAATAAAATAATTTTGTCTAAAACAGTTTGGGAAGTCGGTGGCGAACACAAAAGACCCACTCAAATAGAAGTCACCGACTTCCCAAACTGTTTTAGACAAAATTATTTTATTATTTTTTGAAGGCGGTTTAACTTTTTTGTTAAAAGTAATTTTTTGAATTATAATTCAATCAAGCTATTTTGAATGTCTCTCTATTAATGGCTTATGATTTTGTCGTAGAAAATGATAGAAACGGAACTTTTTATTAGTTATTGAATCGTGAAGGAAGATATATTAAACTCATTAAAAGGCTGACACCCACTGCTTTATTAATGTTCATTTTGTGTTAACTATTAAAACAACAACTGTTTATTAATATCTTGGCACCCTGCTCATAAATTGTAATAATTAATTATTGTATACCCTGAATAGTAGGTATAATATAATTTAAGTATTAGGTTTCGTAAGATAAAATAGTTAGTAATATTTTTTTTATCCCTAACTAGGTTTAGTGCATTTTTTATATTCAGCTACTTCTAGCTAGGTACATAATGATTGTTCATTGAAACAAAAAGAAACATTGCATAAACTTGAACGAATTCAGGTATAACTCACGATTAACATAGAAATTTATAAGAATTAGGTACCTATATTATCTATAAGTACTTAATTGTATTCTAATATATGTAGATACAAAATTATAGTGAACAAATAATTACCTATAGTCTGACAAAAATATTAAAATTATCATGTCTTTTTTGTCACGAAAAGACGAAGTTCAACATAACGGAACTGGAATGTTTGTCATAAGGGCTTTTACCAATTACTTACATCACACATTACGTTACTCGTCATTAGAGTAAGGCAGCGTCATAGAGGTCAACCTTGTTCGTAAATTCACTGCGGTGACCGAGTGTAAAACAACAAGTCATCGACGGCGACGGTCACGGCCAAGTAACGGAGTGCCCTACATAAGGGAGCCAAGAGCTTTACTTCACTCATTTGTATGGTAACGTTTCTGTAAATGAACATTATACTTGGGTACATTTCAGTAAATGTATGGCGGTGACCACTAAGTTCACTGACCGTAGCGAACCAAAGCGAGTTAACTTCAAATTAGAGTTTAAGCAGTTGTTATCAAATCTATATTATCAAATAGCGTAAGGTTGATCCTATACAGAAGAAACTACACAACATTTCAAAGTAGTTTTATTTCATAAACGAAAATTTCTTAATAAAAATATTATATTTATATTCATATTTTCAGTGATATATCGCTTTCTATATGAAATAAACTATGTACTTAGTTACGTACTATCATCTATTGCTATTTAATTGCGTGGTTTTATTAGCTAACTTTAATAATTGCAGTGCCTAGTCCATATAATTTTACGATTTAACTACAGTATTACTTTAATTTATGTTTTTTATTACATTATGTAGATCAGCTTAATAAATTATTATAAAATTAATTAGACGTTAACCTTATAAATCTAATTTTAAAATTGTATTTTTAAAATTATAATTATTAGGCTTTGCAATCATTAGGCAAAATTACTTTCATAGTATTATATACTATGAAACTATGAAGTATACGAATACTATGAAAAATTATTTTCATAGTATTCGTAACCGCAGCCTAGAACTTCACATAAGGCTTACGATTTTTTAATTGTAAGGCATTGACGCAAAAGATTTTGAGCAAAACCTGGATTAAGAGGTCTGGAGGCCTCGAGACAACAAAGGAGTGGAGGCCCCCTGTCCCTAAATTATTTTCCTGAATTGAAATACTTGAATTGGTTTTTTTTTTTCGAATATCTATTGTGTGGGCCCCGTGGGAGGTTTAGGGTAGGGCAACCGGGCCTACAGCCCCGGCTCCCCTAACTACGGTCCTGGTTGTATGTTATTATGCTGCTGCAGCTTGATCTAAAGAACATGTTCCTCTTCATCTGAGAGACCCATTTCTAGCCGTGTGATTCTAAAAAGAGGAAGAAAAATAATGTTTACCACTTACACTTTTTTCGAATCCACTACATAAGGATATCCGTATATTTATTATAATATACGGTTTAATACCGCTAAATGGGGCGGAAATGGGCGCACTGAACTCTACACTAGTAAAAATTAATTAAAAATCTAATCAACATGATCAATGCTTTAATTGGACAGTATTGAGTACATATACTTACATAAAATAACAGAAAAGATAGATGTGTATGTATATCACAAATGACTATTATTGACTATGCATCATTAGCTCTCCAATCGAATTAAGTTATTTAAAATAATAATAATAATAGTATTTTTTTATTTATTTATTTTTATTTTATAATATTTCTACTACTTAATAACGAACAGTACATTTTTTTTTATTACTCTTTCGTAGTAGTCGCCGCTAAGGCGTAGGCCTCCCCTAACCTATTCCACAGTTTCCTATCCCGTGCCTTTTGCATCCAGTCGAATCCACACTGTTGTGTAAATATATCTCTCCATCTCTTTCTCTGTCTTCCTTGCTGTCTTTTACCTTCTCGTGGGAGCCACTCTGTAACTCTCTTTGTCCACCTGCTATTCTCCGCCCTACATTATGTGTCCTGCCCACCTCCACTTCAGTAGTCTTATTCTATGTTTAACATCTGTTAATTTTGTTCTATTTCTAATATAAACATTGCTAATTTTATCAGATTTTTTAATTCCTAATATGCTCCTTTCCATTTTCCTCTGGCAGATAGCAATCCTTTCTTCATCTTCTTTTCTTAGTGACCATGTCTGACAACCGTACGTAAGGCAAGGTAATATTGCTGTTTCGTAGACTTTCTTTTTTATGTGTATATATATTTCTTTATTTTTCATAATTTCTTTTAATCCCCAATATTTTTTCCAGGCCAGAGCAATATTGTAAATTAAGTATTAGATAATTAGATTATTAAGTTATTTAGGTCCCGCCAAAATTGAGCAATTCAAATAGATCTATGGTTCATATTAATAATTACATGGAACCTAAATATGCCGGGGAAATGTGGCTGTACAAAATACACCTCTGTCTAACGTTTTGGGGAATACAAGTGTGATGAATGGTATATTGTTAGTGGTGTTATGTGACCGGAACTATGCGACGATTGTGGCATCTTTCATGAATTTACTTAGGTACTTTGAAAGAATGTCGGAAAAGTATGACAGGAATCACCCGTACCTAAATGAAAAGTGATATGAAAAGTGAAAATACTACTTATTTATGATTCATCAAAAGTGGCATTTATAAGTTTACTAGCTTTCCGCCCACGGCTTCTCCCGCGTGGTTTCTCAACTTTTCTGTACTATAATAAGTATGTTTGTATTATACATATAAACCTTCCTCTTCAATCACTTTATTTATTAAAAAAAACCGCATCAAAATCCGTTGCGTAGTTTTAAAGATCTAAGCATAGGTACATAGGGATACATACAGACAGACAGTGGGAAGCGACTTTGTTTTATACTATGTAGTGATAGCTCAACGTATAAGAAAACTTTCTATCATTCCCTATATGCCAGTACTATGAGCACTTCCAATACTTGATACAGTATCAACAATCTATACCTACATTCCCTAACTTTCACCGAACCCAAAAGTCAAGGTTCTGTAGGTCACAGGCGCAGGTCGGGTACGCGGTAGCCATATAAATCGATACAGTATTCTGCTACCTTGATATACAAATTTAAACTTAAAAACAGTGCAGTAGGAGTCATGATTAATATGGATGCTATGAATTGACGTAGATGTACCGCATTGATACGTGATAAGAATGAGGATTGAGGAGTGAAGTAAGTTAGCGGGACGCGGACAGTCTTATTAAGTCGAGAATAGGGTTGATAGTTTCATAAAATGTATATGAAATAATTATTGACACTTAACCTACCTATTGGGCATAAGTAGGTACCTACAAAATATTATAAGGTGGTGTATTTTAAACAGGTTTTGCTAACCCTATATAAATAGGTAGAGTACCGACGTACGAAAAAAATTTTTTTTTTATAAAATACAATTTTACATAAGTACCTATATAAACTTGATATAACTTATATGCCTTGTATATAGGTAAGGTTAGTTGTTCAGCTACTCAATATCTCTGTAGCCCACTATGAGTAAGTGAACGATAAGTATAGCTATCGAATCCGTCAAACATTTTATATGGAAAACCTTATTCCTCCGGCAAAATACCAGTCGTGCATAAAACTCCTGGCATAACTACTGACCTAAATCTTCAGCAAAATTATCTTCGGTTTCCACCAAATCACTTTCAAAAAACAGTCTACTGCACAAATAGGCACAATATAATACTGCACAATAAACATAATATATATATCCCATAAAAAATAAAAAAAATAATAGGCTTCCATAATTTAATTTTGTCTTTCAACCATTATTGTTCTTATATTTTATTTAAGGGCTGTAAAGGCTTACCTTACCTTTTACTAAGTGTGTACCTATGTTATTTTATAAATGAGTAAAGAAATGGCACAGTCACGATTCGCGTCATTCGAGTGAGGCCCTGCGTTACGGATACCCCATGTCTAAGTTAGGATACATAATGTAAAAGCTAAGCTAGCTAACATTGATTAAGCTAAGTAAAATCTCTGGCTGACCGTATGTACAGAAGATGAGAATGCCAGAACTAAATAGCTTTAATGCCTTTGACTAAGCTTTTTTAGGGCATAAGCGTGGGCACTGCAAATAAAGATAGCATAAGGAACTACATAATTAAAATAATCTTAAATCTAACAAATTCTACAATTGGTTTAATGAGTTTTATCAGACAAATCTGTTAAGTTTACTGATGAATAGTGTCAGTGTGCCTTGAATTTATAACAGTTATAATTATAAGTTAGTAAATACGTCATCGCGTAGTTAAACAATTTTTTTTCCCAATTGTACGCTGTTTAGTCCAAAAAGATTTCATATTGATCTATGATTTGATAACTCGCTTTCCATGCCATTATTTAAACCATTTTTATGGGATAATTAGCTACCTGATGGCTTACCATCAGGTAGCTAATTATCCTAGTAGTAAGTAGTCACATCTGCAAATGATAATTATTTGTAGAATAATAGTCACATCTGCAAAACCAAAGGAATTGCAGAAGCGTTGCCGAGCAAAGAAGAAAAGGAGAAGCAAGGGGATTAAGAAAGAGAAATTGGGCCTCCGGCGCTCTACACTCACCGTACGAAACGCAACGACGACATCGATATTCTGAGGGATTGGTGGTCAAACAAAATAATACTCCACCTAATTGTTTGCCATTGACATTGCAATGAAATTGATCCGTCTAATCTGTTCGCCACGCGTGACCTAAATTGGCGATTGTATAACAATCATAGTGCCACACACAATAGCTAGCATTTATCACACAACATACAAATAAAAATAGCTCTCTCAATTATTTTGTGAAATTACATTTAGCAGACAATGAAATTCAGGTTCCCAGACTCTAAAACTCTAGGGACATCATTGTAATGTCTAGATAGGAGTCCATTTTATACTTAACTTACATTTTGGGACGTAAGACGTCATTGTATAATTCATTCATCATTGGATAGGTAACATGAAATGACACTATCATGTACCTATGATCCTCCTACTTCTACAATGTAATGCCATCTTACAAATATAAATAATATATCTGTGGATGCCATCCTTTTATTTAGTTCCCTCAAGAATAACTGGAGTAATCTTGGACTTGACAGATTCCTAGAAGAAATAACATAAGTACCTATACAGACTTCGGAGACACTTCCTTTACAGCATTGAAAGTTAACTCAAAATTAAAAAAACCGGCCAAGTGCGACTCGGACTCGCGCACGGAGGGTTCCGTATCATTACGATTTATGACGTATTAAAAAAAAAACTATTTACTAGATCTCGTCCAAACCAATTTTCGGTGGGAGTTTACATGGTAATCCACATCATATATTTTTTTTTAGTTTTATCGTTCTCTTATTTTAGAAGTCACAGGGGGGGGGGACACACATTTTACCACTTTGGAAGTGTTTCTCGCGCAAACTATTCAGTTTAGAAAAAAATGATATTAGTAACCTAATATCATTTTTGAAGACCTATCCATAGATACCCCACACGTATGGGTTTGATGAAAAAAACTATTTTGAGTTTCAGTTCCAAGTATGGGGAACCCCCAAAATTTATTGGTTTTTTTCTATTTTTGTGTTAAAATCTTAATGCGGTTCATAGAATACATCTGCTTACCAAGTTTCAACAGCATACTTCTTATAGTTTCGAAAAAAAAGGCTGTGACACAATCGGACAGACAGACAGACGGACATGACGAATCTATAAGGGTTCCGTTTTTTGCCATTTGGCTACGGAACCCTAAAAACAATGGAGTCCAAATGAAGTGTGGGTGACATTTTCCAACCTCCAGAGCACAACAGTTAGATAACAATCAGAGGCGCGAGAGTGAAAGCGTTCCGCCGGATTCACATATGATCTATCTCGCTTAGACGCGTTACGTCAAATTTTACTGCTCAAGTGCTCATCTTCATAAACATAAAAAAAAACTAGATCAAAAGAATTTCCTATTCATTTAGAATGATGCGGTTACAATGCTTCGGTCTTTTCAGTTAATCTAACTTTCAAGATTCGTCACTCTCGATTATTACCTAAATATGAAGTCCCACTGAAGTCTTCAGACGCAGAGAAATCGTTATTCGTTTTATAACGAATAAAACGCTCTACATTCAAGGAGAGGTATTTCCGTTAATGAGATCACACTGCCATGCTGGTAATGTTTCGAAGACTCATCTTCAAGAACTTTGTGGAAACCTCCTTGTAATTTAACCGGAGGCGTTACAAGTTTTCTATCATTGCCAACTCTATTCTGGACACTATTTAGAATTCTGAACGCCTTTTGTAAGGATATTACCTATGTCATTGCTTAAAATTAATTGGCAAAGCAAGGCTGTAATTACATTAAAATCTTTGATTAAGACATAAAATCGGTAAGACTAACATCAAACCCATTAGTAACATTATCATCCAATGTTGAGGCAAAGTTCTGTAGATTATGGTACAGTTAAGAATAGTTACTACTATAATGATTACGGCATCTCAAGTTCGGCATCTTGGTGTTGTTTATAGTATTAATTAATTAATATTGTGATTTGTAAATTACCACCTTTCCAGTTAACTTTAATACACGTGTTTTAAAATAAGTTTTACGAAAAGAGGTTAATTCGGTACCTATCTCCATAATGACGGAATAAGCATAAACCCATTACAATGTCCCACTGCTCAGCACGGGTCTCTTGTCAGAATGAGAGGAATTAGGCTATAGTCAGTTGTCAGTCAGTCCCAATGTTACTTATATCTTTATATGCTGCACAAAATCCACGATGAACATCGATTCACCATCTATAATTTGAGTATCTATCATGGTTCCTTTATCTTTACCTACGTCATGGTTGTGTTCTATATGTAAGTATCTATATCTTTTAGCATGATTTCAATGAATGACCGTGTGCGAAATGTCTCTATATAAGTATGTACTTTGCTATATATCATAACATTGCACCTAAAATTACGCCAGTTACTTTATTATCATAACTAACGGATGCTGCTTTCATTTATTACCCATTATTTAAACCAATTAATTAAAAAACATTCACTTTTAAAATGTGTCAATGTCATTTTATTGTTAAAATTAAAATCAGATCTGTGGGAATGTTTTAACGTGTTAATTTATTTATACATTCTCCTTGGGTTTGTATAATTTTTGTTTTGTTTCATGGCAATCCGATTTGGATGGTCACCAGCTTACGTCTGTAGCGTAAGCGCAGTGATGGTGACTGAATGATTGTAAAGCAAAATGACAGTAGATACGATAGTAGCTACCGTGTCAGAACCTTAATGTATCTTAGTTTATAGCTAGTCCCGGTGCTCATGCAGTTACACCGAGCTGATCCGTAGTGGGAATGCGTACGGTAATAGAGAATGCAATTACATATTTAGAGTCTTACACCAATATGGAATTGTACGAGTAAAACACCTGGTTCTTTGCATTGAAGATAGGTACCTATTTAAAAAAGTCAGGTTGAGCGTGCTGTGTATTTTAACGACTCTGAACACATAAAAAAATATTTGTCTATTTGTTAGAGATTGGCCCAAAACGTAATGAACAGAAATTTTGATTTTGTTTTCACTGCTTTGCTACTCCCACTTAAAAACTGCGGTAGATACATCTTATCTCAACTAGTTAAACAGATCCTCAGATAGAGTTTGACATCTCTGTTGTATGCACAATTCATAGAAAGAAGAGGTCATTGTTGGTTTCTAATTAAATTCATTCGTTTCGTCTAAGCCTACTTAATAATATTATGTACAAGTCACATTAGTGGGAAGTAAAATATCACCATGATTGCTGCAGAAGCATTAACGGGAGTCTCGGTTACTGCCATTTCAACGTCCGCTTTAATTAAAATCTATAAACATATTCGTAGCATAAGAGTTACATACTTCTAAGCTAAAACATGCTTGGAAAACAGTTTCTGATTTCGTGCTCAATTTTTTAATGAAGGAATTTAACGCGTAATGCGCGTACAACCGTTCCGGCAGACAAACAAAAATACTAGAAAAGATATGGTTTCGGCTTCATTTTATTTGTTCTAAAAAATTCACCTAAGTACGTACAATTTTATTATATTAGTATGATTCACACCTGTTTCGAGTATCTCGGTTGATAACCTTAAAACTAATATTGCCTTTAATATTTATGGCTCCGCCTGTTCAGTCATAAATCGGTTTGATTGCCATACTCGTTAATTAATATAGATAGATTGACTAGGATGAGGTCGAGATCAGCGATCTCTTGACCTGGTATATGTTTCAACCAATCATGGAATTCATAAACAAGTAATTATTTACTACTTAATCCGATGTTATGACCGTTTTTTTTTAATTAGTGAAATAAACTTGCAGATGTAGTCTTTCTCTAGGTAGGAGGGTACCCAAGATAGCCTTATTTGTTTTATTTACCTATACCATTCATTTAGCAGCAAATTGTTTGCCCACCGCGTCGTTAAACCTATTTAGGTACAAACAAATGACTAGGAGATGTTGTGATACAGGCTTTGTGCACGTTCCGTTCATCCGCATTCCCGGCTGGCGTCGTTTACGTTGTTATGTGTTACTGGCGTATAACGGAACGCCACTAACTGTAGCGTTCCACAACGCGACGCTCTTTGCGTACTACTTGCTATGATAATAAGTTTACTGTATCAAGTTTACTATGGTGCCAAAATATTTGGGTTACTGTTATGACAGAAATTGAAAAATAAATAAACGAAAATTTTAACTCCTCTAATGGAAATGGAACGGTACGGTTTTAAAATTGCTGACTTATCTACTGTAGCATACTTTGGGGTCTTTGGGTAGACATATTTACAAGTTTTAACAAAGTGGTTCTCTACTGCTAGTATGGTTGGATCCAGTTCAATATATCATTTTGTTCTTTAGCTCCTTAAAATATATTTTTTTACATATTCTGCATTTTATATGGTTTCTTCCTTCTTTTTCAGTTACACATTCACCCTTTAAACAATTTTGTTTTTCGATACTTTCTCCACCATTTATTAAACTCACATGTTTCATTACGAAGGTTTTGGTTTCTTGAAGTTTCTTCACACGTTTTGGACATAATAAGCTTTAACTTGATTCTAATAAAGTTAGGAATAAAAAAATTGGAGTTTGCCATATACCTAACCGACATCTCATTGCTCTATTAAGATTACGATCACGGAAAAATAGAAAGAATTAGCGCCTCCTGGACATGTATTTATCCAGCTAAGTAAACCATACCTCGAGTCAAAACAATAGGGTGAAACTCATCGATTAATTTCCACTAGAGGAAACCTAGCAGTTACAATGGCTGTGGGAACGTCACCCATGCTTAGATATATACGATTAAAACAAATGTAATGAAAGAAAACAATATCAAATGTATCTACGGAATGATCAGTCTGCTTTCTCAATTAAATTAAAATTATGTTCGACTTGTGTTATGTATACCTATGTAGGTACATACATACATACATACATACACTCACGCCTTTTTCCCTTAGGGGTAGGCAGAAACCACAGAACGCCGTCTGCTACGATTCTTGCATACTTCTTTTGCTTCGTCCACATATATACATCTTGTATACCTATGTAATTATATTTTATATATATATAGGTAGCTACAAATTATTATTACGATTTACGTCATTAAATAAGTACACACGGCTACACACCAAGCTATACAAATCCAGATTAGACTGACCTCCCATTGTAAAGGTCTTCCGTATAATTCAAGGCCAGCCTATACTGGTTATGTATAGCTTGATGTGTATCTGTGCGTTCACATATAGCAGTTCTAACCTAGGCCAATAAAATACATTTTAAATTTGTTTACTAAGATATATTCTTACAGAGTTATAAAAGGTTTTAGATACAAATAAGATGAATTTAATCGCGTGACGGCCACTGAAGAAACGTGTAGTTCGAATCAGAATCATAACTACTTTAAATAAATCTAAGAAGGCCATCTTTTACAATATTTTATGTTATCTGGCCTTTGTCCCGCAGCCTTAGCAGGAGGAAACGGTCGATTGAATGAGGCCTGTGGGCGAGGAACTTGGTAACCTGTCACTATAGGCCATTACGGCCCTAAGGCTTAGTACTTTATTGCAATACGTGATTCATGCGATGCGAACGTCGTGTTCAAGCCA
This sequence comes from Subacronicta megacephala, assembly GCA_958496365.1. Taxonomy (NCBI): domain Eukaryota; kingdom Metazoa; phylum Arthropoda; class Insecta; order Lepidoptera; family Noctuidae; genus Subacronicta; species Subacronicta megacephala. Next base: position 4,876,074 of record OY292525.1, read on the forward strand.
TTTTCATTGAAGTGTTGTTCAACAAACACAGAGTATAAAAAAAACATAAGTATTTTTTAATATCCCATCCCAAAATTAATTAAATTCTAGAGGTAGATATGTTTTACAGTTACCTAATTGATGTCTATTTGGAGCAAACAAGAATTGCTCATACGACCAAGAAATGGATGAGATCAATTTCTTACAGCATGTACAAAAGAAAAGCTATACCTAAGGTTAACTTGATTTAAAACTGTTGTATTCTTGTTATAATTCTCAATCACGTTTCCGTCAATAACCGGCTTTATCCAAACGATTCTATTGTATTAGGCGCGGTTTACACTACGAATTAAATTTATCATTATGTATGTACAATTGTACAGGTACATAAGTACTTGAAAGCTCCTGAAGTACCTCACCTATACTATTTCAAAATTATTATGATATTTAACACAATTTAAATACCTAGTTACCTACATAGGTATATTTTTTTTTATTAAGTTATTGCCTGACGGAAGATAATTTATATTATGAATGGATTTGTTATATATAAATATAAGTTTACCTTGGATTTATTAAAAATCATAAAGTTTCAGTTTGGCTTGCGAGGAAGCTGAAACTATTCGGCTATTTTATTAACAGGGTTGTAACCACGGCAAAAAATATTTTCATGAACACAGATTTTTAACGAAGATTGCTATTTAATAAATTATCTTTTTTTTTCTAAATTAAATATTTTACGGCTATCAATCAAATGTATCCCAGTGATTGCAACTATGTACCGCTTTAGAATATTGTTAATTCATTTTAACCTAGATTACTTGGATTAAATTTAATAATTTTCATCACTTGTAGCCACAGCTTTACTTTCACCTGTTCAATCCTCAACAATGATTTATAAAAAGTGGTATTCAAGTCAAAAGACAGGAACAGTTTTTGTAACGGCACATTAAATTACGACCATTTCGGCTAATGACAGAGCCGACATAAGGTAAACCGTTTATTTCATTTTGTGTCACTATTTTTGTGTTACACATTGCTTTTTCCTGTGTAAATGAGATTAATAGTCTAAAGGTGACCGTTCGCGACAATAACGCTAGAATAAAAAAAGCAATAAAAGAGTTGGAACGAAAACATAAAGCGGCGATAACTTGAATGATATATTGTATTATAATTGGTTCATGCAATTAAACAGTTCCTTGGATCCGAAAGCAGTGGAGTAGAGTACTTTTATAAATGCAAGGATGCATTGGTTCATGAATAAAGGTTTGAGGTTTACTAAGTCTATTTTGATAGAATTTCTGTACATTTTTATGTAAATTTATCCTGTTTTTCTTTTCCGGAGACTTTCATATTAACAAATATTGCCGTGGATATTGAATTGTTCTGATTCTTCCGATAATAATAGTTAGTCATTTAGTACCATTATATGAATTAATACAAGACAGCCTAAACTCGTATTTAATAAAATATCACATTACCTAACTATTCAATGGATTGACAAATATTAAAAAGAGTTGTCATCAAAACAGCACAGAAAGTAAATAATAGAATAACGGTTTTCAAAAATTAATAAAAAATGTTAATTCAACATTCCGAACGGTTACGGGATATTTTTTAATATCCATAAAGATCGATGTATAATTCGTTCTGAAACGACAATAGCATAACGGGCTTCCGTAGAGGTCGTGATATTCAACACGACGACGACGACTCGCTACCGGTAATCATAAACAATTCGGAGTAAAAATATATTTGTTTAGTTTCTAGGAGATTGAGAAATGGCCTGTAGGAGAAACTCTGCTTGACTCTTGCTCTGTTGACTGTAAAAAGAATGGAACATTTTCGTATAGGTACCGCCGTGGGTACCGCATAGTTAAAATTACTATCTAAGCTGAGCATTCTTTAGAAAACACCTTTGTAGGGCAGAAATTATTTGTTTGTAGATTAATATTTATTTTTTGTTTTTGTTTAGGCTGAAATCTCCTTTTTATCAACCTATTTTGATTATCTTCTTTCTTTTGTAGTAAAAAAAATAAGTACCTACCTATGTTGTTAATTTGTTTTTCGTCGGTTAATTTTAGTCAAAACGTTTTTGATATTGTAGCTAATTTCTGATACTAACTGTTCTCCTCGATGTCATCCAAGTATGGCAAGGGAAATGAGTAGAAACAGTGTAGGTACCTACTTATTTTGTGTTTTTTGTTCTCTGGTCACAAAAAGTATAATAGTATCTAACATCGCCTTTGTATTATAAAATTATCATTACCATTACACAATAAAATTCAAACTCATAACCGATTAGGTACCCGTTCGCGGTATGATCTTAGAAAATTGATCATCATGCTTTAAAAAAATGACGATGAACATCCACGAATTCCTAATGATAGGAGCAAATTATGAACACCATTATTTCGTGACGAGTTATTACAATTCTTCATAGCGTTATGTTAAAATTATATTAGAATAGTGTTCGCACCTACCGCGGCCATCTTAGAATGTGTCGGAAGATGAGAATGAAATAGGCGTAGCGACTAAGAAATAGATTATTACAATTTGTATGTCCCGTTACATCTTAGTTCTCATGATACAGGGAATGACAGTGCGTGACTGTAGGTAATTGTAGGTAGGTATATTACGATTGTCTTGTTTTGGTCAGATTTTTTGGTTTTCGAAGAAGCTTTGATAAGAAAGTTACAGGAGATGTATATAATTTTTAATTTTAGGGTTTTCTGTTCTCTGAACCAATTCTCAAAACTCACGTTTAGGACTAAAATTCATAAAGTTTTTACAAATATCTCCCGTGTTCTGCATCAAGGCTAAGGGGAATTCCAAAAACCACCGCTACTGACTGTACCTCCTATGTTTTCTGTTACAACGACTTCATAAAAAAACAAGAGAATGTGTTTAATTCGGCATAATTACCATTACGTCTTTGGCAACGTTTGGTGTTGGAATGGCGAATCCAATAAAATTTGCCGTGCCCCAAACCAGATCTCACGCTCAATAAAAATGGCTTTCACTTCAATTGATATTTATATCTGTTTCATCTGTAAGTCGTGTATTGTGTCCATCAACGCAAAATGATTTTACGGCCTTTAATGCTAGTGACCTGGCTGAATTTATTAAGATTACATTTTTATAACCATTTTGGCTATAAACTTGATATGCTATGCTTGAAAGGCAATCTCCTTGATACCCTGCATGAAGGTATTTGTACTTTACTTTTACTTTTTTAAATAGATGGCATTACTAAGTACTACATAATTCTACAATATGTATGTGTTCAAAATATTCAAAAATCTGTCCACCGATGAATTGATACATTATCATACGCTTGAAAGTTCTCAGACGCTACCTTTGTTTATAATAGACGCTATAATCTAATTGACCATTTTGGAAGAAGTTTTCTAAATTCTCTTGGATCACCTAAACTAACGCATCACCTAAACTAACCTTTCCCTGACACGTATCATACAATAAACATGGAACCTAATGCAATCCGGCTTACTGTAGGTGTATGTACATAAAAGGACGCGTCTGTGTAATCTTTGGAAGTTAGGTTTGATAGCGGATATCTTTGCTAGAGAATCATAAAATAACAAGTTTTGAATGGCTTGCTCAAATAGAACAAAGTTAGAAGTCCCTATCAAATCATTTCCCTACGAATTACGTCCACGTAATAATTCGGTACTCTTTATTCGCATAATAACCCTTATTTTCACACGTGCGACGTTCGCGTTGAAGAGCAGGTCGAGATCCCACCGACCGCGGTCCCACATTCGTATACAGTTGTAATTGCTCACTAATTGTCAATTACGCAACACCACATAGCTGTTTATGTAATTGTTTGTGTTTGTGATAAATTCTGAGAGTTGGATACCTACCTAACTGTAAACAGAAGCAGAAGCACAAGCGTACCTCACTTCTGTCACTTCTTGTTGGAAGTTACAACGACCTCTACCAATTTCGTAAAGAAAAAAAAACATAATTAGTTAATATAGAGTTATTTACTCTAGTGAGGTATCTACTTACTTTATTATGATCACGAAGACTTCTTCGCTGTATGCGTGAGAACATACAAGTTCCGTTTATAGTTTCTGCGGCCCTACCAACTCTATCATTTTATTTATCTCATCCCGTTTATTGCAGCACTAGCGAGATGAAGAAAAATATAGCATTAGATCTATATTATTTAAATATGATGAAACTGACGTGAGAAAACATTTATTTTAGATGCATGTACAAAATACGTTCCTAGCTAGGTCCTTCTAAAATTAGCGAAAACCACTGTAAATGTGCTCGACATAATTTTATTGAAAGTAAGTTTTTCTAATCTCGCCACCAATCGTTCCACATAGATCATAAGGACCCAATTCAGTCTCCCGTATAATATAAACAAGTTAATTGTCTTCCAAACGTTTGTCTATCTAATTATACCATCTCGGAGAAGGCTGACAGAGAGCGGAAATATAACTGTATATTTCCAACCATATAAATGTCTTGAGATTGTATAGATTATTATGAAGAATCAACTATAAATCGTGTGCTAAACGCCCCGGTGGCAAAGCACAATGGATCGCTTTTTCAAATAATTTAGCGCCCCTTTCAATATATTACTGTCCAAGATTATCAAATCAAATCAAATCAAATCAAAACATTTATTTGCAAACTAAGTGTATATAAAGGTGTTACATTTTAAACAGTACAAGACTTAGTGCCTTTTTCAGGCGTAGCAAAGATAACATTTTATATTATGCTCTTATAATAAAATTATTTTAGTGCTTATACATTTACGCAAGTGAAAGTATTTTATATAATAATTTAAAGTATGTGATTCTGAGTTGTACAATAATTATTAACTACTGCAACATAATTAAAGAGAAATATATATGTCATAGTAGTATTAAAAGTATCATTTTTCAAATGTATATTATTTTATTTATATTTTAAATGTAGTACTGTATAATTTAATTATAACATTAGATGGGACAATAATATTGTATGTAGTATATTTTGTTTGAATAATATATTTATTTTAATTTTTATTATTTATGTATTTTTGAGTTTTCGAAATACTCTTCTAGAGAGTAGAAACATTTATGTATTAAGAATGCTTTGAGTTTTCTATTAAATATTATTAGTTTAGTTTCTTTTTTTATATCTGTAGGTAGTTTATTATATATTTTTACTGCCATGTTATGCAGGCTTAGCTCGTTCAACGCCCTCGAAGCTGCCTTTTCCGACTTGTTGGGTAAGTTATTAGTGTCAGGGGTTAAGTTTGGATTTAAGTAAAGACTGGTCTTATTCTTCTTACAAAGACAATTTATTATTAAAGCAGAACCATTATCGTCAAAATAAGTTATAGAAGACAATATCCTAGATTCAAAACTCTATTCCTAGATGCCATAAACTATTCAATACAAATCTAAATCTTCGATTTCGTAATAATAGTTAGAGATAAAGCATGGATTGTCTCAAATTGCTTTAATATCCGCCGAAGTAACCGCGATATTGACCGCAAATTGTCGATCGACTTGGCTAGATACACCAGGTCTAGCCCTGCCCATCTAGTCCTCGCAAACACCTTCGTATTTTATTATTAGAATTCTGAGACTGACCTTAGATACAAGTTCTATGAACCTTACTTTATTACGTAATGAACATACCTGGTTATGATATAACTTTACGATTAACGTTTATGGACCATATGAATATATTTTTGCTTAAAGATTGCAATGAAGTGAGCGTAGGTATCATTTCTGTTTATTTACTGCATATTATTAAATAAATAATTATATATTTGAACATTAAGTAATAAGTTTATGTGTGCTTCTCCTCTCCCAAACTTCTTCAAATTTGTTGTGCCGATAAGGTCCATTATTATTTCTGTTTATTATATCTATGTATGTACTTATTATGGAATGAAATAAATATATAAGAAACTTAATAAAATATGAGTATGTATTGTCTGTTGAATTTATATTTATTAATTTATGTTTTATAATATTTTAACAATAAGTGATGATCAATAAAATACGTTTTACAACAGTAAGTGTTGCGTACGCTACACGCTCATGCAAAATTATACGCCATTTTTATTTTTGGGCGTTCCAATACGCTATAAAAGACAGACGCCCAATAAGACCCTAAACTTCGGTCAAAACAAAATCTGGAACATTAGTACTGATCCTGATAATTTGAAGTTTATAGTAGGCACCCGCAGGGAGCAAGGGCTTTAAGGGGTTTAAATAAGATATGCCTATTTGAATACTTTGTTACAATATTCTTCTTTTTCTATTTTCGCAGGGTGCGCCAAGATGTGGCGTGCGATGCTGCTGATATCGATGGCTTCACCGCTCATCGGCCAACAAATACGGCCTAATAGAGTGACTAGTCTATCTACAGTTTGTGACAAGACGTCCATAACTGTGCATTTGGAAATGGCACAGCCCTTTAAAGGACTTGTCTTTAGTAAGGACTTCTCGAGGGAATGTAGAGTGCAAGGTAATTTAGGATTTATCGGCCTAATATTAATTTAAGTAAGAAAATGTACCTTTGTTCGTGGCGATTTACTACGCAGTTCTGCTATAAACAAATGGTGATGATGCATTGTTCGTTTCATTTCCGTTTCCAACATTTAAGCTTGTTTAATTAAAACAAGTTATTCCAAACAAAAGGAAAAGGTACTCCTTTTAAACAAATTTTCAACTAGTTGAACTTGCAAAAAATCATTTAGTTACAACGGTTGGTAAAAAAATAGCTTGGTATATATGAAACGTATATTATAAATAATATTTAAAAAAACTGATTTCAGGGAACCTAGAAAACACGATAACACTAAATCTGCCGTCGAACGCGTGCGGCGTTAGGACATCGACTGTAAATACTACAGTTGAGGAGCCCGATGATGAAGAGGACCTGTACTACAACGTCGAGCTGGTCGTGCAGATGGACAGGCACCTTCAGCAGTCTTCCGATCAGGAGCTACTGGTCAGGTAAGGAATAGCATCATCGATTGTTGGTCTAGAATTTTTCACCGTCTGGCCACTTACTTATCACTTAACTCGTATGTATATTATTGTGTAGCTATATATTATATATACACAATAATATACATAGATAATAATTATGAAAATAAACATTAATAAAATTCAAAACACAAACCCTAATGATGTCAACATAGAAGCCAATTACTCGGCCCTTGCACAAAACGCAGTTTCGCGCATAGGTGCAGAAATGTATACCTCTGTATATCTGTGCAAAGTACTCAAGCAAGATCATGTAATATCGAATAAAAAAATGTTACGTAATCAGATTCAAGGATGAAGTAGAAGTTGTACCTGTATAAAACTTACTAGAACGTTAAAAAGTCAAGTTCCATGTGGAATGTGTCAAGTGCGGGTAGATTATTTGCTATTTCTGATAAGGACTTCTTGGTTTGATGTTAGCTCATTTAGTTATATTTTGTTAAGTGTTGCTATAATGTAGTAAGTACCTAATAATGAAGATAATTTTATGATAATAATAATAATTTATTAAGCACGGCCATACAAATGATTAAACTAGTGACAATTTAAACAATATATGGCGAGATCACAGTAGGCATCATTATCGACTCCCTCTCAAACTAGGTGCAAACCTGTATTTTTAGAGACAGAAATTATGCAATGGTTTCTGCAAATACTCACAAGATATAATTCGTGCTAGCTAAGTAACGTCTCCAAATTCAATTACACTACGAAAAGATATTCTGCATGACTGTTCCTAATGGTTTTGACGCAAAATTGTGAAATCGGTGCTAGTTCCCCAACTTAGCATTCGTACTTTGAATTTCAGATGTAAATTGCAACCTCGTGCGGTCCGCATCAACAGCTCGGCGTTAGAGACGGTCATCAACAATAAATTACTCGAAATGACAACCAGGGAGGCGAAGAAAACTAGGTAAATATTATGTACCTATAAAAAGTATTATGTATATCCATCTCCAAGCTCTTACTGAGAATTTCATAGAAATACTTAATAACTGCTCGACCTGCGAATCGAACACAAGACCTCTAGCGTAGCAGAAACGCTTAGAACCACTAGACATTGAGGCAATTAATTAAACGTTCAAGTAAAGTTTAAGATCTAGTTTAAAATTGGCTCTTAAAATAATCGCTTCGCTTAGGATGCTAACCACTTTGATTATAATACCTGATAATCAAAGACTAACCATTTCCTAATCTATTTTTGTTCTATATATTGAATTAATGTGATTGTAATTTAATTCATGGAAATTTGGAGAAGGAAAAGGCCACTTTTGTTGAATATGATTTACCGTAAAAAAATTGCTATCTACAGAATTATTGCGGGTAGGTACTAAATATGAACTGGAGGACCAAAATTCAACAATCCCTCAAAAACAATTCATATTTAAAATCGTAGTAATTCTTTGGCAATTTCGTAATGTTAGGGTTAATCAAATTATGATTCATCAAAAGTATTGATTTAAATATTATAGTACCTAGTTAACTCACGTTTGAAATTTTTCATAAATAGAACTGGCCGCAATCGTCAAGGGTTCACGAATGCAGCCGAAAGAGAACAACGTGATTGGCTGATGGCGGCAGCTAGGGCCTGGATGGAGCTGGCCCCTGCTGTATCCGCAGCGGAGCCCGCCACTGTCGAAGTGGGACAGCCTACCAGACTGCTAATACAGTGCACACTGCCGGGTAAGTTTCACATCACAACATTTTATACAGTACAGTAATACCGTAATATCCGGAACACCAGTTTTTACTAACGCCTAAAGAACCATTAAAGCAATATACAATTTTAAGTTATTTAGCAATCGTATTTTGATGAATTACTTTTGTTTCATTAAATCCTAACTAATACTATAAATGCGCAAGTGATTTTGTTTGTTTGTTACGCTTTCGCACCTAAATCGCTGAACCTAAAGAATTTTGGTACAGCGATAGATGGGACTCTGGATTTAATTTTCAAATTTTATACTAACGCGAAAATTACTTACTTAATAAAATTAATCATGAACACGTAAGACCGGGTGTCATAACAAACTTGGAACGACAAATATATTTGCCGGAAATAATACAATATATCCAAGGATTATTTTAAGGAGTAACTTTTTATAATACCGAAAATGACTACTCGACATCCTGATTGTTTCTCATTCGGTATGTACTCAACATTTATATTTGTTTTCTAGTTGGTGTCGGACTACGAGTAACAAATTGCGTCGCTCACGATGGTTTAGGAGAAGCATCGCAAAAGCTGCTAGATGACGCCGGCTGTCCAGTAGACGAGACGATCTTCAACAAACCATCCATCCACCATCACAAACACAAGAGCGCTGAAATAGACTTCTCAGACTTGGAACCCGTTGACCCCCAGAAGAATATAAACGAAAAAAGAAACATGAAACTGGAAAAAACAGACCCTGATGCCATGTTCAAGAATATTATGACCTACCAACATGCTATCACAACTTTTGCTGCTTTTAAATTTCCTGATAGAGCGAAGCTGCATCTTACGTGTGGTGTTGAGTTGTGCAAAGGTCAATGCCCGCCGGTAGACTGTATAGCTTTGCAGAAGCCGCAGCAAACTAGAGATGGGTTGCTCAGAAAGGCTCGACTGGATAAAGACGCTAAAGGCATAGTGATTGACAGGCTAGAGGTTTATAACAGCATAGAAGTACATGCACCTAATATAGAATTAGAAGATGAGGCTTCAATCAGAGGTAAGGCTACAAAAATCGCAATATTCACTTAAACTGCGTCCGCGTTAAATGACCTAAAAGTTCCTTATTTTCAATATGACTGTAGGGTTCTTATTTAGTATATTAAAATTATTTCACTGGCTCACCAATACACCAAGCACTAGCCTCATAAATGTCTCCCGTAATCTCTCACAACATATGTTTATCAAGCAATGGTCACACTCCCATTATGCCAACGAACAGCCAGCTGTTAAGTCAAGCTGTCGGCTACTGCTTATGTATGTGAGACGGTATTATTATATCTATTAAATAGATATAGAAGTACAAACACTACAATGACTGTACCTATTTATTTATTCTGCTTACAGGGTCACGAAGAATAGAATCGGAAGAAGACGAATTCGTCCGGGGCTTCTCTCCAGGAGACAAGACTATATGCTTATCGCCAGGGAAAATGGCCCTTGCATTTTGTGTGTTAGGTATCATATTTCTGTGCGCAATCGCAGTAGCTTTTATTTCTTTGGTGCGGGCGCGACGACGTCTGGGAAGAGAGCCATTGCATACGTCTCTCTCTTTCTATACAGGAAGTAAGAGCATGTTTTCATCAAGCGAGAGTTCTAGCTCTGGACTAAGTGGTAGTAAGCTCTTACTAACCGACAGTCCATACTTAGATCATCACTCATCTTCCAGCAATAACTGGCCTCATTCTAGGGCTTATTGACAATTAGCGCGGAGGCGGGATGTATGAAACACGAGATTATGTATTGTGAGATCAGATTCTATTGGTCTTTCTCGTTAAAACATGTTCGTAAAACCGAAGAAACTTCTTCCTATTACTACCTATTCTCAGCTACATATGAGGTTGCTTTTACTTTGCTCATTTTAGCCGAGATTTACTTCACAAACCCTAGAATCATAAATAATATAATCATATTAATATCTCAACGAACCCATGAAGAATAAGAATTTTATCTTTCTAGTGAATGTGGGTAGGTAAGTATTGTACAAATGGCCATATCAATTAAAATAATTTGTGCAGGCGCGAAGTCGTCGTATGTGGAACTTCCACGTACGCTTACCTACCTACTTTTTTTTTAAACAAAAATGTATATTATTAAAAAGTGTTAAACTAGATATTTTCGAAGAGTTTATAATTAATTAAATAGTTTCTTTGGCTTATGCCTAGTCTTTAGAATTGCGAGAGCCTTTTTATCTGAAGCTAAAATCAAGGACTGCCTCCTCATTGTGAAATTAATTTTAGTAACTACTTATATTTTATTGATTGAAGACTGTGCTTCAAAGTACCTCCCAAAGCTTGTCTACTTCTAACTTAATAGTAAGTAACGTGCTATTTATTTTTAGATAAATTACTGACGTTTTCGTCGTTTGAGGCGGTGCTTTTGAATTTATGCTATGTAGAATAATAATAGTACCTAGGCAATAAGGTATATATATTTTTTTGATAAAGTGTATATTAACATGATGATTACTATTATATCTAACGATATGTAATACAGGAACCACAATTAATATTGGATTAACATTTACCTAAGTTAGAGAGTGCTACAAAACGATAATACGAAATTGTAGGTAAATATGATTTAGTTAGAGTAGCCTATATAATACAGGATGTTATAGAAAAGGAACACTTGCATAAGCTATAACATGAATATGTCTTCATATAGTATGTAGTTTTGTATTTTTAGTATTCTATGCTATTTGTTCATGATTATTTAATAACTTAATATTCTTATTTATAAAGACAAATACAAATTTTATATAAATAACAATATAATAGAAGAAAAATTACTTAGTTTACAAGTTCCAGCTGCTTCTCATACTCACAAATTCAACTGGTTATAACTCTAAGATAGATCGGATTTTTCTTCTTTTCTTATGGAATATTAGTATGCTCTTTGTCACGTTTCATGGACACCCTGTTTTTTAACATTTTTAGCGAAGCAAGAGATACAAAAGTATCAAGCTTGGCTTACCACAGTATATATTGAGTATTACCTATACAATTTTCAACAATCAACATTATGGTATAATTATTTTTTACTATAATAATGAATGTAAGGAATTAAGATCTATGGAATGGACTATCTAGGAATTGATGCATAAATATAGGCATACCTACAAATATATTCATTAGCACTTCCTCGAAAATTAGATTTATTTACCTAGTTTTAAGATAATCTTTAGATATTTTATAGAACATTCAAAATTAAGAATGTGTTAATTGTGATTTCATGATTGGTTTATCATGAACGTTTTGATATCATTTTTTATGTTTACACATTTTGTAATAAAACAAATGAGTAAAAATATTTTTTTATTCCAAATTCGATAATCATTGAACCCTCATCATCATCAACCCATTACATTGTCCCACTGCTGGGCAGGGGTCGCCTCTCGGAAGTTCGGAACAAGAGGGATTAGGCTATAGTCCACCATGCTAGCCTACTGCAGGTTGGCAGACTTCACACGCCGTCTAGAAAATCTCTCAGGCATGCAGGTTTGCTCACAATGTTTTCCTTCACCGTTTAAGCACATGATAATTAATTATTAATACGCACATGACTTCGAAAAGACCGAGGTGTGTGCCTTGAATTCAAACTCTAGACCTTTGACTTGGCCGTCCAATGGTCATATGACAAGGCTATCTTGTAGCTATCTATGCTATCTTAGTCTTTAAAAGATCTATTTACAGAAATAAATATCATTTATCACTACACGCATTGAACCCTATTAACCAACAAAGAGATGCGCTACTTTTAAAAATAAGAACAAACATTTAAAATAACAAGTCTACCCCATTAATTTATGTTACTCATAACTCACAAAGCATGTATGAGCAGTTGGGCACAGACTAGGCAATTTGGATTCGCCACTGGGTCCCTACTGTAAGTCTGCAACCCCAACCACAACTTGATTTCGAAATTCGAAGGCTCTTTATATTGAGAGTATAAAACGAGAGGCAATAGGTTCGCCCCCATATCAAATGGGAGTGGGACCTAAAAATACCCGCAAACCTTATATGTTGTACCATTTGGTAGGTACAAATACCCACACCTTTATCTAACCCTCCAGGGAAAACAGATGATATGGTGTGAGACTATTAGGGATGACTTCTCTACTTGGAAGATTCATTGAATGTAATTGAGAATATTGCTCACTCAGATTTTAAGAACAACACCAATAAGCATATACCTGTGTGCCAGAATCAGTCAGTATTTATTTTATAGCATGTAAGCTTTGATAGACACTTATTTACCTGCCCCAGTCTTCAGTTCACTCTTCTGTTACATTTTTGAGCTCAATTTCTACGAACGAAACATATACGACTCATATTATCATTAAACCGTCTCTTTCTATTAAAATTTACCACTTCTAAACCACTTGCAGATAACTTCTGATCGGCTTACTTATTTCTAACAAACTGTGCGTAGTATCATAATTTAACGTCCTTAACTCTGACGATAGTGGCAAATAAAGTCAAAAAACATTATTCCCGCCAATTTTTTTAAGGACCTCTTCCTTGAGAGGAGCACATGCTAGGCTTGGCAAAAGTAATCGACATATCAAAATATCGATACTTTTTCGTTAAAACATCGATAATATAATATAGTTTAATATAATTATTTCAAGAAGCCCTCTTTGACCAACAGTGGGACACAAAACTACATAAAAAAATGTTTTGTAACCTGTCTGGTAAAATGTATAAGATATGTGACTGCCTTATTAGTCTAGTGGTCCTAAGGGCGACTGCTACTCTAGAGGTCCTGTCCTGGGTTCCATCCCCAGGTTGAGCAAAGTGTTATTGAGGTTATTCTATGAAATTCTGTGTAGCAGCTCGGAGTCTGGATTTGTGCCTGGTTAATGGCAAGAGGCTCGCACTCTATTACATGGGACCTAAACATAGCGGTGAAATGTGGGTCTACGTATTAATACACCTCTGCCTAACCCTTCAGGGAATACAGGCGTGATAGTATGATATGTGGAACTACGAGTTTGGCTACTCAGTAGCTTCGCCTATGAATAAGCAGATTGACAAGTGAAATATTAAACAAGGAGTCTTCCTAACAAAATAAAATGTCTTTCTGATAAAATGTTTTCATTGAATTAAATACTTATTTTCTATAAGTATATTTTATTGTTCATGTATATTATGTTTTGGGATCACTTTAAGATCACAAAACACGCTTTTACAAAAAAAAAACAATTAATAGTTATTTTTTATACGATAAATCGATAAAGCTGTAAAAGATTGCTTCATACTTATACTCCATTTGGTTAGGTACTTAACTAAATCACAACGCCAACATATCCATAAGTCAGTTCAAAACGGGGATCCAGCTAAAGTTTGGAAGTTTCTTAAATCATTAGGAGTCGGGAAATCACAGCACGATATAATTTCTAAAGACTTAGATATTAATTTACTTAATAATCATTTCTCTTTTGCGTCTGACTTTAATCAGACTGTTAAAGCTAATACTCTTAATTATCTTTCTAACCTCCCGGCACCTGTTTTTCCCTCTTTTGTCTTTAATCATTTCACCGCTTGTGATGTTAGAAGGAGCATTGTATCGATTACATCCAATGCTGTTGGATGTGACTGTATCAGCCGTAACATGATCATTCCTATCCTTGATGAAATCCTTCCCATCATCGTCCACATTCTTAATTTTTCTTTATCCAGTAGCACTTTTCCTAATGCTTGGAAGGATGCCCAGATAGTCCCTTTACCTAAAAAGGCAAATCCTTCATCTTTTTCCGAGTTTCGTCCCATTTCAATTTTGCCATTCCTGTCCAAAGTCCTCGAAAATCTTATACACCTGCAACTTAGTAATTTCCTTTCCAAAAACAGTCTCCTCAATCCCCTTCAATCTGGCTTTCGTCCAGGACACAGTACGACCTCAGCCCTTGTGAACATTACGGATGATATCAGATCAGGCATGGAAATCGGTAATTTAACAGTTCTTGTTCTACTAGACTTTACCAATGCCTTTAACACTGTAGATTTTGATATTCTGCTTGGCATACTTCGCTCTTTTAACATATCTCCTTCGGTGATTGATTGGTTTCACAGTTACCTGTCTGGTCGCCGCCAACGCATTTGCATTGAAGATTCGTTCTCTTCTTGGTGCAATACGTCTGCCGGCGTGCCGCAGGGTGGCGTTCTCTCTCCACTTCTTTTCACTATTTTTATAAATTCTATCTCTCATCGACTTACTTCTTCCTACCACCTTTATGCTGATGATCTTCAAATTTATAATCAAGCGCCACTTAGTAAATTATCTGATGCCATTGACCTAATTAATTTAGATCTTATTCGACTAGGTGACTGGAGTACTGAATTTGGGCTGAAGATTAATCCGTCAAAAACCCAAGTAACTGTTGTTGGCAGTTCCCGGATGGTGTCCAGGATTGATTGGTCGATACTTCCTGTAGTCTCTTTTAATAATACTCCTATCCCTTTTACCGAAAAAGTAAAGAACTTAGGAATATATATCGACTCGACACTGTCTTGGACTGCGCAGGTGCAGGAAGTTAGTCGTAAGATGTTTGCAGCGGCGGGCTCTTTGAGACGTCTTAGGAATTTCCTTCCTACTGCCACCAAAATTGCTCTTGCACAAACACTTCTTCTTCCTATCCTAGACTACGCTGATGCCAGCTATCTTGATCTCACTGAGGAGCAGTTTGATAAGCTTGAGCGACTCCAAAACTTATGCATAAGATTCATATTTGGTTTGCGCAAATATGATCATGTTTCTGAATTTCGTACTAAGCTCAAATGGCTGCCTATTCGCCTTCGCCGGAATACTCATATTCTTTCTCTTCTATATAATGTTCTTTTTAATCCTTTTACCCCGTTCTACCTAAAAGATCGCTTCGAGTTTATTAGTGACACTCACAATCTCACGTTGAGGTCTTCGGAAAACTTGAAATTGAAGATACAAAAGCATTCCACTAGCTTTTTTGATAAATCCACAGATTAAGACAGATAGAGTATGCGCAACAAACGATGTGAAGTCACATAATATTTATGTGTGCGTGACAGCTCAAAGCGGCATTGTAGGGACACGTGCATCTATGTGTGAGTAAAGTTGCCAGATATTGGGAAAAACTCCCACATTTTTTTCTATTGTTCTCAATTATTGTACCTATTAATGTTTAGAATTGGAAATGTGCTTTTACTTTATAGGTACTTAAATATAATTTAAACGGAATAATTATTATTAAATAAATTACGGTGGGATAAAGTTAAATACTTACGAGTATTTAACTTAAGAAAATATAAAGTAATAATACAAAATATAAATATTAGTCTATTATACAATGTTAAACTACTTCATTTTGCTGCTCAATGCTATGTACGTAAGTGTCATACATGATGTAGTAGTACTCTGTGATATATATTTAAATATTGTATAAATATGTATGCTGTACACAAGGCTACACATTAAGCTATACAAATACAGTATAGGCGGGCCTCGCACTGTGGATTTATATAGCTTGATGTGTAGCCGTGCGTACTATTTAATAAATAAATAAATATGCATAATTACTTACACTTACCATATTTAGGTATATTATCATGGAAAAACATAAAAAAGTCCAACATATTTATTACAATAATTTTACACACATAACATCTTAGCAGCCTTTGTTCTGCACCAATTTCTTATAGTATTGCCGTTTAGCGTCTGAACATCGAGCATTCGTTTCTAATTTCGCTATATAGTGCAATCGTACCATCAAATATTTTTCGATTAAAATGTACCTACGCCGCCTTGGATTACGAAATTAATTTCATATTCTATATTAGCACCATGAGAAACCTTGCGATGGACACCCATACTATTTAGAAAAATAATATCCACCATCTTGGATTTCAAAATTAATGCTATTTTCATAATCAGCTCCCTAAAATACCTTGAAATTGATACCCATATGACCCTTATGAATTTATTTAGAGAAATATATATCCGCCATCTTGGATTTCCAAACTAATGTCATTTTTGTAATCAGCACTCCGGAAAACCTCCGAAATGACACCCACATTCATTTATTTACATATAAATAATGTCCACCATCATGGATTTCAAATAAAAAATTATAATACATGCAATCCAATATCAAATAATGTCCACCATCATGGATTTCAAATAAAAAAATTATAATACATGCAATCCAATATCAAATAATGTCCACCATCATGGATTTCAAATAAAAAAAATATAATACATGCAATCCAATATCAAATAATGTCCACCATCATGGATTTAAAATAAAAAAAATATAATACATGCAATCAATCATGCATCCATTATCAATCGGAAAAATTTATCATTATTATGTAATAGGTATTATGTAATAATACAAACTAATAATCATAAATCACTGATTATGATTACTTTTGTTAATCTGTAAGCATACTTGATGATAAAAAAATATCGTAATCGTAAATCATTAAACTGATTACATTGTGCCCAACTCTGAACGGTTACATATAGGTACATATAGGAATGAATCGATATTTTTACACACAACGTACATTACCCAAATTCAAGTAGACCTATTTCGATGTAAACTGGCAACCCAGACCAATTACTGTCGAGGTTCTGTGTTCCAAGTGAGCCGAGAAATATTAGAGGGAAAATAAATACCAAAACAATAATCTAAACAATATTTACCTGTGGAAAGATATTCCATCTTTTTTTCTTTGTTTTTGGACACAACTTTTACAAAGTTTAAAAACACAACACGGCATGTTTTGAAATAAAATGGTAACTCATTTGAGACGTACAAGCAGTACGACGCGCAGCTAAGTACTGACGTGAGTTTGTATTCGCTTTTGATTTTGTATTTGCTTTGATGGCTTCACTCTCGTGTTCTACGGGCTACGTCTGCCTATTTTACTAGTCTGAGGATAAATCATTTACGATTCAAGCAGCTCGCCTGTGGAACGCATTGCCTATTAACATAAGACGTGCTCAATCACTACAATCATTCAAAAAGTTGCTAAAAAATTATTATCTGTCCCCTATACCCAACAATGCTTAAGTAATGCAAGCAATATTATCATTAACTTATTTCCTTACCCTATTATATTATACATATATATACTCTTATATATTTTATATTTATATATATATATATATATATATTACTATATTTTTTGCCTATGTATTGTATTTTATTTTTATTTGTTAGTACGCCTACACTACCCACTGTGTTTTTCTTTTTCCCAGTCCATCCAAAGGTTGTCTGGAAGAGATCGCCTTGCGCGATAAGACCGCCCATTGTACATTTACTATCATATTTACTATCTCCTGTAATTGTATTATTGGTGTGCAATAAAGCGTATATAAATAAATAAATAAAGGTAAACAACAAACATGGCGGCGTTCAGAGCAGTTCAACCTTTTAATACAATGGTATCATATGAATTGGGAGTGAAATTAATAACAACACAACCAACAATCAATAAAACCAACGAACAAACAGAACAATAACTATCTAACACCATTTGCGGCAAAAGAAACACAAAAACGAACGAAAGTAAAGTAAATACAAACTGTTACGTATGGCGTCTGGTTACCCGACTAAGTATAATATCGGGTAATTATTCGCTCCGCTTCCTCGCAGTACTACTTCTCAATTTTTTCGAGTTATCTAAAGTCTACTACACAGAAAAATGTTTTGAATATCTGTATTTTTAGATTCGTTTTAGTAGGCACATTGCAATACATTTTGACATAATTATAAATTTTGATTTAATTAATTGTTTACAAGCTTAAGAATAATAGTAACTATTTAATATTAAACAAAGTAGTAAGATATGCTAGTATAAAAGGAGAATGTGATTTTGAGTTATTGAATAATTTATTTTGGTGATGTTTTATTTCGAAATCAAAAATGACCCTATAAGAACCTTTTTTATGATTTGTTTACCTTTAGTTAAGTACCTAACCAAATGGAGTATAGTTATATTAGTGTCACTTGCTCATCCCTAGGCCTTAGTAGAGATAAAACGTTTATACTAGTTTAGAACAGATCCAAGGAACAGATATTTCACGATACTAGCTGATACCTATTCCAATTTTTAAAATACTCGATCCAACTAGTATCACTGTGCCTGCGCGTATAAATTTGAATTTGAACCTTATTTCTATGAGCATTAAAATGACGCGACGCGCACTCGTGTTTACCAAATTATTGGTGTGTCAATGATTTGAATTTGAACCTTATTTTTATGAGCATTAAGATGACGCGACGCGCACTCGTGTTTACCAAATCATTCGTGTGTCAGTCATTTGAATTTGAACTTTATTTCAATCCTGATAAAAGTAAATATACTCTGATTTTTTGAAGCAATACTCGATACGAACCAAATACTAGGCATACTCGACGGACTTTATACACTAGGTACTTTGTAAATACTCGAAACTATACGATCCGATACAATACAAAGTATCGAGTACGGACTAGTATTTGTTGGGTAATCTTGTTGGATGCCGGCTGATTACCATTTTTTTATTATAGATTACTATTAAAAATGAATTTTAATATACGGTACGATGTAGTACCTAGATAAATATTTAACGTCAACAGTCCTAAGCCTGTGTAAAGTATGAAGAGAAGATTCCAATTCATTACGTACTGCATCCGCAGCCGTACGCGTACTTCATACTAGGTGGAACAGGTATTTGGATCGAGTATGTATTCGGAATAGGAATAGGTACACCTAGTACGAAATTTACCTAGTACGACTCATCTCTAGGCCTTAGCACATGCAATTCCAACTTGTCAATTTTGTTTTTTTTTTGTAATATTTTTAGTATGGCTTCAGAGTCCTTTGTGCCATGCCAACTTGTCAATCTCAGGTCTAATGTTGCCAATTTTGTTGATCTTAAACTAAACTTGATGATAGTATGCCTATTCCTTAATCTAGATGGTATGCGTACCAATCACCCAGTAAACCACAATCGGGTGCTAACTAATAAAAAAAAATCAACAACAAGTAATAACTTTGTAGTTTTTGTAGTGCGTTGTGATAATGTTCTGAGTAGTAAGCAAGAATGTTATAAACCTATAGATACCAATGATGTATAATTATATAACATTGATAGTTACTGTATTTGTACATAGCCTAGACGATTATATTTTTGTCCATATACACACAGCTACAGGTCAACTTATACTAAACCAGTTTAAGCTGATCTCGCATTGTACAGGCTTCCAATACAATAAGAGACGTGTAGCCGTGCGTACATAGTAAGTGTAGTCTCGTAGTCTGTAATGAGCAAAGACTAATTTGATTTTATATAAATGCCACACCAGCCACGCCCGCCGTGCACGGTTTTTAATGTTGTTTATGATATTAGAGATGCTCTTTAGGAAAAAAATAACAACTTAACTTACTTATTTAAACATTTAAACGTTACTTAATTAATTATATACTTAAATAATTACATAAAAAGAACAAAAAAATCATTTATTTGTTTTCTAATGTGCAGCTGAGCAATATTTCTCAACCATAGACAATCTTTATTATAGAGACGTCACTTGATAAAGTCGGAGATGATGTCATTGAGTACAAAGAGTATATTTCGAATCAAAATAACGTAGAGAGGACAACCAGTTTTATTGTTGAAATGATAATAAAAACGTATACAATTAACAGTTCATTCGAAATAACCGTGCGCATCTGAAATCAGCCGGTCCAAACTGCCGCGTGATAAAATCACTTAATTTATTCGTTTTTATACATTACACATAACTGTTAAAATAATAATAATAATATGCATATAAAATTTCACAAAAATCGGTCAAGTCGTTTCGGCGGAATATGGTAACTAACATTGTGACGTATATAAGATTTACCAATGCGCAACACTTCGCGCACCATTTCCGACACGTAAAGTTATTTCGTCCGAACTGTTTTGGAGATATGCACATAACTACTACAGTTTATTTAAAACCCCGGTACATCGACAGTCAATCATTGATATCGGCAAGGCGGCTGCCTAAGTGTTTGAGGTGCTTCTTCGTGCTGAAGGCCTATTGCTAATCATTGTCGGCGTCAAAGAAAATATCATAACTATAGTCCGTTTCAAAATCTCGGCGACTGAATTGACACATGCTAAATGTCAATTTTTTTTTGAAACGGAGATTTTGAAACGGACTTTACGTGTCGGCTTTGTCGCTAGTTACATCATATTTTTATCTATGTGTCTGTTCTGTCAAATTTATTTGTCTATGACATGCGCGGCGCGAAGGTGGATGCTTTCGCGGTTGGTCTTTCGCTTCGCCTTCGATGCCGTGTTCGTACTCGCAGTCACGGATGATATTCCAACGAAATCTACATGAATAGCGACTATTTATAAAATTTAATACACAAGTGTTATGATATTAACTGTAAAGGTCGGTTTGAGAACTATTTTTCAAGTGTGTGTGCTGTTCGGTTGAATTGGGTACGATTTGTTACGGTCCCGCATCCAAAGTGATATTTTGTGTGTGCCGACTATTTATGTGTATAACCGGGCTGAAAAAACATTTCTGGATCCATAAAAGAAGGTATGTAGTTGATGTATTTAGAGAAACTCATAAGATTGCGTTGTGAAAGTACTGGGTCAATGGTCCAACTAAACGAGCCCAAATCCTGGGTTACACTGTGTACTCAGGGCACTTTTCTTTTTCTAATGGTTTAATTGTACAGCGCTCTCTAAACCTAAACATCGAAAAATAACACAAAAAAATATTGTATGTAGGTAGTAGATTCTTAAATTCCTGTCTTGGTTTCAGTCTCTAAATTACTTTAGATTGCCTTTAAGTAGTAGCGGTAGTTTCTTCCCGGTATCTTGTTTCATTCGGGTAACGCCTTAGCCGACCGATGACTGATGATTCAGTGCTTATAAAAACGAAAGTTATTAAAGTACTTGGAACACAAAAATGAAGACACATTCAAATCAAATGCATGGGTGACGAATCTATACTTAACATATGATTTATTTATTGATATTAAGATCATCAACTTAGTAATTCAATTGAATCCACAACAGATAGATAGATTGTACAAAAAGTAGTTATGTTAAAAGCAATCAAAAATATAATATAATAACATGCATAATATATTAAGTTTAACTACATTTATTTAGTTAGCTTATGGTGTTTAAGCATGTCTATGATCATTAATAAAATATATGTAGGTAATTTATATTCACTAGTAAAATCCTGATATATGAACATGCCCTAAATCTAGGTATAAATTGCACAGTTCAGGGTAATGTAATTAACTCTATAATTAACATAACATAATATCTGCAGCACTCACAGGTAATTATGAAATCTTTAGGTATTCCAAAAGCAAAGAGAATTCACTTTCTAAGTTTAATTTAGATAAAATGAGTTATCAACAATTTTATCATTAGTAACATGATAAAATATGTAGCACAGAAGTAAATGTACAAAGGAGGTATATATTCTTATCATCATATTAAATTCTATGAATCAGTAGAGAGCTGTGCTTTGCAGCACAAGCTTTTAATTATAAAATTTTCACAATAGTCAGTGATCTCTCTCTAAAGCTCTAGATAATCTTCAAAACATCAATCTGTAAATAAACAAACAAATGTTAAATAACATACATTTAATTCATTGGTCTTTCTTAGAATGGAGTGGTATTCTTGTATATCTGGAGTTAGTCAGATATTTTTTGGAATTAAAGTGGGATGCTTGTATAGTCTATATTATTTCCAAAAAACTAGAGAGAGAAAGGCAGCAGCAAAGTGCTTTCTTCAATGCCTGATCTTATGTCCTGTTAGCTTTCTATCAGGCTAAATTAATGTCAAATGTGCTGCAAAATGCTGTATGTCATAATACCACTTCAGTCAAGTCAGTGACACCCCCCTGCTATTGTAAATGCTTGACTAGTAAATAAAATTTACTATTTTTGAATTCACTTTTTAAAATTGTGGCTCTTGCTACCACCGCTATGCCACTGAGTTGAAGTAAATAAGAAAAACAAATGAATGCTGTTGTTGTAGATTACAGTGTAGTGTTATACCTTCAAGTAACAAATGACAGTCATAGCACCCTGCAGCCTAGCTTACTCACTTATTGCTAATCTATCATAGCCTATAATATCATGACAATTCATTTAAGTTTAACAGCACTTGAACTCATCCAACTTTTTTACCTGAATAACCTTTTAATAAGTCATCATAGTGTCAATATTTTATGTGTAAATGTGATAATTAATGCCTAGGGACTGATATTATCCATAAGAATAACAGGTATTCTACCGATTATGATATCAG
Source organism: Subacronicta megacephala (assembly GCA_958496365.1). NCBI lineage: Eukaryota > Metazoa > Arthropoda > Insecta > Lepidoptera > Noctuidae > Subacronicta > Subacronicta megacephala. Next base: position 4,899,102 of record OY292525.1, read on the forward strand.
TATGGTAATGCCAGTGAGTTGTGATCATACATTTTATATGTTTAATAGACATAATATATTTACTAGTGAAACCATGATTATTTGTGCTTGTTGTTATTTTGAGTAATATTATTGGATAATTATATAAATTTATGGTCTGATTATATAAATTATTGTGATCACTAGGTACTTAATGCTATGTTTTTGCACCCATCATAAATTTACATTGAGTGACAATATTTTTGCAATTGTTTTATTTAAATTTACTTCAGTACAGTTTGTTCAAAATAACTTGGATAGTCTGAAATTAGCTGTTCCGAATTGCTGTAGGTACCTACTGGTAAAATAACGTTATTTAAGTGTTTTATACAAAAATAATGAAATTATTAAGGAAAATAATCACATTTACAACCCCAATTCTTTTTATATGGAGTTATTTTGAACATATTGTAATTTATAATAGGACAGATGGTCAGTTTATTGTTTGTATTGCAGCATTGCCAATAAATTCTGTTATAGTTTGTTATTAAATATTTTTTCTGTTCTTTCTAATCTCCGAGTGGAAAATTTAAAAAACTAGGAACCTGTCTACATATTTTAGAACATAACTGTTATTAAGTTCTAAGAAATATAAAACTTTTTACTTTCTATAATAACACAAAGTCTGGTCAATGGTCTTTATAAACTCCTTTTAGGATTATGACAGGAAGCTTGTTAATCATTTTGCTTACAAGGATCCTCAATTCTTCTTTCTGCTGATTCTCCCAGCTAAACTGACTGATACTTAAACTCATCAAAAACCTTTAGATTGATGCAAAAAATCTTTAGCAACCATTGTATGAATCTTCAATTAAGCTTAAGGTTGGAGCAATTATAAGTGTACTGTTTACTAAGCAAATATTATCTTGCAAAGCATTGCTCATCCACCACAAAAAAGGGACCAAACAGCATTTTTAGTGATGGATAAGTTTTGTATGAGAATGCACAGCAATGAAGAGAGTGAAGAGACTACTTTGCCCTGTGAAGGGAGCAAAATGCCTCCAGCTGTGTGATTCAACACAACTTTGATCTTTCATTTTGCTGTACTAGGTGGCTGCATAAAATGGAAATTATTTCACTAATACAATATTTTTGTGTGGGATATATTGCATTTCTTTTGAAGAAGAAAGAAAGTGATAGAGGTACGTCTCACTATAAAATTTCAGAAACCAAGCCTTATAGAGGTCCTCTTGAAAAAAACAGATCAAAGATACCATTATGGCAGGGCGCAGACATACTATTCTAATCAACAAAATATGGAAAAGAAACATCTTTGATACACAGTTATCCATCACATCTGTGCTGTGAGACATTTGTCCTTGCACCCATATGCTTTAATTGCACGTCTTTATGTACTTACTGGAAATTTTCAAAGCTGTTATAAATATGGTTTATTTTATAAACTGGCTTGCATCTTGTAATCCTGGCACATTAAGCATTATATGTTTATCATAGCAAAGGAAACCGAAAACATATCTAATAACACATTCACTCATGACATTTCTTACGAAGTTACCAATTTTTTGCCGCTCATTGGGGTAGTATATTCTCTGTAGAAGTCTCGGAGTTTGTATTTGTACCCGGTTAGTGGTAATAGGCTTGCCATTTACCTAAAACTATACCGATGCGATGGACTGACTGCATAGTGTGTACTAATATAATCTTCTATCATCTTGACATTCTAGCCGAATTAAACGATCAAATGGCGGAACCCAGTTTTCTAAGGGTACCTAACTCCTTGAAGTAAGACCTCAATAATGGGTCCAAATAACGCGACGTGGTCCGGAATGCAAATGGGCCTTTCTCTACTAACTGGAAACTTGTCTATTGACAGTTGTCCTAACCCTATTTTTCTAGAAAATTAAAGATATAATATGTTAAGTCGATAGATAGTTATAATATAATTACATATAAACAAGAAACCATTGTAATTTTCCCTTATTTTTCGAATTATAGGCAATTTTGTAAAAAAATGCGGCAGAGGACTGTTTTGCCACCCAGAGGACTGTTTTTTCCACCCAGAGAACAGTTTATGTCAATGTTTATTAAATATGAAGAAAAACACAATATTTATTATTAAATGTAATCAAATAAACTCTCTTCTTTATTGAATACTGTATCACATACAAAAATTAAATACTTATATTTATCAGGAACAAATTACGAGCTTAGCACTCTAAGTAACGAATTAAAATAATTATAATCAAAATTAAGCTTAGGTACTAAGAATCAGCCTTGTTTACTTATCAATGCAGACTTATTTCTCAAAAACAGGTACAGGTATATTAAAATAATAAAATATTCGTTTCCCTTTTAGGGCAATATCTGGGTTTGGCAACTTCCTTAATACTTGGTCGAAGGACACATCTGAAACATCATTTTCATCGACTCTGAATGTGTGTCCTTTGTCATCACAAATTTTTAAGAAGGTTACTGTTAGTTCGCCTTCTTCCGTGTCTATCTTATTGATTACTGCACAATAACAATATTCAGTGTTTCTTACTAAAAATTTAACCAAGACGTAATCACCGATGGTATAATTCTGTTGGTTGATTGAACTAGGTCCAGCCAGTGCAGCGTCGTCGTCGGTCTTCATTGTGGAATCCTGTGAGTTGTCCATGTTTTCACTTTCAGAGTCTGTGTAAATATCGTCTATGTTAAGTTTTGTCTTGTTTTTGTACTCTAACACTCCTAAATTGAAATGCTGGCACTCGTTTTCACAAGTGCAACTTAAACTTTTCATGATGAGTTTAGTGGCACTTGGAGCTGATTCCAGAGGACTTCTTAATATTTCAGCCTTTACTTGATGTATTTTTAGAGTGCCATTAAAGCTTTTTAAATTAACTGTTTCATTTTGAAGGTCGTCAGTCAATTCTTGGATGGCTTTATCGTCGATTGTGAACAAGGTAATTGCGGAACATCTTCGTTGAATGGCCTCTACAAATGATTCCAAGCTATCAATATCACCTCCTGTAGCGACGACGGCATCAGCGGTTCTCTTGCAGGTCGCTCCAATGCCATCGGGGGCCCCTTTGCCATGGCCACTCTCTGAATAGTTCCAGGTAAACTTTTTCACATTTAAAACCTCTTGGTGAAGCCTTGATACCAGGATGTAAAACATCGTTTTGTTTCTGTATTGAGTTACGGGTCCATCGCTGACGAAGTGGATGCTCTTTATGTTAAGTGGGAGAGTTTTAAAGATTGGCCGCAAATGTGCCCATATAGCAGCTGGAGAATGTGTGAGATTTTTGGAAACTGTACAATATGACTTGATAGAGTTTTTGGTATACACTACCACAGTATGAAGACTTAGCTGAAGTCTCGACCCTCCAAAATGAAATGCTTGTATTTCTTGACCGTATTTGGAACAATAATTTTCTGAAAAATCCATATGTATGATAGCGTCTTCGTCGGTAAGGTTTTGTTTGTATTTCTTGATAGCATTGTATTGATGGGTAATGTTTCTCTCGTGTTGAAAATAGGCTTCCAAATCCACATGCAGCTCTTCTATTAGTTCTCGAGGGCGAACCGTGAACGTTTTCTTTAGGTATTTGGTAATTGTTCGAGCATTCTTGGTCTTGGGGTCGTTGTAAGTTTGTTTCTCGGATATCCATTTTTTAAATTCAATAGGCTTGCTGTCATCAAACTGCCTGTAGTCAGGATTCTTGTCAATACAGCGTTGGCAGGTTCGTGACAAACATAGCTCGTCATAGCGATTACAACATGTCTTTTCAAGCAGTGCAGTGTGACTATTGTAAGTCAAAATTCTTCGCCTGTGCAATGCCGACAGTTTCAAATCGATGTTCGCGTGCTTTATGCACAGGCACGTGTCACGTTCGTTTACATTTGGTGTTATGACCCAGAAAGGACGTAGACGACAAAACGTTGTGTAGCTTATTTTAAAATGTTCAGATTGAAATTTCTTGTATAAATTTGCGATGCTATCCGATAGATATCTTTTCTGTTTTTTAACCCCTTTTCTGGTCAGGCATTCTCTTTTTCCTGCGCCAAGTCTGCTATTGTCATCCTTTTTAATAGAAGCTTCGTACAGTGTTTATGCAATCAGATGAAATTTTGTCTTTACGAGTCCGAAGCTTGGGTACTAAAACTGATTGACGCGCTGACTTCTGAATAGTTTTATAAGATATAGAACTATCTTTGCTTCGCCATAACTTGTACTTGTGTATTAGTTTACCGGACACGACTTTTCCGAATATTTGTTTTTCTTTGCAGGTTTTTAAATTAGCATAGTTTTCTTTCAGCTGGGCATTCAACACTTCACCAAATAGCGCCTTTTTGACTACTTCTCTGCGAGTTTCTGGCCAATCACACATTTTGGTAAGTTTAGTGTTAGGTGTGTCTACATTTTCCTTTGTCTTACCTTTTTCCAAACGTTCTAATCTCTTCCTATACTTCTCGGATTTTTTTCTGTAATACTCGATCTTCTTGTCTTTATCCTTTATAATTTTGTCACGTTTCTTTCTAGCATTAAGCTTTCTCGCATTACTTGCATCACTTCGTGGGGTGGTCATAGGTAGTATTGATGGAGAGACAGAACTTTGAGGAGAAGGTGAACCCTCGGATTCGGGCGTATTTTGTCGTACAAAATTGTTTGTAATTTCTTTCAAAGCTTTTTTTTTTGCGCGATAGGTAGCACAGTGCTTTCTCCATGCTTTAGTCACAGCTTTGTGTTCACGTCGACTCATATCTTTAACTGACTTTCTTGTACCTTTATCCTTCTTTCTTTGGTAGTCTCGTCGTTCTTTTTCCTTCAATTGCTCTCTTTTTACAGGGTCATTTTTTAGCCGTTGATATCTTAATCTTTCTGCAATTCGTTTCTGCTCTTTTATTTCTTCTTTGGTTTTAGATTTCTTCTTTGGTGGCATTGCGGCAATACTAAAACAATAAAACATACTATCAATATTTTAAAGAAATCGTAAGGGTTTAAAAACAGATAGTTACTAGGTACATAGTATTTTAGATTCCAAAATCCATAATAATAGAAAACAAAAGACCTGAATTAGCGTGACAGGCCAATGTAAGAAAGAAAGCGGCTATCGGCAAGCAGTAGGTTAGTGCAGACTATAAAGAATATTTATAAAATAGACGGACGTCAAGTAAAACAATCCTCTGTCACATTGAACAGTCCTCTGTGTTATAAATTTCCAGAGGACTGTTGCACAGAGGACTGTTATTTTTACGTAAAAAATGTCATACCACGTATCAGTTTAAATATTACTTCATAACACAGAAACAGCTATAAATTATCACACTGAGCAATTATTTTGTTAAATAAATATAATTATAACACATAAAACACCGTTAAATAGACTTACCAGAGGAATGTTCACTCAACACTACAGAGACGTGGCTCCCACACAGACGCGGAGTTGTCACTGCGCAAAATGGCGGCGACTTGCTTAGCATGGCGACCGAGCAAACTTCACACTGTTAACGTTCCGTTTCACGCGTAATGTTTACATAATAGTATTTAATATTTATGTGGCGCGATATTCAATTTGTGACAGAGGACTGTTCACAAAATGTATGGACAAAATTCGAACACTAGTTTTTAGTACTAAACAATTATCTAAAATTATAATTGTTTTTTGATCACATGCATTCAATATTCTTTATGTTTATGGAGTTATAAGATTTTACATTTTTAAATACAACTTTAATAAAAACGAACCGAATTATACTCGATCTGGAATTAGGACATAACAGAGGACTGTTTTTAGTGGCTTTTAGACCGAATTTATGAAATGATTATGATTTTAAATATTGATTAAGCGTGGCTCCTGAAATAACAGGTTATATATTATGTGTTTTAATAAATAAAAGTATGCATTAATATAGCCAAAGTAAAAAAAAAATGCTTGTACTATGATTTTCCTGTTAGTAGAGAAAGGCCCAAATACATCATTATCATCAGCCTATATTAGTCCACTGCTGGACGTAGGCCTCCCCTAACGTGCGCCATTTCACCCTGTCCTCCGCTTTTCGCATCCAGCTTCTGCCAGCAACCTTTCGCAAATACATCATATTATGTCAAAATTCGAGAATGTGCAGGGATGTGAAGGAACACGCCTTTGGGATATAAAAACATGGATCTTATTGCGCTAAAACTATCCAGTTTAACATAGCTACTTATTATCGAAGGTATATTTTCAAAGCAAACGTGACTGTAACAGTTTTCAGTTAGGGCACGTCTCGCGAGTCCTCAGTTACATCAGCATCAACATTGTAATGCAAATATTACAATGCTATTCACATCGTTTATGTAGATATGAGATACGCTCCTTCTGATTTCGTTATCTGTTAACATACCTAATTCAAAACAATTCTTAGGGAGTTTGATAAATATTAACATAATTAAGCATACCACTTAGTCGTTCGACAAGAAAAATAGAATTGTCTGCTGCGCTGCATTTATTCTAAACAGATTAAGCGAAAGAACATTCTTCACTTACATTTCAAAAACAAGATCATGATGTAAAACTACCTGTTTCCGCGGTATCACTTAAATCCTAAAGGACTTTTTGCGACAAAAGGTAGCCTGTGTACTTTCTCAGGATGGATCTCCTTTTTAAATTTTATCGAAACCTGTTCAGCGCTTTAGGCGTGAAAAGGAAACAGAAATACCTACCGAGTTACTTTCTCAATTATAATATGAGTATCTAACGTTATCTCATAACATTAACATGTATTTACGTAATTAAAAAAAGTTAGTAGCTACTTCAGCTACTGCAATGTGTTACTTTGGTGAATAGCCGAAATATAAGTATGACGAGTATGTCGTTTCATCTCATCTCCAAGGATTTCCTGTTCAACCTTTTTAATCGGTGGCGAATCAGTTCTTTTAATTTCTATAGGAAATTTCTTGTGTCGACAGCGGGGGTAACTGGGTTTGCGTGGCGCGTCCCACAAGGTCGGTCTGCCACTCTAAAAGTGGGAGGGGTGAACCAGTGTTTCCGTCTTCTTGACACAGATTTACCCAAAAAATTTGGCTACGGGGAAAAAAAATATTGATTTCTAAGATAAATGGTGCAACATTTTTGTGTAAGCATACGAAAATATTAATAGGACATTCTGTGTTACTGTATGTATTACCTACATAATAGGTAAATTTTTGTGGATTCCAATTATTGAATTTATACGTATAGGTATATTGTATATAAATGTAATCATAAACATGAATTCCCCGCTATAAAGGGTGTTTCAAACAGGGGTGGCAAGCTGTACGGGGAGGGGCGTGCGTGCACTAGGGATATGCGGCCCGTCGGCGCCAGGACAGGAGTCGGATCGATACTCCGGCCCACAGCTCACTCAGTCGAGTTGTAGTCGCGACGCGCTTGTGTGCTGTGCCGATCCCCAAGTTTCGTGCCCGTGTGTTTGGACCTTTAGAATATTAAAGAACCCAAGTGTAGTGGATTTATACGTTTGGATAAACGTGCGGAGATGAGATAGTCATCGCTAGCTATTGGTATGTGGATTTGCAAATTTCAATGACGCGGTGACGCCACTGTTCCATTTAGGGTTACAGGTTTCCGGTGTTTAGTGTCTGTGTTACTTGTTGGAAGATCAATAGTGAGGTTTACGTAGTGATGTCATCAGTCAGAATTTTTCATTGGAAAGTAATACTTTTTAGGATTTCCATTCTTATAATAAATAAATAATAAATAATATTATAATAAATAATTTCCATTCTTGTAATATTTTATTTTGAAATTAGTTACCATTCGTACTTTGTTTTTATAGATCAGTAGGTACCTACATATCTTGTAATGATATCGATAATCGATTACAGGTACATATTCCAAAATAAAATACTTATGGCTTGTGTGATTGCGAAAACTGATTTGTTGACTATTTCTGTTGCTTCATTCTTCAAAGCAAATAGGTTATTCTCAAAACGTTTTCAGCCTATACGATTCTGATAGATCTAGTGTTTTTGAATTCTTCAAAGCAAAGATCAACTTTTGTAATTTGCTTATCTTAGCACTATAGTGCATGACCTATTAAGGTGTAGTTTCTATCTGCCGGGGGACACCAAGTAGCTCATTGTACTCTCCCACAGTCTGTTAATTAGTTGCTTAACCTATTGACCTTTTGACAAGCCAAGGCATTTAAGACTTATATTGTATCTAGACGGCGTCTCCAGACGTAGACGGAATTCGCCGGGTGCGTTCAGAAATCCATCGTTATTTGCAGAGCGGTTGCCCCGCCCCCTGCCGTCATCGAGGTCACTCGCGCAGACGTACTGGATCAACTGTCCGATACTGGTTAATGTTAGGATTAAAATGAAACTACTCAATCTGCGCACTGTAGGTTTATAGTACCTACCCACAGAATTTTTGTACGTTACGTAGTACGTAATTAATAGCAAAAATACGAACCCATTACCACACCATTACGTTGCGCTTGTGAGGTAATTCCCCTTGTTTTCAACCTGCTTATGTCGAATGATTGGCCTGAAACTTATCTATGCCATGTGTTGTAATTATCTCAGTTTTTCTAAGGTATTCAGATGAATACTCAAAACACTTAGTAAACCTTAAAAGTATAGTCCTTGGTTGCACTGTAGCGGTCGCAATGTTACATGGAATGATATCATGCATTTGAGCATTAGGTAATGTATTTGATATGATGTCATTGCTATCTCAAAAGTTTGCTTAGTAAACTTTCTGGAGCTGTGTATGTACCTAGTATAAAGATTTAGGTAGGGTGCGTACTTGCTACATTTAAAGCTATGCCCATTTTTAAAGGGACACACGAAGAGCTTCCAAAAGAAAGGTACCCTACCTGCTTTGCCGAAATGACTCAGTGTGCGAGGTACCTACAGGCGTGATCATCTGATAATGAAGAATGTAGGTAGCTCTGTCGACTACAATGCTGCTAATGACAAAAAATAATAGGTGAGGTCATCGTTGACCTGCGCGTAATCAGTAACCATCCGTATATTTTTCTACACTGTGGACTTTGAAATTTTCGTCATAGTTTATTGATGTTTAGTCCAACCTGTCACAGGTGGGCGGCGGACATCTAAATGTGCGCCGTGATCGTGCACTTCACCACGAAACAAATTTTACTTCTATACCTACTTCAATAAAATCGTAAAGGACCTATCTGTAATTGAAGATATTAATAAAACCGACACCGGACCCTAAATAGTTATTTGTTTTTTTTTTTTATTAGAGGTTGGTTGGCACAAAAACTACCGAATAGATTTTGATTTTGAGTATGTACTTATTTACTGTTGGAAAACTTAAATGGACTAACGTAAATACTGTGGAACCTACATCTTATCTCAATTATTTGATCCTGAGAAACCTATAAGCTTGATCCCTCTTTGTATACAGCCTCATTAAACGAAAAAAATACTTATTTGAATTACATGCATATTCCCTTTTAATTTCAATTTACATTTCACTAGCGTTTGTCCTTGGCTTAAATGGTGATCTATTACGAGATCTATCATTGTGTTTTAGTCACTGATGATTAACATTAGTAATGCAAGATAAATTGGTGACGTTTGTCTCGAGTTATTTAAAACATAATTCTGTTAGTGAAGATATTTTTGGAAGTTTGGAAGTTGAAGCTTTTGTAACCTAAATTTCGTAAGAGTGCTTTACCAGTTTTCAAGGATCAGAAGTTGATTGGTGGCTGTATTAAGTTTGTTTTATCGTGTCGAACGTGGCGCATACAGTTATCTCACCCAGTTTGTCATTTGACTTTTCAATTGACCCTTATTCAACTTTGTGACATAATGGTTGAACGAAATATTTGTCTTTGTTATTAATAGCGGCGAAAATTAAGAAGCGGGGAATTTTATTGACTTCCTAATTGAAGAATCGTTATTTTGCTATTAGATATTATACTTAATTAATTAATTAATAGAAAATAGTAATGGTAATAGTTCCCCCTGCTATGTATTACATATTGTCGTAGTACATAGGTACTTGCACATATTATCATTTTATGGAATCACTACTAAAAACCTAAGTATATTTCAAATTTCACTCTAAGACTTTGAATTGCGAATTCAGGGCTGTTTTTGGGGCTAATTTGATTGTAGCTTATCTATCTCCACAAACAAGCTACTTATCTAGGTACTATAATTCTCAACGATGTATTTCTTTATTTACAGGTGAGTCTCGGCTTATGATGACATAATGAAACCTTGAACGTGACAGCAATATCGTGAGTCATTAATAATGTCTGTTAATGCGTTTGAAATCAGGAGACATCATTAAGGTTATGATTTAGGTATAATATGACTTAAATGACCACAATAAATATGTTTATAAGTATGTTATACCTTCAAAATGCTTTACCGAATACAAAGCAACGGTTTCTCAAGAATCCAGCAGTAGGTACTTTTTATAGAAATCTAAATTTAGACAGTTATGGCCAGTACGTACGGAATCGCGGCGTGAACTTCTGGACAAAGGTATCCGTTAATCGACAAAATCTTAAGAAATAGGTACTTTTTAATATTAGAAATTACTTTCTATTCTTATTTTACTTCGAAGACACAATAAAAACGAAAGTTTAAATACTATAAGCCGACAGCAAATAAAATCAAATGGAAAACATAAAAAGCTAGAACATTATCTATTCCTAGGTTTCTAATAGACTGAAGAGACAGAGGTAATAATTATTTTATTTAGATACAGTGGGTGTCCAGTTTATAGCTATGACCTGTGCGGTGGCTATAACTTGAAAACCACTGTGATTTGTTCCTAAATATTATGCAATCAAGGATCAAAGTGTCACCATGTTTATTACTGTTATTTAGATCCTAATAATAATTTGATCGCATCTCAACCGAAATTACAAATGTTCGAACTCCGAGGCCCTTTCACGGTTGAGTTCCAAAACCGTTACGGTAAAAGCACAAATATAAACGACAAATAATTACTGATCAAAAGATTGTACGGTGGCCAGCACATCGAGTTACCACAAAATGACAAATTTTCTCAGTTGATTTTGAACTTTATCTTGAACAATTTAAGATTTAAAATCATTTGGAGAAATTTGACAGTTTTGTATACCTTGACCTGCTGGCGACTGTACTTGAACAATTTTGACACTTCTTAGTGTCCTTTCTTTGGGAAAAAGTGTCTTCAGAATACAGAAACAGAATACGCTTACATGGCTTATTAGTTAAACCTGTAAAGTTGCCGACCCGTACTTACCCAGAATTGGTGTATGGCAAAGCACAGTAAGAGGCCTAAAATAAAGTTCATGCTGTTGTAATACTGCATTACTGTTATTACTTTACCTTAATAGTACTAACAAAAGGTGCACGCTACCAAAAGATTTCTATTCTTTCTGTCAACAATTCCCCATTGTGCTCACTTCTTTGTTTATTATTTCATTAGACTTGGTTTGAAGTTTATAACTCCCGTAGTTCTCGATGATGTGTATGTTCTGCTACATTTTACATCAACAAGGACTCCAGGAGAAATGTTTGCGAAAGCAGCTTGTAAAGCTTATAAGTTTACACTTAAATAAATATATTTAATTCACTGACCGAATGAACATTTTCTTTAGAAAATTGGCAAGAGATGAATAAATGAAACTTTAAATCGTTTTAAAAGTGTTTAATGATTATAAAGTCTAAGCTTCTTTATATTTTCAAACTAAGATCCTCAAGCAATTGAAAATTGCGGTTTAATATTCCGGTAATAGAGTCCCGAGTCCCGCTCTACCGGGGTCGTCGACCTCGAATCCAGTCCATGTCTTGCACTCGCCGACTCACGTAACAACCGCTTTCTGAACATTCATACACACAGTACTACCTAGTACACGCATGTGTTGAATGCTCAAAGTGCTGAGTTTTTAATAAATCTTGGCTTTGGTACGCAATCGCCGTTAATCATTCGTTAGATTGCAAAACTATCAATCGTTTTGCAATCTATTGAATGAAATCTGCAAAGATTTACATACAATTCCAATCGTTTTTGTGGTTGCCTGCCCCACTAAATCGATTCTTGTTGCGTAGGATAACGGATTGTTAACTTAAAATCGTCTCGTTAAACTAAAGAAAAGCTCATACAAACTGCAATTTGTAGTTATCGATCAAAACCAGATAAGGTTAACATGTCACACACAGTGAAACTGGTTAGTTAGGACGTATACTGACGGTCTTTTAATCTGTTCTTATGTGCTCAGGGAGTTTTGGATTTAATTTATTAATGCCCATATATTCTTATAATTCTGTGATGAACCGTAGTAATTTGTCAGTATATGTATTTATACGGAAAACCTATAACTGCACATCTTTCTCTTACTTAAAATCCTGAAAATTTATAATGCTTAAAAATAACTCCACCAAGTCTATATTTTTTTTAGTTCTTCACGAGTACGGTAAATTAACGACTCCTGTTGAATACTTCTCGAAATCCTTGAAAAAAATAATTGCTTTAATTCATTTGGTCAATCTAAAAATCGATGTTATCGTACTAGGTGCCGTTATAACGAATAGTTATTAGTATTAAACTTAAGGTGCATAACTGTTTACGTATATTAAAATATCAAAATGTCATAAAACTGTATTTAAGAGTACTTGATTAACCGGAAAAGTACGTCGCCGGCGGATCTACGATTTGATGCAATCATTCATCGAGTCAGATTGTTGACCAAGCTTTTCTATTTATAAAATCGTATGAATGAACATGTGATGTCATATTCAGACATTGAAAATCGTTCGTTTTTGACCCATAAACAGCAACAGTCTGTTTTTATAAAAATAAACGCTTGAAGCCTTCTGGCAACGTAATTTGATTTTTGTAGTGTCATTTATATTCAAAGTCGAGGATCAATAAGGTAGGTTGCATTTGGCATTGTAATGTGTAAATATAAATTCTCCCATCTTAACGGGCACGTTAACATTTTTTTATGTTGTATTGTGTTTACCATCAAATTGTAATGTTTTGCTTCATGCATCACTCTTCAACATTTTAAATATCACACCGAGGTCAGTGATGTGAAAACATGTTGTTGTTATAACTTATAAACACAAGCTTTATTGTCCGAGACAAACGATCTCACTCATTGCTCCCAGCTTTCAACTTCTCAGAATTGCAACTGTTGAAATGAGCTCGACCCTCATAGATATTATCTGATGAATAAATACTTATTATTTTATTCATTTAAATACGCTTTTTCTTAGCTGGAGAGCTTTGCTAAGTCTCTTAAGTACCTAGTATGATTTGACAAATTACAAAAGCTGGAAGTTGCAATAAAAGGATACCATCTCAAAGACATTAAAAACAAAAGTCGCCATCCATAATGGGGTTATCGAGCCATCTTAATACCACAGAATGTAACGGTACTACGGCTTAAACTTCACTAGGTAATAATACTTTCGGTAACAAAGAGAGAATTATTTTACTGGTTGGTATCCTCATTCACTTTTCGTCATAATTTTTGACGCTATGTGCCAAAATGAAGCAATCCCTTTGACCGGTTGTGAAACTAGTATTGAACACAGATATTTTAACGGTATATGAATATTATGGAAAGTGTATTCACATGCATTTGCACGAAGAATTTCATTGCAGTCATGGCTTGTGAATAATTCATAGTACATTATTAACACGAACGAACGGCTACCATACAATGGTTACCTATTTTCTTTTCTCAGAATGGTTGTAATATAAGTGCCGTTGATTATGATGCGACTGTTTGTAATGCTTGCTCAAGAGTCTCTTAGCACTCATACAGATGATTAGTTTGGCCTCATTGTGGTTGAATCGAAAGTAGCTTTAATCAACCTTTAGTGTCTATGGTCTATGTCTCTATCGGTATCTCCTATGGTTCGGTAGTCATATCGTCCCTTTTAGGGGTCCATTTCAAAAAGGACATAACATACCATCACGCCTGTCCCCGAAGGCTTAGGCAGAGGTGTACTAATGTACACCCACATTTCGCCGGTATGTTTAGTTCCCATGTAATAGGGGGCGAGCCTATTGCCATTAACCGGGCACAAATCCAGACTTCAAGCTGCTACTGGGAATTTCATAGAAAAACCCAATAACACTTTGCTCGACCTGGGGATCGAACCCAGGACCTCTAGCGTAGCAGTCATGCTTAGGACCATTAGATTAATGAGGCAGTCCAAAAAAGACGTTATGGGAAAATGCTTTTTTTTTATGTATAATGCAACAAAAATCAAAATAGTACAGTGTTTGGTTTGTATCGTTCAACTGGTATGTTGTTTTAGTTGATAGAGTTACTCGTAACGTAACTCGATATTAACATGAGTGCCCGAGGTCTGGCCGATCATCCATTTGTTAAATTAATATTGATTGGTCAACAATCGCACAGCTTTGATTTCTTAATACGATTTCTGATACTAAATGTATCTGCTTACAATAATAAATAATGCATCATAGGTTTTGGCAACAAAACAAAAATAATATTTCAACGACCACCTTTTTATTTTCGTTCTCAAGAATTGCCATTTCTTTCTTGGAAATTGTACGAGCACTTGCCTGCTTATACACATACGATAAGTTTGGATGGAAGAAAACACGAATCTTGCTGACTTCTTGATAGTTTATTCAATTAAAAACGTTGTTACAGTGATACGGACGAACGAGTACTAAATTATAAAAAATAAGGAATCAATTTACATTATTATAGAAATGCTTATGTTAGCGCTCTGAACTATTGTGCGATGTAATCGTACATATTCCCAGACGAGATAAGAGGGATGCTGAATAACTTGATTTACAAAGAAAATAATATTAGATATTGATAAGTATGTAAGAAAATGAATGAATTATATAAACTTAGTTAAGGGGAAGTTCCTATATGAACACGCGGTCGCGGGTGGCGAGGAACATGGACGCGCACGCAGTCGAGGTTTCCACTTGTAGTACTAGTGTTGCTCCGGGGTGACGCCACTGCAGTCAGGGTTCCTGGTTCCTCAGCAACTGACGGTGCAGGCAACGACGGAACTCGCCATCGACATTGTGTACGGCGACCGATTATGGTTATTCCAATGATGACCACTATCCCAAGTATGACGTATATCATGGCGTAGTGATGAATATCATGATAAGACAGATCATCAGGTAACATCACTTCCGTCCTTTTCATAGACTGTATCTCTTTGTCTATTTCGCCGATTCCTTGTTCTAAATCTTGAGTTTTGTTCTCCAAAACTAGTTTAGGTATGGTGATGTTAATAATGTGGTTGATAGGGGCAATCACTGGTGCATAGATATCCAAATTCATCCTTAAATTACTTAGGTAAGGTTTATGTGAATATAAAGTGAAGTTGTTTGTCTTAATAGTGCATCCATGACCTATATTCAACAGTCCGGCTTGTGTCAGGTGATGTGCGGTAATTTGATCGCCGCATATTGTTCGAATATGACAATCGTCACAGCAAAAGTAAAAATAACTGTTCAATGTATTGGTTTCTTGTAAATTATCCCTGCAGTGGCTTGATATTGTTTTACATTCTGAGTTTTGTGTTTCACAGAAATTCTTGTCCCCCTTTAATTGATAGATGGGTCGTAAGAGGTGACAGTAAAACGCTCCCGACACGGATAGACATGATCTCAAGTCTTGTTCAGACATGTTAATGTATGTATCCTTTTTCATGTTGGTAGATATGTACTCAGATATTGGGATAATGCTGATCATGTCTCCTCTGCTTGTTGTCTTGGGAATCGGAGTTAATTTGAAGATTTCGAATGAGTCTCGGCTGATAAGAGGTAATTTGATCTCGAAGATAATAATATCCTCCAGAAGTCTTGTTTTTATTTCCAGCAGATCATATATCTTCCGAAGGTCCGAGTGTATGTCGTCAATGGGTAGTGAGACGTCCTTGGGTAACTTACTAGAGATTGTACTTAACTCTTTCGTTAGTTGTTCGGGTGTAATCAAGTGTAAGTTGAAACGACCATTGTAAATATCAGTGACGGTATCTAATAACGTATTTTGAACGCTTTTCAAATTGTACATCATATTACTTGCTATTATGGCTCCCATGTTGAAGTCATTAAGGATAGTGTTAGTTTGAACGTTGTTTTTCAATCGATCCACTGCTGCGTCTAGCTGGTTCATGTGACGATTTATCAATTTGAGTTGTTGATTCATGTCATGCTCTGTACGTTTCAGGAGATTGTTTTCTGCTTCAATGAGCGAAGTCTGGTTCTTCCAAAGGGATACTATATGCTTCTCGTTGGCTTGAAGGAGAGAAATATCCTTGCGATATTTTTCAGCAAAGCTTTCGTCGAGCACTCCAAATAAGCTGTTTGCGAGATAGCCCACGCCGTTGATGAGACCTCGGCGCTGGCGTGACGTCCCGGGTCGCGTGCCGGTATGCTGACTCATTAATACTAGGTTGTAGTGCTCGAGTTCCGAGAACGCGTGACGTAGCTGGAGTAAGATTACGTCACAGTGAACATGATCTTGTATGGTATCACATGTTTGTTTGAGCGATTGAATGTATTTATTAAATGTTGTGGTTGATTGCCAGTAGGTATCCATGCTATAATAAACTACCAGGTTCCAATCATCTCTTATAAGCATCATGTCTGACACTTTGTCAAAGAACAAACTTTGACTTGTTTGGAATGGGGTCATCTTCAAGCTACATTCTGAACTTGTGATTAGTGTGAAGAATAACATCAGAGCAGTGACGAGGTTTGAAAGGTTAAACTTGTTTTTAACTGATCTCCTTGTTGGACGACTTTGTACTTGTTGATGGTTCACGTCTTGATGGTTGTCTTGTGTCATATCAGATGGTGGGGCTGTTTCCTTGTGTTCTAAAAGTACCGACACCTTTATGACCGGACGTTTAATGATGCCGCCCTTTGTTTTTAAGGTTACGACACGTACATGACCATCCTTGCCTGGATGAAGTTCTACTA
Organism: Subacronicta megacephala; assembly: GCA_958496365.1. Classification (NCBI taxonomy): domain Eukaryota; kingdom Metazoa; phylum Arthropoda; class Insecta; order Lepidoptera; family Noctuidae; genus Subacronicta; species Subacronicta megacephala. The sequence continues at coordinate 4,916,018 of OY292525.1, forward strand.
CTCTACCCATCGCCCACTTGCCTGGGGGTAGGTTGTCGTCGTGGATTAGAACTACATCGTCCAATTTGATATTGGTTTGAGGCTGTCTCCATTTGCTTCTCACAGTCAATTGGGCCAGATACTCAGTGCGCCATCTTTTCCACAAGTCTTGTAATATTTTTTGGGTTAACTGCCATCGTGTTCGCAGATCTCTCTCAGTCTCAACTAATGTTAACGTAGGTCCACCAGTCAAAAAGTGAGAAGGTGTTAAGAAGTTCAGATCTTCAGAGTCTTCTGTGATGGCGCACAGTGGTCTTGAATTGAGACAGGCCTCAATCTGTGTTAAGAGTGTGGTGAACTCTTCATAGGTCAACTTTTGTTCACCGATCACTCGTTTGAGGTGTATCTTGAAACTTTTCACCGCAGCCTCCCAAAGGCCTCCTGCTGATGGCCATGAGGGGGCGTTAAAGTGCCACTTGATCTCCATATCTGCTACCTCAGCCATTAGGTGGTCATCAATTATTTCCTGTAGATCTGTGTATTCGTTTTGTAGAATCTTGCTTGCTCCTACGAAGTTACGGCCGTTGTCACTATACATGTGACAAGGGGTGCCTCTTCGCGCCGCCATCCTGCGTAAGGCGGCTAGAAATGATGACGTAGTGAGGTCGGAAACGAGTTCCAAATGCACCGCCTTCGTCACCATGCAGACGAATACTGACACATATCCTTTGGTGGTCTTGACACCACGACCCTTGTTAGTTTTGATATAGACATGGCCAGTAAAATCAACGCCAGTGTGCATGAAAGGACGAGAAGGATTGATCCTTGCAGCAGGTAAGTCTCCCATCAGAGGTTGCAATTTGGTTGGTTTTTGTTTTCTACAGGTAACGCATTGGCGTAATTGTTTTTTCGTGGCATTATTACCTCCTATAATCCAATATTTTTGTCTGACGCATGCTAGTGTAACTCGAGCACCGCCGTGAAATGTGAGTTTGTGTGCGTGATCTATAATTAATTCCGTCAGACGATGTTGATGAGGTAAAATTATGGGATGTTTGAGATCAGGACTGATCGTAGCGTGATGCAGCCTTCCTCCCACACGCAGTATTCCCTCTTCATCTAAAAAAGGGTTCAAGTTCAGGATCTTGCTGGTAGTGGCTACTCGGTTCTTTTTTTTGAGGTCTTGTATTTCTTGCTGAAACTCAACATGCTGAACTTCCTTGATAATTACGCACCTAGCTTTGCGCAACTCCTGTAAAGTAACGTAAAGGTGGTTTGGCCTTTCTGATTTAGGAATAAGCAAACGCCGTAATCTTGCTAGAACGTGCACAACCATTGTAAACGTGCTCAATCTGCTGAGGAGATTCTTCATGAAGCTGTTGCCTTCTTTTATATCTTGCGTAGCTACATATATTTGCTTGTTAAGGGCTTCCTCATTCGTGAGATAAATTTTATATCTTGCTTCATCCTCCGTTATACCGTGAAGTAACCAGGCAGGTCCGTTCCACCACAGATCATGCTCCTTTAATTTCAGACTTGTTAATCCTCTGCTAGCGCAATCTGCGGGATTCTCTGCTGACTTGACATATCCCCAACATTCAGATGGTATCTCCTTAGTTATTTGCCGCACCCTGTTAGCAACAAACACCTTCCAGCGATTGGGATCTCCTTGAATCCACCCCAGGACCGCCATGGAATCAGTCCACCCGTAAACCTTGATGTCGTGACCGTTCAAACTTGTCTTCACTTTAACCATCAATTTGGTAAGCAGATGTGCACCGCTTAATTCCAACTTGGGCAAAGAAATATTCTTGCTATGAGGTACCAATCTTGATTTCGCAGCCATTAAAGTTATTTTAGTTTGACCTAGATTTGTTAATTTGCAGTAAACGACACATGCATACGCCTTCTGCGATGCGTCGCAATATCCATGTAACTCGATATTGTTTCCGGCCGTGTCAGTACCTATCCATCGAGGTATTTGGCATCGATTTATGTGTTCTATGTCTTGTTTAATTTTTATCCACTCTCGATTAATTTGCTCAGGAACCTTGTCATCCCATTTCAAACTCTTCTCCTTCCAGATGTCTTGAAAAAGTATTTTCATCTGAGTAGAAACTGGAGTGAGCCAACCGAGAGGATCAAAAAGTTTTGATATCTCAGACAACAACTTCCGCTTTGTAAGATGCGTATCCGAAGTGGTTTCTATCCTTGATTGAAAGGTGAAAATGTCTTGTTGAGGATTCCAATGAAGGCCCAATGTTTTTGTCGACTCCGCTTGTTTGAATTCGTAACGCTCCTGATTTACGCCCTTGTCGGTGTTGTCTTGCAATTCTTGATAATTAGACCTCCATTTTCGTAAATTGAAACCACCGGCTTTGAGTAATTGTTTCAAGTCCTGCTGTAATTGTTTTGCAGATTCCACCGAGTTACAGCCATGTAGCAAATCGTCCATGTAGAAGCATTCCTCGACTACCTGAGCTGCATCTGGGTAATTTGATCTCTCATCATTAGCTAATTGCCGTAAGGTCATCATCGCTAAAAATGGGGCGGCCTTGGTGCCGTAAGTGACCGTGGTGAGTTGGTACTGTTGCACAGACTGATCAGATGAATCTCGCCAAACGATTTTTTGTAACTTTTGGTCGTCTTGATGTGCCCAAATTTGGCGAAACATTTTTTCAATGTCGGCAATAAAAGCTATACGATGTTGTCTCCACTTTAGTATTAGAGTTAAAAGATCCTTTTGAAGGTTGGGTCCTGCATGCATGCAATCATTCAAACTTGCTCCTGTAGAAGTCCTTGATGACGCATTAAATACTACACGGAGTGACGTAGTGGTTGACTCGTTACGTAGTACGCAGTGATGTGGCAGAAAATACTCGGGTTTCTTGTTACTATGTGTCGGTTTCATGTGACCAAGTGATAAGTATTCATGAATGAATGTTTTATATTGTTGTGCAATAGATTTGTTTCTACAAAATTTTCGTTCAATCTGATATAACTGAGCCACTGCCTTGTGTTTAGATTCCCCAATTTCCGTGTTGAAGTTGGACTTAAGGGGCAGTCTCACTTGATATCTTCCGTCTTCCAACCTTGTTGTGGTCGACTTGTAAAATTGAACGCATTCGTCTTCTTCGTATGACTTTTGACCCTCAGGAATATCTTCTATCATCCAAAATTGTTCTATGTCTTGAAGGTCATTTAAAACTACGTTGCAGTGTAGACTTTGAACCTCGCCGAACAAAATCCACCCGATGCGAGTTTCCTGCGCAATATAACTACTTGATTCTTCTCGGTGAATATTATTCATGATAATTTTAGCATAAATATCGGCACCCAATAATATATCAATTGGGTTGCTGATATAGAACTGCGGATCGGCCAGTTTAATTTGGTCTAAAAACGCCCATGATGGCTTAGAAATTGTTGAGTTTGGCAGGTTTCTAGTTAAGGTATTCATTATAAGAACATTGGCGCTAAAAATGTAGTTGTCATCTAATGATGTACAGTTGATATTTAAAATTCCTTTGCACGTCTTGTTACTCATGCCGATGCCGGTGATAACACCCTTACATTTCTGTCGTGGCAACCCTAGCCGTTGCGCTGCGTTTTCGGTGATCAACGAAATTTGGGACCCTTGGTCGATTAGGGCCCGCATAGTTCTTTTGATCCCGTCAGCTCCTGTCACCTTGATAATTGCAGTTGCCAAAATAACTGTCGATGAAAATTTTTGCTGTGCAACATGAGCCGCGTGACTCGAACCTTGCTCGGGCAGTACAGCGCCGGAAACATGCTGTGACGTCGTGCTTGCAGTAGAATAGGCATCGTGTAGCAAAGTGTTATGTTGTTCATCGCAGTTTCGGCAACGTTTGCTCGAAATACATTTTTTTCCATTATGATTATATAGACAATTTGCACAAAGGTTAAGTTGGGTAATTGTTTTTCTTTTCAGTGCTGGCGTCATTTCCTTAAATTCCTTGCAATAATATATGCCATGATGTTCGTTACACACAGGACAAGAGATGGACGGAGCCTTCTTTGATGTAGTCTTGTTGCTGATGTAATAATTTCGTCCCTGATTTGACCTTGAGTTCCCTGAACTTGAAGGAGAATTTGTTGATTTTTGTGTCGCATCTGGCTTGCGACGTCCTGACTCCATTGCAGTGAACTTATTCTCCAGGAATTCTAAAAATTCCTTCAAGGATGGAAGTTCTCTTGGCTGTTTGAGTGAGGCCAAATATTCATTGTGTGTTTCAGAATCCAATTTCTGCGAGAGTAGGTGTACTATTATTGGGTCCCAAGTATCAATGTTGATGCCTAAGTTCCTGATTCCATTAAGGCACTCGGTTGTTATGTCATGAAGACGTTTGATGTGGCTGGATGTGGCTTGTTGCGTAACTGGAATATTCATTAAAGTGTTCATATGAGTTGAAAAAATGAGTTTTTTATTGTTGTAACGATGATTTAATATTTGCCAACAAGTTAGGTAATTATCCGAACTGATTTGAAGATGCTGTATCAGGCGTTCCGGTTCTCCCTTAATCTTGCTTTTAAGGAACTGCATCTTCTGAGCGGCAGATAAATATGGGTTACCGTGTATTGCCTCCGTGAACAAATCCTTGAACGATACCCAATTTTGGTAATTACCGTTGAAAATAGGAATGTCCAGTTGCGGTGTAGACTTCTCTCGATGAGTTACGGACCATAGTTTGCGGTTAATTTCCTTCTTGATATTATAATACATCTGCTCATGCTGCGTGTATGAAGCCTCATAATGTTCGTCAGTCTCATCAAATTCGCTGTCTATTTTCCAGTGGAGACCATCAACAGCCTTCCACCGGGTTTCCAGAGTTTTCAAAATATCTTCAAACTCCCATTTCTCTTCTACAGTTGACAGATCTATATTGCTTACAAAGCGGGAAAATGCCTTAAAGTTGCTGCCCTGCTTACGCAACTTTTCGTCAAACTTGCTATCTGTTCCCCGAGTAGTATACTCCGGAGGAGGCATGGGACTCACCGGGGTAGTCCTGCCCTCGGAAGTTGAGGCATCTGGCTGCTGCCGGCGGAATAGGGTTGGCTTGATTAAGCCTGCTTTCTGAATCGAATCCTTAGTTTCCAAGTAGAATGTCTTTGTTTCTTTGTAATGATTTCCGGTAAAGTAGTCATGAGATTTATCTTCGTATGCACACAGTTTTTCATGATTTCTGTGAAACTCATTCCAATAGCTGTTCAGGGTTTCAATTCTTTTCTTGATATATTCTGAAGTTTTGCGATCTTGACCATCTTTCTTGAAATTGGACCAAAGTTGTCGCATGCCACTGATGGCAACTTGTTGCTTGTAAATTAATTCTTCCATCTTGCTTCTTGATGAATAGGAAACTCAAATAAATTTCTTGAATTTCTCTGCTGAGTACTCTTTCTTGCTTACAACTTGCTTGATGTTTGTTACAGATCGATCTGATTTAAATTGCTAGCTAGCTTATTCTTGATGTACTTGTCTTGTCTTGTATACAACCTTGCTGCTGTAATGTTTACTTGTAGGTGTTGGTATAAAATTCAGAGTGTAAGTGGGCTATTACTCACCAGTATGATTCTTGAGCGCGCTGTCGATTCAGCCGAGGAGCCCGCTTGTTGGACAGTGACCGAACCGATTCACAATCACACTAGTAAAAACAAATCACAAACACATCCGGCTCGAAGGACCATTAATGTACGAGCACTTGCCTGCTTATACACATACGATAAGTTTGGATGGAAGAAAACACGAATCTTGCTGACTTCTTGATAGTTTATTCAATTAAAAACGTTGTTACAGTGATACGGACGAACGAGTACTAAATTATAAAAAATAAGGAATCAATTTACATTATTATAGAAATGCTTATGTTAGCGCTCTGAACTATTGTGCGATGTAATCGTACAGAAATAATAAAAAATGCTTGGACATCGCTTGTTATTTACGGGTCCTAGTTTTGTGTAATGTTCATTTTTCTCAAAATTGCAACGAATATAGCTCAAGACAATAACCAAGTTGTTAATTCTGCCGTCTGTTTATAATTTTTATGGTCGCTGTGAGTTATATTGACCTAAATAAGCGATAACGTCATCGCTCCGCCGAGGCTAGCCTCTTGCTTGTAGGAGTGGCAACTGCACATTACATCGTATGTGTAAATATATAAGGAAAATTAATAAAGTGCTTAAGAAAGTAATCGTAGAGCTCAATCTATGCTTCCAATTTTCTGTCATATTTGAGAAGGTAGTGTTTTTAAACATTGCTTCGGGGCTTTTTTGCACAGTTCTTTCTTACTTTCTGTGTAGTAGTCATAACGCATGTTACATTCGTAGAGGTTGGTGGATTGGTTGGTATCGTGCAGTCCATGTGTTGCTATAAAACCGGTCGGTCGCGCACACAACAGGGTCGGCCTTCGTCGAGTTGCCGACGCCCGGGGTGACGTCATCTCGCTTATGTCATACCATTACCGTCTATGATTGTATGCTGTAGCAAAACTGACCTGCAAAACCTAACACATATCTCATATCAATGCAAGCATTTTATCTAGAAGGACTGCCTCATTGCCAATAATACTTACCTACGTCAGAAATAAAGATTATTTCGACCGTCAAACATTCTCATTCTCATCGATTTAAAGATGATTCGTTCTGCATGACTGTAAGCTTCTGACGCCAGTGACTTTATTTAGAACAATATGTAAGTGTATCGGTCATTCTTTTTGGATGCGTTTTTACTACCGATTCCTTTACGTCATCAATTAGTTCTGTGTGTTCTCTGTCAACAATTCATTTTATTGGTGTTAAGACGATAGTATCGTTATCGTGTGGTAACCTAAAAGATTAGGACTTGGTCAATCATTATCTTTTCTTTATCTTGGCTTCGTTACATAGATGGTAATTATTATTTACTTACCTCATTAAAAGAAGCCCTACTAAGACATTGTTCAGGTCATATTCTTTAACAATTTTTAAGGGTTTAGTAATGAAGCCCAATGGAAACCTGACGAACGTTATACCAAAAAAAGAAGTGCCGAAATAAAAAGTTATGCCCCTGAGGCCTACAGTTTAAATTGCGTATTACTTACAGAATATAGTTGGAAGCTAGCAACTGACAAATTAGCCGCATCCTACTCTACAAAGTTCAGTGGCGACTCCCACGCACTATACGCATTGACTCCTCCACATCTCGCTAGAGGTGATGGTGCAACCATGATAGTGACATAATGTTATCATTCTGAATTGGTAAATTAGACTCATAATAAACCACTATACTGACCTAGTTCTGACGTCAACAAACTGCATATTATACTTTTACTTGTATGTTGCTGAGGTCGTTCATCCATTACAGTGAACATAAACGAGATGACCGGAGTATAAAACTCTGAAATCATTGGCCCCGAATCCTCAATCTGAATTCCTAAAGATACTAAACACGCAGAGTTCTAAAAATAATATTCGAATGTATATCAGATCTCTATCTAAAGATACGGCCGTGCTTTCCAATGTCCGGTCAGTGACGTTTGAGCTAATTGTCGCGCCACCCCGTGCATGGGATAGCCCAAGTTCCTGAGCATCGATAATATGCCCAACATGGTTTATACTTGGATTCCTATTTACTCAGCCTTCGATTAGTTCACGCCTTATTCATTGGACTGGCTATTTCCCTTCAACATAGTTCTGGATGTTATTCAACAGTCAAAACGTTTTGTGCTTTAATTTTAGAATGCTATTCCGATTTCGCAATCCAGTTCATTAACAATTACGAATTTCTCTGCTGGGAACTGGTATAGGTATTATGTGGACCGGATATCCTTTTGTTTCTACTCTGTAGTCATGTTTTGTGTCAGTGATGGTCTTGTTTATTATTTTTAACGGGCACTGCGGATCGGTTCAGAGGGGGAATGTTTTCACGTGAGGGAGCGTTTTGATTACGATAACCGTAAGGTGGTGGACAGCCGAGCGTACCGCTGGTTATGCTGTGTATTTTATATACGAAAATACATAATGACATTAAAATATCGTTATCAGTACACATTCAAACCTTTACAAGCAACAATTAAAGGAATCGGCACACACGGGATTCCTGGAAATTCAACTGTTTGAAAACAACTTGTAAAGAGGAATAAAAAATATTTAATTCGCAATGTGTGTACCATTTTGGACCATAGTATCAACATAGTATAATAAAACATTTTATTACACTATGGTATCAATATCCTGGGGACATGTTACATAAAAGTTTTGTTTTTCGAGGTTATTCCCATTGCTATTCTTTCGATTTGCGAACAGTCTCTCAATCCAAATATGTATGTACCTATAATAAGCGCTTTGACAAATCACTGGATTTAAAAAAAAAATTCATTAGTAGAGTTGTGAGTCTAAATCACGCGACTCAACTGCTTTGGGCGCGGTTCTATATTTGGGTTAATGGATTCGTCCGCGCACCGCCAACAGCTTGGGAAGTGCCTGTTAGCTGGAGGTCCGTCCGCTCTACTCTACCAGTTCCAGTGATATGATAAATACTTGATTTACCTTTACTGCCTAAGTCTAGCAAAAACACTATAATTTCATTTCAAGCTTCACGCCTTTCTTATACCTCAGCTTATGTTATATCAGGTTTGAAGATATAATGACATATTATAATGAATAGGGTTATGATATTTGGATTATAAAATCCATGAATATGACAAAGAAAATTTTGTATAGCGTTTCGATACTTTCGAAGTTTCGACAAATTATTGAATCCATCTCGAATCCACTTTTGCCGAATTAATGGTTCTAAATTTAGGGGCAGTCGTGATGTCAGCACACATCTGACGCTGGAAATCGTCCTACTATTTTATTTCAAACATCATAAAACTTTGTTGATTTTAGAAATTTAACACATTTATTTTTTTCTGGTAGCCTACCAATGGCCTCTTATGGTACGTTATGTTAATCGTTGAGACCGGTAACAAAAATAATTTGGTGCTCATAATGACAAATAGAAATCGGACTAAAACAACGTTGAAATAAAACTGAAGGTTGATTAAAAAACAAACAAAAGATTCGAGTGCGGTTAGAAATGCAGCACAAAGTGGTAGGTTGTACGCGATCCGCAACCGTCCTACTGTGACTGTGACGGACCGTCAATACATCCGTACATAAAAATGAACAGTTATTCCTGGGTGATTGAAAATAAACTGTATTGTATTTGAAATAAAAGCTACGTCACACGTTAATTTTAACGGGATGGAAATGATAGAAATCGTGACGCTTCCTGCGGTTGTAAAATGGGAAATGAAAATGAATGCAAACACCTAATCATTATTATGAATGAGTTAGTTTTTATGTATATTTTGATGGAGAGATTGTTCGTACTTTTCATTGAATAGAAATACTAGTTATTTGGTTTATTATTTTTATATATTTAAGCAAACACAAGTTAACTTATTAATTAGCAACTTTCAAGTAAATGATAACTCATCATATTTGAATTATAATGATTGTAAGTTGAGTATTAAACTTTTTTTTGTTTACACTTATCAGTCAGCTTTCCATTCGAGTAACTTTTGCCACATTTTTTTACGTTTAAGTGCAGACAGTGCTGTAGACAGCTTTGACCTAATGATCGTTTGTAGTGCACTAACGGTATAAATTGCTGTTACGGCACTTTTACATAATGTAAGAGTAAACGTGAAATAGTTTTTATAACTGGAGCATACATAATATTATACCAGTACCTTCTACTTCTGAACTAAGATTGTCTCAATGCCAAGATAATTTATCAGAAAGTCTACAAGTATCCAGACATGATTATACTTCTTAGCTTGTCGACAGTAAACAAAAAGTAAAGATTTTAGTAGATACAAACAGTTTTAAACATGATATTTAATGTATTTTGGACCAGAATTGTGGTTGTCACAAATGACTATTTAATGTAAAGGTTCATTAAAACTAAGTTTGTTAACCTGTTTGGATGGATATTCTTAAAATCTCAGTTAGTTACGACCCTGATACAATAAGTATGTAGTTTAATATTTTCCTGCAACACATTTAGCAATTCCAACAATTAAACAAATAAGGGAAATTCACATAAATCTTAAACTAATCATTTGTTGTCAGAATGGTGGGTTATGAAATATGACGACATTCTATCTTTATCTTCTTATACTACTTGCAATATAATGGTAGTCTTTAACTATGCTATACCAAACTGTCGCAGGAATTAGGATATCCGCCGCCCAAAGCGGTTCGTCCACACTCCACTTATGTATGACGATGGCGGCGCTGCGTGTCCCCTCGCAGTGTATTGCGTGTCGTCTAGTAATTTACCAGACGCGGCAAAAACGATGGAGGGTGCATGCCGGCACCTAGGCTATTTGTTACTGTCTCGCCATTTCACTACGCTCTTTATGACTGCAGATAAGAAACCTGACAGAATCCTTGAGCAGTTTTCACACAAAATTTCGCAAAAATGGAACCTCAGGAAAGAATTAAGTTTCTGGTAGTATAATTCTATGTGTGTCTTTGGCTGTGGACTGCGATAGGCTGAATATAATTTATCACGCAGTTTCCTAAGTAGTCCACTTCATATTATTTAAGTAAGTGATGGAGATACATTCTGCAAATAAACCTAGATACCTATGTATGAACTTAACATTAGAAAAACATTTTGAGAATGGGACGATATGTTTCAAACATATCAAATATTACCGAAACCAAATGGATCGAAGTGGTTATAATTCTCTTTGATCGAAAGTAACTCCTGCTATCTATTCGAATAAGCAAAGGTTGATTCGATGCCTAATAAAATTATAATCAGTCTCAATCAGCAAAACTACGTAGGGGAAAGTTATACATATTTGGCGATGTTTGATAAGTCAGAACGACCAATCCCTTTCCGTTGTGTTATCCAATATATACCTATGTAGAGCAGAATTACTTACATCCAATATCCTTGATTCCCTGAGTAATTTCACTGACTGAAAAGTGCTACGATTGTGACCTTTAAGGCTGGGTTCACTAGCGCGCTATAGTTTGGGTGTGTAAACGAGTTCAAGGGTAGCCAACGCCCTAAATCGTAAAGGAACGCCAAAATGTATTAAAGATTCACATTATTTAACGCAAATAGTCTGATGATTTTATAAAAAGCTTTGCTAGGTAACCTATACCTACTGTTTATAAAATTATTGACAATATCTAAAATCATAACTGCATAACCAACCAATACAATAACGTAATTCATAATTTTCTAGTAGCCATATGGCGGTAATAATGTGGTTCCATGACTGTAATGGTAGACTATGTGCTATGGCTTGGTTATGGTGTATAGACGACGCCATGTCAGCCTGCCGAGGTCAACGACCGCATCGACTTGTCTATTCAACACTTGCTTTGTTCGACTTTGGTAACTTATTTGATTCGTGCTAGCGTCTAATCTAAGTTTATATAATGATACCGCCACACAATTTGGTATCTATGATATCGAAAACCTGCTTGAATTAGTTTTATTTTCTTTTTTATTATACACAAATTGTGGAGTACAACCAATTCAATCATTTGTTGTTAATTTTAAATATAATTTTCGTAAGATTCATGGAATCAATAAAAGGCTAACACAACGTTACATAATTAATTATCCAGATAATCCATATTAAGATAAATCGTTAAACCTTTGCTATTTAAAGTCAGATTAATCTACATAGTCGCAGAGTGGACTTCCAATCTAACCAACAATCGAATTCAATCATAACAGTTCGTTAGTCATGCATGGCACTCCTCTGCTTGTACCGATTGTACGAGCGAGAAATGGTTCAATTACCCACTAACATTATGTGTGCAGTAAGTATAATAATTTATAACTTTTATTACATTTCTTCTTAATTATTATCACGACTCCTAAAGACAAAAATATGAGACAAAATTATATAGTGATCCTAAAGGTGCTATGGGTTTTTCTTATTACTGTTTCACATCTACTATTACGACCCCCGGTGGCCAAATAAATAAACTGCATTGTCTGTAATATGAACTTGTAGGATTTAAAAGGATGTAGTGGAAAAAGAGGGGCAGCGGTTTCATCTTGTTCCTAAAAACAATTGAAAGGCAGATGGGCGTTGCTTTCTTCAGACAATAGGACACAAATATAATACATAATAACCAATTTATTTTATAACCATGAATTAGATTTGATATAGTCTATTTTTGGATTTTCCCAAACTGTCAATTCTCATTCTCAACAAAGCTTTCCACGAGGCATTCGAGGCATTTTCAGTTTCATAACTTGGCACTGTCCTCGCGTAAGTTTTTCGAAAGACCTCTTTATGTTCCACACAAAAGGCAAGCGGATAAATTCAGAGTGAGATATTTGGATAATAATAAGTCCAAATTGTCGACGGCCCAACCTTTTATTTATAGGCTGGGGAAAGTTTCCAGCTGAATATCAATATTTTATGCGAGCTACAAAAATTTTGTAGCGGTAACGGTCTGACCGACAATAAGCAAGTGTAAATCTCGCTGATACTTTTATGTTCACGAGTTAGAGGCAAATTGTCTGATGAAAATGCCTTCTCGTAGTTATTGCCCTTTTCTGATGGGCAAATTAAATATTGTTTCGCGTATTTATTGATTACTTACCTTAGTAAGTCGGGAGTCCGTTCCGTTAAGGATGTTAATTTTGTAGCTTTGATGACAATCAAACATCGGTTGATTAGTTGCTCCATCTTGAATAGCAAATCATTTATTATTAGAGCAAAGGTATTGGCGGGAAGTTCTTTAAAATACAGTTAGTTAGCAAGTTCCTATTGAACAGTTTAGTTTTCAAATATTTTATCATTATGACCCCACAAAATTTAAGACTGGCATATTCATGTTCATCAGTGCACATATTTTCTTGTTTCTTCTTTTTTACATTTACATGGTGTTAAGACAGAATTTACAGACTTATTGAGCGTAACTGTTTATTTCAAGCTGATGAATGGATTTTTGAACCAGGCTAAAATTGAAAAAAAAAAAGAAGACTATGATTAGTGGATTTGTTGCAACAGAACTTTGGGATTACTGAGGTATTTCCAGCCTCTTATGAAATTTTAATATTCTCTCAATTCGCTTTTACCCTGAACTTTTGTTAATCTAGCCATTTGATTACATCTTTTACACATCTAATCGCCCTTATTAGCTGTATGTAGGTAAATAGTGTCATGTGAGTGGGTGTTGGTTATAAATAGAATGCTAATTATGTAAATAGGACTGTGTTCGTGACGGATCCGCTACGTGATGGAAAGTGCGAATCCCCAAGTCATTATGCTGTAATGGTATGCTGTTATTGATACAGTACTTGTGATCAGCTTTTTCTTATACTTGTTCAATTGTTATTCGATTGGCAGGCAATGTTATGCTTTGAAAACGAACTTTCTATTTAGCTTTGCTATTTTGGAGAGTTTCTGACTTAAAAAAGCTTGAAAGGACGGAAAAGGTCAATATTGAATGACAAGCAAAAAGGTCTCAAGCTATGACCCTGTTTGTGGTTTTCATAAGGTCTCCCTATTTTTAGGGTTCCGTAGCCAAATGGCAAAAAACGGAACCCTTATAGATTCGTCATGTCCGTCTGTCTGTCTGTCTGTCTGTTTGTCTGTCCGATCGTGTCACAGCCTTTTTTTTCGAAAATATAAGAACTATGCTGTTGAAACTTGGTAAGCAGATGTATTCTATGAACCGCATTAAGATTTTCATACAAAAATAAAAAAAAAACAATAAATTTTGGGGGTTCCCCATACTTGGAACTAAAATTCAAAATTTTTTTTTTCATCAAACCCTTACCTGTGGGTTATCTATGGATAGGTCTTCAAAAATGATGTTGAGGTTTCTAATATATTTTTTTTCTAAACTGAACACTTTGCGCGAGAAACGGAACAACGAAACACTTCCAAAGTGGTAAAATGTGTGTCCCCCCCCTGTAACTTCTAAAATAAGAGGACGATAAAACTTAAAAAAAATATATGATGTAGATTACCATATAAACTCCCACCGAAAATTGGTTTGGACGAGATCTAATAAATAGTTTGTTTTAATACGTCATAAATCGTAATGATACGGAACCCTCCGTGCGCGAGTCCGACTCGCACTTGGCCGGTTTTTTACTCGACTACGGCAAGCCAAAAGGGAGGGTTTATTTTTTGGAATAACTCTCTAGTTTACGTTAACTTAAATTTTTTCTCAAGTGCCGGAATCTCACTGATTTCACATGAGATTATGTATTAAGATCCATTGTTTATAGTTAGTTGCATTTATAACAAAAACTTGTGCGAATTGTTAGCTTTGTTTAATCTAACTATGAGAATCTGTCTGGCACAATTGCTGTTCATACTGTTCATACTGCATGGGTACAAGAAGTATGGCTACAGAATATATTAGAATTTTTTTCTTCAGCTTAATGATCTTTATAATTTACTGCTTTATGTTATCGTTGTTCATTATTTCCTCTCGAAAGATAAGCACAAGTAATGATAACACAAGAATTCTGTACGTGCGTAATTCATATGGATTGTGGACAAACCGACGACATAGATTTCTATTGTGACTGTCGGCTCGTCAGACCTTCGTCAAACGAACCATTATTGCGAGAAGGTCGTATCCACTGGCCGATAAAATGGCCCACTCTATATTACCAAATCATCATGTTCATGAACAAATCACCGGTTTTATGAGAAGACTCATAAACTTTTAATAGATCAGTCGCCTTTTTATGGCTATCAGTTATTACTTTTATTAATAGCCTTACTTATGGCTGCTTTACTTAATTTCATGCTTCATTTCTTAACTATTGGTCGCTGTATCGCAGCCCTATTACATCGGTGTTACATACTTCCATAGAAACCGCTATCAACAATTACGACGAATAAAAAGTAGGAGCTCACAAATTATCTCCAATTTGTCAAGGTTAACATGTAATTGTAACCTTTGTGAGTAATACCATCCATGAACTACAATTTACAAAGTTGATGTGTGAAGCTATTCATAAACAAGAAAACTGAATTATTGCGGATTCCGCGTTGGAGTGTATGTGAGTCACGACTTACGTAACCTCACCTTATTGATCCTGTTGTTCAAGCCAAAGCTTTAATTTCGAAATTTGTTCATTTTGCAAATTCCTTACACTTGTTTGCGCTAACAAAAGCAACTTCTGTGGGTATTTAGCTGCACTGTGTCAAAATTATGGTTGTGTTTCTAAGTGATGCATTTTGTGCCTAGGATGTAATACTGTCCCTTTCAGTAATAGGTGTTAAAAACTTTTGGTCGTCTTAATACCATGCCTGTTCTTATTCAAGACTTGGTATAGGCACCTAGGTGTGGCTATTAGTCTTAAAAGCGGTTATCTAATCTTATCACCCGGCCGGCCGGCTGCGTGATGTCATTTGGAATAACAAAAAATATTGTAGAGCACTTCGTCGCTATTATTGTGTATACTTAATGCAGTTTGTGAAACAGCGGTAATTTTGTGAAATCGAGTCGCGTTCTTTTATGGCTATTATTCGATAAATTCAAGGTAATGTGAATAATTAATTACTGCATTTTTTTATTATTAGATCTCTCGCTTATCTATCAGTGAAAGCGAAAAGTTAGTTTCAAGGACTGAAACTGACAATGTTTTTTTTTTTAAATTAGATGCTCCAAGTTTATTTGAGAATACATAGTTGGATTTCGATATAATGCATTCTACATCGGTTGGAGGTATTTGAATAAACATTACAACTGTACACGGTCATCTTTTATTTAAATATAACTGAGTCACAATTCAAGGTCTGCTGTAGTCTATAATTGGTACCTGTTGTCGTTAAGTCGTCGTTCATAATCATTAATGTTTGAGGTATTTTTATCAAAAAGTTTACTAAGATTACCACTGGCAACAAAAGTATTAGGACCTGTTTTAATACTCGGTACTAAAGTTAAATTTTAATTTCTGTTAGACTTTGTATAAGAAACCAGTTTTTATTATGATTTCTAAAATAAAAGGTTTTTCGCTATCCATTTTTCTGGACAAACAGGCGACCGTGTTAACTAACCCTCTCGCATCGACGACTTCACTCATCAACCTGCCATTAATTTGAACTGTTTAGACACTAACCTACATGTCTATGTAACCAAAGTCTATGTAACTGTGCGATCAGGCGTAATATTATTATCAAATAAGCCCACTAGTCCGCTAATTCCACCATGCCTAGTTGGCTAGGTAGCTACGGTTCGCTAGATATTATCTTCACTATCCTATGCTTCTATGTCATTTGCAAATTGCTAATATATTTCTCGTCATCGTTTCAGATAGTTGAGCGTGGCGGCGTGGTAGAGATTGGTCGCGATGACGACCGACATATCGGTGTCCCGCTGGGACCCGTCCATCGGCCACGGCCAGGAGATCATCGACGAGTTCGAGTACGATGGCGGCAACTCGTCGTCGAGGCTATTCGAACGATCGCGCATTAAGGCGTTAGCAGGTGAGCAATCTAGTTACACTAACCAAGAATTGCCCAAAGCTAAATCAACAAAAAAGCTGTTATATCGCTGAGTGTCGAAGGCTCTATACAAAACGATTCTTATTGACTTCCCCTTTTAAAAAAACACTATAAGTGCCGCATCTATAGACACGCTTTTTGGTTCTTTGACCCTTCGCCACTAATAATTCGCCCCAGGACGAACGGATTTAGAGATCAGTGCGAAATTTTTAAATATGTCAGTAGTATCAAAATGTAGTCTTGCCACGTATAGACTAGATTATAAGGTCGGTAACGCATCAGTGACTCCTTTGGTGTCGCGGATGTTCATCGGTGCAGGTGATCACGTAGTATAATGTGAACCGCTTGCTCGTTTTCCCCCCTATACTATAAAAAAATAATCTTCAACTGCGTAGTACTTTTTCTCCATATGTCTGTATCAGATTATTCTTTGGAAAGCCATAATCTTCAGTATTATTTGGAGTCTTTATTTAATTTACAGATTACTTATTATGTATCATTTACTAATTTCATGTCATCAAGTCAAATAAATATAATGTTTATTGATTGACTTTCGATTCTCTTTTTCCTTAATCTTCTATAATACTATTAACGGAACCTTCCGAATTATCTATATGTCGGACACTAGTTTTTCCAACAAAAATAGTTACAGTTTCAAAATGTATTACCCAATTATTTATTGATATTGTTAGAGAGATGGAAAATGTATTAATAAAATTGTTTTGATGAAGACTTTTTCCGCGAATCGAGAATATCTTAAGTGATGTTGATATAATTTAGAATATCTAATAATTCAGAAATTAATTACAAGAACCGAGTAAGGAACGCCCTTATTGGTTGATGAATATGTGTCAGTACACTCGGTACTCAGTACACTTATCGATAAGATTTGAGTTTATAGCTATGATACGCTTACAGAAACCGGGGAACTAAACTATGTACCTACCTATACATATAAACAGTTCAAATGACATGTCGTATTATATAAAACAATGTTACATTAATGTGGTCAGGGTTCGATGACTTATGTAAAGCAAATGTTTGGTACACATATAGTTTTAGATAAAATACTTCTCAGAGTCGTAACCTTGATAGGTTATTAATATCTAAATGTATAGTTACGCTATATTAACCATAATAATATTCTACAACACCATGCAGTTTATCACCAATCACAAACCGCAGGTTCCGTTTTTCCGTATTAAAGCAACGGGGTATAAAACCATTGGTTTAATATTTCAAATTCTTTTTTGTTTTCTATTTCAATTCACATTCTAGTGAATGGACTATCTGGTACTCTTCGATACCTGCTCGCCTTATCATTGTAGAGTGTTATCTGTTACCTCAACCGAATCTTCTTGTTTAACCAATCACAATTATCCGTTTCAAGCGTAACCTGGGTAATATTTGTTAAAAATATGATTGTGTGTCATAAAGATTCAGTTGTTCACAAAAGTGTATACTTGATCAGTAGTGTAACGAATGTGCTAATACATTAAAACCTGCCCTGGGTTGTCGACATCTGGCGCATTGGTATCAAATATCCTTGTCCAGCGGCATTTGAATTTTGTCGCTCTAATTCTTCCCGTCTTTTGCCTGGTACATTGGTTCAGTCGCCGTCCGTCGCTGGCGACATGACATCCACTGAGGGTTACGAGCTGATAAAAAAAGGAGTCGATATTGAAGTGCCTGGTTTAGAAGTGTATTATGACAAGGTCGTGCTAGAACTAAGAGGTTTGTAGTGTTGTGTTATCTAGTGATTTCAGTGTTGTGTCCTACGAATAAGTAATTTATTTGTAGGTTGTGTCATTTTTTGGATTGCATCAATCATCATCATCATTCTTCGCCGGTTGGCAGATAAGTGGTGGTGAACGTTTAATTAGTACTTAAGGTCAAAAATTTTAAAATATATTGAAAAGTCTATCAATCTATTTATTAATAATATAATAATAGGTTAAAATACCGAGGTTCGTACATAGTTTTCCTTATGAGCCGATGGTGGCACCAGACATTAGAAATAGTTTTATGCTAAATAAGTTTATTTAGGCTATTATTAATGTATTGAAATTGTTGGTATGTTGATTTTCAAATTGTTTGGCCACCAGCAGCGTTGCATTTAAAATTATTCACTCTTAGATACAAAACCATCCCAGTAGTTGTACAGGGATGGTTTTGCCCTGCCCCTCAGATCTAGGACTGTGCTTTCCGCTCTGAAGCGTGCGAATGGCAATCTGATCCATATCTCGAATTACACATATTATATTCCGAACTTAACACCCTATTGGAGTATTGTCGTGTGAGTTATTACGATGTCGTCGGCGGTCCCGGACGGGCAGCAGCCTCAACTGCCGAAGACTTCGTTTACGAAGCCAGCTATCTGGTCGCCGTGGCGCGGTCGTCCCCACTGGCGGTTATTGTGTTAACATTCCCTACTTTGTTTTTATCGTTTTCCTTGTTATTTTTATGAGTGTTTACCATGTGCATTACTTTTGGTTTTCAGGTCTGTTTGTCATGAGTTTTTACTATCTTAATACTCATAAGGGAAGGGTTCGAGTTCATTTGTTTAATTCCTATAGATTTTGTCCGTCTGTCGTCCACTTAGAACTGTCTTTTAATATGAGAGCTGTCATGACTGCAAATAACGATTCGTGATCATAATCATTCATCTTATTTTGTATGCTTATTTGTTATTTCTAATCCTATGAGATAATAGAGAACTAACAAATGTGATTTCTCGACAGACGAACGAGAAAGCGTGCAGAAGAAAACTTTTCAAAAATGGGTGAACTCGCACTTGGTCCGCGTCGGGTGCCGTATCGGCGACCTGTACGTCGACATGAGGGATGGAAAGCAACTCATCAAGTTGCTCGAAGTACTCTCCGGAGAAAGATTGGTGGGTATCTGCATAAATTATTTCATGCGTGTATTCTTTGACAGGGAGTGTCAAGATGACAATTCCTTTATTCAGTAGCTTCGAATCTTATAGCTAGCTCCATTGACACGATATATTTAACTAAATGTTTTTTTTTAAAAAAAAACCTAAAGCTTACACAATTATTCGATTATCCGTCCATATCTTAAAATTTCCCGTTGAATTCCAATCGCTGCCTACCCACCAGGTCTAATTGCATTAGCGCTATTTCAGACCATGTTTAGCACGTCTAGGCGGACGCGGAAGGTAGCTGTTGTAAGTCCACTGCCTTTAAATGCTAGAAGTAGCGGTTTGGCCCTCTTACATAATATTGCGAAAGAGGTTGCATACGTGTTATAATATGTAACCTCTGCAATTCTGGCTTCTCTCTAATGATCTATGTAATTTTCACAAAGGCTTCGTTACAGATTATACGAAAACATAGATAGCGTAGGTTTCCTCACGTTATTTAAGTAGTTAAAAACTTATCCAAATTAACTAACAAGGTTTAATTATTGGTCGTTACCCCTGCTGTTGGAGTAATTATTTTCTGTACAAACGTGTTAGCATTGTTGTATGTACCATTTAAAATTTAAGTGAACGACATCTCAACGGCTAGAACAAGGAACAAAGTATGTTTTGTTGTTTTTATGTTCCTGATTACGAATGCAATACGTTTCCTTGTCACGTAGTAGGTATATAAATTAGGTATGGGTACATTTGTTTACGTATGTCATGTTATTAATAAATTTCAAACTATTGCCAGTGTGGACCTATAAAGAAAAAAGGAATTGGTCCAAAACTGTTTAACCCATACTTGTTTTTAGACACATTTACTAGTGTAGGTTTAGGAAAATATCATAGGTCGTATTTGTTAGAAGAACTTTATATAATTGAATTTTTTATAATATTTTAATTGCGAAAGTGAATTTTTTTGTTACGCTTTCATGCCGAAGTCACTGAGTAGATTGTGATGAATTTTGCAACAGAGCTTGATGGGACCCTGGAGATGGTAATAAGTTTTTTGATTGACCAGAATTTGTGGGCAAATGCTGAAATTATTAATTGAAAGAACCTTATATCGAAAGAAAAAGAGTTTTAACCTTTCCGAGATAATTATTCAGGCGTTATATTATTGTAGTGAGGTTGTGAAAACAGTTCGCGCGTGAACAAAACATCTTAAGAGGATAGTATCCGCTTCGCGCCCCATACAAACGTAGTTTGGCTCTTGCTTGAATTTTAAACAATGAAAGTCATTGAAATTTTGCAGTAACAATCTTATCATTAAAATACGTGTTCATGTAATATAAAATTTCATTTGAATATACGGTTAAAAAGTTACACGAGCTCAAAGATTGGCAATTTTCGTTGAAAAGCGGCCCAACTTTATGCTAGTATTTCTCGACAATGTATCAATACAGAAAGATTCTGATTCGAAGGAAACCCAGATAATATAGTGAATATTTTTTTACAATATTTTTTTTTTACGTATTAACAATATTATAGGAGTAATCTCCAAAATTCGAAACATGAGAAATACGCGTGAAAATGTTGCAAATGTATTGTTGTTTCACCATGCGTCGCGGGAGCTGCGGCGGGTCGGGAGGTGAGACAACGTCCTTGAAACAACCGGCTCGCCGTGCATGTGAGCGACGCGATGAATCGAATGTCGTGAATCTTACTTATTCCGCCGGGTGCGACTTATCGAAAGAGATATTTAGATAGTTTGATGGACAACGAGAGCTTGCGCTCGAGAGAGGTTTTATTATTAGAATATATTATACGTACATAGACTGCCTCATTAGTCTAGTGGTCCTAAGTGCGATTGCTACGCTAGAGGTCCTGGGTTCGATCCCCAGGTCGAGCAAAGTGTTATTGGGTTTTTCTATGAAATTCCCATTAGCAGCTCGGGGTCTGGATTTGTGCCCGGTTAATGGCAATAGGCTCGCCCCCTATTACATGGGACCTAAACATACCGGCGAAATGTGGGTGTACATTAGTACACCTCTGCCCAACCCTTCGGGGAATACAGGCGTGATGGTATGTTATGTTATGTATACCTACATAGGTACGTAAAGATAATATACCGGCAGTAACTTACTAGACTACCTAAGGAAAAAAAATGTGTAAGATAGGTAATTTTATTGTTTTACCCGTGATAATACTATTTTATACCTAGGTATATCTTATTATTAGGTATATTGTAGGTATATAATATATTGTAAATTAAATTGTAAGGTACCTAACTACATGTACATACGTGGTTTGATTTTATGTTACTTAGGTACTTGTCTAGTAATAATAATAATTTATTTATGGTTGCGTCGCGCGTTGGTTTTGATTTAAAAGTTACAAGAAACAGTTTGAGCCTACATCTGTAAAAAAGTTTCTTAGATTGGCAGAGGTGAACGCAATAATTTATTGTGGGTATATTATAGATAGCATGGCAAGAAAATAAATGTATGCATGAAAATAAATGGTGAAGTGGCTAAGTAATCGGGTGCCTTATGAGTAATGTAGTATCACTAGTGGGTTCGATTCCCACACGGATCATATATTTTTTATGGCCTAAAGGTAGTTTTACATGTTATCTTCTAACGCACTAAAGATCCAGAAAAATCCTAGTGTAAATAAAAAAAAAGACGTGAAAAAAAATTAAAGTGATTTTTAGGTACTTAAGTAAGTACCTACCTACGTAAAGTTTATTTAAGTCATAAGTTCTTATCCTAAGGTTTTTAGTAATATTAATGCCTAGCACAATTAGTTGTAATGTAAAGTTCACTCGTAACAAAACATTTTAATAAAAGCAGAGCCAAGTCTCATTACTCGATTACTACATGTTGCTGGTGATTCATAATATTATATGTACATGTACGCACGGCTACACATCAAGCTATACAAAACCAGTATAGGCTGCCCTTGAATTGTGCTTTAAACCTTTACAATAGGAGGTCAGTCTAAACTGGTTTTGTATAGCTTGATGTGTAGCCATGTGTACATAATTTTCAGTAAAGAGGAAAAATTTCAAAGAGAATGTTGTGGCTGACTGCCAAAATATAAAAGAACGGTTTCAAAAAAAGACTTCCCGAAACGAGATCAAGAATTAGGGTAGGTATGATAAAATTGGATATTAGGATTATAGCAATCATCAAGTTATAAGTAAAATTATTTGTTAGCTATACATTTTATTATGATACCCCTGAGTCTCTTTCGGTTATATCGGGTTAACACAGTCATGTAACTAATTATACAAACATACTTTACACAAAATCTCGTAAACACACACACGCACGCGCACACACACACACACACTATTATTATTATTTTCTTTTCTATGTATATAGATAGTAAATAATTATTTTCTATTTTTTTTATGTAAAATAATATGTGTGTAAAAAGTGTGAATAAAGGAAATAATAATAATTATTATTATTATAATTATGTGTTACGTATCCATTTGGATTTGGACTCTCAGCATAGCTTGTGAATGTGACGAGTCAGCCATGGGCTTACATCAAGTGAGTTGGTTCTTTTCTTCTGAAGAATGTGTTTGTGAAGTGGATATCAGGAATCGCTTTACTATGGAACATGTGTCTATGATAACTGATTTTTGTAGTGGAATGAATGTTTTGTGTAGGTCTAGTTCTTTTTATGATGTGTGTAGTGATTTAGGGATGAGTCCGGTAGATGATAATACTATCAATATTATTTTAACTGTATTTTGTTGCATATCTGTCGTATTTCATCTGCTAATGATATAGAATACGACAGATTATCTCGGCGTATTTCTTTCTGAGTTAGACACAGATATATCTACTAAATTTGTTATTTGTGGTTGTTTTAAAATTAATGCTATGTATGGTCTATTGTTCCGTGTGATTTTATCTGTAATTATATCACTATCCCAGTATAATTTATCTATGTTGTTATTTACATTTTTTGGCTTATATTTATAACATTGTCTTATTGTATCTATTAAATTATATTTCTTAGCTATCTGTAGGTATATTTCTTTATAATGTCTATCTGTGTACTGTATTTGCTAAGAATGGACATCCTCTTGTCATATGATCTATAGTTTCGTGTTGTTGGGAGTTACATAATCTACATCTATCTGACATTACATTCAAACAGCGTACTAAAAAGATTTAATATTACTTAGTAAGAAAAGGTTTGTAATAAAGTCTACAGACTTCGTTAATGTGGGTCTAGTATTGACTTACAGCTCCCTTCATAAACCTTTCTTTACTTAGAATTGCTCTGTAATTCGTTTGTACTTGGTTGTCATTACCCCTTTTTGATTATCAGAACGAGACAAACAAATTTTAACTTACTAACGCAAACGCAATGAATTCAAACACTTTTCTTTCAACTGTAACTTCCATTGTTTTCGTAGAATCAAAAAAATTAGTGCATAGTGGACGTTTTTAGTAGGTATCTTTTGAGTCGAGCATAGCGAAACTAGAGCATAGCGGTACTAACCGGTTAAAAATGCCAAATTTATAATAATAAATAATATTTAATATCTATTATTATAAATAACAAATATTATTAGTATTATTAACGAGTACTTAGTATTAGCATACTACTTGTTTATACTAATAATATTTGTTATTTATATAACTATAAGGTAGCCCTTATAGTTTCTGAAACTTTATAATGAATCAGTGAGTGAGTGATATTACGCTGTAATATAATTTTTCATTTTTGATTAAAAGGCTATATTAATCTAAACAAGATTGTCTTGTTGGTGAAATGACTTTTTTGTAAGGTTAATAATGACTCATTCGTCATCTGCTTATCAGCTTTTAATTTTTAAAGGATATTCAACATAAAAGAGAAAAGTATCTGGTGCCGCAAAATTTTACGGCGCATGCGGATTTGTTTGAGAAATAACACATAACTTGATATCTTCTAAATTACAGATATAGATTATATTGCACGAGACTTGGCTCTGTTTACAAAAATATTATTAATATGTTAAAATTACTGTTATGTGTACAATTGAGAGCTTACGAGTAGGTCATGACGTCTTCAAATATTGTAAGTTTCTTATCTGTACTCTCCCCTGATGGGAGCATCAAGCATCTGAAAATCTTAGAGATGCCGTTTTTTTATGATTTATATCGTAAAAGCTTTCTATGACTTTTAGTGCATTACCCTTTCTATTCATAGCTACTTTTATTATGAAATTCAATAAAAAAATACGGATTGTTCTAGAAGTGAATAGGTAGGTACTTATTTTTATTAAATGCAATTTCCAATCGTTATTCTATTTTACAAATCAAAGAAAATAAGTACAATACAATAAAAAACCTAGAACGAGCGCTCAGTGTACATCACCATACGTACTTAAGTAAATACCTAAATTTTATTATGTAAGTACTTAGGTATTCTGTATTAAATGCAATTAGGAACTTTACTGCTGCTGATTGTGTCATCAATACGACGGTTCATCATAATTTTACAATGAAAATTGCATTTAGGTAGGTACTTATGTAGGGACTTACATATCCAGATTGTTTTATTCGAATAAGTCAAAATTTACAAGGTAAGTAGGTACCTACTTAGGATCAAAACAAAATATTTTGTACGAAGTAGGTATCTATTGAAATGAAAAACAAATTTTCGTACAACTTATTGCTCTAATCTTGAAATCCCTTATTTATGGTAATACTATAGAAATAAATAGGTAGGTAGGTAGGTACTAAGTTACTTTCTCATTAGGTAGGCAATTGAATAAAAAATAGATGGTATTTGCTATAATGAATCTTACAACGAAATAATTGACCTAATAATAAATTTGAACGAACGAACAAGGTACGAAAAAAAAAACGCTTTCATAATTTCATTACTTTAGAATTGGACCCAACAACGAGAATAAGCGCGCGGGTGGTTGCGAGGGCGCGCGGTACAAGGGCCGCCCGCTCACATCGCAGGCGATAGGGACAACAACACAAAAACCAATACCTAAACTGCGTGTGCGCTGTCGAGGTACACTCCTCTTAAGCCTGTTCTTCTCATCAATGTACAAATTCAACAACTTACAGAATGTACGTCGTATAAAAACCAAACAATGGTTAGCTTCGACCTGTAGAACCGGACTTTATCCAGGCTTCGGCGACGCGACGAAGCCAAAATGTATTTGGAATTCTCGTTGTAGAATACGTGTTTATAGACCGCTGTTTTGTTATTTACGTCTCATGTAGACGGCCTAGGGTTACTTGTGCTTAAACTTGGAAGAATATATTTTAAGCAGAATAATGCATCGAATTTCGTGCGTTCAATATTCATAGGAATTTTATATTAGTGGAATTAGTACTTGTTTGTATTATAATAGGCTGTCGTGAGCTGTATGCAGACGGCGGCCAATGCTTGTCGCTGGAATAAAAAGAAATATCACAGCGCAAAGCAATGCCCTCTATGATTAATAGTATCCCGTTGAAGATGTCGTGACAAACACCGCACGCCTGTCACCTTTCATCATTTAATTTTACTTTGAATCGTTTATTCAATCCAGTCTGATAATACTTAGTTAACGTTACTTGTATTTACAGAAATTATCTTGTACTTTGATTGTCATGGTATAGAGCAAAGATAGAAAGAGATGGCTAACAGAATAAAGTGTGACACTCAAGGGAGGCCTAGGATTTATATTTGCTAGGACCATGGGCTTAGGCACGCGGTTGAGGGTTCAAGACTCTCAGCTCCTTGTTTTTTTTAATGTTCTAGGGTTGATTCCGCCCTTGGTGACAGGTCATACAGCATACTACATAGCCCTAGCCGTGCCCTTTATTTATTTCTCAAGATAGTTAGGAGCTTACTTTATTATGTCAAAAGCTAACAACACTTCATTTATTCAGCCACCATTTACTCACGAGTCGTTCATTGTCGTTCAGAGATAGTTGGATAGGATCTCTTCTTCATGTAAAGTTACGTACAAGGTCATGATCATTTGCGGTGTACTCTCGGTCTCCAAAGCACTGTGAGACCATCTTCAATAGATCACGTTGATGGGTAAAAGCATGAATTTAAGTTTAAAACGGGGTGTCTAAAACAAATCTTACTATTTGCAGCCTCGTCCAACAAAAGGCAAGATGCGTATCCACTGTTTGGAGAATGTGGATAAGGCATTGCAGTTCTTGCGCGAACAACGTGTGCACTTGGAGAACATGGGCTCGCACGACATCGTCGACGGCAACCCGAGGCTCAGTCTTGGTCTTATTTGGACAATCATCCTGCGCTTCCAGGTACTTATTGTTATCATATCAGCCAAAATAGGTTCACTGCCGAATGAAGGTCCCTTAGGCTTCCACAACGACCGGTTATAATTATGCCTCTTTAAAATTTATTATACTCTATGAATAAATTTATGGGCTGTCACACCCAATTTTTTTTTTGTAACATTTCCAATTATATCATCACTCTACCACTCCGGTAGTTGGGATTGATCTGTATTAATCTCATAAATATATATTTATCCCTCCCATATTCATAAATATATTTTGTTCTGTTGTCCGTTTTCACATATGTTACATACGTAACTTTACATAAGTATTTTATTTATAGTATAAAAACGTATGTAATTATTTGTTAGTTAATTATCCTTGTTGTATAACGATAAAGTAGCAGGCAGACAGCGGATAGTTTACTATTAAAACAATTTGAACAAATACGCACAAGGAAGGAAATTATAAAAAAATAGTTTGAGTGAGTGTATATCAAAAAAACCTAATGAGATTTGCATTAACAAAAACACATTGAAAGAATTATCTTCAGAGATAATGTTCTAATATAGTACCTACAAATCACTTAACAATTATCGTAAGAATAAACTGTTATATATTTTCAGCAGTTATCCGTAAAAGCGATAATTCTTATCCATAGTCTATTTGATCACACATGGGTCTCTTCTAAATTTGAGAACCGGGATGTACTTGGACGAGGCTGGTCCAAGTAAATTCTGGTACCACCTGTTATTCTTACCTTACAAACATCAATCCTTCTAACAGATCCAAGACATCACAATCGAAGAGACTGACAATAAAGAGACAAAGTCCGCCAAGGACGCTTTGCTCTTGTGGTGTCAAATGAAGACGGCGGGTTATAACAATGTAAATGTGCGCAATTTCACCACCTCGTGGCGCGACGGGCTCGCCTTCAACGCCATCATACACAAGCACAGGCCAGACCTGATCCAGTTTGATAAGCTACACAGGAGCAATCCGATGCACAACCTGAACAATGCCTTCAATGTTGCCGAAGACAAGCTTGGTCTTACTAAGCTTTTGGATGCTGAAGGTGAGTTACTAATATTATTTTACTACTTGGCTTCATATATTTGGTTATGGTTATGTCGGAGAGGTAAGTTAAGTTAAGAGGTAATTGGCCAATCACCTCTCATAATAGTTAGTATGGGTAGGGGCTCCGAGACCTCAATATCTTTATTGCACTCCATAATCTCTAGGCCCTGCAGGGTACGGCAACTTAGAAAAGATTAGGATGCTATCATTATTATTTTGTCTCTGCCAAACTCCAAGCGAATTATACCGCGAGTGCGAGCGAATGCTAAACTACAAAGACTACCGCTCCAAGTACTCATGTCCATGTAATTTGTTTACTTAATTGTTACTACAACTAAGACAGTCAAAGCTACAACTAGGGATCTTCTTAGAGTTAATGCAGAATTCATTCTAATATTTTTTCTCCTAGACATTGCTGTCGATCACCCTGACGAGAAGTCGATTATCACCTACGTGGTGACGTACTACCACTACTTTAGCAAGATGAAGCAGGAGACGGTGCAGGGCAAGAGGATCGGCAAGGTGGTCGGCATCGCTATGGAAAACGACAAGATGATGCAGGAGTACGAGTCGCTTACCAGGTTTGTACTATTTGTTTAGATCATGAGATACAATTAGACGACTTATGTTTGACAATTTACGAAAGCTATAGTTACGCTAAGTTCTCTTCATATACTCTGGGGTGACAAACTTTAACATAAACACTGAGTTTGTTTCAGTCACAGCTCAACTTTAACGATATGCGACATTTATCAAAAATATACTGTATCCGTTTCTTTTGTCTTTGTTGTTATTATGTATAACTTTAATATATCTTTGTTTTTCAGCGATCTTCTGCAATGGATCGAGCGTACTATTGAAGCGCTTGGTGACCGAACATTCGCCAACTCACTAGAGGGCGTACGTCAGCAACTTATTCAGTTTGCGAACTACCGCACCGTCGAAAAACCACCTAAGTGAGTCTGGTGTAACAGTAGAAATCAATTGTTCTTTTAGTGTCATGTTTTGGTCACTTTAATAAACCTATTACTCCCCCAGGTTCGTCGAAAAGGGTAACCTGGAAGTTCTTCTGTTCACCTTACAATCACGCATGCGTGCTGCCAATCAAAAGCCCTACACGCCGCGTGAAGGCAAGATGATTCACGACATCAACCGCGCGTGGGAAAGACTAGAGAAGTCCGAGCACGAGAGGGAATTAGCGCTCAGAGAGGAGCTGATCCGACAGGAGAAACTTGAGCAACTTGCTGCCAGGTACGTAGCATATTAAGCGCTGTTACAGGAATTGTAGTTTAAGTAAAATTGGGTAAAATGGTGCAACAGAATCGTGAAGTGTGTATTATATAATATGTTTGGAAAACCTTTTCTAGTTTTTCTTATTTAATAATATTTTGATATAGAGATCTACCATCAAATGTCAATTTGGTGTAGAAAATTCACGCTCAATTACTGAAGATCTTCTAGGTCACAGCATTATTTATATCGCTGAAGGAAAATGGTTTACGTTTTGCGCTGTAGCAAAATGATTTCTATTATTTTATTAACAATGTTCCCCATTACAGATTCAACCGCAAGGCACAGATGCGAGAGACATGGTTATCTGAGAACCAGCGTCTGGTTAGCCAGGATAACTTCGGCTTTGATCTTGCAGCGGTAGAGGCAGCTGCTAAGAAACATGAGGCTATTGAGACCGACATCTTCGCCTATGAGGAGCGCGTGCAAGCTGTTGTAGCTGTATGTTCGGAATTGCAGGCTGAGAGGTAAGAGTATTGTGATTTATAAGCAGGATAATGTGAAATATGACTTGTATAAAAAGTTAGATTTATTTCAGTTCATTAACGGAGTGGATTGTTTTCTTGTAAAAGTTTTCATAAATTTGCAAAAAGCTGGGTTTTAGTTGGATTTATTGATGTGGGTTTTATCTTATTATTATTTATAGTTTTTTAATTGGTTTGCTGATATTGTTCTAAAGTAATTCAGCTAGGATAGGAATGTGAAGTGCAGCCTGATAACTGATTGATAGCTTGGCGATTTGGCCTGAGTGTATTTACTGTGTTGCCATGTATGCTTTCACAATTAACGTTTTTCCAATCAACGTTTTGTAAATGTCAACATTTGGTGGTTTTTTGAGATTTCATTACAATATAATGACATTAGGCGTTGATTAGTGATTTAAAAGATTAACCATTAGACATTTACGATACAGACTAAGAGTGATATTATATTAATTTTAACGATTTTGAAGCACCCAAATTACCCATGGAATAAATGAGAAGTGAGAACTATAGACCGCTACTTTTTATTACTCTTTCATATCTCTTTCGCTTCTTCCACATTCATACACCTTTTTCATATAAGTCGGTTGCGAGTATAACGTACCTGACCTTTTTGGAGGTAGCAAGAGGCGGTCTATAGTTTCTGCGTACCCCTGTGAGAAAAAGGAGTGTGTGTATGTATGTATGTAGTAAGATATTACGTTTGTGTGCAGGTACCACGATATGGAGCGTGTATGTGCTCGGCGCGACAACGTCCTGAGGCTGTGGGCCTACCTGCTGGAGCTGCTGCGCGCGCGCCGCGCCAGGCTCGAGCTCTCGCTGCAGCTGCAACAGAACTTCCAGGTCACTTAATACTTCCTCATCGATATCATCCTGCAACAACTTATATTAATTTTATTTTATTCGGGATACAGATGGATACAACTACATAACAAACACCACAACCTAATACAGTTTCCAAAAAATATAAATTAATTTTTGACAGAAGTTCAAGAGTAACTACAACACAGAACCAAATAGAGGAAAAAACAAACAGCTAAAAGAATAACGTCCCTGGAACTCCAATACCGCGTAACTAACACATTGCTGTAAGGCCCAATTTTCAACAATTTACAATGTTATTTAAATCAAAGTAAAGACCTTATAACCAAGTGTCAGTTACGCGGAAATGGCGTATCAGCGACTATAACTTATTTAGCCTTTTATTTTTAACACACTTCTTCAGAAAATGATCAATAATTTATGTCAGAAAATATTGTTTCAATCACCACTGAGAAAAAAAATCACACAATAATTTCTGTACACAGGAGATGCTATACATCCTGGACTCCATGGAAGAGATCAAGATGCGTTTGTTGACCGATGACTACGGCAAGCATTTGATGGGTGTCGAAGATCTGTTACAGAAGCATGCGCTCGTTGAAGCTGACATCAATGTGCTTGGAGAGAGGGTCAAGGTTAGTTTTCATAGTTTTGCACATGTTTTAAATAGAAATTACTATACAGACGATCACGCATGCCTTCCAAATAGTTTTGAATGTACATACTTAATTATGCGAAGATATTTATGATAGGTTTGAGGTACGGTCGCCAGCAAATCAAGTTACCACAAATGTCACAATTTCTCAGTTGATTTTAAACTGAATTATTAACGTTTTAAGGTTTAAAATCATTTGGAGAAATGACAGTTTTGTATATACTGGTTTCTAACACTTACGCGAATATTAGACATTGAGTTTTGTATATGCTGATGTGCCGGCGACTGTACTTTGTAATAAACTATTCTTAGGCGATTTGATCTGTGTTTCACTTTACATTTTAATTCATATTTATATATGCCGATCTCAAATGTTTTTTACTTAAAAAAAAATTAGGAACTTTTATGGCAAATAACCTGATAAATCCGTTCCTCCAGGTGGTAGTAGGTCAGTCGCAGAGGTTCCTGGAGCAGGAGGAGGGCGGCTACCGGCCGTGTGACCCCGCCATCACTGTGGAGCGCATACAACAGCTCGAGAATGCATACGCTGAACTTGTTCACCTCGCCGTCGAGCGCAGGTACCTATCATTATTGTCAAACTAGCTTTCCGTCCACCGTGCTTTTCTGTACTATAACCTACGAATAAATAATACTCAGGAAGCGTAACTCTGAACAAATTCCGCTCAAAAAGTGGACCTACTTCAAACCAAATGACGACGATTCAAAATTCGAATCACTTGCGATGTTTCAAATAGACATGCTTGGTAATTGGTTTAAATTCAGAAAGAAAACAGGGATTGGTTCGCGCGCGTGCTCTAATGTCTGTTATGACAGCTGAGTCAAAATGGCGTGGACGATATTATGCATTAAGTAGACCGGACCAAGTCAATAATAAAACAATATTATAATTATATTCAATATTTTATATTATTGTGATTTTTTAAAATTTTACTATATTAATACAGGGTGGAAGGGATATCGACGCACAACCGCTTACCATGAATTCAGTACATAATTCTGGATTCTCCCCCCCCCCGCGTAGATATTTTTCGTCGGTTACTAAAAAGGCTTAGATTGGGTACTTTTTCGTTTTGTTGTATGGTGCTAAAACGAAAAAAGCCGATGGTTTGCCAACAAGAATTGCGACTTCATCTATTGTTGGAACGTTGAAACAGTGTTAGTGTATTCAATTGGGTCTTTTGTTTGCTCTGATCATAACCTTGGCAATAGGTCACCAGGTTCCTTTGAGGTTTCTGTTGACCTGGTACTTCCGTTGTATGTGGATATTTGTACAAACTGGTACTTCAGTTTTGTGTAACATGGTATATCCCTTTAATGTAATTTTTAATAAATATATTTGATTTGAATGATTTGTAAAATATTTTTCATCAAAATGCATGGAGCATACTCTGCTAGTTTTCACAGGCATCCAGTCATATTCTCGTCTTTCTAATTGAACTGCAGCTATCCACTTATTTTGCCGAATGGGATCGGCAGGGAAACTAAAAAAAAAACAAAATACATTAGTCTATAAAAATATCTAAATTTTATCGATTTACTTTTCAATATTTCATCTAGAAAAAAATCTTTCTAAATTAGGTAAAAAATTGACTGACTTCATTTTGCATAATATTGACCATCTCGTTTTGATAACGTATTTGAACAACTTTGAATATAATTATAATGAAGTTACTACTTACAAGTGAAAAGTGATCTCTGGACATTTTAATCTTGTATGTCTCCTGCACCACTTCACAACACATGATGGCATGATGATTCACAATGATATTAAGCTAAAACGTTTGACATATGCTCGCTTGCAATGAAAATGTCCGACTGATGGCGCGCTGGACACAATTTTGAAGCCCCGCCTACTTGGACACAACTTTTGTTGGGTCATTTTCTTAGCGCAGTTACATTTCCTGAGTATTATTTATTCGTAGACTATAACATGTATGTATTATACATATAAACCTTCCTCTTGAAACACTATCCATTGGTGAAAACAGCATGAAAATCGGTGCAGTAGTTTTTGAGTTTATCGCGAACAGACAAACAGAGAGACGCGGCGGGAGGACTTTCTTTTATAATATGTAGTGATGCTATCATGAGTTTGAATTTTGTTTGATTCTTATACTATTATTCCACGTGTTCAGAAAGCGTCTGGAGGACAGCCGCAAACTGTGGCAGTTCTACTGGGACATGGCGGACGAAGAGAACTGGATCAAGGAGAAGGAGCAGATTGTCTCCGTGGATGACATCGGTCACGATCTTACTACTGGTAATTTGCAAATTAACGTTATTTACTGGTGAAATTTGAAAATTGATATTTTTTATTATCAATCAGTTCATGTATTATGAATTCATCATCAACCCATTACATTGTCCCACTGCTGGGCACGGGTCTCCTCTCAGAACGAAAGGGATTAGGCTATATAGTCCACCACGCTAGCCTACTGCTGGTTGGCAGACTTCATATACCGTCAAGAAAGTCTCTCAGGCATGCAGGTTTCCTCACGATGTTTTCCTTCACCGTTTAAGCGCGTGATAATTAATTATTAATACGCACATGACTTCGAAAAGATGAGGTGCGTGCCTTGGATTCGAACTCGAGACCTTTGACTTGGCAGTCCAATGGTCATATCACAAGGCTATCACATTCACATTCACTATTATGAATTAATGAAAAAAAAAAGAATAGAAATAAAGACACCGCTTAACATAAAAAAATAGGTAAAAGAGTAGATTATAAAAAATCTTTTTAAACTAAACTACATAATAATATGTTCTACATACTTGAAGGTAGTTTTGTCAAATATTGACCAAATGGGTTTCCAGATCAGCTTATGTCAAGTATGCACTAAACTTGACGTTGGTTTTCATCTGGAACCTGCGTGTTTTACCGATGTAAATTAGGGTTGCAGCATTTTTTTACTACACAGTACAC
Organism: Subacronicta megacephala; assembly: GCA_958496365.1. Taxonomy (NCBI): domain Eukaryota; kingdom Metazoa; phylum Arthropoda; class Insecta; order Lepidoptera; family Noctuidae; genus Subacronicta; species Subacronicta megacephala. The sequence continues at coordinate 4,949,909 of OY292525.1, forward strand.
GGACATAATTTTATTTCCGCAAGAGTATAGAGCGATATAAAAAAAAATACAATACAAAGGAGCTCTGTCTCCTGAACCTGTATCCCAGGAAACAGTGATTTCCCTTATACATAGCTAGGTTTTATATAAAATGAATGTGTGTTTGTGCAGTGTACCTGTTGATCTCGAAGCACAAGGCGCTGGAGGCCGACGTGCAGGCTCACGAGCCGCAGCTCATGAGCGTCGCCGCCGTCGGGGACGAGCTCATCTCTCAGGGACACTTCGGAGCCGACAGAATTCAGGTAATATACGGAAATATGGTACCTTTGGACTATACAATGCGAGAGTATTAAGTATAGCTAGTTTTATCAAATTCTATACAGCATAATACAACAAAATGTCATTTAGCGGCGGTAGCCTAAGGGCCAGGGCGTCGGACTTACGATCATGACCGACGTGAACCCAATCGTAACACAAACATTTAGCTTAGCACGAGGGGTTAACAAGAATACTATATAGTAATGTGTGCCCTACATAGCTTCTTTAATTTAAAAAGAGTACAGATCACGAAAGAAAAGCTAGAAACACAAAATATGTATTATGAAAGATCAATGTCACTTATGATGATTTTTAATAGATCCAATAGATTCTTTCTTTTTTTTTTCTTTTTATAATAGACTTTTTTTAATGATGGATTGTGAATCGGTAAACTGTCTTGCATACTATTATTTATGATTTTAGTTTATGTATGTAAGGTAAGATAAGAAGTAAGTAAGGTAAGAGAAGATAAGAAGTCATGATAATTATTTGTACAGGACCGTCTCCGTGACATCTTATCTCAATGGAACCATCTGTTGGATATGGTGTCTCTGCGAAAGAACCGTTTGGACGCTGCAGTCCGTTACCACCAACTGTTCGCTGACGCTGATGATATCGACAACTGGATGTTGGATACTCTTAGGTAGTAATCTGATGTTTTTAGGTACTAGTAATATTATGGCTGGTTGAAAGCAGCTGGTGAACGCTAGGTGAACGTCATCTTTACCGTCATAAAGGGGAGAAATTGGACGTACTTACGCAGAAAGGACTCAATCCACACAATGGCCGAGTTAAATATGCCACCGTACTACTGTTAATATCTCGTAATGTATTGCAAAATATATCATTATTTTGATAGACAAATAAAATATAAACTCTCCTGTCAATAATAAGGGTCAAAAATTTTAAAAAAATGTAACTTTGTGTTAGAGAAATCACAGCTGAAACTTTAATCACTCAAAAGTGACATTGTGTGGATTGAGTCCTTTCTGCTTAACTACATCCAATTAATCTGTAGGTAACTTAGAATAGTGGTTGTTAAAGTCACCGGTTGTGACAAAGTGTCACGAATCTTTTCGTATTTTCTAGGCATTTTCCATGCAAAGATTATAAAGTTATTTTAGTGAAGGAAAACTGTATAAAAGTGTACTGCATTAAAGTGTAAGTGTACTGTATAGCAGATACTTATTTTTGTAAGTGTTACATAATCTTATGGTAATGCAGGTTGGTGTCTTCCGAGGATACTGGTGTGGACGAGGCTCAAGTACAGAGTTTGCTGAAGAAACACAAGGATGTTACCGATGAACTGAAGAACTACGCCAATGTTATCCAGCAGCTGAAACAACAGGTATACATTTTCTCAAAGAAATATTGTACGAAAAGATTATGAATGAACCTGATGAAAATAAAAATGATTATTATGAAACAACAGATATTCCGTGTGATTTCACAATTGTAATCGGGTCTATCATGTACACACGGCTACAGGTCAACCTATACAAAACCAGTTTAAGCTGATCTCACATTGTATAGGCTTCCTGTACAATAAAAGACCAGCGTAACATGGTTTTTTATAGCTTGATGTGAAGCCGTGCGTACATCAAATCAATGCTGTGTGCTCCCGGCAGCTAGTCTTTTTGGGATACGTTCGAGGGAAACAGCAGTCGTTCGTTTCGGAGCCGGTGCACCCTGAACACGGGCAATAACTTTCTCCTGTCCAGTCGTGGGCAAATTATTGGTATGGTATGGTATGGTATAGCGGGCTATTTTGCGTGTGAATGGGAAGATGTTGTGTTCATTCAAACCACCCCAACTCGTCGAGAAAGGCCGACAGGCGCCCAATGTTGCCTACGGCCTCTCGAAGAGGTTACCGAGGTACTTTGCCCTGTATGTGGCGACCCCAAGACAGTGTATGAGCACGCTGGCGGTATTTCCACGTGTTCCTCTGATCATGCAGAGAGCACAGTGGAGGAGCAAGGTCGGGCTCGAGTCGATATCGTGTTTTCTCTTAATAGTTTCTGTTGTTTGAATAGGCACAAGAGCTAAGTCCGTCGGACGCTAACAGCACGGAAGTCCGCGAGCGCCTGGCCGCCATCGACGCCCGCCACGGGGAGCTGGCCGAGCTGGCGCGCCTGCGCAAGCAGCGCCTGCTGGACGCACTCTCGCTCTTCAAGCTGCTGGCCGAGGCCGACGCCGCCGACCAGTGGATCGCAGAGAAGGACAGGATGCTCGATACCATGCTGCCGCCCAAGGACATCGATGATGTTGAGATCATGAAGCATAGGTATCAATTTACTCATTTATTTAAAAGGCTGTCAGTGCAAAAGCGGCCTAACCCTCAATTTTTCATATCCTGACTTATCTGCTAAAAAATATTTAAAAGGTGTTAAACTAGCCAATCGCTTGTTTCACCAATCATCAACCGACGGCATTTCAAAAGTAAACGATAGGTGAAATTGCAAGGGTGCAATAAATTTTAGCACATTTAAGTAATTTGTAGTACATAAGTCAGAATATTGCAAAATTTCGGGTTAGGCCACTTTTGAACTGACAGCCTCTTTGTTCTGATAGATAGTTTGTGTACAGTCGCCAGCACATCAGGTTATACGAAACTGTAAAATTTCTCCAAATGATTTTAAACCTTAAATTGTTGCTAATTAAGTTCATAATCAACTGAGAAAATTTGACATTTTGTGGTAGCTTGATGTGCTGGCGACCGTTCAATATTTATCAACAGTCATATAGATTTGAGTGTAGATAAGACGCTGCCAATTTATTTTTACTTTGCGTGTCAATTTAAAATTGTGTAGGATGATTTAATACTTTTTATTTTTCTTCCTTTTTAACCCCCGACGCAAAAACGACTACGGGTGTTATAAGTTTGACGTGTCTGTGTGTGTGTATGTGTGTGTGTGGCTCCCAAACGGATGAACCGATTTTGATTTAGTTTTTTTTTGTTTGAAAGGTGAATTAGTCGGGAGTGTTCTTAGCTATATTTGATGAAAATCAGACGAGATATAATGCAAATTTCGGGGGTTATAACATTTTTAATTGTTATGGACTTTAGTTTCAAAATAACACTGTCATATTTAAAAAAAAAAATATCCAATGAAAAAAATAAACAATGTTATTGTACGTAGATACGACGGTTTCGACAAGGAGATGAACGCGAATGCGTCTCGTGTGGCCGTGGTGAACCAGCTGGCGCGGCAGCTCATCCACGTGGAGCACCCGCAGGCTAAGAAGATCCACGACCGGCAGGCCAACCTCAACGCTGCCTGGACCTCACTTCGGGAGAAGGTATACACACTCTAACCACTACTTTTCCATGTCCCTATGTACTTAAAAAGTAGTTATATCATTATAGTGACTATTCTGGGGAAGTGTAATTCAAATCAATAAGATTCACGGACATGAAGTTACACATGGTTCTATGCTAGTTGTCAGACATTGTAAATATAAACAAGCTTATAATAATAATTGTTTATTCAGATAACTAAGATCCAATGTATTAGTAATTACAATAATGACTTACAACTATTGTTAGTAAAGGGACACGATATTGTAGATTCATTTGTGATATTATTTTTTGGCGAGATAGCATCCTCCCCTATTATTTTGAGGATATTGTTGCCAGTTTCTCGTACTCTGCTTAGGAGAGATGCAGTTTTTTTGCGAATCTCCTCATGAAAGCCTTCGGTTCGATTCAGTACAAACATTCCTGAAGCACTACAAAATCGAGGCCTTCGCAACAGCATCCTAAAAATATTAATGTACGGGACGCGCAGTGCGTTCCTCGCTCTTTTGGCCCATAGGTTTCCCATGTAAAAACTATTACTATTATACTGTTTTTTTCTCACTTTCAACATAAATGTCTAAACAACACTAAGAAAACGACTAAAATTTCCATTATAATATTCTACCAGGCGGAATCAAAGAAGGACGATCTTAAGTCTGCTCAAGGAGTACAGACTTTCCACATCGAATGCCGCGAGACCGTTTCCTGGATCGAGGACAAGAAGAGAATCTTGCAGCAGACCGACAATCTGGAGATGGATCTCAATGGTAAGTTCACTATTAATTTAAAAATAGTTGTAATGATTTACTACAACCTTTTTTCATGTTTCGTAATCAAATATGTGGGATTGTGATAATGTGGCTTATTGTTTCCCTGTATAACATATCTTTAGGTATTCCTGAAGGGTCAGAGGTGTGGATAGGTACCACTTGGTTCGCGACCATATTTTTATTCCAATGTGTCCCATGGTCCTAATTATATGCGGGATCGAACCTATTGCAATAAACCAAGCACAAATCTAAACTACAAACTACTGACATTTCCACAGTAGCAACCAATTACAATTTTCTCGTCCTTTGGATCGAATCCAGTACTTCAATAGTAAAACAGAGTTGTGTATAATCAAAAATAAATAAAAGACAAAATATAAACACAACATTGATACGAATAAAAAAAATAATTGTTTCATGCTGCTTGCATACATGTCATGTAATATGATCAAGGATAACTGAGATGTCTTTGGTTTCCTAGATGATGTGGTTACAAAGAGAATAAAAACTACTTTATAAATATTCTTACGACGATTAACACATGTCCGTTGTTTTTAAATAACTAATTTTAATTTATGATAAAGTGGAGTGAAAAATCGAAAAAATCTGTTTATCTGGAAATGGCTGGTAAGCAAAACAACTTTTTTACGAAAATATTTTGATCTGATGCGGAGTTTAATTGGTATGTAGTTACATTACATATAATTTAAACAAGACGTCACAATGACACAATCACTATATGAAGATGTTCTACACTTTTCCAAAATAGCAAATACGACCATGTATACGAACAATATTATGTTAGGTAATTTGGATTTGTATTTGGCAGCTTTGTTTTGCCTACCCTTTCGGGTTATCATCATACTCCTGTCCTGCTCCCAATGTAGGCATGACTGCGTGCATTTTATTCCCTCCTCTTTCCTTCCTTTATCCTTTCTTCCATTCTTCCATCTGCCGTCATCTTATTATTTCCTGATAAGGTTATAATAATTAGTAAAGTTACAATATGAAGCGGCGGTAGCCTAATGGCTAGGGCGTCGGACCTGCGATCATATGGTTGCCGGTTCGAAACTCACCCATTGCACTACCGACGTGAACCCACTCGTGATACAAGCATTTAGCTTAGTACAAGGGGTTAACAAGATTACTAGTAATGTGTGATGTGACCCACATTGCTAGTAAGTTTAAAAAAATAAATTAAAAAAATATGGCTCCTAACATTATTAAGCTTCCATGATTATTTTGGGTTGATATCGAAATATTATCGATGGATTTCACTACATATTATTGAACAAAGTCCCCCGCCGCATCTGTCTGTCTATTCGCGAATGAACGGATTTCATGCGGTTTTCACCAATAGACAAAGTGATTCACGAGGAAGGCTTAGGTGTATAATTTGTTAAGATTTTGTATCAATCGGTTGAAATATGACGATAGTTGTGTACAAATGGGGCGGCGGGTAAATAATAAAATACAGAAAATCCCTTTTCTTGTCATGTTTAAAAATGAAGCTAGCTGTGGCGTAAGTAGAGTTGTACACACGGCTATACATCAAGCTATGCAAAACCAGTTTAGACTGACCTCGCATTGTAAAGGTTTTCCGCACAATTCAAGGCCAGCCTTTACTGGTTTTGTATAGCTTGCTGTGTAGCCGTACGGTACAACTCAACTGAACATTAATTAGGCGTTGCCGTCACCGGATACGATGTGGAGGACATGATGATGATGACATATTATGTCGTGTGCAGGTGTGATGACGCTGCAGCGACGTCTGTCGGGCATGGAGCGTGACCTGGCCGCCATCCAGGCGCGCATCTCGTCGCTGGAGAGCGAGGCCAGCGCCATCGAGGACGACCACCCCGAGGAGGCGCAGCTCATCCGGGACCGCGTACACCAGATCACCGACAACTGGGACCAACTCACACAGATGGTAACACTAACTTTCATCTTTCTCTCATTTAATAGCTCAGCTCTTGTCGGACAGCAATCGTCACTGTTCTCAATTCTCTGCCTTCTGTTTGAACTCTTGATATGACACTTTTTCCTTCACTATTTTACTTCAATAAAACTTCTAGGTCTTTCCCGTCCTCGTTTTCCTTAAATTTTTCCTTCTAAAATTTACTTAAAAAAGTTGTCGTGTCGTATCAAGTGGCCAATCTTTACATATTATAAAACAGGCAGGCAGGCAGTACGATTAAAATATATTATCGTTCGTCATAAAAAAATCCCTTGCCGTGCCTTCTCACCAATGAAGCAGGCCCTTAGGCTGATATTAAAGTTAATTTTAGACCAATCATCACCACATTTTAATATTTTGTTATTAATTAACTCAGCTCAAAGAACGCGACGCAAAATTGGAAGAGGCGGGTGACTTACATCGCTTCCTGCGCTCCGTGGATCATTTCCAGGCCTGGCTTACCAAGACCCAGACCGATGTCGCTTCTGAAGGTAATAAAATTACTAACCATGTTTATTCTAACGTGTAATATTATTTATTTGTAGAGTAAAAATATATTCTTTAACAATCGTATAATGTCAAGGTGGTCTTATTTGTATTATTAGCTATTAATAATTCTGTCATTAACAGATACGCCATCAAACTTGGCGGAAGCGGAGAAGCTGCTCTCTCAGCACCAGACCATCAAGGAGGAAATCGACAACTACAAGGACGAATACGCTAAGATGATGGAGTACGGCGAGAAGATCACTGCCGTTAGTATATTTAATTTAATTCATAATGTTTACCATATAGCTGTCTCGGGGCCTTATGCCGTCTTAGAAAGGAAAGTCTAGCAGGTACATGATTACAATCACTTCTTCTGATTTGAACACAATTGGTGGATATTGCAACCAATTGAAACCATACAATTTATTATATACTATATATATTACCGCCTACATCATTATATTACCGCCAATGGTTTATGTGTAAAAGTTGATTGTGCTACCTATATTAATAAATACAGATGTCATATAAAAATAAACATTCAAAAGGTAAGTAGCAATGGGCCCCAAATTAGACACGGCTTGTATCTTGGTGACTGCAAATAATTCATAGGACTTCGCACTGTTGATAGCATCACACTTGACCTATGAAATTATGTCGTGTATGAAAAAGTCGTAACAGAAGAAGTTTCCACAGGAGCCATCGACGCAAGACGATCCTCAGTACATGTTCCTGCGTGAGCGCTTGAAGGCGCTGCGCGAGGGCTGGGCCGAGCTGCAGCAGATGTGGGAGAACCGACAGCAGCTGCTCACGCAGAGCCTCGAGCTGCAGCTGCTGCAGCGCGACGCCAGGCAGGCTGAGGTGCTGCTCTCGCACCAGGAGCACAGGTACCACATCATTTTGTACTATGTAGTTATTAAAAAAATTACATTCTCTCCAAAAGACCATTTACGATGCAAGTTTGCTTGTTGCATACAATAAAAATGAAGCAATAAATGCATAAACTTGCATTGTCCAAACACTAAATTGACCCGTGTTAATCAGCCTTTATTCTATAGTTTCCGAATTAAAAATAATGTATCCTAATTAATTCTTTTGCATTCCATGAAGTTAAAATATACTATTATTAACTATTTGGTTTTATACATAGGATCAATAATAAGAACTTTGTCGAGCTCAGTTTATTAACGGAGATGTTGTTAACAGGTTGGGCAAGACTGAGCCACCTACCAACTTAGAGCAGGCCGAAAACATGATCAAGGAACACGAAGCTTTCCTCACAACCATGGAGGCCAATGACGACAAGATCAACTCTGTCGTCCAATTTGCCAACCGCCTCGTTGAGGAGAGGCACTTCGACGCAGACAAGATACAGCGTAAGGCTGAGAACATCGACGGCCGGCGCAACGCCAACAGGGAAAAGGCACTCCAACAGATGGAGAAACTGCAGGACCAACTGCAACTGCACCAGTTTCTACAGGACTGCGATGAGCTCGGCGAGTGGGTGCAGGAGAAGAACGTCACCGCACAGGATGACACCTACCGTTCAGCAAAGACCATCCACTCCAAATGGACTCGCCATCAAGCTTTCGAAGCAGAAATCGCAGCTAACAAGGAACGCCTCTTCGCCGTACAGAACGCGGCTCAGGATCTTATGAAGCAGAAACCAGAGTTCGTCGAAATTATCTCACCAAAGATGACCGAATTACAAGATCAGTTTGAAAATCTGCAAACCACAACGAAGGACAAGGGAGAGCGTCTGTTCGATGCCAACCGCGAGGTGTTGCTGCACCAGACCTGCGATGATATCGACTCTTGGATGAACGAACTCGAGAAACAAATCGAGAACACCGATACCGGCACTGATCTGGCATCTGTCAACATTCTCATGCAGAAGCAACAGATGATCGAGACACAGATGGCCGTCAAAGCCAAGCAAGTCACCGAACTGGAGACTCAGGCTGAATACTTGCAGAAAACTGTTCCCGACAAGATGGACGAAATCAAAGAGAAGAAGAAGTCTGTTGAACAGAGGTTTGAGCAGCTGAAGGCTCCTTTGTTGGACCGCCAGCGTCATTTGGCAAAGAAGAAGGAAGCGTTCCAATTCCGCCGCGATATCGAGGATGAGAAGCTGTGGATCCACGAGAAAATGCCGTTAGCTACCAGTACTGACTACGGCAATTCTCTGTTCAACGTGCAAATGTTGCAGAAGAAGAACCAGTCGCTGAAGACCGAGACTGACAACCACGAGCCTAGGATCCTAACTGTGATCTCTAATGGACAGAAGCTGATTGATGAAGGACATGAAGACACGCCCGAGTTCAAGCAGCGTATTGAAGAACTTACCGCGAGGTGGCGAGAACTGAAGGGTAAGTTGATATACCTCATATATCATACATATCAAGCAAGCTACTGTCGTTTACCGATAGTTTTATGACTTGAACATCCTCATGTACAGTCAGCACAACAGGTTATACTAAACTATCAAATTTCTCCAAATGATTTTAAACCTTAAAGTGTTGATGATACGGTTCGAAATCAACTGAGAAAATTTGACATTTTGTGGTAACTTGATGGACTGGCGACCGTACTTATCCTCTTAACCTGTCTAACGACTAGTTAATTATGTGAGAACACACCACACGTCGTTAAAAATATATTGTTTCACAGATGCCATCGACGAACGCAAGAGCAAATTGTCCCAATGGGAGAAGGCACAGCAATACTTATTCGATGCGAACGAAGCAGAGGCGTGGATGAGCGAACAAGAGTTGTATATGATGGTAGAAGACAGGGGTAAGGATGAGATCTCGGCGCAGAACTTGATGAAGAAACACGAGATCTTGGAGCAGGCCGTCGATGATTACGCACATACCATCCGACAGCTGGGAGAGACTGTAAGACATCTCACTGCTGACGAACATCCGCTCAGGTAACTTGGTTAATTATTAGTCTATACTTCTATACTAATACAAGCTGTCCGCCCGCGGCTTCACCCGCGTGGAGTATACGTTTATCAGGTATGAAATACCGGGGTATGAAAAATAGGTAGTTACCGATTCTCAGACCTAATATCAGATATAAAATTTCATAAAAATCGGTCAAGCCGTTTCGGAGGAGGTATCTAACATTGTGACACGAGAATTTTATATATAAGATATAAAGAGGTAAAGTTTGTGAAGTTGTAGTGGGTATTCTCTACTGAACCGATTTTGAAAATAGAATAGAAAGCTACAATTCCTGAGTAACATAGGCTATATATTATCCCGTAAAATTAAAAGAAGCATATAACAGGGAAGCTAGTTTAAAATAATCTTGTTGTCATTATTCTTCATCACTGTTAGCCAGTGTTGTAAATAAAGTTGCCTTTAATGTTTATATTCAGACCCATAATCGTCGCCAGTTAAAACTCTCGAGAACTCGAAGATTGGCGAACCAATAGTGACTGTATGTATGATTGTAACTGAAGAAGTACTGTACTGTTAATTGTAACCACTTTCAATACCACCACGGCTGAATTTCCTAAAGGGATGGGCAGAGGTGTATTAATGTACACTCACAGTTCGCCAGTATGTTTAGGTCCCATGTAATAGGGAGTGAGCCTATTGCCCACTAACCGGGCACAAATCCAGACTCCGACCTGAGAATTTCATAGAAAAACCCAATAACACTGCTCTACCTCGAGATCGCACCCAGGACCTCTAGCGTAGCAGTCGCGCTTAGGACCACTAGACTAGTGAGGCACTTTCATTGAATGTATGTACCCCTAATATTTTTCTCAACAAGCAATATTTCGAAATAGAATAGTGTAATTTTTAACATAACCGATGCCAGAGTTAGAATGTTCCTTCTATTATTAAATAAATGAAATGATTCAACAGTGAGCAAATCTCAGTGAAGCAGTCTCAAGTGGACAAGCTGTACGCTGGGCTGAAGGACTTGGCGGGAGAGCGGCGCGCCAAGCTGGACGAGGCGCTGCGCCTGTTCCAGCTGTCGCGGGAGGTCGACGACCTCGAGCAGTGGATCACGGAGCGGGAGCTCGTCGCCAGCTCGCAGGAGCTCGGACAGGACTACGACCATGTTACTGTAACTAACATTTTATATACATTTTCTTAAATTTATAGTACTCTGTTTACTTGTTAAAAATGGTTGAGCTACACGATGACTGATGTATACGTGCCGTAAAAGACCCGTTCAAATTTTGCCCTACATTGTAAAATTTGGATATCTATGATATTAATATGGTCTGGAATTTAAACGAGATCATGGTTGCCGAATGTTTACGCAATTTAATTTAAGTTTGACTTGTATAGAATAGAATTCATTTATTGTAAAAGTGTTTTTTTACATCAATAATTAATATCATTTACCATTAACATAAAATTGAAATCACGGCCATGCTTTTAGTTTTTCTTATTTGCCAATAGTTACGACATCTTTTGACAACGTTGCTTTATTACAGTTGCTATGGGAGCGCTTCAAGGAATTCGCTCGAGAGACACAGGCGGTCGGATCAGAACGCGTCGCGACCGCAGAACGTATCGCAGACCAGATGATCGCTATGGGCCACTCCGACAATGCCACCATTGCACAGTGGAAGGAGGGACTCAAGGAGACCTGGCAGGACCTCTTGGAACTCATCGAGACTAGGACACAGGTCAGACTTATAAAAAAATTCTTATATTTTCTTTTGCAAAGTTTTACAGAGGACTCAGATCAAATAAAAAGTTAAGATGGAACTTTTTAGTTTTAGCCGGCCTCACTTCTTTGTTCACAAAGTTCCATCTTAACTTTTTATTGGATCTGAGACAGAGGATAACTGACTAAAGTTAGTTCAAACGTATTGTAATCACTACATAGTATAAAACAAAGTCGCTTTCTCTGTCCCTATGTCCCTTTGTATGCTTAAATCTTTGAAACAACGCAACGGATTTTGATGCGGTTTTTTTTAATAGATAGAGTGATTCAAGAGGAAGGTTTATATGTATAATATATATATATATATATATATTATAGTATAGAAAAGCCGAGAAACCACGCGGGCGAAGCCGTGGCGGGAAGCTAGTAAATAATACAAACCCCGCGTTTTCACTGACGATAAAACGTGTTACAAATATCTGTCTATCTCTCAAAGAGTGAGTGGGATAGTTAGCTGTTAACATGGATAATCATGTTTAGAAAATTTGTTTCAGTGTTATATAATTTAAAATCATCGATATTGTATTTTATTATTATTATTATCATCAGCCGTGATCGTCCCACTGCAGGGCAAAGGCCTTCGTTTCCTTCTTCCATTCTTCCCGGTTGAGAGCCTTCAGCATCCAACCCACGCAGTAAGAGTCTAACTCATCTCGTCATCTCATTCTGGGTCTACCGTGCTGTCTTCTGGTATTCTGTAGCATCCACGTCGTAGTTTTGCCCGCAACTCATGTATTATAGGCATAATTTTTAATAAAAAATCATACGACCTGCTTGGCTAGAAATATCCAAAAGAAATACGCGTAAAATGTATAAAATTTGATGTAGATGTTGGCTGCGTCCCGTGAGCTGCACAAGTACTTCCACGACTGCAAGGACACGCTGCAGCGAGTCAACGAGAAGGCGCGAGGAGTCAGCGATGAGCTGGGCCGGGACGCCATCAGCGTCGGCGCGCTGCAGAGGAAGCACCACAACTTCATGCAGGACCTCAGCACGTTGCACCAACAGGTACTTTATTTATTTATGCACCGCTGGTACAGTCGCGAGCACATCAGGTTATAAAAAACTGTCAAATTTCCCCAAATGCTTTTAAATTTTAATCTATTGATAATTAAGTTCAAAATCAACTGAGAAAATTTGTCATTTTGTGGTAACTTGTGATGTGATGGCGACTGTACAAAGGCAGTCTTAATGCCATTAGGCATTTTCAGCCAGGAAACTTGAGGTGATGCAGATAAACAGATACATATGGTATACTTTCAAAATTTAAACCGAGCATCTAATCTCGGGATTCCTTTCGCGGATTTTTAAATCCATGTAAGAACTGGACTAAACTTTGAAAATACAAAAACGTGGCATAAACTGGTCGGCTTCAGTTCAGTTGTAGTCTAAGTTGATAGAATGAATGAGTTTTATGATGTTCCGTCCAGGTGGAGACGATCCGCAGCGAGTGCGGTCGCCTGGGCGCCATGTACGCGGGCGAGAAGGCCGCCGAGATCACGCGGCGCGAGGCCGAGGTCCGCGCGGCCTGGGCCGGCCTGGCCGACGCCTGCGCCGCAAGACTCACCAAGCTCGAGGACGCCGACCACCTCTACAGGTTCCTCAACCAAGTGCGCACCCTCACGCTCTGGATGGACGACGTCGTGCGGCAGATGAACACCGGAGAGAAACCGCGGTAACTCACCACACTTAACTAACACATAACATAACATACCATCACGCCTGTATTCCCCGAAGGGTTAGGCAGAGGTGCACTTAATGTACACCCACAGTTCGCCGGTATGTTTGGGTCCCATGTAATAGGGGGCGAGCCTATTGCCATGCACCGGGCACAAATCCAGACTCCGAGCTGCTACTGAGAATTTCATAGAAAAACTCAATAACACTTTGCTCGACCTGGGGATCGAACCCAAGACCTCTAGCGTAGCAGTCGCGATTGGGACCACTAGACCAACGAGGCAGTCTTTATTTATTTATTTATTAAGGCATATCAACAATAATAACATAAACATTGGTAAGTAGCAAATAGTGGGATATGGACATAATTATGTTAAAATCAATAAAAGATATACACAGCATTTACAATATTTAAAGTCGAGTAGAAAAACTAATATTAAACTAAGACAGATCATCGTAAATATATTTATATATTAATCTAGCTACTGTATGCCTAATGAACTTTTTGAGACAATAAGTAGCCTTCTTTTTCAAAAGTAGAATCTATCTCCATACCAAAATACATCAGAAATGGCTCAACAGAGACTTACTTTCGCATTAATAATATTATTGCTCGTGATTCTGGTAAAAATTGCAAGCAGAAAAAAAAAACTAGCCTAGCCCTTTTAAATCTTGCCTGATTTGATTTTATCAAAATCTGTTCGGTTTGGACGTAAAAAATAACAGATAGTCACTTTCGTAATTCAAATTAAAGATCTTTAACTTCTTTGTCGATCCTAAATCAGAAATTCTTTTACAGTGACGTAAGCGGCGTAGAACTTCTCATGAACAACCACCAATCTCTGAAGGCGGAGATCGACACTCGCGAGGACAACTTCTCAGCTTGCATCTCTCTGGGTCGCGAGTTACTGGCGAGACAACACTACGCGTCCGCTGATATCAAAGAGAAGTTGCTGCAACTGACCAATCAGCGCAATGCGTTGCTGCGCCGCTGGGAAGAACGCTGGGAGAACCTTCAGCTTAGTGAGTTTAATTAATAAACTATTCGATTATTTTTTTCGTTCGTATAAGAAAGTCGAAATCTCAGGAATATACTAGAAAAGCTAGTGGCAGATAGTAGCTTAATACTAAACATTATCGGTATTATTTGACCTCTCTGTACGTAAAGCTTATACAATGCGTTCGATTATAACCTAATCTTCTTCTTCTGGATTCGTGCAATATTCACGTTTTTTTAGATCGATAGTATTTATTGTATTGCTATCGGTGGGTCTTTTTTGCTGTTTATCCTTCATCAATGTCGTTATTGCGACACTCCAAAGATGTTGCTGATTCAAAGTCCTATTTCCAGTAACACTGGCGACCGTTTAGATCTATCTTTAATGAATTTAGTAATAATATTGCCATCTTTTACAGTTCTGGAAGTGTATCAGTTTGCCCGCGACGCGGCGGTGGCCGAGGCGTGGCTGATAGCGCAGGAGCCGTACCTGATGTCGCAGGAGCTCGGCCACACCATCGACGAGGTCGAGTCGCTCATCAAAAAGCACGAGGCTTTCGAGAAGTCCGCCGCTGCACAAGAAGACCGCTTCTCTGCGCTGCAGAGGCTCACTACCGTATGTATAACATGCTTGTAATATCAACTTGTTGGAGTCGCTTGTTGCATTTTTTTGACTCTCTGGTATTCTTCGGTATAGCAATCCATTTATTTTGTACAGTATGTTAGAAATAACTAAGCCTGTCTGAACTTGTCCGCAAGTGGTTGAGCAGTATTACATTTTAATAGAAAGAGTTGGTGTAAAGACAACTGAGGTTGTATATGATTCACATTTTTTGATTATTTTCTTTACTTATTTCGATGTTTGTGTAGAAAAAAAACACTTAACGCAGCGATTGTCACAGGGCGATAGTTTGGAATGGTTAACTTAAGACAAGCAGAGTTATTTCGAAGAAACTGTACATATGAAATTATTTTCAAGCTTTACTAGTCAACCAAGATTAGTCCTATTTATAGAACACAGAGTGCGTGAAGGATTTATACTAATTTGCACTGTTCTTACATGTTCTGGCATAGTAGTGTGATGAGACTTCAGAACACAGGCCTAAAACCATAATTCTTAATTTTTGATCAAATATTTATCTTACCTACATAACAGAATGAAACCGGGCTGAAATTGACTCCTTTGTTGAAGGTTTCGAAAAGAAAATTCTATTCTAAAATAAAAGTTATTAACGTTTTCAATGAATATGTAACATGATAAACAACGCAAAAAATATTTGGTCAATAAACTTTCATCAAATATGCTTTAATGATCTTGGCTTGGTAATGTTGGTTGTGGTGGTGGACGTATTCTCTTCTAATTATTTTTTTCTTATTCACAACTAGCTTGAACTGCGTGAAACTTCAATGTGGCCTAGTGCACAGCCTTGGGATAAATGTGACGAATCAGACTTTACCTACCAACCTGCTCCTGTCACCCACTCACAAAAACCTCTAACAGTTTCCATTCAAAAGAACGAACGACCTGTCAGCCAAATAGTAGAAGAAATTATAACAGACAGCAACAAATTCAACATACCAGAGAAAATTAAAGCTAGGGTTCTCAGTATAGATTACGCGAATAGTCAAAAGAAAAATGAATCTTATCTTTGGTCTGTATCTCAAAACCATAACAGTCTATCGACCATATCTGAGACAAGTTCTGCGCCCAACTCCCCGCTAATGTCACCTTTATCGCCGGAGATATATAGTTCAGTCTTCTTTGAATTTCCTGAACAGACCGAGAAAGCGAACGAATATTTAGCTTCTATAGATTTAATACTATGGGAGCGGTTATCATACCAAAATGTGTATCCGAACGTATCTTTGTTAAGACATAAAAGTAATAGTTCCTCAAAATCTAGCTTGAAACGGTTTATAAGGAAATGGTCAAGGAAGGTTAAACCAGCTGAGCCTGATATCAAGGGTGAAGTGGCGGTGTTGTCCCTCCCCGGTTTGACGAGTAGTTATAAAGCAATAAACGATTTAGGAAAAGAAGTCAAGAGCATACCTTTAAGTTCGTCCCTCCTTTTATTATCCCAAACCCGTACCCTTCTATTCCCTGAAGGTGCATGGTACTATAACTACTTGGATAGTGTAAGTGTGGTGTTTGGTGTATTGCATGTATATACGCTTGGGCGCTGAGCAAATGACAAAGATTATTTACGCCAAAATGCTTAACATTCTTTAAAGGAAAGAGGAAGTTGACACTGTAATTTTCCATTAGAATTACGGATAAAATATAAAAATTTCTCTGTTTCGTTAATAAATAAGGTAAGTAAATAAAAATGCTCAGCAGAATAAGTATTAAATGGCAGCTGCAACACCCTCGCTACAAACTAAAGCCGAGCACAACGAACGAACTAACGGAACTTAAACGTGACTTCTGACTAGACATCTATCTTACTCTTGTAAACCTTGCAGTTCGAAGTGAAAGAGAGGAAGCGAAGGCAGGAGGCTGCGGAGGCCGCGGAGCGCGAGGCGCGGGAGAGAGAGGCAGCAGAGGCAGCCGCCGCTGCTGCCGCCGCGCAGGATGCTGTTGATCGTGCGCAGACGCCGCAGGAACAACAGCCACAAGGTAACAAACAACATACAACCTCTAACAAAATATCACGAAATTTTAATAGGAACCTACGAAGTTATTTTCTATGGAAAGTAATGAAACGTAAACATACGATAGGACAGCTGATTTGTTACTGTGAAAGCCCGATATATGCAATCAGCGAACATATTCCGAATATATTATTTTTTCTGAAGTTTTATTCAATATGGCATACATTTGACGTTCGTCTGGCTATAAATCGCGCATTTGCAATAGCATTAAGAATCTGCAGGAAATAATTTACAATATGACTTGAATTAAAATAAGAATATATGGCAATTAAATGGTGATTTTCCAGAACTACTTGGTATATATTAGGACGTTATTTTCAAGTATTATAAGTAAAATCTCAAGTATTGTGAGTCAAATGCTAGTCAAAAACACAGAAAAGAACATTTAATTAATTTTCTAAGAGATTAACATCACTTCGCAACACGGATTGCAATGTAAGCACGCATGTGTAATGTCTTCTTCTAGCACTGTCAAAATAAAATTCTATTATTCAATATAAGAAGAATATTTGAAACTACCACTAACTTTCACCTTAACGGTGAATGCTGCTTGCATTTTGCAATTTAACACTTACAATTAGAATTTATCATGAGTATTATTATCTAAGATAAATTGTAGGAATATTGATTTTTTTAATAAAGAAATTAAGCACATTTCGCACAACAGCCAACGAAGGCTTACGGCAATGCTTGCCGCTTTACGTGTGAATTTCTTTATGCCCTTTTTATTCGCTTATTTAGTCGACTAACAAAACCTACAGAAAATTAACATTATTTAAACCATCGATTTACGAAGTGAAGACATTATCACGGTTTTGTTGGTCGATCGAATATTGCGTGTGACAAAGGGCCGTTACTTACCGATGTGTTGTCCACACATGCACACGCGTAGTCGTAAGGAGAACATCCACTAAAGCGGCTGAGAAGGCCCAAGAGCGACCGCATTCCCAGCCAGGTAATAAGAGCGCTTATTATAAACCTACCGTTGTAAAAAAATACCCGGTTGTTGGCATGAGCTTCTACGGTAGTATAAAACTGGTGTACTCTGTTGGGTTACACTGCGCTCGAAATAGTTAGACACACTTGGGGAGTTAGATTAAAAAACTGTGATTAATTTTATAGCTTGGAAGCTTTTATTGTACGGAATTTTCTTTCGTGTAGGTTTAATTTTCGTAAACCGTAGTTGGGGTAGCAACTAGCACAGTTTTCTTTTATTGCACGATTTCAATTTTTTCTACACACTACACCTTCTCGTTTCATTAAGGTGATGGTTTTCTTGCAGTTAATTCATCATAATAAAAAAATACAAATTAATATCATTGATTCATTTAAAATACTTTCAATCACTGTTCGGGGTTTGAAACAATCTGATGTAAAAATAGATTTATTTTCTGGAATTTCGTATTGTTTTACACCCTGACATTTTACTTTGTTAAATTCATAATCATATATTTAGAATATTTTAACATATTTCTAAATTATTCTTAATCGCATATATTTTATTATATATCTTATACACTATTCTTGTGTCGTTATGTCAATCACGGTGATGGTTTGATACTCTCGTCTCATGTCTGTACTATTTATCTCTGTTTCATTTTGATGAGGAGATGATGTCATTTCACTTCAAACCTCTGCTAGTTGGGTGGTTTTGTGGCTTCTGAAATATTCAAACATACACAAGGCCTATTCAAAAACTAAACTTTGGCGAAATAGCATTTATCATCAATCAAAGATTCGTATTAAATAACATAAATTTAGTTTTTGAATATGGGTATGAAAATAAATATGTAAAAAAAAGTATTTGTTGGATCCTGGGTCACATTAACGCTGTCTAGTGGGGAAATTACCTCGTAATCTTGTCGCCACCAAATTTAATATTATATCGCTAAGTTGTGTTCGATGCTTTCTGTAATCTTATACAAATGGAGCTGTCTCCAGACAAGGTAGGTATAACACCTGTTTATACTTGCTACACTATCTTTTGCTATTCTATATTATTATTCACACGCTTTGTCTATAGCTTATATTTATATGACGTAAGTATATAACAATAATATTCAATATGGGCACATCTCAATTTATAATCATCACTTTTAACCATTTTACACGGGGCTATGGTTTACCATTGATTGCTTTTATAAAAATGGGTCATAACATGCTTAATTTCATTAAAAAAACGAGTAAATAAAAATTTAAAATATAATAAAATTATCTATAGGTAGGGTATGTTAACTGGTATGTCGAATGCCCTCTATAAAATTACATAACGAAATAACTTTGAGACTAAATTTCAATATTGAAGTAATAGATAACTCCCGAATACTGTAAGCATGTATGTTTCTATTTACGACTCTATACACGTATTCAACGATTTTATTTCTATAATTTTATGTAATTGGTGTACTTAGATTCTTAAAATAACTTCACTGTTTTTCCTTAACACTATGAGTAGTGTGACTCGTATTTCTTTGTATATTTATAACGCCGTTTAATTGGTATAATTATGGTTCTCTCGCCTCGACGTATGAGGACTGACTCATTTGGGTATTAAGAGATTTATTGAAATACAATAATAATAAAATGGTTATTACGTGTATTCAGGTCGTAGCATGTAGTAATGCGTAACGTAAGCATGTGTAAGCACGTAGTGTGTAGACGTAACTAGCACGTAGATGTAATGTACGCATGCAGAAATGGGCGAGTCGTCCCCCGCTCCCGTATCACCCCCTGCCCCCGCTGCCCCCGCCGCCCCCGCCGTCGCCGTCACCGATACGGACTCCCCGCCCCGACCCTCGACGTCAAAACAGACGCCCGTCAAACCTGCACGCCTATCCAGTGAGTATTGTTGAAATTAACGAAGTAGACCTTATAATAATAATGTGGCTGTTGTGGTTCAAATTTAAATATAAATGTTTGTTGTAATCGTTTATTATTTTGTTTGCATATGTGCCAAAGACTGGGTCGCAAGGGATTTATGCAATGTGGTGGGCAATTTAGACAAAATGGCCCAAAATAACATAGTCATTTATTTTTCATATAAAGTTTAACTGAAATGAATTTTTAATTTGGATCACGACTAATGTATATAAACGAAACTTTTTAACCGGCTGTTAAGTAATGGCGAATCGGTACTCTAACATGTACAGTGTCTGTGTACCTCAAAATGCATGATAACATCCGTGTTTTTGTTATTTACCTTTTGTTCAGTGTTTTATATTATGATTACGTTACCAATAGCATGAAAACGCTTTTGTTTTTCGCTGCGACGCAATTTTGTTTGATGTTGCTTTGAATTATTTTTGTTTTTTGTTTTTCTCTCCCCCACCTCGAATTTCCTACACTTGTAACCTGTTCATTCGATAAATTGAAACTTTGCCATTCCTAAAAAATCCTATGCACAACCTTTTAATTGTAATGTTGCACCTTCCTTGATTCCGGTTTCCTACCACCTGTTCCTTTACGACGCGGACAGCTCCCGGAACAAGTTCCACGCCGGCCACGCCATCTAGTTCCGGTAAGGTGAAGTCGCGGTCGCGAAGCAAGTCGCCCTTCAGGAGTTTCCGATGGCGCACGGCCAAGAAACTGCTGTCCGGAACTCATCATAGCGACGATGAAGGTATACGTGGTAGCGTAGGGGACGGTGATGGATGTATACAATTTTAAACAGGGTTGTGTTGATAGAACTATTTAGGAAAAAAGTAATTGCCTTTTGCCTCTCTTTTTGTCTTAGTTCACAAAAGGGAAAAAAAATACAGATTATTTTCGAGTATATTTGGTCGAGCATCCACTTTAGAGACGCACAACAATGCAATCCAACGAAAAACGGACGACCTCTTAGAAGAATTGCATTTAATGTCTGAAATGGTCTTTTGAAAAGAGCGGCTTTGAGTAGACATGTCGCAGCCGACGGCACGCATGCATCGGTCATTGTTTAGCTCAAATACTTAGGTACCTCAACAACCCGTCACACGAATATACCAGATCGGCGAGATGAGTGTTTCATCTAAGGCAAAATAATGTATAAAATCCATCCACAACCGTCCTTTTGCTATTTACATGTTACGTTATGCGATGAGCTTTGTTTGTGCTGCTGTGATTGTTACGCGCATGATTTTATTTTACTTTCCTAGTGTAGCCAATAAAAAAACTTTATATGCGTGGCTTTCATTCAAAATTGTTAGGATCGGACAAGACGCCTGCGTATCAAACCAGTCATCTTTTTATTTAGTTTAAACGATTATCTAGTAAAAACCTATAGATGTTAGATGTTAGCCGTGCGCGATCATAATTAGATGACTTTTCGAACTAAGATATTCCCGAAGTGAAGTTGAAAAAGTGTCAGTATTTCTAGCAAATAGAACAGAGTTAATCCTTTAGGAATATCTCATGTTCCGCAAAATAAGTCTGACTATCGTGACGGCTAGTGTTGGAATGTGTGTACGAATGTGATATTGTGTACAGAGGGTGCTAGTCCCGCGAGCGAAGATGAGGGCGTAGAGGGGACTCTGGTGCGCAAACACGAGTGGGAGTCCGCGGCAAAACGAGCTTCCAATAGGTAAGAGCCAAGAGGTCTTGTCAAAAAATAGGGCTATAAAAATAAGTCTTGAAAAATTCTTGCAGTATTATCATATAAAATTATTACAAAAGATGGTAGCGAACCCATGGCTTATTTTAAATCTTTATTTTATTGGTTCTCCTTATCAACTGTTAAGCGTGACACCTGAGTGTTAGAGAAATCTGCGTATTCATCATGATCATCATCCCGTATTACTGTCCTACCACAGGCTTCCTATTAGAATATAGCATAATAATAAACCTATTCTGAGGAGACGGGATAAGGCGAGGCTATTATAGTCCACCGCGCTGATCAAATAAGTATACAAAACCAATATTATTAATTCTTAGAGATCCAGTCACTGCCTCACAGAAAATATATTTTGTAACCTTTTTTGATCTCTTAAGCTCAAAGCTCTAATGTCTGCAATTTTGCCCAAATTCTTCAAATTCCAAGTTAAATTCCACAGATCTTGGGACAAAGTGTATGTGGTGGCGAAAGACGGTCGCATGTCCTTCTACAAGGACCAGAAGGCATACAAGTCGGCGCCGGAAGCTGCCTGGCGCGGCGAGGCCCCGCTCGACCTCAACGGTGCCGTCGTCGAAGTCGCCGCCAACTACACTAAGAAGAAGCACGTGTTCCGCCTCAGGTACATTCCAGTATACATCACTAGCTTTTCATTTAACGGGATAATATATAGCCTATGTGACTCAGGAATAATGTAGCTTTCTATTCGTCAGGAACAGTGAAAGAATTTACAAAATCGGTTCAGTAGATCCAGAGATTACCTACCTACAACGTCACAAACTCACAAACTTTAGCTGTTTAATATTAGTATAGATTAACTCTTTTGAAAACATAACAAATGTTTCTTAAAAATAATTCTTGTGTTATTAAGACGAGAATTTAAAATAACTCGATAAAGTATTGCTTGGAATTATGAGTTCTTGGATGCTAT
Organism: Subacronicta megacephala; assembly: GCA_958496365.1. Lineage (NCBI taxonomy): Eukaryota > Metazoa > Arthropoda > Insecta > Lepidoptera > Noctuidae > Subacronicta > Subacronicta megacephala. The sequence goes on from OY292525.1 coordinate 4,972,260, forward strand.
GCTTTAGTACAATCGATGTTTAAATTAGTTCATAAATTAGTAGTATTTGTAGTGTCTCGCTGGCATGACTACGTGCCAGCATGAATGGGTTGGCACGACCGGGGAAGTAATACCCTTCCATAGAATATCGACGTCAAGTAGCAGTATGCATACTGTTAAGTTTCTTACGGTGAGTGTGGAGCGTCGTAGGCCCAATTACTTCCTCAGTCCCCTGCCTTACCTTATCGCGAACGATACTCCTGGTTTTGCAAGAGTCCATAGGCTACGGTAAGCGCGGGCGCAGTATGCTTGATTCCCACCTTAGTGGTATAAAAAGTGTTTAAATTTACGTAATGACACGTATTTGATTGGTATTGTGATGTTGGTGTAGGCTGAGCAACGGCGCGGAGTTCCTGCTGCAGGCGCACGACGAGGCGGAGATGTCGTGGTGGCTGGAGGCGCTGCGCCAGCGCGCCGCCGCGCCCGCGCCGCGCTCGCACACGCTGCCCGCGCCCCACAACAACGAGCCCAAGCGACGCTCTTTCTTCACGCTCAAGAAAAAGTCAGTCACTCTCCTGACCTCACTATACGCACCCTAGAGGCATACAGGCATAGAGGCACACCACACGCCAGCATGCGCCACGTGTGTATACATCGCTATAGGGAAACGGGATGCTTTCGGATCTTGGAAGCCTGTCTGTGTGGGATTCATCTGCTTTCTGGATAGACAAAACATCACTCATCTGACATAATTATCATAACTTGCTTGAACAAAATGTATTCATCATAGTGAGCAATGGAGTGCTTTCTAGTCTTTCAATTTAGGATTTCTGCGCTGATTCATGCATTTTATTTCGATGTTCAATGGATGGTTGAGCTCCTTTTCTTCAGCTGGAATTGGTCTCAGTATTTTTCTTCAATTTCTTCAAAAGGCTACTATGGATATTGCCATTCATTATAATAATACATTTTATTTGTCTTACTATATCTGGACTTTAAAAGAAACCATTCTCTGAGTTTTTTCGGTGTTTCTGCTCAGAGGTCGTGAAAACATTGACTTGTAAGAGTGTCTTTAAAAGATCATTTATTTTATCATCATCGACCCATTGCATTGTCCCACTGCTGGGCACGGGTCTTCTCTCAGTACGAGAGGGATTAGGCTATAGTCCACCACGCTAGCCTACTGCGGGTTGGCAGACTTATTTTATCATTAAAATTAATTTTGAAATCATTGCACATTGGTGTCACAGTTGACTCGAAACTCTTAATCATAATCTTACTGCACCTCATCTGACTCAGTTCAATGCCTGTTCCTTTATAAATCTTAAAGAATGCTTATTGATATGATTACACTTGCTTAGACTTACTAATTTTCAGGGTATTGTTTTTTACTAATATTTTCACTTTGGTATTGTCGTTCTAAAAATATATACTCGTAACTAATGTCATGTGTATTATTTATGTCCACAGCTAAATAGTTAAGGAGCGTGTAGAGCGGTGGGTGCAAGTTTCCTCATTACGGTCGCGCAGCGTCCTCGCGCCGCGTGCAGTGCGCGCGCTGCGCCGTGCGACGTGCCGTGCCGTGTCACGTGTCTCACGTGTCGCACGTGTCGCACGTGTCGCACGTGTCGCACGTAGCCCACGTCTCGCACGTCTGCACACGTCCAGCTCGCACACGCCACGCACGCGCCGACGACGGCCGCCGCGCATTTCTCACGACGCTTGCAGCTGTAAGCTTTGCTAATGACGAAATATTGTCGACTCGCGGCACTATCGACCGTCGACACGGATCAATGTTATTATTATTAATATTATTTTTTTGTTGCGTACGAAACGTTATTTGAGACTGTTCGGTATCAGAGTGTTCGATCGTTCGCCCTCGTAAGCCGTATTTATTGTTTGATATTCGTATCGAAGATTGAAGATATTATAGTAGATTTTATCCAGGTATGTACGATCCCACCCTTCGAAAGTGTAATTGTTATGATATGAAACGACTATGATTAAATGAAATACATATTATTATAATAAAATTCTAAATGCGTCGCTATTTATACATAGATGATTTTAGTGTTTAAATTCAGATTGAGAATATATATTATATTATAATTATTTATATTTCAAATGGAGATAGTGTAATATAAATTCAGTTGAACTAGAAATGTATGTCGTGCAATTTACTATTGATTCAAACTAAAAAAAAGTTTTAACCTATTATTGACCAATATAATACCAATTGACGGAATTTGATTATCGCATTTGATAATTTTTAACTTAGCTAAGATGACGGAAGATTGTAACCGCATTTAAATTCAATAGACGATTTCCCAGTGGATTGAAGTTTTACTAATTATATCAACAGCTTTGCTACGTCGGAGCAATGCAAGATAAATTATTACGTAAGCTACGTACATAAATTATATTAGATTTAATTTCCATTATAAAGTGTCTTCTCTCCGGCAGTCGGCCGCCGCTGTCCGTTTACAAATGCCGCATTTAAAATATTAATATTATCAATTTTTTTCTTAGAGTCTCGTTGTTAGTAAAAGGCGAGTAGATGATAGTATAGTCGGTACTGCGAAGTATCGCGGACGGCGGCGACCGCCCGCCATAATATAGTAATCCAAGTTGTAAGTATGCTTGATCGCCTCGTAAGTGCTTCTACAAAATGACGTATTTCTATTATGAACATTAATTTTTTAATGATTATTATTTGTACTGCCAATTTCACAAATTGTTAATTTTTTTAGGTAATATACTTATCGTAACTAAATTTCACATTTCATAATTAATATTATTACGTACACACATTTTTAGTTCTATTTGTGTTATGGTTACTTTATATTTGACGAGTGTGGCGGTACTTGTGTGGCTGATGGGTAACTATTTCGTCCAATTACTGCCACATTGTTCATTGCATGTTTCGTAAACCTATGTTTATACTTATTTTATTTTAAAGAACTTTCTTTATTGATGAGAATATAAAATAAATGATGTTTTCAAATAATTATGTGTTTTATTTATGTCCATTAAATTTTAACTATCAAGTTATTCGAGATAATTTAATTAAATATAGGCTAGATAGACAAAAAGTCACGGTTTCCCTTAAATTTGTGCCAAATTATTAGTCTGCTATTAAATGGGACATAAAAGATACCAGTGACTAGTACTGTGGATGCACAATGACTACACCTGTATTATCGGCCTCACCATTTAGAGGCAGTGGCGGCGTAAGACCAAAATTTGATGTGGCCAAGATTCATTTTGCGGGGCCCTCTGCCTCTGCCCTCTCTCTCATAAATTTTGCGGGGCCCTCTGCCTCTGCCTTGTCTTTCATAAATTTTCGGGGCGCGAGGCCCCCTGGGTCGCGAGGCCGTAGGCGGCCCACGTTGCCCACGCCTTACGCCGCCACTGTTTAGAGGATATCAGACGTGAAAGTATATATTTATCCACACGTAGCAATCTGAAGGAGTGTGACTAGGTCAAAGCTGTTATCGGCGATCTGTTATCGAGATATGGCTATCGAGATATAACTATCACATATTAACTGACACCAAAATTCGGCAAAAATAAAATATTTTCTCACGTTGATACTCTCATCGTGCTGTCGTTGAGAAAAATGATGTGTAAATTAATATATTTGTGGCCTCTGTTAGTATTGAGTGTTAGAGGGAGTGTATGTGAAGGTGAGAAATGCTTGAGGCACTCAGCCAGAATCGCGGGCGGAGATATAACTGAACAAAACAGTAGACCTTTTCAGGTAAGTTATAAATATCTGATCTTATTCATTGTAGACAGTACTGAAATAGTGTGTCTGTGGTATTCTTTTACGCTTACCAGTTCCCATGAGCAAATAGGAATTAATAATTAATCAATAATATGATTAATTGTCATTTGACTGCGTATTAAGATCGTAACAATCGATCTATTTTCCCAAAATTGTCTAATTATTGGGACCTCATATTATGCACTTGATATATATCTTCTATCTTTCCTACTATCGTTAATTATATTTTACGCCATAGTCTTGTAAATTAAATATAGCATTACCTACCTATATTAATAGATTAATAGAATTCAGTTAAAGCATCAAACAATGGCGACTAGACGGTGTTAGGTTACATGTTGCCATTTTTATTGCCAGCAACCATTTCGAATATCCGGTACATTAGAAATGTCAAAAAGACAAAAAATGCCGCAATCCTTGTTACTGATGCAAGAGACTCAGTCATTTGAGGCCTCTTAAAAGGACTAGACTTCATTTTACACGACTTAAGTCTGTAATGAAGACTACAGTTTCCAGTATTAAATACTAAGACTGTTATTTTACTAAAGGACTAATCGCCTGAGTCGTTCTTGATATTCAATACAGCTCAAACTCTAAGGTTAAAATGCAATGGAAATCTGATTTGGTAGTTTGTATTTTCTAAAACCTGTATAATAAATAGTCAAGACTTTTATTGTAACAGTTATTCAGTCCGATAAATAAATATAGTCCTTTCTCTTATTCCATGATAGTAAATTAAGCAGTCAAAACGATTACCTAACAATGTAACAATTTTCTAGAAATACCTATAGGTACTATAAATTTTGCTCTGTAACATTTGCCACTAAGACTTATAATAGTTGTATTATTTGTTTTGTATCAATATCCGGAATCCATCTTGAGTCAAGCACCTGTCTTTCTACCTCTTGTCAGCGATTTCCGCTTCCTCTCCGCTGTTAGCGCCCCCTATACTTACTTTTTTGTACTAGACACAGAGAGCGCGCGCTGGGTGATGGGCCAGTTTTATGTCTTTATAGCGTCGTTTTTCGCGCCGTTCGGTTGTCAGCGTTAGTTAAACTTTGCGAAAATACTACCTACCTACTTCTTACAAAGTATTTTAATTCTTTTAATTTTTTTTTTTTTTTTCCTCTCCGTTAATATTATGGAAAATTTAAGTGATAATATCGAACCTCAGTGCGTTAATGTTGAACCTTTATCGCGTAAACGTGTGCTTTCTCCAACGCCGAGTTCAGGTGATAGTGATAGTGGTTCATCTTCGAGTAGCGGACCCAGCCCAGAAAAACGGAGATCAAGAAAGGACTCGCAAACCGTGAGTTATGCACACTTTGAGTTTTTATCGCAACAAGTAGCGTTTTTAACAAATCTCATATCACAAAATACGGGTATCGAAAATACGAAAGTGCCTGTTAAAAATCCAACCGTTTCTATAAACGAATTGAACCTGCAACGTCCTGAGAGTATCAAACAAAATAATCAGCTTCAAATTTTGTCTGAAGTGAGCACATCGGTAAAAGATCCGATTTATCCCAAAGCAAATGATAAATTTCTTAGCAAATTAACAGAGCTGCAGCGTTTTAAGTGTGATGATTGGTATGCAATCCGATTTTCGGATGCACAAAAGAAATATTTAGCTACCCCCGGTTTTGTAGAACTTAATGTTAATGATGAACTAAAGCGTTTTGAATCGGCAATGTTAAGAGAGGATTCACGTTCATATTTATTAGAAAGATCCTTTGCTGGGTTAACGAATGCTTTACAACTGCTTTAAAACATTACAATCATTAGTGGATTGGGCAAATGACTCCAGAGAATCATTAACCCCAAATTCTTTATTTGAAAAGGTAGAAACACTATTTTCAAAAGAGTCTGGATATAGCAAGGTGACTGATGATTTGATGCAAATTGTGTGTGGTAGGCGAGCTGATTTTATAAATATACGTAGAGAGGCTATACTGCGCCAGATATCTGAAGGATTTCATCGTGATGTGCTTCATAAAATTCCCCCGAGTTCAGAATCACTTTTTAATGATGAGGCCGTTCAAACCTACCTTCAAAAAATTGGCGGGGTGGATAAGTTAACATTATCAACGAAATCTGTCCCACCATCTTATTCGAAAGACAATTTTTACCAAAATCAAAAACCGTCAACTAGTAAACAGGCCGATGATAAGTTTTTTCGTCGAGACACGTCTACAAAAAGGCAAAAGCAGGTACCTCACATGTCACACCAAAACAAAAGTAGACCAAGCAACCACCATCGTGCCAAACCTAAAGGAAAGAAATCGCAATCGCAAGCTGGGTCTAAAGGTAAACGTCGCGAATGACTATCAGACATTTCAAGGCGGCTGTCTAAAACAATTTCTGTATGCTTGGAGCAACCTTGGTGCACCGGACAAAATATGTCGAATATTAAACGGTGCACGCATACCCTTCATTCTGAAGCCGCCACTAATATTCCCGACTTCCCTTGTAATGAAATGTTACAGAACAAAAACTTCTTCCAATATGACCATGCAGATCCAATCTATGCTAGAGTTAGGAGTTCTAGAACCAGCAGAGCGAACTCCAAGTTACCTTTCGACATTTTTTCTCGTCCCCAAATCGGATCAGACCTTTCGGCCTATTTTCAATCTGAAAAAACTGAATCAGTTCATTTTAGCCAAACCATTTCAACTATTCAGTCACTTCCGTGTACCAAGCTTTTTACAGCAACAGGACTGGATGGCCAAATTAGATCTGAGCCAAGCTTATTTTCACGTAGCCATCGCACGACAACATCGCAGGTTCCTGAGGCTAAATTACCATCAGGTCTCTCATCAGCATCAGCTTCTTCAGATGACCTGCTTGCCTTTCGGTCTCTCGTCTGCACCCAGAACTTTCGCCTCAATAACCAACTGGGTGGCGGAATTCCTGAGGAGTCACAAGGTAAGGTGTGTAGTCTATTTAGACGATTTCCTTTTAGCAAACCAGTCGAAGTCACAGTTGATAGACGATATAGCCTTTACAATAAAGATACTGCAATTGTTGGGGTGGACAATAAACTTCGAAAAGTCTGTACTGGCTCCGACACAATGCCTCGAATTTCTTGGCATAACATGGGATACAAAATGCAACGCAAAGTCCCTGTCGGAGTCAAAGTGCCTATCGCTACGCAAAGCACTTCATCAACAGCTACAGGCAGGCAGATGGTCCCTCAAACAGTACCAAACTCTAATGGGGCGACTCAATTTTGCAACGTTCGTGACTCCGAGAGGTCGGCTACACTGTCGCACACTGCAATACTACAGTCGACAGCTGCCGAAAATACACCCGTACCGGTTAGTGAGTATTCCACGACCAGTTCGCTTAGACATAGACTGGTGGAGCCAAGCTATCGGAAAGTCCTTGCCGATACACATGGGTTCAGTGACACACCTATTGACCACAGACGCTTCGGACGTTGGGTGGGGTGCCCAACTCGACGATACGAACATCGTGGGCACCTGGACGAAAACACAACTGTCTTGGCATGCAAACAAAAAAAGAAATGTTTGCGGTTTATGCAGCTATTTTCCAGAATCAGCATCAACTCCAAAATGCGCATGTGATACTGCAATCCGACAATCGGACAGTAGTCTCATACATAAACAAGGAGGGCGGAACAAAATCCAAGAAACTCCTCGAGCAAACTCGACACCTTCTCGCAGTCCTCGACGAGCAAAACATTCACCTGACAGCGCATTATTTCCCGGGCAGATTCAATACCGACGTGGATGCTCTCTCTCGGCAAAAGGTTTGTCCAGAGTGGCATCTAACGAGGAAAGCAGCAATGAGAATCTTTCAGATGTGGGGCACGCCGGAGATAGACCTGTTTGCATCGAAGACAGCTCACATAGTACCGACATACGTATCATTGGACACGGACGATCGGGAGGCTCAATACCACAATGCGTTTCGTCAACAGTGGCACTACAGCCTAGCGTGGTTGTTTCCGCCACCAAATCTAATTCCCAGGGTCCTCGGTCACCTGAATCAAGCAAGCGGAGACTACATATTGATTGCGCCGAAGTGGAACAAGGTCTTTTGGCGGGCAGATGTTCAACAACGAACACGATATCCCCCTTATCTGATTCCAGATCTAACTCACACTCTTATAGACACGAGGACCGGAACGCACCCGCAGCATGTTCAAGACCTACATCTGGAAGCATGGCTGATTTCGGGTGGCAAGATATTTTGACAGAGTGGACCAGTGAAGAACAAAATCTTTTGATGTCAAGCTGGAGAGGCTCAACCATCAAGACGTACAGGCCAGCGTGGAACAGGTGGAGAAAATGGTGTGAGTCCCATTTAGTTAATTATAAAAATCCTGCTGCGGAACAAGTAGCTCGATATTTAGCACATTTACACTGTGATGTAGGTCTTGCATATAGAACAATTTTGGTGCATAAATCTGTAATTTCAACGTTCAGTCATTTAACTTCCAATATTGATTTGTCATCCAATTTCTTCATAAAACATATATTAAAGGCCATATCTGTCGCGCGGGAGAAACCTGCTAAACCGCCTATTTGGAACCCAAAAATTGTATTGCAATTCATGAGTTCATATAATTTTGACGTTAATAATATCTATCAAGTCTCGAGACACGTCGCTACTCTTCTTCTGTTGGCATCCGGTCGCAGAGTTCACGACCTTACATTATTACGAATAGACAGCAACAGTTTGATTGATGAAAATGATTCCATTGTATTGTGGCCAGCCTTCGGTTCTAAAACCGACAACTATAACCATAGGCAGTCTGGGTGGAGGCTTAAAGAACATCCTGATAAAAATTTAAATATTGTTTTTTGGTTAAGACGTTTATTAAATATAACTGTAAATCGTAGGAAAAACATAAACAATTTGTTTATTACAGCAATAGGAAATGTAAAACCTGCATCTAGAACTGTTATTGGCGGTTGGGTGAGGTCTCTTTTAAAGGCTGCTGGTATTGATGCAACTCCAGGTTCAGTAAGATCAGCAGTAGCTTCTCTCAATTTTGTAGAAAATTTCCCGATAGATAAAATTCTTGCAACTGGTAACTGGAAAATGATTCATACCTTCCAAAATTATTATCAAAAGGAATTGATAAATCATGATGTGAATATTTCTAATGATTCAGTTTCCTTATCAAATTATTTTGACCCTGTCTATTGAGAATAATATATAAAATTATTATCTTTGTAACAACTAATACTAGTACTATTTACGATGTAACAACATTGATTGATTATAACATTTACAAATTAGTATTGACTTTCACTAACTTATTTAATTTATTACAATTACACATTATAGCGTCATTGCGTTAATTAAGCGCACCAGGTGATAACAAACACATCACTCAAGATGGATTCCGGATATTGATACAAAACAAATAATAGAGAGTTTTACCATAAAATAAAACTTACCTATTATTTTTTCATCAATATCCGGAATCCAGGTAAGTCCTACCTGGTGCATCATGAGTTCAATAATGACATAAAACTGGCCCATCACCCAGCGCGCGCTCTCTGTGTCTAGTACAAAAAAGTAAGTATAGGGGGCGCTAACAGCGGAGAGGAAGCGGAAATCGCTGACAAGAGGTAGAAAGACAGGTGCTTGACTCAAGATGGATTCCGGATATTGATGAAAAAATAATAGGTAAGTTTTATTTTATGGTAAAACTCTCTATTTATTTTGTCAGTTTCATCATGTTTATCTGTATTGAAAACTTCACAAGACTTCAGAGGCGTTAAGGCGCGAGTCCTATAAGGCTTTAAGTTATATGTATATGCCTTGTAAGTTACGACATAGTCTTTTTAGACCTGAGTGTAAAGGACTTCGACTTGATTTAGTCTTCAGTTTTAGTCTTTTGACTCCAATACTTACGGGTTAAAAGACTAGTCTAGTCGTGAGCCTTCAAAAATGAGTCTAGTCTTTTTTAAACGACTTAAACGACTGAGTCACTTGCATCACTAATCCCTGTCGGGTTATAGTAGAGGTAAAAATTACTCAATATCTGCACATATATAGTAACGAATATGAAAAAGTTGCAGATAATAAATTATAGCTTTTCACCCGCGATGCCACCCAGGAATAATGTAGCTTTCTATTGGTGAAATATTTTTTTGAAATCGGTTTAGTATATCCAGAAATAACCCCCTACAACCTCACAAACTACGTCTTTATTCTATTCTATTCAGGTGGCCCTGTATTCAAAAGTAGGTACTACGGGTGAGCTCGGTTTTTGCGGGGGCACACTTGTGAGCCAAGAGTGGGTTCTTACAGCCGCACACTGCTGTTTCCACGATGGAGTTGAGGTGAACCATGTGCAGGTAAGAAGGTGTACTAATATATCTACGAGTATTATCCTACAGCTCACCGGTCTGCTAACGACTCATTTAATAGGGAGCTAGTGTCATCAACCCATTACATTGTCCCACTGCTGGGCACGGGTCTCCTCTCAGTAGGAGGGAATAAGGCTATAGTCCACCACGCTAGCGTACTGCAGGTTGGCAAACTTCACACGCCGTCAAGAAAATCTCTCAGGCATGCAGGTTTCCTCACGATGTTTTCCGTCACCGTTTAAGCGCGTGATAATTAATTATTAATACGCACATGACTCCGAAAAGTCAGAGGTGCGTGCCTTGGATTCGAACTCGAGACCTTTGACTTGGCAGTCCAACGGTCATAACACTAGGCTATCACTGCGGGGGGGGGGGAGCTAGTGTATTTATTATATTTAGGCTAAATGTTCAGCACTGGGCGTGCAATTTATACTGCCATGTACTTACCTATAATGTGTTACAGTCGAACAACTTGCGAAAACAGAAATTGAATTTCGCGTCCAAATAATTTACACAAATCTACATGCATAAAAACATAAATAACATACCTACCATCACGCCTGTATTCCCCAAAGGGTTGCAGTGGTGTACTAATGTACACACACACTACGCCGCTATGTTTAGGTCTCATGAAATAGGGGGCGTTCCTATTGCCTTTAACCGGGTCCAAATTCAGACTCCGAGCTGCTAGTACTGAGAATTTCATAGAAAAACCCAATAACACTGTTCGCCCTGGGGATCGAACCCAGGACCTCTAGCGTAGCAATTGCTATTAGGACCGCTAGACTAATGAGGCAGATTACATTATAATAATAACGCATATTATGCATTTCAAGATGTCACTGACGTCACCTTAAACACGTAAATTAAAAAATGTGAGGGCAAATTTCGACCTGGTGGGTGGGGCTCGCGGTGGCTTACTGGTCATAGCGTCTGATGTACTTAACCAGAAGCCGCAGGTTCGAAGCCTGTCCGCAGTCGAATTTTTCCTTGATTACAACAACTTTATAATCTTTGCATGGTCTTTTTTAAGAAAGAAATAAGCTTACTAGCAGCTTGTCAACCCCTCGTGCTAAGTGCTTGTGTTACAAGTGGGTTCACGTCTGTAGTGCAATGGGTGGGGTTCGAAGCGGCAACCACATGATCGCAAGTCCGATGCCCTAGCCATTAGGCTACCGCCGCTTCAAAAATACAAAAAGCCTGAAATGCATAAAAAATACAAAAGATAACTCACATATTTGTTATTACGCTGGTGTTCACTTACTAGGCAATCCTTGGTGCCCATTCGTTGTACGACCGCTACGAGAACGGGCGCCGCGTGGTGAACGTGGCCGAGTTGGTGATCCATCCAGAATACGACCCCGACACCTTCGCCAACGACATCGCACTGCTCAGGCTGGCCAATATCGTGCAACTTACAGGTAAGCCTAAACTTTTGGTAGGTATTTAGTAATTAACCCGTCATCATAGACACAATGCAAATCTATTGTTTTGCCCTAATAAGACCACTACGTGCGTCAGTAGATTATTAGATTATTACGTGTCCAATTGATAGGCTAAAATGGTTATTTTTTGGTGAATCACAATTTATGATTCACGGATATATGGACGCACGGCTTGCCATAAATATCCAGTAGTTTTGAGGAACAGTAATTATTATGTAACAATTAGTATGTATTTTCCGTAATAACTACAATTACAAATATCCCTATGGATAAACATAACCAACGGATTGTGGATCTGGTACAATAAAGTAGCGTAGCTACCGTAAGGAAACTGTATGTCGAGCGACAATATGAAAAATGTTTACTCGATGTTTTTTAAATAAATAAGTAAATATGGAGTTACGTCAATATGGTTGACAAAAAGTACAAAACATATAAAAAGGCGGCAGGTACTTTTTTACTGCTTGTTTTAGGCAGTATTGTAACACTACGACCCCATTTACGAGCAAGCACGAGTCAGCAAATAGTCTCAATAAATACCAGCCCGTCGTTTTTGCGTCGGGGGTTAAAAGCGAAAGTTTAAACAAAAATACCTAAATATCAACTGAAAATCATTTTTTTTTTCATTCAGCCATTATCGTCCCAATGCAGGGCAAAGGGCTCCCTACTCTCCTTCCACTCCTCTCGGTTCAAACCTTTTTTTTCGAAAAGCATGAAATAAGAAAATAAATAATTTTTATTTTCTTGTTATCATCAGCCTATACCTACTAGTCCACTGTTGGACGTAGGCCTCCCCTGGTACCTATGTGCCACTTCACACTGTCCTTTGCTTTTCACATCCAGTTTCTGCAAGCAACCTTTCGCAAATCATCACTCAATCGTGCCGGACGGGGGTAAAACCAAGCGAATTTCCGATGGCCCCGGGCGACGAGAACCAAAGCTGGTACGCCACTGGCACTGACATTCAAGGACATTGATGGCTAATTGTCATTCAACTTACACGTGTTTTCAGTTAGATACCCACGATTATTGAGTATACAAGCACCTGCTCGGTCTGGAACAATCTCACGTGGCTCAAGTACGTTGTTGATATTATGTCTAAAATCAGTCGTAATTAATAATTATTATGGCCATAATCGTTATCTATATGATAAGCCGCGCTTGGTCGCGTGCTTATTGATTGTGGTTCGAGCATGTGATTGTTGTACATATTCCTTTTCACGGAATGACGGTTCGCAGTAATCATCAATACACCAATATTAGTTATTCTGTGACACAGCGACAGGAATAAAATATTAAATCTAAAGCCATCCGCACAAAACAATATTCAGTACCTAATTCATAATCACAATTCACAACTTAGGTATGAAATTCCCCGAAGGGTTAGGCTCCGTGGTTAGGCTGATGTGTATTTACTAATGTAGACCCACATTTTGCCGGTTTTTTAAGGTCCCATGTAGATAGCTAAAAGGTAGGTGGCGATTCTATTGCCATAAATGCCACAAACCCCACGCTCCTATTGAGAATTTCATAGAAGATCTCGATAATACCGTGTTCTACCTGGAATTTTAACCTAGGATTTCTAGCGTATGAGTGCAGCTGTAACTTCCGTAATATGAATTGGTTGCTAGTCATAAAAGTCTTTTAGTTGAATTGACGATAAGGATAGACATAACAATAAACGGTGGTCATGAAAATGACAGTGAAGATGATCATGGTGATTATGATGACGATGATGATGATAATAATAATTAATGATGACAATGAAGACGATGATTTTTGTGATAATGACTATGATTACCTTAAGCCGGGTATTCGTATTAATGACGCAACATTTGTTGAGCACAGCAACACTGATCTACAATGTTTATTTCACGACTGTTTAAAAAATAAAGAAACATTGCGAAGAACTGTTTCGAAACAGTGTTTAAAAAAAATTGTGTATGAATATTCGCCTGACGATGATGATTACAAAATAGTTGTAGTAGATGATGGCAAACAATATATAAACAACGGTGATGTTAATTGATCTCTTTTTAATGATAGTGAGTACAAGTAGATACTAAGTACAATTTAGTTTTTATGTTTGACTAATTATAACTATTATGGTTATTTTCAGAGACCATTGACACGGTCCAGCTACCATACCGGAACATTTCATCGTTCAACTTTGCAGGAAGCGGAGCTACAGTGTCGGGATGGGGCATCGCTGCGGAAGGTCCGCAAACCATTTTAATTTATCGACTTTAGACATATCCAAGTTTTTGCTAGGATAGGTTATAAGTCACTGCAGGCAAGGAGACGATGTGACTACCTCACTATAGCATACAAAACTCTTCGCGAGGCTATTAATGCCTCCATCCCAGATAATTACTGCCGTAATAGGAAGCGTACATTATTGTTGCACGTGCTAATTCACAATACGCGCAATTTCGCTGCGCTGAACGCTCTCTTGGATTGTAATCCAACCTGTGATCTCTTTGCGGATGAATGGTCGAAGATCCTATCGGTATGTATATCAGTTTTTTTTAAACTAACAATGTGTGACTTATTAGGTACATACTAGTATTCTTGTTAACCCCTCGTGTTAAGCTAAAATGCTTGTGTTACGCATTCACGGCGGTAATGCAATGGGCGGGTTTCGAACCGGCAACCACAAATGATCGCAAGTTCGACGCCCTAGCTATTAAGCTACCGTCGCTTATTCGGTGAGAAAGATTCATGAAAGTCGTATCTTTAATATAACTGTAATTAGTCCTACACCGTTGTATTTAAATAAATATATTATGTATTTTAGTATGGTCGTGGAGAATGTCACGTTCCTATATCGTCGCTGATAATTCAGTACCGCGTAAATGACACTTTGTTATAAAGTCTTACTTTGATTTTAAATAACATGGGAAAACATTGAAAATTGAACTTAACAACAATGGGTTAGGAACGCGGTATTGCAGTATCAGTGACGATATGGGAATACGTGTCATTCGTCACGGCCATAAACTACCTATATGGTTAGGGAGAGGAAAACCAACTGTGTGCTGAAATGTTCATGTAACCGATTTAATCAAATAACATTTGAGTAATTTACTTTTTCGTTGGTTTTACCTTTTTGCCTACGATCTGAATCATGCTTTTTTGACACTTTTACGACACAAAAAAAAGGAAATAAAAAACAAAATCATCTTATGAACAAAACAGTTTCCAAATTCGGTGCTATCGCTTTGGTTGGATCTTTTGTTGTTAGGTTGTCACCACCGAGGTCCAAAACATACCGTACACATACGGGTCTAATTGATAACCTCCTGTTAATTGAAGTCGGTTAATTATATAATAGAAAAATGCGTCTATCGTAAACACACTAATATTAATATCTTATCAAACAGGCGTGACCTTTGTATCGCCAACACTTCGCCAGAAGCTGATGACGGTGATAACCGACCCGCTCTGCAACAACACTTACTTTAATCAACTGCCTGAAAACACTATATGCGCGCTCTATGGCACTGCTGGGACTTGCAAGGTATTTATTTTCTTCACAGTTTAGTGCGCTTGCGTCTCTCATATGTACTGATTGCAATAGTGTGTGTTTCCAACAAAAGACCGACAAAATCTTCCGCCTGACTCTAGCTCAGCAGATCCGGATTTTTGTTGTGGTAGGGCCACGCTGTTCGCAGCATGAACGGGCCGGCTTGACCGGGGAAGTACCACATTCTTGCAGAAGACCGACGTCCGAGTAGTAGCGTTTCGCTACTGCGCTTCGTTCGGTGAGCGAGAGGGCCGGAGGCCCAATTCCTCCCTCAATCCCCTTCCTTCTCCTTTTCTTCTTCCCCTCCCTTTCCCTAAATAGGCTCGGCAACGCATCTGCAACTTCTCTGGTTTTGCAGATGTCCATGGGCGGCGATGACTACTTACCATCAGGTAGCTCGCCTGCTCGTTTGCCGAGTTATAACATAAAAAAAAATAAAAAAATCCTAACCTTTTTGGCTGGCGACCCTAATGTTTTATTTATCTTTCATTGATAATAAAATAATTGGATTTACTAAAAGCCCGCGGTTTCCTAAACATATGTTTTTCTTTAATAATCAGCATTCATAGTAGAATCCCCGAAATCAATCCTAATACCGCCCGCTACCCGAATTTGGGTCGCGACTTAGGGTTAAGAAACGCTGCCCTAGCGTATCTTAGTCAGCTTTCGTCAGCTATTCGTACAGATATTGGAACCAGGAAAAATTATATAGTTCACAGACAATACTACAGGTACCAGCGCTTTTAATTTGTGCTGTCCACGGATGTATTTTAAAAGCTCAGTCATCCATTATCTATTATCTACGAAAGAAGGTTGTTGGCATTTTAATCTTTTTTCTATCGGTAATCCTACGTCTCTCTCTGACGTACAGAGGATTATCTATGCACAGATTAAAGCTACATAACTTATTATTTTCCCTTTAATTTGGTACCCATTTTTTTATTTGGTTTTTCCCAAATTTACGCCTCTAACACATTCTACGACTGCCTCATTAGTCTAGTGTTCTTAAGCGCGACTGCTACGCTAGGGTTCGATTCCCAGGTCGAGAAAAGTGTTATTGGGGTTTTCTATGAAATTCTCAGCAGCAGCTCGGAGTCTTGAATTGTGCCCCATAAACATACCGGTTAGGTGTAAGTGCACGGAGGTACACCTCTGCCTAACCCTGCAGGGAATACAGGCGTGGTGTAAAATAGTGGATCCGGCGAAAAATGGCAATTTACACCTAAATTTCCTAAGATAGCGATTTTTAAGCAAACGTTACTCGATCGTGAATAAGTTATTGTTGATGTCGCAATTTCTACTGCCATGTACGGTCAGCAACGAAAGTTGCTGAACACCGCCAAGTTTTGAAAACAACACAGCACCAATACTTTTCAATAGATTTACTTAGGAAAAAAATGATGTAGAAACACGTACTACTTACCACATCTCGGGTCAGTAAGTTTTGTATAATAAATATGGTTTAGCGTTTTGAAGATTTCATCGTGTTCAGCAACTTTCATTGCTGACTGTACCTAGAAGGTGTTATAGCCGAAAAAAATGCGAAAAACCAAGAAAAAATTGAATATCGCGCCCATCCTGACTTAAGCCTTAATCCGGCACTAGCCGCCACTTTTTTTTTATATTTTGGCATGCCTTTGGAGGCCTTTGTGCCATAGCCGCCACTTGTTACCAGACCTTGCCAGTCTTAATAATTAAATGACGTTTTGTTTTTTATTCAAAAATATCATAGAGTAATGTATCTAATTTTGAGAATAAGTGGCAAAGGCGTTCGTCGCGTCGTTATCTAATAATAAAGCGGTTGTATACCTACTAGCGTAATTTTGACTGATTAAAATAATTAAATCCAGTTTAGACACACGCTTAACGTATTAGATAATGAAAACCGATTGTAGGTAGTAGTAGGATAGTTCTGCCTGATTGAATTTGACAATAATGTTGCCCGTCTAAACAATGATAATTTTATTTAATTTTTAGGGTGATAACGGTGGACCAATGACGATATTTTATAACACTACTGAACGAGATATTTTAGTAAGTATTATTTCAGCCTTTCTAGTGAACTTGCAGAGTAACATCCATACTGGTTGATATTCCACGTATACGCACACAGCACTATAAATTAACTTTAATAATGCGGACAGCCAAGAAGTGGAACTCCCTTTCTGCGTCTGTGTTCCCGAGTATACTAAAGTATACAACCCAAATATCTTCAAAGGTAGGGTGGACAGGCATCTTCTGGGTGCTCGTTCGACCATTGAAAGAAGCTTTGCCTTGACAGCAAGATGGCAAGATTATACCTATCTTTGATAAAGAGTAAGTAAATAATATGGACGCGGCAATTAAAGGCTATCTTGACAATGTTTTACAGGTTACACTGCTACATTTGTCACCGTCAGGCTTATTGTGTGTACCGTGCATGATATAATCGTTGGACTGCTAAGTCAAAGGTCTTGAGTTCGAATCCAAGGCACGCACTCTGAGTTAACGAATTTCGTATGAACAGATCATTATTACGCGCTGAAACGGCGAAGGAAAATATTGTGAGGAAACCTACATACTTGAGAGATTTTCTTGACGGCATGTGAAGTCTGCCAACCCACAATAGGCTAGCGTGGCGGACTATAGCCTAATCCCTGTAATTCTTAGAGGAGACCTGTGCCCAATTGAGGTACAACAAATAAGTAGGTTGATGATGATGATAACAGATGATAACATACATCACGCCTGTTTCCTCGAAGGGTTAAACAGAGGTGTAATAATGTACACCCAAACTTCGCCGGTATGTTTAGATCCCATGTAATATTTGGGGCGAGCCTATTGCCAACAACCGGACACAAATCCAAACTCCGAGCTGCTACTGAGAATTTCATAGAAAAACCCAATAGTACTTTGCTCGACCGAGGACCTCTAGCGTCGCAGTCGCTCTTAGGACCTCTAGACTAATGAGGCAGTTATGATGATGATGATGTTTTCTTGTTGGTTGTTTATCTTAGGTGGGAGTGACGTCATTCGTCAGTTCGGGCGGTTGCAATGACGATCAGCCCTCAGTGTTCACAAGGGTTCAACGATATTTGGACTGGATCAGTCAAGTCGCGGGAGTGGACATTATTTAAGTACATACGATTAACTACCTTCCTTTTTCTTTGTTTTGTTAATAAAGTAAACTATTTTTCAATGCTCTATGTATTTTTATTTTTTAATCATGTGCGAATTGTGTTCTACGCACTTTTCCAAATTGACTTATATTCAATAAAACTACTACTACTAAAGGAATTAAAAATTACGATTTTGCAATAGTTTTTTCTCTATTAATTTTAGATAAAAAACATGCGTAAGTAACGTAAGTAAGTAAGTATCCATTGTGATTAATTTTCGCAAATAGATTCACTTTATGTAGACTGATAAAATTATTGAAACAAACATTTATATTAGGTTATTCGAGTGCAAGTCACAGAAGAAGTGTATTTATCTAAAAAACAATATCTGTACGGCTTAATTCGAATGCACGTAGTGGATTTATGAGGACAAAACAATAGATTTTGCATTGTGTCTATAATATGGCGCTTTACGGCTTAAAAAATTAAAAAACTGGTCTTAAAAAATAGTACTTACACCCAAATTAAAAAAAAAACGTTATTTTATACTTACGTACCTACACCAAATTCCATACATACACATTAAACTACCTAATTATTATCAAAAATAAATTATTAACTTTTTATCTATTGCACAGAAATCTGCATAATTAAGTATATCTTTTTATAGGTACCTAATAATTACCGTAGGCGATAAAAATAATAATCAAAGGGAATACTGATAAATGCTTTAATCCGATAATAGGTATTAGTCAATTTAATCAGTGCCTACCTACTCAACTTTAGCAATTATTCTTGGAATATGTTTACCCAGAAGCCACAAAAACGGATAAAAATGAAGCCACTCACTGTGTGAACGTCACGATGGCTTGTTTTACAGTGGTCAAACCTAATTTTAAAATGCCATTTTGCGTGGCCTGTGCCATTCCTACCTGTAAAAATACTGCTGGACTGAAAAAGAAACGAAAAAGGATTTATTTGGACACTATTTTTTGGGCATAATACACATTATGTAAAAATAATAATACACGTTATGCAAAAATAATAATACATATTATGCAAAAATAATAATACACATTATGCAAAAATAATAATACACGTTATGCAAAAATGGCTGAACGCGGATTCTAGTTAATATGGTAAAAACAGGATAGATGCCCCACTTTTTTAAATATTTTTATATCTGGTAAAATTATTTAGAAAAGAATCTTCTTTCTTTGTAAAACGCGTAGGTTATTTAGTTTATTATCTTCAAATTTATGAAAGGATTATTACATTAGGATACATACAGGATACATTATCTTTGATATTTCTAGAGTAAGTATAATCCATTTTTGCGGACCTCTAAATTTTGGAACAACAAGCAAAATGAGGTGTTCTAATGACTGAGTATGACGATTACCTACATAGCAAATAAAAATTTTGAATACAAATGAGCCGGTAATCACCCAAAAATGGAGGTGACGTAACATCGTCTATCGTGACCTGTCTCGAAGAGTCCTCTGGTAATTTATTGCAATCAAGGTATCTACCCAGTAATGGAGGTGGGGATAGCCGGCATGGCTACCTCATAAGTCATACAACATCGCCATCGGAAAATAAAAGGGATCACATTATTGCATTATTTTAATTTAGCTACTATGTAGTGATTTATTTTTATAAATAGATATCAATGATAAATAAAAAGTATACAAGATAATAATTATGGATTAATTATATATTATCATAAATGAGCATTGGAGAACTGAAATCACAACTTATCCAGATGATTTATTTGATAAGGACAATTTTTGTGTTCACAAAAAAGTATAAAAATGGCAAGTATGCGTCGCTGCAGGCATATAGATAAATATGCGTGCCTTCGTATTGCTCGGTTTGGTGCTAGTGAGCAGCGCGTCCGCTCTCGTGGAGGTTGGCTCAAACTACCACGAGGCCGTTGGTATCCCCACCGCCGAGAAAATTAGAGCTTATGAAGAAGACATTTTGAAGAAAAAATCTCCGTTTGAAAGGATCGTAGGCGGTGTGCTCGCTCCACAGAATGCATATCCTTATTTGGTGAGTAATTTTGTATTGTATAAAGAAATCATGGTGGGGTCCGGTCACAGATTAAATGGTTGTTTAGCTGGTGGTTTCTAACAGAATTTAACATAACATACCATTACGACTCTACCGCCCGAAGGGTTAGGCGGGGGTGTACCAATGTACACGTCTGTCTTGTCTATCTGTAATCCAGACACCGGACTGCTACTGAGAATTTCATAGAAAAACCCAATAATATTATGCTTCACCTGGGAATCGGACTCAGGACCTCTAGCGTGGCAGTCGCGCTTAGGACCACTAGACCAATGAGGCAGTCACTATTATTTGAATAAAAAATATTTTCAAATTCCAAAGATATAAATATTATCTCGCATGATATAATAATTGTAGCTATTAGGAATGAAAAGATCCATGCGGATTTTCAGTATGAAAAAGGCTTATTATTTGATACATAATTATTAAATACTCTCCGTCCTATCCCAGGTTTACTCTGTATATGAAAATCGGAAACATTGAACACTAGCCAATTGACATACGATACGGCACGTGAAAACCGTCCTTGGTTCTCATTACAGGCACTGGGTCAGATAAGCTAATCGCACCATACTTAATAAATCTTGATTAATTGTTATCGATTCCTCTTTTACGCAATAATAATATTCCAACACTTTTATGTTATGTAAACTATCGGTCACGTCATAATAGTATTCGAACAAGTACTTTTTTTTTTGGTTTTATATTTGTTTTTTTTTTACATCACTATATTCTACCTACTTTACCGAGTCTTAGCGGATATTAGCAGGATATTTGATTTTTGGACTGCCTCATTAGTCTAGTGGTCCCAAGCGTGAAGCCAAGTCCTGGTTTCGTTTCCCAGGTCGAGCAAAGTGTTATTGAGTTATCCAATGAAATTCTCACTCGCAACTCGGAATCTTGATTTGTGCCCGGTTAGTGGCAATAGTCTGGCCCCTTATTACCTGAGACCTAAACGAACCTTGGGTAACTCAATAATGTGCTAACATTTACTACACCTGTGCCTAAACACTTAGGGGAATACAGTTATGGAATGTTATGTTATTTATTGTTAGTTATTTAATTTTTTCGAAAAACTTTGTTTTTATCCCACGTGTTGTTCGAAGTTTTAACTAGAAACTATTACAATACTTTTGCTTCATTGAGAGCTTGTTTCACACTAGAGGGAGAACCCTCTGGTGTTCATTATAGCTTCCATTGAAAGAAAGATTTGAATAGCTTTTAGCCGTAATTCTAGCTGCTTTGGAATTTATTTGGTTCATAGGATTTTCAGGTTCCATGTAATAGGGGACGAGTCTATTGCCAGTAACAGGGCACAAATCCAGACTCCGAGCTGCTACTGGGAATTTCATAGAAAAACACAATAGCACTGCTCGATCTGGAAATCGAACACAGAACCTCTAGCGTAGCAGTCGTGCTTAGGACCACTAGACTAATGAGGCAGTCAGGAGATAGTACATATGTAACTTTTTTTTTAGGGAATAGTATGTAACTAAAAATATTTTCTTTGCTCCCTAGGGTGGACTTCTGATCAGTTTGGTCGGTGTATCTGGTAACTCAGTATGCGGCTCATCTCTGTTGACTAACAGACGGCTGGTGACTGCGGCTCACTGCTGGTGGGACGGTCGCAACCAGGCCTGGCAGTTCGTCGTCATCCTCGGCACTAATATGTTGTTCAGCGGCGGCACTCGGATCGCCACGACCCAGGTCATCGTGCACCCTCAGTGGAACACCGCCAACCTTGCCAATGATGTAGCTATTATTGTTCTGCCGACGAATGTTCAATTTAGTAGTGAGTGTTTTATATACTAAACTAGCTTTCCGCCCACGTCTTCGCCCGCGTAGTTTCTCGACTTTTCTGTACTATGATTTACTGTATTATACAAATAAACCTTCCTCGAGAACCACGCTATCCATTGGTCAAAACAGCATGAAAATCGGTGCAGAAGTTTTTGAGTTTATCGCGAACAGACAGACAGACAGACGCGGCGGAGGACTTTGTTTTATAACGATAATGTAAATTGAATCTTGATAATGCGATTATCAAGGTAAAATAACAACATAACATACCATCACGCCTGTATTCCCCGAAGGGTTAGGCAGATGTTTACTAATGTACATCCACGCTTCGCCGGTATGTTTAGGTTCAATGTAATAGGGGGCGAGCCTATTACCATTCACCGGGCACAAATCCAGACTCCGAGCTGCTACTGAGAATTTCATAGAAAAACTCAATAACACTTTGATCGACCTGGGAATCGAACTCAAGACCTCTAGCGTAGCAGTCGCGCTTAGGACCACTAGACTAACGAAGCAGTCAAATAAATGTCAGATTAATAATTATAGTCCATAGTAAAGTTGCATTGAGTAACTTGGTGTTTACATAAAAAATAATAATTAAAGTGATAAATTACGTTTTCAGCAAGCATCCAGCCTATAAGTCTGCCCACCTCATTTGAGCTGTGGTTTACATTCGAGGGAGCTTGGTCTGTCGCTGCAGGCTTCGGCAGGACAAGTGATCGTTAGTATTGTTTTATATTACGATATCTTCCACGTAAATTATTGTATCTCCAAACTCCGTTTACAAGAGATATTTTAAAGATGTCATTGATGTGTTGATAATTCTGCCCCATCTACCTAGTTAGAGTAAGAAACGCTAAGAGGATGATTAAATTATACGACGTTAAAAACAATGAATCAAGCTGTTTTAAGAAAATGAGCTACACTTATTTTTTGTCCATTAATTACCAACCTAGGCGAAACTAAACTTGTGGAACAACCCACAGCTTGTAGAAAAAACTCGTCAAAATTATTACTTATTAGCGCCCCGCTCCGGCTTCAAACAGGTGTTATCGTCATCATCATAATCAACCCATATATTTTCCCACTACTGGGCACGGGTTTCCTCTCAGAATGAGAGGGATGAGGCTGTAGTTCGCCACGCTAGCCTACTGTGGGTTGGTAGAGTTCACACGACATCGAGAAAATCTCTCAGGCATGCAGGTTTCCTCACGTCGTTTATTGTCATATTTCAACCAATTTATACAAAACCTTTACAATTGTACACGTAAACCTCACGAATCAACGTCTGCTGATGAAAATTGCATGAAAATCCGGTCAGTATATATTTTTTTGAGATTATCGCGAACAGAAAGACGTCTGACAAGCGTCGGGGGACTGTTTTATATATGTTAAGAAGAATTTTTCAATCATCACGTACCAATGATACAGTCGTAAGTCCAGGGCTGACGAACGCCTGTAGCTTAATAACATTTTAAAGGTGATTTGTATTTAGCTTAGCAACCTTAATTTATGTGAATTTGTCTGTTGCAGAACAAGCGGGAGCGTCGTCACAAGTGAGCCACGTGAATTTGCAAGTGGTTTCCAACGTCTTCTGTCAGGCTATCTTCAGCCCCGTGTATGTGAGAGACAGTACTATCTGCACCAGCGGCACTGGAGGCGTCGGCATCTGCGCCGGTGACTCCGGGGGTCCTCTGGCCACCCACACATCCGGAAGATTTATTTTGGTAAGATTTATTAATTAATTCCGTGTTGTGGGTGAAAAACTTTAATTATTATCATTATAATTTATTTATTCAAGAACTTCAATAACACATTGCGACATAGGTATTATACTTATACAGATTGACGGGTGAGTCACTAACGATAATCGGAGACGCGATATTTGGCGATTATATATGAAGCAAAAATATAACATTAAAAATAAATAGTCTTACAAGTCAGCCTGTATACCTATTCATTCCTTTAAAGCAATTACCATCTTGTTGGAGTGTTAACTGGCTATTGTTTGAGTTTGACATGATACATACGACGTACCTAGTCGTAAAAGCTAATCGTGAAAGTTATGTATCGATTAACTCGGCTGGGCTTTAACAGAGCATGATCCAAATTTAAAAAATATATTTATGAAATGTAAGAAAGAAAATTATCACGTCAACGACAGACCGTTCTTATTGTGGGCATATCGATTGTTTGATAAATTCAATCTAAAATTTTCAGATTGGTGTCAGTTCCTTCGTCGCTTCGCAAAACTGTCAAGGAGGCTTCCCATCGGCTTTTGCTCGAGTCACCAGCTTCGTCAACTGGATTCAACAGCATTTGTAAACAAAAAATTTGGCTAATAAATAATTTATTTGAAAAAGGTTTTTATATTATCATTGGTTTACGGTAAAAAAATCACACACTCAGAAGTCGTCAATTTTAGAATAATAGTATTAGGAAATTGGGCTCAAAACTGAACAAGACCTCCAAAAACGCCCGCCCTTTTCCACCTCCTAATGCTATACTGAAAAGAAACGGCGGAACAATTTCACATTCGAACTTCAATGTAACGCTCATCACCTAAATAACTAAGAATATGAAGAGCTATAAAGCGGCTGTGGTTGGGAGAGTTTTGACAGTGAATGTTGAGTGTGGCAGAAGAAACATGAAAGCGGAATAAATGCTGCAGAGATGAGAGCTTTGAAAAGTATGTGTGTAATAACTTTGAAAGATAGAGCGAGGAACAGTTGATAAACGAGCGTTGTGGAGTGAAAGAAGATGTTGCAACAAAGATTGAGAAAGGTATGTTAAGATGGTTTGGTTATGTACCTAAAGAGTAGGGATGAATAGAGATTGACGAAGCGAGAATTCGTGGCGAGTGTGGACGAGTTGGACGGGGATGGCCTACGTACCAATACTAATTGCCGTTCTCAAAAAAGGCCAGGTTACGAGCACCCTAAACCGACGATCATGCATGAGGAGGTCACTGACCGTAGATTAAGCGAAAGTGGTGTGCCATTATCGAAGCAAGTGAAAATGTATAGTCTCTGCCCATGGGAGCCAGGCATGACAATATGCTTCAAAACGTGCATACAAGTGGACCTCCGAGCGTAAAGTAGGTATAGAAGTGAAGCCGGTCCCAATTCTCCTAGCTTTTTGCGACGTCACTTACTCCTTCAAGCACCAGGCGGCGCTAGCATCCCAATTTGTCAATCGACCGTAGGTAATCATGTCTCGCCCCGACAAGGCCGTTCTGACTCATAGCATAATATACCTGTAATGTTCCCACTGGTGGGACACAGGCCTCCTCTCAGGTGAGAGGGAGTGGGCCGTAATCCACCACGCGGGCCCAGTGCGGGTTGGTAGATGTCACAAATCATCGATTTTTTTCCTCACGATGTTTTCCTTCACTGTTTTGGGGGTGGTGATGGAATATATTACACAAAGTAAAGCGCCTGTTTGGGTTCGAACTTACGACCTACCTACTCGTTAGTCGCGGCCGTTATCATTTAACCACAAAGAAAGAAAGAAACTTATTTGACTCGTCCTGACCCAAAACTGGGTTAAAGATAATTAAAAAAAATGCAAACTCGTTATCATCAGATAGTTTAGTGTTTATTGAAGATTCTGACAAAATTTACTGATATAGGTGTATAGGTAACGATTTTTAAGCAAAAGTCATTAAGTACCTACTGTACTTAATGATTCATAGCTTCCTTTTGAGGTTAAGTTTCGAGAGTAGTTTTGAGTTACTTTACGAACAAAGAACTGCTAAAACTACGCCTTGCCGTGTACAACACTCAATTACACGCACACATGTATTAGTTAACTACGCCTTATCTTCTCACTTCTTTGTTCGCAAAGTTTCATCTTAACTTTTTATTTGATCTGAGTATCCCAATTAAAAAGGAACATTTCATGGAAAAACTCTATTTGCTCGACCTGGGAATCGAACCATAGACCTCTTGCATAGCAGTGACGCTTATGACCATTAGACTTATGAGGCAGTTACTGCCTATATATCTCCATCCTTTGTCACCGTACTGCCACAGTAGGCTAGATTTTATGCCTTGGCCTACGAATTTCAAGGAGCTACTGAATCTTTTTAATCTTAGGTAGGTACTAGTCTGGTCGTCTTTTTCTATCTCTCTAACTTCTTCATATGAGAAAGAAGTATCTATGCTTATAGAGAATCAACCCTGTGAGAATATCCCTATGATTTTATTAACACGAAACTATAGTCATATCCACGACACAGTACATTTTGCATTACTTAAATCATTTTGAATCCACTTTAATAATTTCGGTACTTACTTATTTTCGTGACTTAAACTTGATTATTTGATATACGAATTAAATTGAAGAACGAAAAGTTCAATAGGAATTTCAATGCGATCATATATGTCGAGCCGCTATCGCAACAACCACTCGTAGTTGTGATCGTGTTAGTAGTGACTACTGATTTTGTAGAATTCTATGAGGAAACAAACATAGCTAAGTCAACAATAGATATTTTTATGATTGTTATCATTTACCTATTACGATTATGGGTTTCAAATCACAACTTATCCATAAGATAAGAAGAATAATTCTTTTGGAATTTACAAAAGGGTATAAAACAAAAGGTAACAAAGTTTGCGTTCATAATTAACATAATGCGTGTCTCATTACTATTCGGTCTGGTGTTGATAGCTCTGGCATCCAGCCAAGAGGTGATTCAGACCAGATAT
This sequence comes from Subacronicta megacephala, assembly GCA_958496365.1. Taxonomy (NCBI): domain Eukaryota; kingdom Metazoa; phylum Arthropoda; class Insecta; order Lepidoptera; family Noctuidae; genus Subacronicta; species Subacronicta megacephala. The sequence goes on from OY292525.1 coordinate 4,999,030, forward strand.
CATGAGGCCATTGGTATTCCCACCGCCGAGAAAATTAGAGCTTATGAAGAAGAAGTCTTGAAGAATGAAACTCCATTCCAGAGGATTGTGGGTGGCGTTGTCGCTCCTGCAAATGCACATCCGTACTTTGTGAGTAATTATTCATAATTAGTATGTACCTGCTACCTTTCAATTTGCTAAGTTACATTGTAGTTATGTACATTATAAACTAAATACGCTCCCGTTTTTGTTTAGGCTGGACTGCTGATTAGTTTGGTCGGACAAACCGGTAACTCAGTATGCGGCGCCACACTCGTGTCATCCAATCGTCTGGTGACGGCATCCCACTGCTGGTTCGACGGCTGGAACCAGGCGTGGCAGTTCGTGGTCATCCTCGGCTCCAACTACTTGTTCTCCGGTGGCACTCGAATCTCCACTTCCCAGGTCGTCATGCATCCGCGGTGGGACACCACCACCCTCGCCAATGATATCGCTATGGTCTACCTTCCCACTAACGTTCTGTTCGGTCGTAAGTACTTTAATTTGACGAAAGATTTGTCTTTAAAAATTAACCCAATCTGATGGACGATTGATTAAATTGCGGAAAAAAATTACGATTTTAAACATTGATAAATATTTTCAGCTAGCATCCAGCCCATCAGTCTGCCCACCTCTTTTGAGCTGTTTCTGACATACGAGGGAATGCGGTCTGTTGCTGTCGGCTTTGGAAGGACTAGCGACCGTTAGTATTCACCTATTCTATTCGATAAACTTAGTTCTATGTGCATTTTCTAACTGTTTAATATCAACCATATATTTTGTATAACCAACACATTTTTTGTGGTCATAAATGGTACCTAACAGGAGGGCTCAAATGACCTACATTGACATCTCATCGTTAATCATCAAAAGTGGCCATTTTAGTCCTATCCCCCCTGTTTTACCAATGCTTTTTAAGGGTATTTTTAAGGGCATCGCTCAAATCCCAAAAACACCCTAGGTTTAAAGAAGTTTAAAGATTATAATCTTAGTAACAAGAGAATTGGCTATGCATGGCTAGATTATTTTAACATTATGTCGTCTACTGCAGAACAAGCGGGAGCGTCATCAGTGTTGAGTCATGTGAACTTGGAGGTGACCTCCAACTACTTCTGCCAGTCGATCTTCAGCCCTGTGTATGTGCGAGACAGTACGATCTGCACCAGCGGTACTGGTAGAGTTGGTATCTGCGGCGGTGACTCTGGCGGCCCCCTAGCCATCAACATAAGCGGAAGAATTATTTTGGTAAGATCTTTGATATTTTTTTTTGTATATATAATTGTGACGCTTATGTGTATAGTAGGTATATGGAACTATTATTTCTTTACTTGATTATTTATAGGTATAATGCGATAAGACCGCCCATTGTACCATTTTATCATTTATAACATGTATCTACTTGACAATAGTTTCTGGTGTGCAATAAAGAATATTCTATTCTATTCCTAATGGAATTGTAGAATTACAATCATTATTTATCGAAGCGGCGGTAGCCTAATGGCTAGGGCGTCGGACTTGCGATCATGTGGTTGCCGGTTCGAAACTCACCCATTGCACTACCGACGTGAACCCACTCGTAACACAAGCATTTAGCTTAGCACGAGGGGTTAACAAGATTACTAGTAATGTGTGACCCACATTGCTAGTAACCTTTTTACATAAAAAAAAAATAAGTAAAGATAATTTAACTACAAGCTCAGAGGCGTTACATTGATGAGCTTTATTTGCACTAATAACTTTCGACTATCAGCTTATAATAATAAACTTCTAGTTCTTAGATAGTGAAGGCGTTTGGTTACTAAACGCCAGAACCATGGTTGATGGCGAGACACATAGCCTCGAAGCGGAAATGTAATCCAAAGATTCGGATTAAAATTCATTATGTCATCTTAAATTTTCAGATTGGAGTCAGCTCTTTCGTTGCTCAAAACAACTGCGAAGGTGGCTTCCCCTCGGCTTACTCTAGAGTCACAAGCCACAGCATTTTCATCAACCAGCACTTATAAAGAACATAATTATGATAAAAAAGTACCATTATTTTTTACGCGCAAAGAATTGAAATAAATATTTTATATACTTTACTTCCTCTTTATTTATATGACAGCTATAGAAAGAATTTCTATCGGGAGGTATTCAATGATGTGTATTCATTTCTTAGTGTAAAATATCAGAAAATCAATAAGTATTAATTATAACCAGTTAATAAGGTTTGGGTTAAAATTATTATTCCTTGTGAATATAGTGGGTTATTTATTATAAATAATATACCTAATTAATGAAATAACAATTAATAAATTAGATACAAAATGTTAGAAATTTGCGTGTTTTTTTTAGTTTTTTTTAAAAACACACAATAGCAAAAACTGTCGTCGTTACGTGGTCGTGCGTTATAGCCAGTACCTATAATAAGTATAGTAAAAGGGTTTGCAAAAGGAAATAGGTTCATTGCGAAGAGTCACAGTGTTATTAATGAGGAAAAAATCCGTTATTCCATATTGGTAGGTATATTAGTGCAGTGTATATTTGCTAAAAATAATCTTCGGGAATACGAGTATGTGACACGCAAATAGGGTTTGGGAAAAACAAATTGAATCACATTGCTACACAAATAGCGGGGAAAAGCCACCTTTTGGCTCACTGTTATGAATCAAGGTGTGACTTCACAGGAACCCATAGACGCATGACTATCAAAATAGGCGAGATAAAGTCGGATCGATATTCTGTAGCATTGGCAAGAGGGTGACAATCCACTCCCCTTGGTCCCTCGATCGTCCAAATAAAGCCTTAGTCTGCTCACAGCCGAGAGGAAGAAGGACGTCTGCTCGGCAAAATTCGATCTCAGGCAGGTGCCTGAGACCTTCACACTTTGCCTACACCTCTGACTAACTCTTGGGTTATACTGGCGTGATGGTATGGGATGTTTTATATGTTAATTTTCACACGCTTAAAGGGTGAAGGGAAACACCGCGAGGAAATATGCAGGCCTGAGAGATTTTATCGACGGCGCCGCGTGTGAAGTCTGCCAACACGCATTAGTTAAGCGTGGTAGACTTAGCCTAGTAGAAATTTCCTCTTATTCTGAGACGACACCCCTGCCCAGCAGTGCGACAATAAAATGGGTCGATGATGATTAAATATTAGCTGTTGCCCGAGTTTCGCTTGCATTCCCGTGTCTTTTCTCATACACAAATCATTTGATACAAATCGGTCAAGTTTTTTCAAGTTTTTGCGAGACTTATCGCAGGGTAATTCATACGTAATTATATAGACATAAAAATAGAAAAGAGTTGCTATAGGAAGTAAGAGCTGACCATAAGACCGCCCATTGTACTTTTTGATTTATTAAATTGTTCTTGGCATAAGTTTTTGGTTTGCATTAAAGAATGTTTTATTCTACTCCATTGTATTCTACATTTCATCTCGCCTGGGTTCCCCGAAGGATTAGGCAGAGGTGTACGTGGATGTCCTGCCATTGATTTAGTCAAAGTTATTATTTTATCGCCATTATGAGGAATCACGACCAGAAATTTAGAATCACAAAACAATAATAGGTACGTGAGATTTGCTCAATAGGGAAAATTATTCGATTTTGAACCAATAACGGGTATATAAACGGAGGGTAAATTTTATTGCACACAGTACCCTGTAGATAATTGTTCAGGATGCGTGCTTTAGTATTATTGGGTGTAGTGCTGGCGGCTTCCGCGTTCGCCCATGAAGAGGCTCAGACCAGATACCATGAGGCCGTTGGTATCCCCACCGCGAAGAAAATTAGAATTTATGAACAGAAAATTTTGAAGGAACATAAATTTGAAAGGATCGTCGGCGGTGTGCTTGCTCCTACAAACGCGCACCCATACTTGGTGAGTATTTTGTTTTTAATTAATTAATTATTATAATCTGTAATAGTAGTGCCTCCTGGCATGTCTACGTAGCAGTATGCATACTGTTGCGTTTCGTTCGGTGAGTGTGGAGCGCCGGAGGCCCAATTCTCCCTCAGTCCTCCCCTTCCTTCTCCTTTTCTGCTCCCGGAGGGGAAAGAGAAACAATTTTCAAAAAACTTGAAAACGCGGGGCATATCATGATATGCCCGCGTCTATACGTGATTTCTACTGAATTTTCCCTATCCATATTTTATAAGAAATTACCTATCATACTGAACGCATTGCTCCACTCCTGGGCAGGGCTCTCCGATCATAATGCGCGGGATTACGCTAATAAGTGTAATATATTTCTGTTTGTCATTTGTTCAGGCGGGAGTGCTGATCAGCTTGGTCGGTTCATATGATAAGTCAGTATGCGGCTCCTCGCTGCTGTCGGCAAATCGACTGGTTACGGCGGCTCACTGCTGGTGCGATGGTCATAAGCAGGCGAGCCAGTTCAACGTCAGGCTTGGCTCCAACTTTCTACTCAGCGGCGGCATTGCCATCGCTACTTCTCAAGTCATCGTGCACCCGCAGTGGAATTACTACAACCTCGCCAATGATATTGCTATGATCTACCTTCCCACTCAAGTTCGGTTCACTGGTTGGTACATACTATTTTCAGTGCAGTTTAGTAGTCGTTGCCATGCCTACATGCCAGTGATAATTAATATTCTATCCTAAAGATTAAAGATTTGAATTTTATAGTGAAAGAAAAATTCGATCGCAGGCAGGGTTTGAATCTGCGTCTCTCTGGCGTATACATTAGAAAATTCATATCTTTGCCATTGTGAACATTTCGCATTATTTAATGCTGAGATAAGCTAAAATAAGTAGTTAACATTCTATCCTGCCTAATATTCTATAAAATACTCCTCCGGTGTTATTATTATAATTAAAAAAGAAATGCAACTGATGGGCATTTGTATACTTAAAAAATATAATCTCCATCCAGTTTCAGTGTCTATAAGTGTCATCTTTGGGTTTATTATCGATCTCTAGGTAATAATCAGAAAACTTGTTCGCGTTTAAGTTGTTTTTCTTTACTTTACCATTCGAAATTTATGAAACTGGGTCTGAGTCTGGAGCGAACTTAGATATTGAGCATTATAAATTTACCTGAATTTGCCTTTTATAGAAAACTGTGTCTTTGCTCAGTAGGAGGTGTATATATTTATTTTCCTTTTTCTTATTAGCCTTTTGTTTGTAAACGCGACTGCTATGCTTAAAATCCTGGGATATATTCCAGTTCCTGCCATTTTTCTTTTCTTTGAAAGGCTTTTTTTTTTGTTATGAAATTCTTATTTACCATTACAAATAGTCCAATGGCCGCGCCTCCTACAGGCGTGATCATTTTATGCTGTTTCTTGTGTTTATCATGTTTTTGTATTTACAAATTATTACATTTTCAGCAAGCATCCAGCCTATAAGCCTGCCTGCTGCTTTTGAGCAGTCAACATTCGTGGGAAATTGGGCTGTTGCTGCTGGCTTTGGTAAAACGAGTGACCGTTAGTATCTTTATCAAGTACACGCATTAGTAGGTTTTAGGTCATTGAAGGATGTGAACGTTAAAAACTTTTAAGGAGATAAAGTGCAGAAACTGAACTTTTTAAAGAATTCTAGCATTTTCTCTTACGATAGTAATACAATATGTTAAAACTATTTGTGGTGGTTTAATTGATTAAAACTGGTAGTTTAACAGAAAAAAATAGAGTTCCAATTTCTTGGATTCTAATATTATGGTATCTATCCATATTCTACTTGACTTTAGTTGTGTATTTTCTGTTTCAGGACAAAAAGGATCGGCGACAGTGTTGAGCCACGTGAAATTGCAGGTGATCTCTAATCAGTATTGCCGGGCTGTATTCGGCAACGTGAGGAGCAGCAATCTTTGCACCAGCGGCGCTGGTGGCGTCGGCATTTGTGGCGGTGACTCTGGTGGTCCCTTGGCCCTCAACTTAAGTGGAAGAACCACTTTGGTATGATATTTGCTACTATTTATGACGATGGTTTTCTATGCTAGCAATAGCTGTGTTCGATTTTTTCTTTTTTGCTCGGCTCCTAAGGGTATGTAGCCATAGCGTGATGTTGAAACGCTTGATCTATTCCTTATGCTATGACCTATGATAATCCCGTCAAAGTCGGTGGAGCCGTTTCGGAGATTAGTCGAAACAGACAGACAAACCGACACAAAAAACGTTAAACGGACATCACATTTAGTAAAAAAAAATGATATTTTGAATTACAAACAGACACTTAAATATCTTCATATATTATTACCTATACCTACGTTTTTACTTAATTTTCGTAAATTCAAGGTTAGCTAGTTACTTACTTACTTATAGTAAGTATATCACGATTTGTAACCACGTTCGCGATTGATATTGTGATTCGTCTGACTCGAACTCTGAAGTAACCATTTTAGCCCCCAGATCTGAACTGATAAATTAAATAGATATTTATTGAATTTCCAGATTGGCATTAGCTCCTTCGTGTCGAAGGATAATTGTCAAGGAGGCTTACCCTCAGCCTTCACCCGAGTCACGAGCTTCAGGAGTTTCATCAATCAGCACCTGGGACCACGTTATAATTTGTAAATGATGAATGAATTGTCAATGTAGCAGAGTAAAAAAACCGAACAAGTGCCATCCTAAATCGCACACACAGACCCGTACAAAATGTCTACAATTGCTTGCACCAAAACCATGAACATTACCGAAGTTTATAAGCAATGTAAGCACCGAACATTGTTCTAACGAAAAAATAAGACTGATTAAATAACCAACATAACGTTGTAGTTGAAATAATGTTCGTCCCTTACATAAATAACCACCTCGGTCAAGTCACCGAGGTTACTTGCAATTGCAGTTTGGGAAGTCCCAAACTGCAAATATACCTTTAATATGTAAATGTACGATGCCAGCCAAGTAATTTTATAAGGTTTCTGTTTGTTAAAGTACGGTACCCAAAAATTAAGCGAAAATAAAATCAATGTTAATTTTTATTTGTGTGTTTTACATCCTTAGTCTAAATCTAACTACGTTTAAGATGACTATATTTCTTCTACATCTTTATATTTACATAGTATAAACTGAAGTCACTTCCGCTGTCTGTTCGCTTAGATCTTTTAAACTGCTCAACAGATTTTAATGCAGTTTTCAGCAATAGATAGAGTGATTCAAGAGGAAGGGTTAATACATACCGGGAATCAAGGGCAAAGCCGTGGGCGGAAGGCTAGCAGAATATAATAGGCACATAATGAAATTTGTTAAGGCGGCAAAACATACCAACACGCCTGTATTCCCCGAAGGGTTAGTCAGAGGTGTACTAGTGTACACCCACTGTTCGCCGTAATGTTTAGGTCCCATTTAATAGGGGCCAATGGCTATAGCCTGTGCCCGTTTATGGGCACAAATCCAGACTCCGAGCTGCTGTTGAGAATTTCACAGAAAAACCCACACTAAACTAGTATCTCTAGCCGGAGCCGAGCCGAAGGACTTATTTAGTAAACTTACTTTTGACTAGCGTGGCGGACTATAGCATGATCCCTCTCGTTCTGAGAGGAGACCCGTGCCCAGCAGTGGGACAATGTAATGGGTTGATGATTTTGGCAAAAGTACCAAATAATTGCATTGCTTTAGCTGTAGCCTTATCTGAAATAGCAGCAACTTTTTTGGACGGTGGAAAAACGGCTCACGCTGCCTTCAGAACCTCCGCTTAATCTCACCCGTGTCGTTGGTTCAATCGACATTGTATCATCTCACTCATCTATATTGTCTAATATCTAAGTCGTTCAAGTTCTCCAAAATCGCACACTTATCGTGTGGGATGAGATTACTATGGCACACACCGTTGGAATTGTAGCACACAATAAAACACTTCTTAAAGATTTCAGAGGTTGCTGGCAGGGGAATTTCGTCAGATTATTTTGTGCCTAGAGGATAATGATTATCTATAATAATAAATATGAGAGACATGCGTCTTCTGGAGAGTTTTCTAAACTATTACTTAAAATAGGAAATGGAGATTATCCTGAATCCGAAGGGAAAATACATATGTATACCATCTCTCCTGTATACAGTAGTGACAGTTGAGTACGACACGTCTAATAGTTAGAGTGTATCCTGATTTTTCCACATTACAAACAAAGTCTATAGATTGCCTGTGCAAAGGTGCAATCCTGACTCCGAAAAAAAAACACTGTTATTTGCATACTTCTTAAGTCGTGAGGGCTAATAAATTAAATATAGGTCTGTCAATTCAGTGCCACAAGCGGATGAAACAGTTAACTCTCCTGTTGAACTCCTTATAAGTGTTCACCCTAATTGGGAAACCTGTAATGCTGATGCGTCACCTTAAACCACTTAAACTATGTAACGGGACTGACTGACGAGTAATAGCATAGCACAAAAATATTATAGAGGCCACTGTGATTACTGGATGTGCTCGCGGGGAATCAGTTGTCGAATAATAACAGCAGTACTAATAACAGTCTAGTCACTAACATCAGACAGAAAAACCACCATTTTGGTATACAAAGAAGTGCAATTTTAATTCTTGGGAGCAAAGTAGTTTTTCACTATTTGTACCCCCCTGTGGAAAACGATCTACGAGAGATCTACGAGACCTTTGGAATGATAGACCATCGCTTTAGCTATATTTAGAACACGAATGCTGCTCGTTTAATACGAAATTTATTCTTACGTTATTTTTAAAGAAAAAATTATATCTCGATAGATATAATTTTTTCTTTAAAAATACCGAAATATTTATTAATTTCGGTAAAATAATAAAGTTAAGCAAATTTGGGGTTTACGCGAGCAAAGAAGCGGACGGAAAGATAATGCTAGATCATTTTCAATATCCCACCTGAACTGAAAAAATCTAAACAGTTAAAATCGTGTTGTCCACGCTGGCGAAGCTGCGAGCGGAAAGCTAGTAATTAATAAAGTTGATATAAAATGTTATAAATTTGCGGGATCGAGCGTTCATATAATACCTGAAAACGCGTGGATGTAGTTACCTATCGACTCGTCGTTTGACGATGTGCGGCCGAACTCACTCATAAACGTGGTTACACAATAGCAAACAACCTGTCATCGTTACGTGGTCGTGTGTAAAAGCCAGTACTTATAATAAAGAATGTTATAAAAAGCTGACGCAGGGCTAAGGTGTCAAAATACCTATATTTCTCTTCGATGAAAGTGACACAGTGCCTCCTTTTTTCCTGGTAGACGAATCACACCATTTATTTTTTGGTAACAGGGTTTGCAAAAGGAAATAGTTCATTGCGATAAGTCACAGTATTATCGAGGAAGAAAGTATTAGGTACGTTGTGTCATATAGTTAAAATGGCTATCTTCGAGAATATGTGACACAGTTCGCCAAAAGGTTTTGGGAAAAACAAATTGAATCACATTGCTACACAAATAGCGGGGACAAACCACATTTTGGCTCAGTCTTATGAATCTATATTCTGTAGCATTGGCAAGAGGATAACGATCCACTCCATTCGTAGATATCCATGATTCTTCATGGATCATCTCCGACGGTTCCTTGGTCGATTAATAAAGCCTAAGTCTGCTCACAGCCGAGAGGGCCATAGGTTCGAAACCTGCCTGAGATCGAATTTTGCATTCTTAATTTTATTTTATTTTCACACTTCACCTACACCTCTGTCTAACTCTTGGGGTATACAGTCGTGATGGTATGGTATGTTGGATGGTTTGTTTGATGGATGGTATGGATGGTAGGGTAATTCATACGTAATTATATAGACATAAGATAAAAACAGCAAAAGGGTTGCGATAAGAAGTAAGAGGTGACCAGCCCCGACGGACAGCAACCGTTTACGAACTTGACGTGTGTTCCCCAAAGTCCCGTCTTAGCATTCACCTACGTGGTTCTCATATCACTCATGATGATCACATTCAATCCTAATCAAGAAGTTTCTTAATAAGTACACCAGGCTACCTAGGATATCACGTTTCTTTTTCTCACAAGTGCATTCAAAGGCATTGTGTGTAAGAGATCGCTGTCAGCGATAAGACTATTTTATTTATAAAATTGTTCTTGGCATAAGTTTTTGGTGAGCAATGAAAATATATATAGAATAAAATATTTTATTTTATTCTATATATATTTTCGAGGTGTACGTGGATGTACGTGACATCCACGTACACCTCTGGGTGTCATCATCCACGTACACCTCTGGGTGTACGTGGATGTCCTAGGCAGTTTTCAACCGTTTTCGGTTTAACCAGTGCCATTTATTTAGTCATATATATGTTTTAGTCATTACGAGGAATCACGACCAGGAATTTAGAATCATAATGGAATACGTCAGATTTGTTCGATAGGGAAAAATATTCGATTTTGAACAAAAAATCTGGTATATAAACGGAGGGTAAAACTTAATGCACACAGTACCTGTAGATAATTGTTCAGGATGCGTGCTTCAGTATTATTGGTTGTAGTGCTGGCGGCTTCCGCGTTCGGCCTTGAAGAGGCTCAGACCAGATACCATGAGGCCATTGGTATCCCCACCGCGGAGAAAATTAGAGTTTATGAACAGAAAATATTGAGGAAGGAACATAAATTTGAAAGGATTGTCGGCGGTGTGCTTGCTCCTACAAACGCGCACCCATACTTGGTGAGTATTTTGTTTTTAATTAATATATTTATTATAATCTGTAATAGTAGTGCCTCCTGGCAATTCTACATGCCAGCATGAATGGGTCCGCACGACCAGGGAAGTACTTTCCTCCTTCAGAATATCGACGTCAAGTAGCAGTATGCATACAGTTGCGTTTCGTACGGTAAGTCTGGAGCGTAAAAGTCTTCCAGACGCGGGCACATCATGGTATGCAGATTTCTACAATTGAATTTTCCTATCCAATATTTTATAAGTCATTATCATTATGAACGCATTGCTCCACTGGGCACGGGTCTGATCATAATGCGCGGGATTACGCTTCAGCGTGCTAATAAGTGTAATATATTCTGTTTGACATTTGTTCAGGCGGGACTGCTGATCAGTTTGGTCGGTTCAACTCGTAACTCAGTATGCGGCTCCTCGCTGCTGTCGGCAAATCGACTGGTGACGGCGGCTCACTGCTGGTGCGATGGCCATCAACAGGCGCGCCAGTTCGTCGTCAGGCTTGGCTCTAACTTTCTAAACAGCGGCGGCATTCCCATCGCTACTTCTCAAGTCATCGTGCACTCGCAGTGGAATTACTACAACCTCGCCAATGATATTGCTATGATCTACCTTCCCACTAAAGTTCGGTTCAGTGGTAAGTACATGCTATTTTCTATTTCTGCTATTGCCTACATGCCAGACATCACTTCCCTCCTACAAAATATCTTATAAACGTTAAGTAGCCCTTCGCAATATGCACACTGTTGCGTTTCGTTTGGTGAGTGTGGAGCACCGGAGGTCTAAGTCCTCAGTCTCTTTCGTTCTCATTTTCCCTTTTAGGGGTGGCAACGCATCAGCGATTCCTTCAGTGGTATTATTATTAAAAAAGTAATGCAACTGATGGGCAGTTCTATACTTAAAAATAGTAGATTATTAACCAAGGGGATAAAGCAGTGTCTTCTGTCGCGGGTGTCAATTTAAATCGCGAGCGTAACGAAGGACTCGATGTTTACTCCCGAGCGTAGCGAGGGTGTTAAAAACTTAAATCACGAGCGAAGCGAGGGATTTAAGACAAGTCCTGAGTGTAGCGAGGGATTTAAGTTCACCCAAGACTAAGACACCTTTATCACCGAGGCAAAATACTCTACTTTTCGTACCATTTGTGAAAAAATTTACACAATAACAATAAGAGATAAGCCTTTATTAAAAATAATGACAGTTAAAAGTAAAAGTTAACATTCGAAACATTGGTCCAATTATTGATAGAGAGAGTTACATTTTTGTTTGGTACATTTATTGTTGATTTGAGTATTAACGTTTTTGTTTTCTTTGTATTTGAAGAAAACAAAAACAAAAAACAAATACAATTTGTATTTGAAGAAAACAAAAACGCAGCAAATTCCTAGACTAATATTTTTTTGTCGGAAAAGCAAAGGCATTTACGGCCTCGTCGGTTCTCGTAATTTTATTTAATAATCATAACTGCATAATAAATGCGTATTCCTTTTTCAAAAAGATGTATAATGCTTTATATACAAACCCAATGGCGTAAACACAGATGTAGTTCAGTATAAATTTCGGTAAGTATTCCAAATCTAAATCACATTCTCCCCCTAGAGGATGAATGAAATTCAGTACAATTTTCTTTCCCTGTTTTTAACAGATTAAAAATGACTATTGTTATGTTTGCTTTTTATGGCATTTTTGAGCAAGTGGTACGAAAATATAATTTTCGTCCAGTTTCAGTATCTAATGTGTCATCTTCGGATACCTTATCGATCTCTAGGTAATCATTTAAAAGCTTGTTCGCGTTTACGTTTTGTTTTTACTTTACCATTAGATATTTATGAAATTTTTAAAAAATATTTTTTTCTCATGTAGTCCATAATTAAGATATTTAAATTTAATTTTAATTTAAATTCTATTTTAATTTTATTTTTATTTGACTTGGTTTTAATTATTAATTATTATTTGTATTTTTATTGTGCATTATGATTTTATTTCTATTTTTAATTTCGGATTACAATTTCTCTTTGACAGACAATCTTAATACCTTTTTGACTATAATCTTTTGATTGATTTCTTATTTTTAAAATTTTCATAAATTTCACTAGATAAATAATAAATATTTTTACTTACATATCAAACCGTTACGTGTGCATGTTGTGTTAGCCTATAAGTAATTGCTACGCTTGTAAATGAATTATTTGTATTTTAATAACTATGTATTGGTGTAAGCAATTGTTGGCTAACCATAAATAAATAAATAAATAAATAAATAAGCTGGGTCTTAGTCTGGAGTGAAATTATATTTTGAGCATTATTCATTTACCAGAATTTGCCATTTATAAAAAACTGCTGCGATGTTGCTCACACAGAGGTATACTCGTATTTTTTTTTGCTTAGATAATATTTCTTACTGTTTTGTTTCCTTTGAAAGACGTTATTTTTTGTAATGAAATTCTTATTTACCATTGCAAATAGTCCAATGGTTGTTTCTTGTGTTCATCATGTTTTTGTATTTACAAATTATTACATTTTCAGCAAGCATCCAGCCTATCAGTCTGCCTGCTCCTTTTGAGCAGTCAACATTCGTGGGAAATTGGGCTGTTGCTGCCGGCTTCGGTAAAACTAGTGACCGTTAGTATCTTTATCGAGTACACGAGTAATTAATACGATTCAGCTTCACACTTCGCAGGGTGTGAACGTTGAAAACTTTTAAGGAGGTAAAATAAACTTACTTTTTACGAATGATTTATCCGCATAAAGTAGTTCTATTTCAATATTTTACATCCGCGTTGGGTTAATTTGAAAGATATAAAAATATGTTAACACCATACATTTAGAGTGCAGAAACTGAACTTTTTAATTAATTTTAGGGAAGGAAAAATTCGACTGCGGGCAGGATTCCAACCTGCGTCTTCTGGTTAGGTACACCAGACGCTATTATCACTAAGCTACCGCGAGTCCCACCAGTCGAAATATACCTTCACATTTTGAATTTACGCCCTTGACGTGTCGTCACTAAAATAACTTTATAATCTTTGCATGGAAAATGCTAAAAAAATACATTTTTTTTAATGAATTCTACCATTTTTCTCCAACGATTTTAATAATTGATGTTTTAAAAACTGTTAGAGAAGGTTTAATTTATTAAAACTGGTAGTTTAACAGAAAAGTTTAGAGTTCCAATTTCTTGGATTATAATATTATGGTAATATGTGATAATATTAGGTATGGTATCTACTTGACTTTAGTCGTGTATTTTCTGTTGCAGGACAAGAAGGAGCGGCGTCAGTGTTGAGCCACGTGAAATTGCAGGTGATCTCTAACCAGTATTGCCGGGCTGTATTCGGCAACGTGAGGAGCAGCAATCTTTGCACCAACGGCGCTGGTGGCGTCAGCATTTGCGGCGGTGACTCTGGTGGTCCCTTGGCCCTCAACTTAAGTGGAAGAACCACTTTGGTATGATATTTGCTACTATTTATGACGATCGATTGCTATCGATTGGTATGTAGCCTTAGAAAGCGTGATGTGTAAAAGCTTAATTTACTCTTTATACCATGACCTGCCAGTGAAAATCCCGTCAAAGCAAGTGTAGCCGTTTCGGAGATTAGTCAGAACAGGCAGACGACCAGACACAAAAAAAATAATTATATGTATACTATACATACTGACATTTAGTGAAACATTGTTAATTTGACCTTACAAACAGACACTTATAAGCCCAGGATAAACAAGCCTGGAAGAAGTTAGGGGAGGCCTTTGCTCTGCAGTGGGACACAAAAGAGGCTACATAAAAAAAAACAGACACATATTTGATTAATTTCTACAGAGTTAGTTATGTATGTACCTATATACATACATACATATTCATTTAGTAAAACTTTGCTTTTTTGCCATTAAAAAGTTTGTAAACCAAGCAAAACCTACATTACTATATTATTACTATACGTTTTTCTTTTAATAAGTATTCTAACACTTCAAGATAATTTATGTATATAACTAACTGTTATAGTAGGTATATCATAATTTGTAACCGTGTTCGTGATTTATACTCTGAAGCAACCATTTTAGCCCCCAGACCTGAACTTATAAATTAATATCTATTAAATTTTCAGATTGGTATTAGCTCCTTCGGTTCGAATGAATGTGAAAGAGGCTTTCCCGCAGCCTTCACTCGAGTTACGAGCTTCAGGAGTTTCATCGATTATCACCTGGGACTACGTTATAAATGAAATGGACAATTTAGCATAGTAACAAAAACCGAACACGCAGACCCAGACACATACAAAATGTATATTTGCTTGCACCAAAATAATTCATAAACTTAACATATTCATCATAAACTGAAAAAACTGAAAAAGCTAGTTAATAAATAATACAATATAATACTGTTTATTACTGAAATAAACAGTATTATATTGTATTATTTATTAACTAGCTTTCCGCCCGCAGCTTCGCCCGCGTTTACAACACGATTTTAACTGTTTAGTTTTTTTCAGTTCAGGCGGGACATTGAAAATTATCTAACATTATCTTTCCGTCCGCTTCTTTGACCACAAAATTTGCTTAACTTTATTATTTTACCGAAACATAAGAATAGAAAGATAGATAGAATATTCTTGCTTTTAGAAATAACGGATAAATTTGTAGAAATGAGCAGCATTCGTCTTCTACTCGTAGTAGCTAAAGCATCTATCATTCCGGAAGTCTTGTAATTTAATTTACATTTAAGTTATAGTTCATTGTAGTGTTTTGTTGATATAATTTGCATTAACATTTTTATATAATAATATAGTACTTAAACCTTGTATTGTGAATTCCGTTTGTTTTATTTTTGTGTATATGTTACCGGAAATGTATGAAATCAAGGAATTGTATGCAAATTCTACGAAATGTGTACAATTCCGATACTATTTAGGAAATGTATAAAATATTGTTTGAAAAACTATTTAATGCATAGATGTCCTAGGAAATGTATAAATTTCTCGGAATTGTATATAATTCCAATATCGTATTGGGAAATGTATAAAGTAAATGCTTTCTGTAATAAAACACGTTGTTAATAATATTTTTTTATTATAGCACTTATTGAGACAATCGGGTAACAGTCATACCGTAAAATAATAATAATAGGCTTGTGTTTAAACGCCCACAAAAAATTTACCTATTTTACTACCAATAAAATTCGAAACGTTCACCAAAATGGATAAATGGTCACCAAATTACGTTTCCTAAAATGTTATCAAATAAATCCATTTTTTCTTATTATTGACTGCCATAAAAATATATGGACGCCTTTTAAATTCACGAAATTATTAAAATATGATAATATAGCCAAATAGGTAATAGGTCAAAAGGTCAAAAGTCTTCAGTAAAATGTTAGTTAAATAGGCCGAATTCGGTCCTGGCACGTCGCCGGCCGCTGCCGCGGCACATTCGGAAGTCGGAGGTCGGAAGTCAGGAGGCGGAAGTTGGAAGTCGGAGGTCGGAAGTCGGAAGTCAGGAGTTGAAAGTTGGAAGTCCGACCTACGACTTCCCACTTCCGACTTCCGACGTCCAACTTCCAACTCCTGACTTCCGACCTCCAACTTCCGACTTCCGGCTTCTGACTTGGACTTGGACTTTAGGACTTTCGACTTTCGACTTCCAACTTCCGATTTCTGACTTCCGACTTCCGACTTCCAACTTCCAACTTCTGACTTCCGACTGCAAACTTCATACTTACGACTTACGACTTTCGACTTCTTACTTCCGACTTCCAACTGCGACTCCCAACTTACGACTTCCGACTTCCGACTTCCAACTTCTGACTTCCGACTTGACTTCCAACTTCCGACTTCCGACCTCCGACTTCCAAGTTCCGCCTCCTGACTTCCGACTTCCGTCCTCCGACTTCC
This sequence comes from Subacronicta megacephala, assembly GCA_958496365.1. Taxonomy (NCBI): domain Eukaryota; kingdom Metazoa; phylum Arthropoda; class Insecta; order Lepidoptera; family Noctuidae; genus Subacronicta; species Subacronicta megacephala. The sequence goes on from OY292525.1 coordinate 5,015,514, forward strand.
GACTTCCGACTGATTTGGAATATATTTTTATGTTTGCAAGGGTAGGTATACAAAACTACTTGAAATTTAATACGTATTTATGCTTTTCAATATTATTAAAGAAATGCGTATTTTTGGAGTTTTTAGTTTCATTCCTTAAAGGGGTAAAAAGACTGGTAAAGTTTGTATGGGAAATTAATTGTTTCGCATTCGGAAGTCGGAGGTCGGAAGTCAGGAGGCGGAAGTTGGAAGTCGGAGGTCGGAAGTCGGAAGTCAGGAGTCGAAAGTTGGAAGTCCGACCTACGACTTCCCACTTCCGACTTCCGACTTCCAACTTCTGACTTCCGACTTGACTTCCAACTTCCAACTTCCGACTTCCGACTTCCGACCTCCGACTTCCCACTTCCGACTTCCCACTTCCGACTTCCGACGTCCATCTTCCGACTCCTGACTTCCGACTTCCGACTTCTGACCTCCAACTTCCAGCTTCCGACTTGGACTTGGACTTTCGACTTCCGACTTCCCACTTCCGACTTCCGACTTCCGCCTTCCGACTTCCAACTTCCGACTTCCGACTTCCGACTTCCAACTTCCGACTTCCGACTTGACCTCCAACTTCCGACTTGACTTCCAACTTCCGACTTCCGACTTCCGACTTCCAACTTCCGACTTCCGACTCTCGACTTTCGACCTGCAACTTCCGACTTCCGACCTCCGACTTCCCACTTCCGACTTCCGACGTCCATCTTCCGACTCCTGACTTCCGACTTCCGACTTCTGACCTCCAACTTCCGGCTTCCGACTTGGACTTGGACTTTCGACTTTCGACTTCCGACTTCCGACTTCCGACTTCCGACTTCCAACTTCTGACTTCCGACTTGACTTCCAACTTCCAACTTCCGACTTCCGACTTCCGACCTCCGACTTCCCACTTCCGACTTCCCACTTCCGACTTCCGACGTCCATCTTCCGACTCCTGACTTCCGACTTCCGACTTCTGACCTCCAACTTCCAGCTTCCGACTTGGACTTGGACTTTCGACTTCCGACTTCCCACTTCCGACTTCCGACTTCCGCCTTCCGACTTCCAACTTCCGACTTCCGACTTCCAACTTCTGACTTCCGACTTGACTTCCGACTTGACTTCCAACTTCCGACTTCCGACTTCCGACTTCCAACTTCCGACTTCCGACTCTCGACTTTCGACCTGCAACTTCCGACTTCCGACCTCCGACTTCCCACTTCCGACTTCCGACGTCCATCTTCCGACTCCTGACTTCCGACTTCCGACTTCTGACCTCCAACTTCCGGCTTCCGACTTGGACTTGGACTTTCGACTTTCGACTTCCGACTTCCGACTTCCGACTTCCGACTTCCGACTTCCGACTTCCGACTCTCGACTTTCGACCTCCAACTTCCGACTTCCGACCTCCGACTTCCGACTTCCGACTGATTTGGAATATATTTTTAAGTTTGCAAGGGTAGGTATACAAAACTACTTGAAATTTAATATGTATTTATGCTCTTCAATATAATTAAAGAAATGCGTATTTGTGGAGTTTTTAGTTTCATTCCTTAAAGGGGTACAAAGACTGTTAAAGTTTGTATGGGAAATTAATTGTTTCGCATTCGGAAGTCGGAGGTCGGAAGTCAGGAAGCGGAAGTTGGAAGTCGGAGGTCGGAAGTCGGAAGTCAGGAGTCGAAAGTTAGAAGTCCAACCTACGACTTCCCACTTCCGACTTCCGACTTCCAACTTCTGGCTTCCGACTTGACTTCCAACTTCCGACTTCCGACTTCCAACTTCCGACTTCCGACTCTTGACTTTCGACCTGCAACTTCCGGCTTCCGACCTCCGACTTCCCACTTCCGACTTCCGACGTCCATCTTCCGACTCCTGACTTCCGACTTCCGACTTCTGACCTCCAACTTCCGGCTTCCGCCTTGGACTTGGACTTTCGACTTTCGACTTCCGACTTCCGACTTCCGACTTCCGACTTCCAACTTCCGACTTGACTTCCAACTTCCGACTTCCAATTTCCGACTTCCGACTCTCGACTTTCGACCTCCAACTTCCGACTTCCGACCTCCGACTTCCGACTTCCGACTGATTTGGAATATATTTTTATGTTTGCAAGGGTAGGTATACAAAACTACTTGAAATTTAATATGTATTTATGCTCTTCAATATAATTAAAGAAATGCGTATTTTTGGAGTTTTTAGTTTCATTCCTTAAAGGGGTAAAAAGACTGTTAAAGTTTGTATGGGAAATTAATTGTTTCGCATTCGGAAGTCGGAGGTCGGAAGTCAGGAGGCGGAAGTTGGAAGTCGGAGGTCGGAAGTCGAAAGTCAGGAGTCGAAAGTTGGAAGTCCAACCTACGACTTCCCACTTCCGATTTCCAACTTCTGACTTCCGACTTGACTTCCAACTTCCGACTTCCGACTTCCAACTTCCGACTTCCGACCCTCGACTTTCGACCTGCAACTTCCAACTTCCGACCTCCGACTTCCCACTTCCGACTTCCGACATCCATCTTACGACTCCTGACTTCCGACTTCCGACTTCTGACCTCCAACTTCCGGCTTCCGACTTGGACTTGGACTTTCGACTTTCGACTTCCGACTTCCCACTCCCGACTTCCGCCTTCCGAATTCCAACTTCCGACTTCCGACTTCCGACTTCCGACTTCCGACTTCCAACTTCTGACTTTCGACTTGACTTCCAACTTCCGACTTCCGACTTCCAATTTCCGACTTCCGACTCTCGACTTTCGACCTCCAACTTCCGACTTCCCACTTCCGACTTCCGACTTCCAACTTCCGACTTCCGACTTCCGACTTCCAACTTCTGACTTCCGACTTGACTTCCAACTTCCGACTTCCAATTTCCGACTTCCGACTCTCGACTTTCGACCTCCAACTTCCGACTTCCGACGTCCGACTTCCGACTTCCGACTTCCGACTTCCGACTTCCGACTTGACTTCCAACTTCCGACTTCCAATTTCCGACTTCCAACTTCCAACTTCCAACTTTCGACTTGACTTCCAACTTCCGACTTCCGACTTCCAACTTCCGACTTCGGCCTTCCGACTTCCGACTTCGGCCTTCCGACTTCCGACTTCCAACTTCCGATTTGGACTTGGGACTTTCGACCTCCGACCTCTGACTCCGACTTCCGCCTCCCGATTTCTGACTTCAGACCTCCGACTTCCGACTTCCAGCTTCCGACTTGGACTTGGACTTGGACTTTAGGACTTTTGACTTCCGACTTCCGACTTCCGACTTCCGACTTCTTACTTCCGACTTCCGTCTTCCGACTTCCAAATTACGACTTCCGACTTCAGACCTCTTACTTCCGACTTCCAACTTCCGACTTCCGACTCTCGACTTTCGACTTTCGACCTCCAACTCCCGACTTTCGACTTTCGACTTCCAACCTCCGACCTCCAACTCCCGACTTTCGACCTCCGACTTCCGACTTTCGACTCCTGATATCCGTCTTCGGAGTTCGGACTTCTGACTTCCAACCTCCGACTTCTGACTTCGGATTTCAGACATCCGACTTCCGACCTCCGACTTCCGACTTGGTATTTTCCACCTCGGATCTCTGACTTTAGACTTCCGACTTCCAACTCCCGATTTCCGACTTCGGACTTCCGACTTCCGACTTCCGACTTCTGACTTCCGACTTCCGTTGTACTTGTTCGCTATTGTGGGCGATGATATTTTAAAGAAGTTAATGCAACTGCATCATTAGTCTAGCAAAGATTAACTGGGTTTTTAGGAAATTATAATATTATATTTAAATAGTGGCAGAATACTATTATGTACCAGACAACTTTCATAATTGATCACTACGGCGTAGTAATACAATATTATGATCGCCTGTGTTGGAGACGGAGTGTGATAACATTTGCATTGGAGTTTTTTGACAATGCCTGTCTGACCTGCCTAGCCAAACCTATTTTGTCAGCGGCAATCAAGTCACAACATAGATGACCTAAGCTTTAATCTTTAGGTTAGGCTCTATCAACCGACTTCAAAAAGGAGGAGGTTCTCAATTCGTCTGTATGTTGTTTTCTTTCTGTAAAATTCAAGTTCAAATGTTTTTATTTCCAATAAGCTTTTACTTTTATGCGTTTATGAAACATTATTGACTCTAGTTGCACGGTTCATAAAGTTGATATTATGGAGAAGAATCCGGCAAGAAAGTTCATGAACAATTTTAAATGCTGTCGAAAGAATTAAAAAAGCTGATCTAGTCTGGTTAATCTGTTAATCCTGGATTGTGGATTTTCCACTACAAAACGAATTAGGCAGAATTTAGATAAGGTACCGTTTGGGAATACCCACTATAATACGTAAGATTTAATTACTAGGATTAAATAGTTTTTCTTTGGTGGATTTTAAAGATTTACAAAAAATCATGGCGTCCTCTGTTATCTATTTATTAGTATAATTCCTTAGTATAAATACAAACTGAGTATCATCCAATATAATGAAGTATTGAATTTATCCCTCCGTATAGGTAGCAATTTAAAAGCAAACCTTCTTCAGACCTTCTTTCAGCAGTGTACCTCGCTTGGCTGATGATGATATACTGTAATTGACGAGATTGTGGGCGATGCGCTCGCACTTTGTAATTTGTCGTTCTTTTGAAAAATAAAGATGGATAGAAGAAGATAAGAAAAACGCTAAAAAGGTATATCCGGTTTGGCAATTTATGTGAACAAGAAAACAAAGAATCTACAATTCCTACTTCCCTACTAATATTATAAATGCGAAAGTAACTCTGTCTGTCTGTCTGTTACGCTTTCACGCCTAAACCACTCAACCAATTTTGATGAAATTTGGTACTGGGATAGACTAAAGCTTGATAAGGGCATAGGCTACCTTTTATTGCAATAATAGTTTTGAAGGGGTTGAAATAGGGGGTGAAAGTTGTATGGGAGTTCGTCATTTTTCAAGATCAAACCATGAAACTTTATATTAAGGCACTTGATAAGAAATAAATAAATATTTGTTCTAGCGTTTTTTAAAATTTCGACCTGTGTGGGGATGAAATAGGGGATGAAAGTTCGTTTAGTCAAACAAAGTCACGCTTTCAAGTTTAACCCCGGAACCGATTTTGATGAAATTTGGAACAAAAATAAACTAGACCTTGGGAAAGTATATAAGCTACGTTTTGTTGTAAAAAAGGGGTTGTAATAAGGGATGATAAATTGTATGGGAGTTTGTCATTGTTGAAGATAAACGCTGAAACTATGTGTTTAGGCACCTGATAAGAAATAAATAAATATTTAATATGGGGTTTTTGAAATCAAACTGTGTGGGGATGAAATAGGGGATGACAGTCCGTTTGGATTTTGATTAAATTTGGTACAAAAATAGACTAGACCTTGGGAAATGATATAAGCTGCGTTTATATTTCGGTAAATAAGTAATAAAGTTGGGCTTCTTTTGTGGTCTACCCGAGCAAAGAAGCGGACGGAAAGATATGTAAAGATAATTTGCAATTTCCCGCCAGAATTGGAAAAAACTAAACAGTCAAAACCGTGTTGTCCACGCGGGCGGAGCTGCGGGTGGAAAGCTATAATATCATAAATGCGAAAGTAAATCTGTTTATTTGTTACGTTTTTACGCCTAAGCTGACACACAGAATAAAGTACTTTCGGATTTTAATATGAAAATTGAGATTTTTAATATGAGTTTCAAATAATTGAGAATATTTCAACTGTTTCCCGCAGTTTCACTGGCGTTCTAACAGGACTATGTACTAATATTTAATAAAGTTAATTTAAGAAAATAGGCTAAAGGTAAAAAAATATTGGCAAGGAGATAGATTAGATAGGATTTGCAAGAGGAATTCCTCCGATTACTCAAGATGGATTAAGTTTTGATTGACCAACTGCTTGCATCTAGATCAGCTACTCGTAAACTAATTTGCAGATGAATATTCAAAGATTATAAAAACAACGTTCATCATTATTACCCAAAATTCGTCCACTATTAGATGTAGGCCTCTCCTAGTGATCGCCACAGAAACCGATGTTTTGATTTCCACATCCAGTCGCTGCCAGCGGCCTTCCGCATATCGTCACTCTACCTGGTCTGCAGGCGTCCTACCCTACCTAGACGTGGTCTCTACTCAAGAACTCGTTTGCTCCAACGTTTGTTAGTTCTCCAACAGATGTGGCTGGCTGGGCTTTTGCCGCTTGCGAATCTCTTAAGCTATGTTCAAAAGAAACGTTCAGGACGCTTTAATTCCAAAAATAAATAGTAAATCCGATGTCCCGATAAAAGTAATCAGCACATGATTTTTATTGTTTACCAATCAAATCGAAGGGAGATTAGATGTGATTTATTGAATTAATGGTATATAAGTGCAGAACTATATCTATTTTATAACATATGTAATAATATATAGTAGTTCATAATGCGTGGTTTAGTGGTATTCGCTTTGGCGCTGGTGGCTTCGGCATCGGCAAATTTGGTGGACATCCAGACTGGGTACCACAAGACCGTCGGGATTCCTGCTGCGAAGAGGATCAAGGAAAATGAGGAAAAAATCATCTCAGAATCAGCTCTAGATGAAAGGATCGTGGGTGGAGCAGTCGCTCCCTCTAACGCACATCCTTACTTTGTAAGTACTGTTTTAAAAAAAGTACAAAAAAGCATGCGGCTGCCTGCCGAGGCAGCAACAGTCGCCCATACCTAGATGCGAGACGCCAGGAACACTAGTAGTGTCAATAGCGCCTTGTCATCTTGATACCTGTTAGCAACATTAGACACCCTATTAACCGGACTACAATAATATTACTTAGAACGAATGTTAAGCGATAATTCGCTTAGCGACAGATTCAGCAGAACTCGGCATTTTAAGGTCGTTTCTTTATGAATTTTAAACATGGGATAATAATTTCAGAAAAAGTTGTAGAAAAAGCTGGCTGAATAAATTCAAATATGGAACAGAATTATACTGCCGAGTACTCGTAATTCATTTAGGACTCATACGGAGTTGATGAAACGCGGCTTTAACGTATTTTAGAATGGAAACTAATACCATTACTGAAAAAGATATGGAATTAGTGATGTACCGCCATGCGTGCCATAATATAGGTATAGCCTATCCTTACAATCTATGAAAATTGCCAAAATAATAGCTATAAATACCACTTACTTAGGTAAGAGAAGTCAGTGAAAATTATCTCAATAAAATGAAACCTTACGAATAATCTTATACCTACTATAGAACTCCAAACTAGCATCCCTAACATTAATACTTTTAAATTATGGTCTTGGTGTAGGAAGGGTTTCCATTAGAGAATTAAAAGGGTAACATTTTCATACACACATTTTGATCCCAATTTGATTTGTTTCCTCTCTAGTTAGGCTGAGAGACAGGGGGATTTATTTCTAACTAGAAAAAAGTAATAGGTAGATTACGATTTTGTTCTGTCTATCCCGTCCGTATATCTACTGTTTTCATGGTATTCTTATATTATTTATCTCAATCTCATAAGTCTAGTGGTCGCGCGACTGCTGCGTTAGAGGTCCTGGGTTGGATTTCCAGGTCGCAAAGTGTTATTGGGGTTTTGTATGAAATTCTCAGTAGCATCTCGGAGTTTAGATTTATGCCCAAGTTAATGGCAATAAGCTCGCCCGCTATTATATAGGACCTATATATACCGGCGAACTGTGGGGTGCTTAGCGAATCGGGGAATACAGTCGTGAATGTATGTTACGTTATTTTTTTCAATGCATCTTTTCTCCCTAGGCTGGCCTCCTGATCAGTTTGCTCGGTGTATCTGGTAACTCAGTATGCGGTTCCTCGCTCCTGAGTGGAAACCGGATGGTGACCGCCGCTCACTGCTGGTTCGACGGCTGGAACCAGGCGTGGCAGTTCGAGGCCATCCTTGGCTCCAACTACCTGTTCTTCGGAGGCACTCGCATCGCTACTACAAGTGTTGTCATGCACCCGCAGTATACACCTCACAACCTTAACAACGATATTGCCATGATTTACCTGCCTACTAGTGTTTGGTTCACCAGTGAGTAATCTGTAGTTTGCATTAGGTTCATGTACTTAAGAGCTATCATTTTGTTGCGAATAACAGCTTTACCATATCATAGTTGATAGGATCGGAGTTGCGAAAAACAGCCCGCAATAGCAAATCATAGTTTACGTAGTTGCGGATAATAGCCTGCAATACCAACTCATAGTTTACGGAATTGCGGATGACAGCCCACCATACCATATCTTACTTTACGGAGTTACAGATAACATCCCATATCATCACTATTGGGCACATGCAATCAGCGCTAATCTACGAGTGGTCATTGTCACTGACACTTGTTGTGTAGACTAAATAGTTCCAACCTACAACAGTTTTAGTACCCATTTTTTTTTAAGTATTTATTTACTTGTACAGTCACATCACACATCAGTTTTTACAAAACTGTCAAATTTCTCCAAATGATTTTAAACCTTAAAATGTTGGTGATTAAGTCAAAATCAACTGAGAAAATTTGACATTTTGTGGTAAATTGATGTGCCGTAGACTGTCGTAGAATGACCGTACTCATTCTTGCCACCTACAGTCAAGTATTTTTGTATATTTTCAGACTCTATCCAGCCTATCAACATCCCTACCTCTACTGATCTGTGGAACTCTTTCGTCGGTAACTGGGCCGTTGCCGCTGGCTTTGGCAGGACTAGCGACCGTAAGTTACTATATCATCTATAACCCGTGCCTTGCCTATGAGGGATAAGGAATATATTTTTATGTTTGCAAGGGTAGGTATACAAAACTACTTGAAATTTAATATGTATTTATGCTCTTCAATATAATTAACGACTTCCGACGTCCATCTTCCGACTCCTGACTTCCGACTTCCGACTTCTGACCTCCAACTTCCGGCTTCTGACTTGGACTTGGACCTTCGACTTTCGACTTCCGACTTCCTACTTCCAACTTCCGACTTCCGCCTTCCGACTTCCAACTTCCGACTTCCGACTTCCGACTTCCTACTTCCGACTTCCAACTTCCGACTTCCGACTTCCAATTTCCGACTTCCGACTCTCGACTTTCGACCTCCAACTTCCGACTTCCGACTTCCGACTGATTTGGAATATATTTTTATGTTTGCAAGGGTAGGTATACAAAACTACTTGAAATTTAATATGTATATATGCTCTTCAATCAGTGGCGTGCACAGAGATTTCAGACAGGGTATGCAATAAAAAACTGACCAGTTTCAGCTTTTTGTAGGTATCTTCCCCACCTACCTGTCTCTTACCGCAAATATTCTTACTATCGCGATAAGTAAACAAAATACAATGGAAACAATACAATTTGTTTGTGTGTACACAACCAGTTAACCAGTAATAATTATCATAAAACTTTTTATTAAAATGACTAGTAATATTACCGTTTCTTTGAGTTAAATCCAAACTGAGTACTGACCTTAACTTTGAAATCAATTTAGCTTTTTCCTCAGAAAAATAATGTCGAAAACGCGCCAGATTTTAATTTATTTAAACACACTTCACCTACACAGGTCTCACAGGTATATTTATCCATTTTTACGAGTTTAATATTACTTTTTTACAATAATAAACTTACTAAAAATTACTCGACAAACAATCACTTGCGCCAAGAAAAACAATATGGCGAAAAAAATTTGGAATTTAATAAAAATATAGTCGATCAATTGGTCAATCCGACTAAAAACGTTGACCCTCTGCAATAAACAATATGCGCTGCTTTTGCGGGTTCTTAATTTGGGCGGAAAGCAAATAAGCAGTGCATCTAAATCTGTCACACACGCTCATATTTACACGCACACAGTCACACTTTTGCCGTGTACTACACGAGATGCGTCCAAATGCATGAATGAATGAATGAATGATTTATGATTTATTTATTTGCATTAAAACATGGTTCAAAATGGTCTTTCTTAAGGTTAAGGTAGCTTTACATGTTTTGCAAATAATTACAGAATATCTAAGTAAGGTTAAGCAGTTCAATAAAATAGTCATTATAATATAATAATTGCATTTTCAAATAATATCAATAATAAATTCCTCAATATTTATAATAAAAATTGATTACTGAAACTTTTAAAAGCAAAATTATAATTTGTATGTCAAAATTAACTTTTGTACAATTTTGTGTCAAAATAACCTTTTAAGCTATAAAAACTCATAGAGACAAGCCATTTTAGCAATATTTTTTTGAAAACATTTATCTTGATGAGTGGATTTTTCATGTCAGCTGGTAATCTATTAAAAAAATTTATAGCCATTGGGTAACAACTTTTAGAGTACATTTCAGTTCTAATGGTATCAAAATGTATAAGTTTGTCGGGGTACCTTGTGTTAAAATCAGATATTTCACTAAATTTTGTAAACAGACCCGGGTTTAGTTTTACCAGTACACAGATTTCGTATATGTATATACTTGGCAGGGTCAAAATTTTTAGATCCTTAAACAGTGGTCTGCAAGACGTCAAAGGAGGTACTCCGCAGATGGCGCGGATGCATTGTTTTTGTGCAATAAATAATTTCATAAAGTGAACCGAGTTGCCCCAAACTGTTATCCCATATCTTAGGATTGATGCTACGTACCCATAGTAGGCCTTTAATGCTACTTTTTGGTTCACCGTCCTACTGAGTCGCCATAGAGCATATACAAATTTATTAACTCTTTTACATGCATTATCAATATGAGATTCCCAAGACATTCTGTTGTCAAGAATTATCCCCAGAAATGTAATTTTATCTTCTGAAAATATAATGTCATTTTTATATGATATTTTAAGGGTTAGTTGTGGTTTAGCTCTATTATAAAATGTCATATATTTGGTCTTCTTTAAATTGACTTGAAGCTTGTTTATTTCCAACCAGTTTATTACATCCTCAATTGCGTTATTAATATTGATATTAAGAGTCTGCTTTTGCTGTGATGGTACTATCAGGGAAAGATCGTCTGCATATAGAACGCTTTTGTATCTTACTGAGTTAGGCAGGTCGTTTATGTATATCAGAAATAACAAAGGTCCTAATATACTGCCCTGAGGTAATCCTATATTATTAACTTTGCATTCTATGAAGAATAAGCAGCGAGGTGCACTGCTTATCTCAGCAGAGCGCGCCACCAGCGCGGAACTCAATGACGCGGCACGCGCAAGTTATCGACGCTTCAACGAATTAGTTCTAAAAAAAAGTAATAGATGGCGCGCAAGCTAAATTACCATTTTTTTATTACATTTATTTATCATTAGAGGGGAATAAATTTATTATTAATTAAATACATTTAGGGACTACAGGGTATGCAGAGCTTATTTGCTTGTATGGAGTGCACGCCACTGTCTTCAATATAATTAAAGAAATGCGTATTTTTAGAGTTTTTAGTTTCATTCCTTAAAGGGGTAAAAAGACTGTAAAAGTTTGTATGGGAAATTAATTGTTTCGCATTCGGAAGTCGGAGGTCGGAAGTCAGGAGGCGGAAGTTGGAAGTCGGAGGTCGGAAGTCGGAAGTCAGGAGTCGAAAGTTGGAAGTCCGACCTACGACTTCCCACTTCCGACTTCCGACTTCCAACTTCTGACTTCCGACTTGACTTCCAACTTCCAACTTCCGACTTCCGACTTCCAACTTCCGACTTCCGACTCTCGACTTTCGACCTGCAACTTCCGACTTCCGACCTACGACTTCCGACTTCCTACTTCCGACTTCTAACTTCCAACTTCCGACTTCAAACTTCTGACTTCCGACTTCTTACTTCCGACTTCCGACTTCCGTCTTCCGACTTCCAAATTACGACTTCCGACTTCAGACCTCTTACTTCCGACTTCCAAGTTGCGACTTCCGACTCTCGACTTTCGACTTTCGACCTCCAACTCCCGACTTTCGACCTCCGACTTCCGACTTTCGACTTCCAACCTCCAACCTCCAACTCCCGACTTTCGACCTCCGACTTCCGACTTTCGACTTCCAACCTCCGACTTCCGACTTGGGACTTTCGACCTCTGACCTCTTACCTCGGAGGTAAGAGACTCCGACTTCCGACTTCCAACTCCTGATATCCGTCTTCGGAGTTCGGACTTCTGACTTCCAACCTCCGACTTCTGACTTCGGATTTCAGACTTCCGACTTCCGACCTCCGACTTCCGACTTGGTATTTTCGACCTCGGATCTCTGACTTTAGACTTCCGACTTCCAACTCCCGATTTCCGACTTCGGACTTCCGACTTCGGACTTCTGACTTCCGACTTCCGTTGTACTTGTTCGCTATAGTGGGCGATGATATTTTAAAGAAGTTAATGCAACTGCTTCATTAGTCTAGCAAAGATTAACAGGGTTTTTAGGAAATTATAATATTATATTTAAATAGTGGCAGAATACTATTATGTACCAGACAACTTTCATAATTGATCACTACGGCGTAGTAATACAATATTATGATCGCCTGTGTTGGAGACGGAGTGTGATAACATTTGCATTGGAGTTTCTTGACAATGTCTGTCTGACCTGCCTAGGTAAACCTATTTTGTCAGCGGCAATCAAATCACAACATAGATGACTTAAGCTTTAATCTTTTGGTTAGGCTCTATCAACCGACTTCAAAAAGGAGGAGGTTCTCAATTCGTCTGTATGTTGTTTTCTTTCTGTAAAATTCAAGTTCAAATGTTTTTATTTCCAATAAGCTTTTACTTTTATGCGTTTATGAAACATTATTGACTCTAGTTGCACGGTTCATAAAGTTGATATTATGGAGAAGAATCCGGCAAGAAAGTTCATGAACAATTTTAAATGCTGTCGAAAGAATTAAAAAAGCTGATCTAGTCTGGTTAATCTGTTAATCCTGGATTGTGGATTTTCCACTACAAAACGAATTAGGCAGAATTTAGATAAGGTACCGTTTGGGAATACCCACTATAATACGTAAGATTTAATTACTAGGATTAAATAGATTTTCTTTGGTGGATTTTAAAGATTTACAAAAAATCATGGCGTCCTCTGTTATCTATTTATTAGTATAATTCCTTAGTATAAATACAAACTGAGTATCATCCAATATAATGAAGTATTGAATTTATCCCTCCGTATAGGTAGCAATTTAAAAGCAAACCTTCTTCAGACCTTCTTTCAGCAGTGTACCTCGCTTGGCTGATGATGATATACTGTAATTGACGAGATTGTGGGCGATGCGCTCGCACTTTGTAATTTGTCGTTCTTTTGAAAAATAAAGATGGATAGAAGAAGATAAGAAAAACGCTAAAAAGGTATATCCGGTTTGGCAATTTATGTGAACAAGAAAACAAAGAATCTACAATTCCTACTTCCCTACTAATATTATAAATGCGAAAGTAACTCTGTCTGTCTGTCTGTTACGCTTTCACGCCTAAACCACTCAACCAATTTTGATGAAATTTGGTACTGGGATAGACTAAAGCTTGATAAGGGCATAGGCTACCTTTTATTGCAATAATAGTTTTGAAGGGGTTGAAATAGGGGGTGAAAGTTGTATGGGAGTTCGTCATTTTTCAAGATCAAACCATGAAACTTTATATTAAGGCACTTGATAAGAAATAAATAAATATTTGTTCTAGCGTTTTTTAAAATTTCGACCTGTGTGGGGATGAAATAGGGGATGAAAGTTCGTTTAGTCAAACAAAGTCACGGTTTCAAGTTTAACCCCGGAACCGATTTTGATGAAATTTGGAACAAAAATAAACTAGACCTTGGGAAAGTATATAAGCTACGTTTTGTTGTAAAAAAGGGGTTGTAATAAGGGATGATAAATTGTATGGGAGTTTGTCATTGTTGAAGATAAACGCTGAAACTATGTGTTTAGGCACCTGATAAGAAATAAATAAATATTTGATATGGGGTTTTTGAAATCAAACTGTGTGGGGATGAAATAGGGGATGACAGTCCGTTTGGATTTTGATTAAATTTGGTACAAAAATAGACTAGACCTTGGGAAATGATATAAGCTGCGTTTATATTTCGGTAAATAAGTAATAAAGTTGGGCTTCTTTTGTGGTCTACCCGAGCAAAGAAGCGGACGGAAAGATATGTAAAGATAATTTGCAATTTCCCGCCAGAATTGGAAAAAACTAAACAGTCAAAACCGTGTTGTCCACGCGGGCGGAGCTGCGGGTGGAAAGCTATAATATCATAAATGCGAAAGTAAATCTGTTTATTTGTTACGTTTTTACGCCTAAGCTGACACACAGAATAAAGTACTTTCGGATTTTAATATGAAAATTGAGATTTTTAATATGAGTTTCAAATAATTGAGAATATTTCAACTGTTTCCCGCAGTTTCACTGGCGTTCTAACAGGACTATGTACTAATATTTAATAAAGTTAATTTAAGAAAATAGGCTAAAGGTAAAAAAATATTGGCAAGGAGATAGATTAGATAGGATTTGCAAGAGGAATTCCTCCGATTACTCAAGATGGATTAAGTTTTGATTGACCAACTGCTTGCATCTAGATCAGCTACTCGCAAACTAATTTGCAGATGAATATTCAAAGATTATAGAAACAACGTTCATCATTATTACCCAAAATTCGTCCACTATTAGATGTAGGCCTCTCCTAGTGATCGCCACAGAAACCGATGTTTTGATTTCCACATCCAGTCGCTGCCAGCGGCCTTCCGCATATCGTCACTCTACCTGGTCTGCAGGCGTCCTACCCTACCTAGACGTGGTCTCTACTCAAGAACTCGTTTGCTCCAACGTTTGTTAGTTCTCCAACAGATGTGGCTGGCTGGGCTTTTGCCGCTTGCGAATCTCTTAAGCTATGTTCAAAAGAAACGTTCAGGACGCTTTAATTCCAAAAATAAATAGTAAATCCGATGTCCCGATAAAAGTAATCAGCACATGATTTTTATTGTTTACCAATCAAATCGAAGGGAGATTAGATGTGATTTATTGAATTAATGGTATATAAGTGCAGAACTATATCTATTTTATAACATATGTAATAATATATAGTAGTTCATAATGCGTGGTTTAGTGGTATTCGCTTTGGCGCTGGTGGCCTCGGCATCGGCAAATTTGGTGGACATCCAGACTGGGTACCACGAAGCCGTCGGGATTCCTGCTGCGAAGAGGATCAAGGAAAATGAGGAAAAAGTCATCTCAGAATCAGCTCTAGATGAAAGGATCGTGGGTGGAGCAGTCGCTCCCTCTAACGCACATCCTTACTTTGTAAGTACTGTTTTTAAAAAATGTACAAAAAAGCATGCGGCTGCCTGCCGAGGCAGCAACAGTCGCCCATACCTAGATGCGAGACGCCAGGAACACTAGTAGTGTCAATAGCGCCTTGTCATCTTGATACCTGTTAGCAACATTAGACACCCTATTAACCGGACTACAATAATATTAGTTAGAACTAATGTTAAGCGATAATTCGCTTAGCGAAAGATTCAGCAGAACTCTTCATTAGGTCGTTTTTTTTTTATGAATTTTAAACATAGGATAATAATTTCATCGTGTAGAAAAAGCTGATGCCCGATGAATAAATTCAAATATGGAACAGAATGATACTGCCGAGTAATTCATTTAGGACTCATACGGAGTTGATGAAACGCGGCTTTAACGTATTTTAGAATGGAAACTAATACCATTACTGAAAAAGATATGTAATTAGTGATGTACCGCCATGCGTGCCATAATAAAGGTATAGCCTATCCTTGCAATCTATGAAAACTGACAAAATAATAGCTATAAATACCACTTACTTAGGTAAGAGGAGTTAGTGACAATTATTTATCTCAATAAAATGAAACCTTACGAATAATCTTATACCTACTATAGAACTCCAAACTAGCATCCCTAACATTAATACTTTTAAATTATGGTCTTGGTGTAGGAAGGGTTTCCATTAGAGAATTAAAAGGGTAACATTTTCATACAAACATTTTGATCCCAATTTGATTTGTTTCCTCTCTAGTTAGGCTGAGAGACAGGGGGATGTAAGTATTTCTAACTAGAAAAAAGTAATAGGTAGATTACGATTTTGTTCTGTCTATCCCGTCCGTATATCTACTATTTTCATGGTATTCTATTCATTTATTTATCTCAATCTCATAAGTCTAGTGGTCGCGCGGCTGCTGCGTTAGAGGTCCTGGGTTGGATTTCCAGGTCACAAAGTGTTATTGGGGTTTTGTATGAAATTCTCAGTAGCATCTTGGAGTTTAGATTTATGCCCAAGTTAATGGCAATAAGCTCGCCCCCTATTATATAGGACCTATATATACCGGCGAACTGTGGGGTGCTTAGCGAATCGGGGAATACAGGCGTGAATGTATGTTACGTTATTTTTTTCAATGCATCTTTTCTCCCTAGGCTGGCCTCCTGATCAGTTTGCTCGGTGTATCTGGTAACTCAGTATGCGGTTCCTCGCTCCTGAGTGGAAACCGGATGGTGACCGCCGCTCACTGCTGGTTCGACGGCTGGAACCAGGCGTGGCAGTTCGAGGCCATCCTTGGCTCCAACTACCTGTTCTTCGGAGGCACTCGCATCGCTACTACAAGTGTTGTCATGCACCCGCAGTATACACCTCACAACCTTAACAACGATATTGCCATGATTTACCTGCCTACTAGTGTTTGGTTCACCAGTGAGTAATCTGTAGTTTGCATTAGGTTCATGTACTTAAGAGCTATCATTTTGTTGCGAATAACAGCTTTACCATATCATAGTTGATAGGATCGGAGTTGCGAAAAACAGCCCGCAATAGCAAATCATAGTTTACGTAGTTGCGGATAATAGCCTGCAATACCAACTCATAGTTTACGGAATTGCGGATGACAGCCCACCATACCATATCTTACTTTACGGAGTTACAGATAACATTCCATATCATCACTATTGGGCACATGCAATCAGCGCTAATCTACGAGTGGTCATTGTCACTGACACTTGTTGTGTAGACTATATAGTTCCAACCGACAACAGTTTTAGTACCCATTTTTTTAAAGTATTTATTTACTTGTACAGTCACATCACACATCAGTTTATACAAAACTGTCAAATTTCTCCAAATGATTTTAAACCTTAAAATTTTGGTGATTAAGTCAAAATCAACTGAGAAAATTTGACATTTCGTGGTAAATTGATGTGCCGTAGACTGTCGTAGAATGACCGTACTCATTCTTGCCACCTACAGTCAAGTATTTTTGTATATTTTCAGACTCTATCCAGCCTATCAACATCCCTACCTCTACTGATCTGTGGAACTCTTTCGTCGGTAACTGGGCCGTTGCCGCTGGATTTGGCAGGACTAGCGACCGTAAGTTACTATATCATCTATAACCCGTGCCTTGCCTATGAGGGATAAGGTTGCGTTCCGTAAGGGAAGGGAAAAATCCAACAGAAACAAATTTAGCCTATTTGGTGGATTATTACTCGCGCACCGCTCAGCTTCCTAGCATAACTCTATGTCATTAAAATAAAATTACACTTGATAATCCATTTGGTTACCTATAGAGCTACGTGAGTACTTGTGTACCTTAGTTTACGCACGTGTAATCCTGTTGTAAATGTTTTAAGTTTACGTGTTTTATGTTTATTTTTCCTCAAAAGACACAAAACACATGTCTAAAAAAATACACTTAGCTCTTTGGTCATGGTTTTTTGTGTCTTACTTAACTCAAATCCTCGTAACAAATTCATAGTGATTCGAATGAATCCATATTCCGCAGAACAAGCGGGTGCGTCCACAATAGTGAGCCACGTGAACTTGCAAGTGATCAGCGTGCCGCAGTGTCAAGCGGTGTTTGGCTCTAATTTCGTGGTCTCCAGCACGATCTGTACCAGCGGTGTCGGAGGCGTCGGCATCTGCGGAGGTGACTCCGGCGGTCCTCTAGTCCGCAACCACAACGGGCAACCTACTCTGGTAAGTTTGTTATATATGCTTGTCTCAAATATCTAGAGCCTTATTCCAAAAAGCTTAGCAAGCCTCTCCCCCTGTCTTCTATGGAAAAGTGACACATTACCACAAATAATTATAATATATCCACTTCAGCTTTGGAATAAGGGTGCACATATAAATATTTACATATATCTGGAAATGTAAACTGTTAGAAATTATCTAAACAACTAAGAATTTCTTTAGCTAAGCCAGTTTTAAGCTTCTTATGGACAGTGTATTTATAAGTATTATAATTTATATTAATACTTATATATTAAATATCATTGATGTCAATTAAATACAGCTTGTATAGTGAATGGCTTGTAATAATGCATTAAGTAATATAAATATATTTTCGTTTCTAGATCGGTATCAGTTCTTTCGTGGCTCAAAACGCTTGTCAGCAAGGTTTCCCTTCGGCGTTTGCTCGTGTCACCAGCTTCTCCAGTTTCATCACCCAACACATGTAAACACACTGACTATGAACGAAATAAATTTTGATTTTTTATACTTACATTGTTTTTTATTCGTAATTTCCCATGCACGGTAGTAGTGTTAGGTTTAAAACTGAAGTTCCTACAGTTCTCGTATCTGTCTTTATCTTTTCTGTCACGCTTGTAATTGTAATGAGGTTTGATTTTATTTAAGTACTAGCAGGCTAATTCAGCAACGCCCGTAACGATCCCCGTTTTACAAAACAATCGATTTTGCAATATTACTGTAATATAGCATTTGAAGGGTTAAGAACATAGTTGCAAGTTAGGAGGCCCCAGCTTGTATTAAGGTATAACAATCCTGTAATATGGGTAACTTGAAAACAATTTATACGTATTGTTTGAATATTTTGATTTACTTATATAAAATGATTTGGGATGTAGTACTGATTTTTAAATTATTATTACAATTAAAGTCACTAAATGAAAGTGGCTAACCTACTTTTCTTATAATTCAATTCCCTTTTTGTTATGCTCAAGCGCCCCTGGGTGGCCTAAGATGACCCTGTCGGTGCACTGAAGATTGTCTAGGATGGTCCCTGAAATTGTTTTCCTGCCATAGGTCACCATAGGTACATTATCTATTTAGTAAGCCTATGTCGATAAAAGGGACGGTGTAACTATTCTAACACTTAACGTGCAAATTTGTTAATTTATTTATCAAATATTATTATTCGTTTTATCAATGAATAATTAATTATTATAATCATTCTAATCATGTTTATGGAAGCAACTGATTTAGTATCTAAGTCTCATGACGCGAATCGTCCTATCATACCGTACAAACGTGAATGATATCGATATTTGGTGACCACGGAAATCAGCTGTTGTATTTATTTATGTATAAAATTATTCCCAAATGAGTGATTTCAGTCGTTAGTTTATGATATTTATTGATTAAGGGGTCAATACCCTGTAAAATATATGTAGAAAACATCTGGAATGCTTTGTATACTGAGATCTCGGTAGTTAAAACGCCCAGTACAGGAAGCGGGGATAAAATAGATAATAGTACATATAGACATCACTTTTTTTTCTTTTACTAAACTTGTAACGTTAGACAGTGCTGACATACATACGGTATCTCCAAAGGGTTAGCAGAGGTGAACTAGTGTAGTAATGTAACCCACACAAGGTATGTTTAGGTCCCATGCAATAGGGAGCGAGTCTATTGCCATTACCCGGGCGCAATTACATACATAAAACTCAATAACATTTTTTGACCTAGGACGAACCCAGGACCTCTAGCGTAGCAGTCGCTTCGGACTCTAGACTAATGAGGCAGTCAATTGCTTAGGAAATAATAGCAGAATAAATACCATACCATAACATTATTATCGTAATATTAGTAACTGTAGGCATATTATACGTATTATTGTCATGCTGTTTTTATCAAGATAATGATTATGATTGATCGTCATAACTAGGTAATTACAAAGAATAATTTGATTTAGAAGGTACGTATCTACTTATTAATCAAGTATCATCTACTTAACGCTGGATTGATAGATAAGACTACTGCAAAATAATAACATACGTACCATCACGTCTGTATTCTCCGAAAGGTTAGACAGAAGTGTTCTTAATGTACACCCACAGTTCGCCCATCTATTTAGGTCCCATGTATTATAGGGTGAGCTGAATAGGCTCCTATTACCATTTACCGGGCAGTAGGTACCTATATTCAAACTCCGAGCTCGCTACTGGGAATTTCATAAAAAAAAACTCAATAACACGTAACTAAAATAGTATTAAAGATTCAAAATAACCTGGTCAAACTTTTTCTAGCACAGTATCCGTAGGACTACCTATTTCAAAAAAAGCGTAACAGGTTTAATGGATGCTGAAGATTTTCCGTCGGATTTATAAAATAGAAGAAGATAGAAGAAAAAGAATAGTTTTATTCCAATCCCGTGGGAATTTTCCAAAATAACGTTATAAATTATACAACCTATATTATAAACAGTAATACTGTAAAGTTTCATCAAAATCCATTCAGTCGTTTTTGCGTGAAAGAGTAAAAAAACATTCATCCATCCATCCTCACAAACTTTCACATTTATAATATTAGTAGGAGTAGGAGGTACCAACCCTGAAATCATGAAAAGAAAGTCAGAATTTTCATAGAAAAGTGTTCTTCGACAAAAAGAAATACTTACAGCAATTTTTTAGGGTTTCGTAGCCAAATGCTGAAAAAACGGAACCCTTATTGATTCGTCATGTCTGACTGTCTGTCCGTCCGTATGTCACAGCCACTTTTTTCCGAAACTATAAGAACTATGCTGTTAAAACAGAAACGGTTTGATTTCCACACAAAAAAAGAAAAAAACCACAAATTTTGTGGGTTACTTAGAACTGAAACTCAAAAATTTCATACGTGTTGAGTATCTATGGATAGGCCTTCAAAAATGATATTGTAGTTTCTAATATATTTTTTTTCTAAACTAAATAGTTTCCGCGAGAGATACTTCCAAAGTGGTAAAATGGGGACACATTTTACCCCCCCCCCCCCTGTAACCTCTAAAATAAGAGAATGATAAAACTAAAAAAAATATATGATGTACATTATCATGTAAACTTCCACCGAAAATTGGTTTGAACGAGATCTAGTAAGTAGTTTTTTTTAATACGTCTTATGACGTAACGGTACGGAACCCTCCGTGCGCGAGTCCGACTCGCACTTGGCCGCTTTTTTAAAGTTTCACAGTAGAAATTGATCAAAATAATCAGTACAAACAAACAAACAAACTTTTGACCGTGAGACGTCTATAAGTCATGGTGTTTATTTATTCTTGTCGGGTTCAATATATATATTATTTTATTTAAAAAATCTTACTAAGCAATTTGGGTCGGTCGCACATTACCAGTAATCTTGATAACTCCTCGTACTAAGCTACATGCTTGTATTACGAATGGATTCATGCCGGTAGTGCAATGGGCGAGTTTCGAACCGGCAACCACAATGATCGCAAGTCCGACGCCCTAGCCACTAGGCTACGTCTGCTTCAAATTGTATTACTAAACGAACAAACATTTTACAAAAATTAAAGCTTCATATGGTTTACTGGACTTAAATTTAAAAACCAAAATGTCATTCAAGCTCCTTTATTTCGACCAGGTACTTACAATGCTTTCACAGACTATAATTAGTCTCTTAACTTCATAAGCCAGTCAGGTAGACACACATAGTTATTATTAATAGCCAACAAATATTTTATAGCGCTCTTGCCGTTAACATTTTACTCCACACAATTATTAACCCTTTAACCGCCCACGTAGGAAATTTTCGTATTATTGGTATCCGACAAAAAACTTTGTAAAGTTTTTTTTTGTGGGATATATGTAACGTGGGCAGTGAAAAGTTTAAAATACGTCACAATACGATCGCCAGTAAAATACATCGAGAAAATGTATTTTTTTTTAGAAAAAAGTTTGTTACCTACCTATTGTTGGTATTTGCAGTAATTTTAAGGAGAAATATAATAGTATTTTCACCTATAAAGAACTATTGCAATGTGACGTCATGTTATTTTTTAAATATTCACTGATCCCATTGGGTACCTTGTCCATTCTTTTCAATCAAAATTTTATTATGCACAACAAGTAGGTGATTTCACTAATCTTAATTCAGATGTGCGACAAAAGCATTCGCCATAAATAATTTTGCAGACATACAATAAAATGTATTTAAAATTACAACAATAGTTATTTTACATACTCAATATCATGCAATTATTACACTTTAAT
Organism: Subacronicta megacephala; assembly: GCA_958496365.1. Classification (NCBI taxonomy): domain Eukaryota; kingdom Metazoa; phylum Arthropoda; class Insecta; order Lepidoptera; family Noctuidae; genus Subacronicta; species Subacronicta megacephala. Next base: position 5,037,668 of record OY292525.1, read on the forward strand.
GAACATTCAAGCTCCTGCCATCGTGTTTAAAAGTAATAACGAGTTTATGACTACTAATGTTGGGACTAGAGATACAATTTAAATCTAACAATGTTTATAGGTACTCACGGCTACACATCTAAGTATACATAACCAGTATAGAGTGACCTCACGTTGTACGGAATACCTATACAATGCGAGGTCTGTGTATAACATACCATCACGCCTGTATTCCCCGAAGGGTAAGGCAGAGGTGTACTCATGTACATCCACATTATGCCGGTCTGTTTACGTCCCATGTAATAGGGAGCCATTTGCCATTAACCGGGCACAAATCCAGACTCCAAACTGCTTCTGAGAATTTCATAGAAAAACTCAATAACACTGCTCGACCTGGGGATCGAACCCACGACCTCTAGCGTAGCAGACGCGCTTAGGACTACTAGACTAATGAGGCAGTCAGTCTATACTGGATCAGTATAGCTCGGTGTGTAACTGTGTGCACAGTGGGTTATAGCTGTTACCTGACCCACTTAGACGCCATCGGGCCACCTAGGGTGGGTCAGGTAACAGCTACAACCCACTGTACGTCTACTTACAATTTTCATGATTAATGGAATTACCACATATTAAAATTAGCTGGTTTATTTCGGGCACACTATAACACTAAGCTAAAAATTACACTGTAAAATAAAATATAACAGAATTCGATGTTGCTAATAATAAAAATGAGAAGTTACGGTCACTATTTAAAATTATAATAGTTAAGCTACACATTCTAGAAGCTGATATTTAAACACTATTTACAAGCCTCATCTGATACCTACCTACATATCTTAATTAAGTTTAGCTAGACGTTTAATTTGAGAGGACAATTCCACTTTTCAATATAGATAATATTTTTAAAATATTTACAAGAATTCACATTCTGCCCGACAATCGATGAAATATGACAATAGGTACGCAAGGCTACACATCAAGCTATACCATACCAGTTTACGTTGACCTCTTATCGTATGGAAAGCCTATACAATGCGAGATCAGCTTAAACTGGAAATGTATAGGTTGACCTGTAGCCATGTGTACACTTCTAAAATAAATATAAAAATCTGATGTATGAGAGATAATTAATATAACAAATATTTACGTAAACCTTAAAATGAAGCAATTAATTAAACTATTTTAATGATATCACAGTTCATTTATGCAAATAAAGATATAGTTGAATATATATTTAACACTAGGAGTTAATCACCAAAAGAATTGTTGTTATGGCGATGACTTGAACATTTCAACAGAACAACAACATTTTTGTTTGCATATATATGTATATTATTAATGTAACGTAACATTGCAAATCATATTAATTAGGATTACAATTGTCTTGTTAGATGTGTTTTCTATATTTTAATTAATGCATATATATTATACAAGATGATTAATTTTTATTATTATTTTTTATTAACTTTTTACTCTATTTGAAAGGTGAATTTAGATAGTTTTATAAAGGTGCTGTAGCATAGTAATTCTGAGTAACAATAATCTATAATTGAGACTCATAAAATTTAATTTTGTGATCACGCGATTACTTAGTATCGATCGAGCAAGAATGTGGTTGCACCTTTATTTGACCCATCTATATATTTAAGTGCCATCAATAATATGTATTTTATTAAATGTATTAAAAAAAAAATAAAAAAACTATGTTGAAAATGATATGGGCTACCTGTTGCATGTGTACACACAGGCACACATCAAGGAATTAATTTCAAGTATACGCTGATCTCTCATTGTACGGACCGTCTTTACGATGCGAGGTCAGGTTTATATGGAAATGTATAGTAAGATGTGTTATAGTGTGTACAGTGCAAATGTTGAAATGTTGAATGTGTTCAGCGATTAAAATCTAACAAAAATGTTGTGAAATATTTTAAGAGAGAAATTAATTCTCTAATTTTAGCACAACAATTCATCAAGTAATTGATGATTACATAACTTGTATTTTTTATTGACCTGATATATAAAATATGTTTATAATAGTTACAGTAATTTAATTTAAAGGAACAGGTTTTTTTATTGACCTCTTAAAATAATTCATACTATTTTTGTTAGATGTTTTGTTTTCAATTGGCTAGAATTGTGTGTGGATTTAAGTTGGACACAGTACTTTCAGGATGTAGTCTGTTAATAGCGTCGGCACGGTCGGGCTGTCCTCGTTGATCGCCTTGAGTACTGAAACACAACAAAAAATTGAATAATAAAGCATTAATGCTTTGCTATACTGTGTAGCAATATTAATGAATGAAAATATTAGGATATTGGAGTCGAAAATAGAAGGTACTTAGGTTTAAACAACAATGATAATATTTTTTGTCTATCTTACAACAGAACTGTCTAGAAAATAATATTTTTTTAGATAAATATTTGCAAAATAGACAATAATATTTGTGTATTCACTAGTTATATAATTTAATTCAGCTAATATTTAACAATTTCATGAAATAAGTGTGGTTGTAGTTACGTAATCATAATTGATGAAACTTACTCTTAATGAGCACTTGAAGTGACTGGTTGTCCGGGGGTCCGTTGTCTAGGTGGAAAGGTATTACTGTAGTCAAGTACTGAAAAAAAAAAACATACCATTATTATGTATGTATAATTGTATTGGTACATCTCCCTCTCTCGTACTGTACTGTGCTGTGCCCATCAGGGTCCATAATTGATCCTTAGTTTTAAGCTTACCATCTGTTTTAATTTGTATGTATGTTATGGAATGCAATAAAGAATTGAATTGAATTGAATTGAATCAAATCTGTATTGCTAAGGGTTAGGAAAATTATGTCACAAATCTCTGTATTATAGAAGTTTACTGTACACCCACAGTTTGCAGGAATGTTTAGGTCCGATGTTAAAGGGGGTGTGCCCATTAACTGGACACAAATATCCACGCTACTGATTTGGTAATCGAACCCAGTAGCTCCAGCGTAGCATTTGTGCATAGGTCCACTAGACTAATGAGGCAGTAATCAATTATTTATACCCACCTATTTTTTTTGTTTTATTCGAAAAGACAACGTTTTGAATTGCACGCCTATTCCGGTATACAAGTTTTTTTTAGAATAACAAGAACATTCACAAATATATGAATTTTCTAATGAAAGAAAATTTCTAGTGAAAGAAAAATTCGATCTTCGGCAAGGTTTGAACCTGCGTCTCTCTGGTTTTTTTCTTCATTAGAAAATTCATATCTTGTGAACATTTCGCATTATTTAATGCTAAAATATAATAAAAAATAAGCAGTTAAAACAAGAACATCTTGATCAGTAACAATATATTTTTCTATAATGTAGGTAGGTAAATATTAGATAATCTCCCCTCCCTTTACAAACAAATCTCAACAGCTCACCTTGTAGGTACATGATTTCGGTATCAGTATTTGCTCTAGTGTGGATACAACCTTAACGATGTCATAAACATGAATGAATATTTTTTAAACAGAGTGAACAGTTTTGTCACGACAAAAGGTCACGAATAATTGATTCATTTTAAATTGTTAGCGTATCACGGACGAGAGTTTTCACAATCCGTCAAAGAAGACTTTCACTATAGTAAAACTTACAATTGAATTTGAATTTAACCCAGCGTACTTCGTTTAAGATACATACTATAGGTATTCCCAAAGTTAATCAAATTTCTAATTTGGATATTCAAATAAGAGAGAATTTAAGATGATGATTCTATGTTTAAGATGACAGGAGATTTAGGGCCTGTTTCACCACCTCCAGATAAGTACTATCTACCAGATACATTCAAAATTGGGACAGAATTTGTATGTATTTAACTGTCAGATAATTTATCAGACAGAACTTCTTAAGAACTTTTCAGAAGGCTGTAAAACAGGCCCTTAAAGGTCATTTTAAATTTTCATTGTGGTCACTCAAAAATAAACTTAAAACCCAATTTGAGAAGACCTTTGAATGCCGGCAGTTTCACGACGTACCTACAATTCTTTTGAAAGTGAGCGTCTGAAGTTGTCCAAAGTTGATTTGAAATTATCCTTTTTATAAATTTGGACAAAATCTAAACCTATATCTGAACACGCAAAATAATTTCTTCTAGTATTTAAATGATTTTTTAGTAAAAAAAACCTTACCTTAGGCTCAGAATGTCCATTGTTCAAATTAGGCGACTTGGGCGGCTGCGGTCTCTTCTTCTTCTCAATGTGGTACTGGCGCCGCTTATTCTGAACAGCCAGTAGCAGCGATATGAACGTGTTCTTAAGTTCCTTCTCGTATTCGAGTTCGTCGCGGAGAGCCAACTCGGCGATGAGAGTCTCGGAGAACTCTCGGATCAGGACTTCTAACTCCATGAATATCTCATTCAGCTGAGCCAGCGAGTATGTGCGCAGTTCTGGAATGACAAATTGTTCATTATTTATTATTCGATGACGCGTTGTAATGCAAAACCCTAAAGCGTTACAGCCTGCCTCATTATTAGTCTAGGAGTTCTAAGCGAGACTGCTATGGGGTCAGGGCCGTCTTAAACTAGGCTGGGGCCCTTGGGCACACAAGAATTTGGGGCCCTTTTGGAAAGTAAAGAAAGCTAATTATAATAATATTTTTTTACTAAGTATGACCATTTATTACCTATAATGGTAATCAAATACTGTATTATATGATATGTCAGTAATGATATTAGAATGCTGCTGGTTTTTTGGTTACGATTACGATAACGGTTTCTCGGGATTTCTGTTTAGCAATATCTTCTGAACACCAGAGTACTTTCCAGACATATTTGATGCATTGTCGTAGCTCTGCCCACGACAGTCTTTTATAGGAATATCAAGGCTTTCAAAAAAGTTTAAAAGGGTATCTGCTATATATTGCGCAGTATGTTCATCCATATGCAAAAATTGCAAAAATCTCTCTGAGTATAGGCTGTCCGTCTTTTACGTATCTAACTATGAAAGTCAGTTGGTCAACGTGGGACAGATCTGGCGTAGAATCTACGCTAATAGAGTAGTAAGTACTTTGCTGATTTATGTTCTTTGACAATGGTTTTCAAAACTTGCTGTCCCATTAAATCAATAAATTCATTACAAATATTTGCCGATAAATATGATAAACTTCCTTCTCCACGATTTCCGCAGTCTTGTATGTGATCAGCAAGAAAAGGATCAATTTCACTAATCAGTTCTAAGCATCCCAAATAATTTCCATTATTTTGCGATCCTAATGTCTCATTATCACCACGAAAAGCAAGACCTCTTGAAGCCAAAAATTTCACTACTACAACAATCCTCCTAAGCACTTTCTTCCAATACTTAATTTCTGTATTATATTGGGACAGCATCTTGGTATCAATTCGTCCAGTAGTTTTCATTCTTGCAACATAATTCATCATAATTTCCCTGTGCTGTAAAAACTGTTCACATGCTCTATCAATAAGTTACTTATATGCATCCAATCTTTATATCCATTATGAGAACTTAAATTATGTACAATACCAGTAGTGGTATTAAATAGACGGTAGCAATAACAGTATACAGGTTTCTTTGCTGGTGAATAAAGGAGCCTTTTTCTTTCTAAAGACTCACCATTCGTCAATTTACGAATAAAAATATTTTTAGTCAAGCTTTCGTTTTACCATTTGAATCTGGAAATCTTGTAAAAGTTTCGGAGAAGTCACTATTTATATTTTGGAAAAACTATGGCCCTTTTCGAATCCAAATATCACGGACTTCTTCCGGTAAAATGTCGTCACAGTAAATACCAGGGTCAGAAGACACAGATACATTCAGAAACAAAATAACGCCGCTCACTCCTATCAGACTGAAAGTTTAATACAACATTCGGGGATTCCCCCAACCATAGATAATGTCGACATTTATGTTAGGCCTTGTTTAGACGTATGGAGGGTAGAATATAAGGAGGACCATCTCAGTGTATTAAAAAGTGTCCATTGAAAGGGAGCAACTTAAGGTGGCGCTGTAGTAGCAAGTGTAAGAATTTTTTTAAAGTATTTATTTTTATTTCAGGAGTTTCATAGGTTATTATTTACTAAATTACAGTTGGCTACGTAAATAGTTGAGATTTTAAATACTGCATATTTCTTAACTACAGAAGTCAAGAGAAATGTAAAATTTTTCAACTCAGCACACTTCACTCTGCTTATAACTGCTACATTCATATCATTTCCACTTGCTACACTAGCGCTAGTTCGGTGAGTGTTCGAACTATAATTTGCTGTATACAAGTGGACACTTTTTCGACTAATCCCCCATACAAGACGGTCCTCCTTTCTTCTACCCTCCATATTTAGACGGTGCAGCTTGACTTTGGAATCGGAGTTACTGCGTGAGTGATCGCTACATGGTGTACTTAGTAAATTAGGTAGGATGCGTTCGGAAATATTTTTAAATAGTATAGTATATGAATAAAAGGTGCAGTCATCGATATAATGGCGTAGTATATGCCTTCTAAATACCTTCTGATAAGATTACTGATTTCTGAAAAAAGTGTAATGTACCCGACAAAATGTTTTGAGAATAAAAGAAATTGTTGGTCCTTCGGGGCCCCCTGAGAATGGGGGCCCTGGGCACGGGCCCCGTGTGCCCTTATGGTAAAGACGGTATTGTATGGGGTTGATTCCTAGGTCGAGCAAAAGTGTTATTGGGTTTTTCTGTAAAATTCTCAATGGCACTTTGGATTTGCGGTTTGGATAAGGCTATCACTGCTGCATATGTAGTTATCAACGGTAAATTTATTTAGATGTAAAAAAATATTGCCAATGGCTTGTAACATGTAAAGGATTGAAGCGAAAGTTTGCACGGACATACATTGTTGTAATGTATTTAAGTAGGTACTTTCTTTGCTTACGTAATAAACTTGCAAAAGGTTCTACAAAGCAATTATTGTCGAGATCTCATTATTACTATTCAAAAGACAATTATTCCTATACAATCGTTTACTTTTCTACTCGCACAGAATTCATTATTAGATATTGCTCATGTTCATCTTAATATTTTGGAACACGCATTGAACATCAAACTACCTCACATATTCTAGTGGTTTCAACACGGCTGAGTGTGAGGAGTTCGATACGATCAAAATTCACAGTAGAAACTCAGTCTGCATTTGTGTCCGATAATTAGTAACAGTCTCTCCCTCTATTTTCTAGGACCTTATTAACATACCGGAAAACTGTGGGTGTACATTCTTCTAAAGTTTGAGTCAAAACTTTTACTGGTATGTATACTAAATAGAGCTTTATGTCTCAAGTAGTAGAAGTGTTCCGCTGGTATGTCTACATGCCGGCATGATTAGGTCGGCTCGACCAGGGAATTACTACCCTCCCACAGAATATTGTCGTCAAGTAGCAGTGTGTATTTTGTACGGTGAGTGTGGAGCGCCGAAGACCTAATTCCTCCCTCAGTCCCCTTCCTTCTCCTTCCCCTCCCTTTTCTTTATATAGGCTCGGCAACGCTCTGCAACTCCTTTGATTTTGCAGATATCCATGGTTGGCGATGACTACTTATCATCAGGAAGTTGGCCTGCTCGTATGGAGTTATCCGATAAAAAAACGCGACCATCGACCTGCTTTCCTTGCGTTTGTGTGATTTATTTTATTCTGTGTAAATAATTCAAAGAACCCCACTGTGCTCAAGTATTTTTTTTTACAATTAACTGTGGCAAACTAGCAAACGGTCCACCTGATGGTAAGTATTAACTGCCAGTGCCACCCGTAGACTGGCTGTATTTTCTTAGCATTGTCTAAACAATGCGAAGTAAATATGTTACCTATCGTTAGGAAAAGAGAAGGATAGGAGAGAATGTGAAGTACTGCTGAGCTTCATAAAAAATGTTTTTAGATAAATTGCGTGAATTTTCTCATATTTTATTAGTCAATCAATCTTTTATTATTCTATAAATATGATTTATTAGGCATTCCTGTGTTTACTACTGTTCTCATTTCATGAGAGTTAATTTATCTGAAGTTTAAAAGAAAACCTAGATTATGATTAGTTTTGTTAAGCATATTAAGGCTATAAACTATCTTTTTTCTGATTAATGTTGCACAGAAAAAATAAACGTAACATGCGAGATTAAGAAAACAAATTGCGCCAAATTAATCGCGAGCGCAGGGGTGAACGCACTCGGGCGAAAGAATTGGCCATTGCGCCGGGCATCGACTGTGTACTCGATTGTACGCCATATCGAATGTCGACAAATTGAGAGCTTTATTGATCAATTTTATGATTTACTTTCACACTCATTTTTTTGGTAAATTGTTTGACAGTAGGTATCTTTACATTTTTGTATGATGAATTCTCAGAAACGGTTACCTAAACTATTTCTTAATTTGCAATCATTCACGATAAATGTGATTTGCTATTAGGGCATTTTATTCCTTGTCAAACATGTAGGTACCTAAAATAGCTTTCAGTTAAGTTTAGGCTTTTTAGAATCGTGATAGTCTGAAAAGTCTGTAAAGTCATTAACTTCAATGAACTTTCCTATTGCTGTTAGCTGCTTTTAGGGCCGGGTCTACGTCATATTATGAGAGGAAAGAGAGGGTTTAGTCCACGGAGGAGAGAAAAACTCCTCCGTAGTTTAGTCCATCACCTTGGACTAGAGCAGATTATACACGTATTAATAATAAATATGTATGTAGAATAGACAGGTTAATCCTGACAGCCTATAATATGATGATGAGATATAGGCACTATACCACAAGGCTATTGCTTTGTGAGTTGGATATACTGCACACTAAATGTGTTGTATAATAACAGTGGGAATAGGCTATGTAAAATGATTTAAAAACAAATGTACCTGACAATGAAAGTTGCTACTAGTTATAAACTTTTTTTTGTCAAGAAGTTACATAATAGTTGTTATTGTTTGAAACATTCTCACGCTTTAAGTTAAGCTCAACCTGTATTCAGCAATTACTGGTTATGTGACAAAAAGTTACAAATAGCAAAGGAATCAATTATGTCATTAGGTACAGAAAAACATGGCGCGCAAGTCTATATAAAGTGCAATAAAACGCAAACCGGACCGGTTCTTGGAGTGGACTTAATTTACCTCAGACTTTATATTACAAATATTTCGATAAATCCTAAATGCGACATGGTAGGAAAGAATTGTATCGTTGCATGTTTCGGCACGAGAGATGACTCTCTAGTCACCTCTTCTCTCTCATTCTTTCTCGTCTTCGAGATAAGTAGACGAGAAAATTATGGAACGTTATGTACCTAAGCCTAATATCTCCCCTATAAGTGTCAAAAGATTTAATACTATTATATTCCTATACTCCATTTGGTTAGGTACTTAACTAAAGGTAAACAAATCATAAAAAAGGTTCTTTTATAGGGCCATTTTTCATTTTGAAATAAAACGTCACCAAAATAAATTATTCAATAACTCAAAATCACATTCTCCTTTTATACTAGCATATCTTACTACATACTTTGCTTAATATTAAATAGTTACTATTATTCTTAAGCTTGCAAACAATTAATTAAATCAAAATTTATAATTATATGAAAAAGTATTGCAATGTTCCTACTAAAACGAATCTAAATATACAGATATTCAAAACATTTTTCTGCGTAGTAGACTTTAGATAACTCGAAAAAATTGAGAAGTAGTACTGCGAGGAGGCGGAGCGAAATAATTAACCGATATTATACTTAGTCGGGTAACCATGCGACTTAAGTAACAGTTTGTATTTACTTTACTTTCGTTCGTTTTTGTGTTTCTTGTGCCGCAAATGGTGTTAATTTGTTATTATTCTTTTTGTTCGTTGGTTTTATTGATTGTTGGTTGTGTTGTTATTAATTTCACTCCCAATTCATATGATACCATTGTAATAAAAGGTTGAACAGCTCTGAACGTCGCCATTTTTATTGTTTACCTTTAGTTAAGTACCTAACCAAATGGAGTATAGATACAATTTTTAACATAGCAGTTTATATTTCTTGTTAATAAAATAACTAACTACACTAATAATTATCTTAAAAAGTTGTTGAAAAAATTCGGAAGGTTCTAATCAATATTTTATTACTAGCTGTGGCCTGCGGTTTCATTTGAATCCTGAAAGATTTTTCGAGAAAAAAAGTAGCCTATATCCTTCTCGAAGGTCAAAAAAATTTTCAGCGTGAAACCTTAACAAAGAACAAACAGACAGAGACGCTCGCGTATTTATAATATTAGTATGGGTTCTATTAGTTTTAGTAAAAAAACATACAAACATACTCAATCTAATTTAAACAAACTTAATTTGTTATAGTACTCGTATGTATAACGCAAAGGTAAAAATAAAATTGAATGTATTTTAAGAAAACTATTTTTGTAGTTCTAATTAGTGTTCAGTCGGAGTTGACGGATCTATATTTATATGTAAGTATGACATCCTCTCATTAATGTTCCTAGCAGAGATCTACGCGCATGATTCATGTATGGGATGTTTATGTTCAATTAACGAAATTTGCTACGACCTTCCTACGTTTTAAACCATTAACAGGGTGCCTACTGCCATTAAAATCGTGAGAAAATTTTCATTGCGTTACCCAAGTAAATATAAATTTTTACTACCAATAAAATTATTCTCAGCCTCACAAAACATAAAAGTTATCAGTAAGTAAATAGTTTTAGTATTTTACATACTTTTTTCAAGTTCGTTCTGTGAATTTGAGTAGTTATTTAATATTTGTTTCGTTTGTAATTGGAAGGCCGATTGAGGTAATTAAAAATGTAAAAACAGGTAAAATAAAAATAAATTTTACATTGAAATGAGATCGAAATTAGATCCAAAGGTGAATTACAAACATTTGCAATGTAATGATGCTGAGACTACATCAAAACTATATTTTTCTAATATTATTAGCAAAATCAGCCTTGGTTGTCTGTGAAAGTCTAAAATAATTATGATTTTCATTGTTTTCCTTAAACACTGAAGGTTATTTTTTTATGTAACTAATGTAGTGAACTCATGTAGTCCACCTGGTAATAAATGGTAACAGTCTCTGAACATTCACAAAATATTGCAGATGCGTCGCTACATCTAAGGACTTCGATATTATACCGCGTGTGATCGTAATTTCTAATTAATCTCACATACTCAGATCAAATAAAAAGTTCAGATGGTACTTTATGAACAAAGAAGTGAGGCCGGCTAAAACTACGCCTTGCCGTGTACAACACACAATTACACGCACACACGTATACCGGAACTACGCCGTATCTTGTCAGTCGAGCTATCGAGCTATCAAAAGCTCGACTGATAGGATAAGGCGTAGTTAACTAATACATGTGTGCGTGTAATTGTGTGTTGTAAACGGCCAGGCGTAGTTTTAGCCGGCCTCACTTCTTTGTTCGCAAAGTTCCATCTTAACTTTTTATCTGATCTGAGCTCACATACTCTTATAATCTCAGTAAGGGGATGCCTTTAGACGGGTAAGGATTTATCAGTTACGTAACGTAAGCGTGGAGGATTATCAACAATACCCCTCTCAGAATGAGAGACTTGAGGTCAGTATATAGAAAATCACTTCATGATGATAATAAAAACTGTTAAGTAGGTTAACTTACTGTCTTCATAGAGCGGCGCGCTTAACACCTCCTTGCCTTTCTCCAGAGCCTCGTTGTACTCTATGATGTCGCCTTCCGAAGATGGAGTGTCTTGCATCATGTCATCTATTTCTTGAATCACCTGAATTTTATGAAACATGTCTTTGTAGTGTTTTTTTTTAGAAATTTATTATTGTTTATTGTTATATTCTTAGGTACAGTTTGTTCGAAATAACTGTTAGCAGTGATAAATTTTACTAGAAAGAGTCGGTGTATAGACAATTAGGATCGTATATGTTTGGCAATGTTCGTTTATTTTCTTTACTGATTTTGATTTTTATGTATAAAAACACTTATTTAAGCAATTTTACCTGTACAGCAGCGGAACGGCTAACTTCAGATGGGATCGGTTATTTCGAACAAATTGTAATCCTGCTTATGGATAGAATATTTTCAAAGAATTCAAAGATAAGCCCCGAGTCTCTAACAGTTAGAATTTTAATATCCTTATCTGTAATGTTGCAAAGAGACAAGAATGTGAGAAGGAGCAATCATCAAACAGAACTTACTTCATCAGCAGTCTTGACCGGACACTCGTGGTCCTGATGCAGGCCGCCCAGGATGAGAGCGTGCATGTCAAGGTCTGAAGCCACGGCCTCGTCCTCTGAGCTGTGGATCTCGTCGTCAGGTGTCATTGAACTCTGCAGAAGGAAGAAGACGTTAGGGAAGAAAACGTACAACAAGTGCTATTTGTCGAAGGAGGTTCTAAAGAAATTTCGGTCCTCGTGCAATTAATTATTGAAATAGTACTTAGTTGGTATCAGTGGTGATAAGACACTGGTATCATCCCACGGGTGGTCACTGGAAGTATTTAAATTAGAAATAACTATCATGAATTTGTTTTGACGGTTTTGACTTGCTAGCAACAGCATTTCTAGATAAGGTTTTTCAATTCATCCATTCTCAAATTTAAATTGAAGCCCGACGTGCTTGAACAAAATAACAAGTTTAGAATTTCACTATTCTTTTTTTCCATAAAAATAAATCGCACAATAGATCTCAATTACAAACGGATTCGAGTTTCACAAACTGCAATTCAGCTTAATCAAAGACTAGAGCATCTATTGCAGTTTTGATGAGTAATTTAATATAATGAAATAATACAATGTTACATTTTCCCACGAAACAATGAACAATATTAGCTAAGGTGTTTTTATATGAAACAGAGTATATAAAGTTACAGAATACTAGTGAAATTTGTGTATTTATGTAGAATTTGCTACGCTTTTACGTCTTGTATTAAATAGTATAGTGGTCGGAAGTGTGACTGGCGAGCATAATAGTCTTGATTTTCCAGGTTTCCCATCAGGAATATTTTTTGTAGCCGTTAGGATTTGGTCCCAGTTAAGTGCAACAGGCTCGCCCCATTTACATGAAAACTAAAATATCTGAGTGGGTACAGTCAGCAATGAAAGTTGCTGAACACGATGAAATCTTCAAAACGCTTAAACATATTTATTATTCAAAACTTACTGACCCGAGATGTGGTAATTAGTACGTGTTTCTACATACTGGACCATAATTTTTTTCCTAAGTGATTCTATTGAAAAGTATTGGTGCTGTGTTGTTTTCAAAAACTTGGCGGTGTTCAGCAACTTTCGTTGCTGACCGTACCTATACATCTGAACACATCCAGGCTTCGTGTAACCAAAAAAAAATTTTTTATAGCTACATATTAACTGCCCAAGAGAATGAAATTAGTTTATATTTAGGTACCTATAAAGGGTCCAACAGAAACCTCTTTTCTCAACAATCACCACAGAAGTTTAAAAGGTTTAGTAAAAAATCATGTTTTTTGTTATTACCTTTTTCTCATTAAGGTTCAAGGTTGGGATATGCATCTTCCTGGAGAACGATTTGGTCCAGTCAATGGGAAGAATGTTCCCGAAGTTTCCAGTGATTGTCCACCACATTCTGAAAAAAAAAGAAACATCAGTTATGAAAAATGTAAGCACTGTATCTTTATGTAATTTAATGTAAATCCTTTGGAACTTAATGTAAATCTCTATATATCGTTCGTTCTCAAGTCAAAGGCATAGCAAAAGTTACTCAATCAGATCAGATATTAGAACTATATTTTAAAAATACAGTGATAATATCTAAAGCCCAGATGATTTATGAAATAGCTTTGGTGCTCGTGCGTCGGTATAAGATTAAGAAGGTTTCTAAATACCAAGCTTATTATTCCCTGGAATTTGTTACGCTTATAAACTCTTTAATATATCCACGTACCACAATTAAGCTATAAAGAGTTTATAGTCCTCGTTTCATTACTCTAAGATGAAATGGAACTCTCGTGTGAAGATTCACTGTCTTTGTTTATTCAAGTTATATAAGAATAGCTGTTTGGTGGAGAATTTCACGTTAATGAAGTGTCAAGACGTGAAATATTTCTGGAATAATTAAGTTAAAGTAGGCGGAGGTCAGTAGATACATTATCTTTAGTATTTATCAATTCAACAAAGTAATACGATGCACTTTGCACTTTAAACAAAGATAAAATTGATTAACATGTTTGCATAATTTATTTTATAAAGGTCGTACGGTAAACTTGGTTTATAAAATACAATTTTTTTTTTCCTCTTCGACTGCCTCATTAGTATAGTGGTCCTAAGCGCAACTGCTATGCTAGAGGTCCTGTGTTAGATCCCCAGGTCAAGCAGTGTTATTGGGTATTTCTATTAAATTCTCAGTAGCAGCTTGGAGTCTGGATTTGTGACCGGTTAATGGCAATAGGCTCGCCCCCTATCACACGGGACCTAAGCATACCAAATCTGGGTGTACAATTAGTACACCTCTGCCTAACTCTTCGGGCAATACAGGCGTAATAGTATGTATGTATTTTGTTAATAAAATCTTCCGACATTCTGAGTCCCCGTCGGTGACGACGACGCTGGGAAGAGCTCAATTGCGTCGGTTCCCAATTATTCGCCAGCAAGGTCATAACTATACTGACTCGATGTTTGATAATAAAACTCGGGTTTTATAGTTAAATTTCTTTAGATATTGTTAAATTTATAATTACGGTGCTCTTTGATCGTTTTCACGGATGGCTCGTTTTAAACGCTGATTGAACCGTTTTTGGGACATGAAAGCTATTCGTTTGTTTGTAAGAAATCTTATGGAGTTTTGTTTTTGTCGGTTATTTTGAGAATAGTGACCACCGGATCCCATTGAGGTTTTTGTTTTATAAACAATGAGCAGGAAAAATCAGGCATTTGCAGCAAACAAAGTAAATTTTCTCACACTTTCAAAAATTCTTATTCGCCGCGATGTATAAGCTCAGGGTGGAGCTTGTGCCTTATAATAAAAAATCTTTTAAACGTTTTATTTCAGTTTTGTTGTAGTGAAACTGTTCGAGGATGATATGCACACCTAGCCGCGCCCGTGAGTCAGCCCGGAGGCATAAATTGGCGCTAATTTGAGATCTCGCGGCACGCCACGGCTCAATTGAGGAATGTGTCACTTTATATTACGTATAAGTACTGCATCTGATCAGAACTCGGAATACAACGACCTAGTGAATAACCGCACTGCTTCCGAACAACGAGATAGTGTACTACGAATGTTCTTACTAGTATTGCAATTCGAAGAAATCAATTTGTCCTAAAAGTCTTGGAAACCTTTGCACTTGAGTCGAGTTTGTTCAGAATAATCGACTTACTGCTGAAAGGTTTTAAAAATGGAATGAGGTTTGAAAACATAAACGACCTAATTTTATTCTCAATACCTAATTTTGGCATCGCACTGCGCACATTCCAGCCTGTATCATTTAGAAATAAACAATGTTTTCTACGCCTACTAAGCAAAACTAATAAAAACGCCTAGGAAGCACCAGTTGCTATTCTTCACACCAGATGTTAGAGCCACCTAAATATGATCTAGGATCTAGAAAACACAGGAGGTCTTGATAGTTATTTTAAATCTAGATTAAATCGTTGGTGGGATGATATTTTAGAGATTTTGTGTGGGCGATAAAAATATATATAGGATATTTTGACGATACCTACTGAAGAAGAAATATTAGGTATGAATGAATCAAATTGAATTGAATAAACAATATTATTGAAAAAGCGTTAAAAGCAGGGGCATCCGTGGGAGTGTAGTGTAGGCCAAGACTAAAACGAGATAGAAAAACATAAACAGCTTCATTTTGTATTTTCTGTATCATGTTACGAGATAAAACCTGACTGGCGTTATAGTGTCATAGTTCTTCTTTTGTTTTTATATCATGGTGACATAAATGGTCTTCTAGCCTAGAACAACATCTGTTGTTGTGTTGTCTTTGTTACGACAAAGCCTTGTCGTCGAGGTATCATTGGTGCGCCCTTATTTACCTCATCTAATCAACATGAACCATTTTATCATCGCAGTTCTGGGCGGCTAAAATCGCCACTTTTGATGAATCAAAATGTGATTCACGAACACAGCGTGCCATATTTTCCAGTATAAGTTTACCTCTAAGTGTACAAAAAGCCTATACAATGCAAGGTCATGATTTTCTGGAAGATATGGCCCCTGCTCCGGTCGCTTCATACGACCACTTGAATGTGCGTTCTAATTCTTAGTCTGTCCGATTTAGTTCTCTTTTCTAATACTTAAATCTATCTAATATAATTAATACACCAGCTAAATGTAAAGGAACAGCTGTATGTAAAACTAGTCTCGGTAAAGAATACGTCTCCGTATACACGTGCTGCGCATACAGTCAGCTAACGGGAACATTTCTTTTTGTCTCTCACAATACTTTGCTATTACGTCAGTTGCCATAACATTTTTTTGTTATCTCGCTAATATTGTGCGGAGGCGTATTTAAGCGACACTAAATAATGTGAATAACATGAGGTCTGGTGCGGTCGTTAGCGTTGCGTCAGCGTATCAGACCATATGGCCATCCACATTGATTGAAACGACAACCAACGATGACATTTTGCATGTTTGTTAAATAATTTTCACGTGTAATAACTTTGGCTAAGTTTAGAATGACATTTAAAATTATCCAAACAGATTACAACAATGTTTGAGTGCAGACAAAACATTTGTAATGTCAATATTTAGTCTGCAGTGCAATCGTCGCGTCGCAGTAGAATGTTTCGTATATGTAATCGTATTGTCTCAATAGTGGAAGGGATTAGGCAAAGTTTATTATTTATTTATGATCTTTGGGACTAAAGAAAAATGTTAATGCTTTTTAAATGGATATTCTAAGCATAAATTAGCTATTGAAAAGTGATGGTAAGTATTATCGTAATGAAATGTAGGATAAGCAGTTCATGCACATTCTCGGTAAAGCAAAAATTCTATGAGTGTTGTAGGTATCTTCTCTTTCATATTTTTAAATTTGGTAGCGACCAGCAAAAGGAAAATGGATTGTAACATTTTAACTGCCTTTGTTAATGATAACTTTTCCATTCAGCAGATTCTGGGCTTCTAACAATGCAAACTTTATTCCAGAAATATAAGACAGTAAGGACCTGGAAATATTATTTCAGCTTATTGATCGTCGCGTCTCTAAAGAATTATGAAAAACAGTTATATTTCTAAAAGGAGCTTACAATAGCGGATATTATTGGCACTTAGTTGCAGATTGACTTACAATCTCTAAAATATTTTCTGAAATTATTAAATGTACGAATTATTGAGTCACCCTAGTTGTCCCTAGCGTAGGCGTCACGAATGCCACAATTGAGGTCTTACAACCGACAAAAGAGTCTAAACATGATCAAAAATGGCTGGTCCACTGCCCCGAACGGTTTCACCATACCACTTATATGGTGTGTACCGTTAAGCCGAGTTTACTTTTCATATTAGCAAATATGATTTGAATACGACTTCGCCGTTGCATGTAGCAATTACATGGTTTCTGGTACGTGATCATGTCCGTATTTTATCTTAGCTACTATGCTGAGAAGAAATATGCAATTTAATACGTTCTTTGTCTACGAAGTAGTAGGTAGTGTTGATATTAATAATGATATTGGTTGTTTGCATAGTTTACTATTAGTTTAAATGATTGCAGCGTTGCGTTCTTTTTTTATTGTCATTATGAGTTATTACATAAATATAGGTTGTTTTCTTTTCAATATTACACTCAGTAACTTTTAAGGTTCTTTAACGTAATATTGCCAAACGTTAATAGCCTAAGAAATCATAAACGGATCATAAACCCAGCTATAAGTACCAAGCTTGTTATATATCTCCCATTAAACTTCATAGCCATTACATTCACACGTCACTCAAACAAGGACGATTCAATTTCATTAATTGGTTACGTAAGGTATAGAAAATTGTTCAATGACCTGTAGAAAAATACGTCAATTAATTTGAATAAAAAATCTAGTCTAGTCATGGATGTGATCTAGCAAAAGTTTCAATTGTATGTCATTTGGTTCCTTGGACTTCCAATGAACAAAATGATAAACAATTGGAACAATTATGAACATTAGAGAAACGGATGTCATTGAGAATTAAGGTTTTCAAGTCACACAGTGTTTTGTTTATGCTAAAATAGCATCATTGTTGATTCTCATTACTTTTATTAAGGCAAGCCAAGGAGGCAACGAGAATTTACGGTTTTTTTTTAAGTTATTTATTTGATAGGTACCTACTGTAAATTAAAATGTAGACATGAGGAAAACGTGACAATTGCGATTCCCTTGTATGAAATACATGAACATAATGTAACACATTATATGCAAATACGGCAGGTTGGCCTTAAAGACAGGTATTTAATTACTAAAAAGCCTATCAACCTAATAATCGTGGCGTGGGTTGAATCAAATATGACCTCAGATCCTTAAAAGGCAAAGCTCGGTGAGGTAGTAAAAAATGGCGCCCAGCGTTATTTACGATGTGAAAAAAAAACAATATAAGAGATATAAACTTCGTAAACTTTACTGAAAAAATAAACTTGAAACTTAATACTGAAAAAATGATTGCTAATGGTAAACGTAGACAGCTGTATTTAGTTGATGAAAGTAATAGAAATGCTATTATGACCGTGTGAAGTATTTTACTGTGCTTCGGATTATGGGCATCTAACGGCTTTAAATGTTTGTGAATGGCTCATGCTGAGGAAAAGTTTTATCAATACATACTTAGATAAAATTTCTCGTTTATCTGTAAATTTGCAGAAATTAATTTGTTTAAAATTTCTTTTTTTACAATAAACGTAACAAAGGGAATTACAGAATTTATTTCCTTTGCCTTATTTCTAATGTGTTGTTATTGAAATACCTATACCTAACTTTCAAAATCATAAACAAGTCCAATTATAATGTTATCAATCACCCACTGCAATAAGTAATACATATACTTACCGTACTGTCTGGGCAATATAATACCTAATTATGCAGCCCTTAAAAGTCAAGCAAGCGATTAATCGATGTATCAATGATATCGATTTCTCAGAATCAGCTTTCTTATTTTACAGCCCAATCGAGCGTGAAACGTTGATTATGGTGCGTTGCATACGCACAGCTGACGAATGACGAGGTATGGACCAAGAGACAGACAATACACAAAACTGCTTTAAATTAGTTTTTTTTTCAAGATTATGTGGTAGACTTGTAGGGGGGTGATAGGGTTTCCACAAAAGATTCTATCCCTTTCTATAAAGAAATGAACTGTTGGAGGTATTGTTCTGCTGTGAAAGATTATGATTATGACATTGAAGAGGATATTATTGTCTTCTCTTTATAGAAAGCTGCGGTACGGACATTGTTATGTTACTTTTGAAGCAACAAAGCAGTTGATTTCTTAGCAACAATGCAACATGACTTATCGATGGGTACTCATTAACCAAACGGTGGTCAACTTGCTGGCTATCGTGATGGCTGATCCGTGCGTTATACTCGTGAACGGGTGCTGCTTGTGGTGACTGGTTGACTTGCTGGCTATCGTGTCTTAAATATGTATATATTAATTTTTATTTTTTTTTATTTTTTAACTCTCAAGTTGACTGGGTTGCCTAAGGTCCTAGTAATCATGCATAATATTGTTTTGTTTTCAAATGTTAATTGTACGATATTAAAATGTAAATGTGAGTACTTTGTAGGTTAGCTTTAACTCGTATCAGATTATAATAAACTTCTCTGACAGTTTTGAGTATTTCACATGACTTACACAAATGTCTTGCTGATCTGGTATCGTTGTGCGACGGGTCGTTGAGCTCCCTATAAAATGGTTGAGCTACACGATGACTGATGTATGCGTGCCGTCAGTTAGGACAGGTCAACTCAAAGCTTTGCTGGGTCCCTCCCTTGGGACATAGATGCACGCGTTCTGGCGTCGCTGTACACCTGGCGGAAGCGGGTGACGGAGCGCGGCGACAGGCCCGCCCCGAGGGAGGTGGAACACCAGAGGGAGAGGCTGCACTCAGCGGCCGTGGAGGAGTGGAGGCAGCGCCTAGAGCGCCCGGGCGCTGGCCTCCGAACCGTGGAGGCACTCAGACCGGTCCTGCCGGCATGGGTGGGCAGGTGTTATGGCGTGCTGACCTTCCGGCTGACACAGGTCTTGTCCGGACATGGATGCTTCGGCAAGTATCTGTGCCGCGTCGCCGGGAGGGAGCCGGACGCCCACTGCCATCACTGCAGCGACTGCCCTGAGGACACGGCGCAGCACACGCTCGAGCAGTGTGCAGCGTGGGCAGAGCGGCGCCGTGTCCTCATGGATACAATCGGACTGGACCTTGCGCTGCCGGCTGTAATATCTGCTATGGTCGGCGGCGCCGAAGCCTGGCAGGCGACGGTCGCCTTCTGCGAGGAGGTTCTCTCGCAGAAGGAAGAAGCAGAGAGGGTGAGGGAGAGTGCCTCCACCCTGCCGATCCGCGCCCGGCGCTCTCGCACCGGGCGTAGGAACAGGGCAGACAACGCCCTGTTCCAACCACCATAAAGGGCCACGGGCGGCGGGCTAGGGGAAGTCCGACCGCCCACTCAAACGGCCCGAGCAGGCGACGCGGTTTGCAGTTTCCGCGCCCCGCTCAGCGGATCGGTGGAAGAAGGGGAGGGAGAACGTCTACGTCTCTTTCCCCTTACAACGCGTAGGGGGCCGCATAGGCGGCCCGCCACTGCCGGGTCTGCGGAGGAATGTCACAACGCTCCCGTATTCCCGGCACTGAAGTGGTGACGCGAAACGCCGAGGTTGGTTTTAGTCGGTAGATCGCTCTTTTCAGAGCGGAGTCCGACACACCCCATCGCTCTCCCCAGGGAGGTGGATAGTGCATAAAGCATTTCCAACCCCGACAAAAAAAAAAAAAAAAAAAAAGGTCAACTCAAAGCTGCTATGGCTCTTTCTTCAAAAGGCCTGTTCAGATTTTGCACTACATTGTAAAACTCGCATATCTAATAATATCACTATTGTCTGGACTTTAAAAGAGACCATGATTCTCTGAGTTTGTTTCGACGTTTCTTCTCAGAGGTCGTCAGATAGCAAACGTCGGCGCCATCTAATTAAAAAAATGTAAAAAATCGACTTGTAAAAGTGTCTTTAAAAGATCTATTTACAGAAATAAATATCATTTCATTTCAAATTATATGTCTATATCAACCAACGAGTTAACTAGGCTGGTAGCTCCTTTTCGCGTATTTCCGACAAATAACAAGTTTGTATTTGATTTCTTGTCATGCAATAACTTCGTATTTGTCGTAAATCAGCAAATTTCAGAATTTATTACTCTTCCGTGAAGGTATCAATCATTTGTGGAAGCGGAATAGGTGCACTCGACCGAGGCAGCGATAGTGCGATACATAAACTAATAACATTTAGGTACCTTCTCAAGGCTTAGGTCATAGACATAAAAGAAAATGGCTCTGTATCGATCTCCTATACTAGCTAAATTAATATTGTATGTCTGCCGTATCATTTGCATAAATAAACGAAGCAGTGAAGGTGATTACGTCGGTGGAATCAATAATAACAAGTTGTGGGCTACTTACACGTCTGATGTCATATACTTTTAACAGCTTTGTGTTTGCTAATTATAGCTGTACTGTATTAAATAATTATATTCACGAATATTTCAATAATTATAATACCTCTTACAGTTCTATTTTGTATTTCATTTGCATTATGTTCAGATTTTGAGGTAGGTAAGTACCTATCTACCTCAAAATTTCGTCTTGACGTTTTTTCGGTATCATATTTACTTATGATACTCATAAGTTTCCCGTTTTTTCATACTTAATTATAATAAGCACACTAACAATGTAATAGATAATAAAGAGGACTATAGATTTAGAGGACCTTAAATTATGGATTAACCTTAAAGTACCACGAATAAAGTAGAAAACATTGTTAAATTATGTCTTATTTGAAGCAATCAGACGAGCAACAGGCAAGAAGTAAAACAATTTGTATCCTACAGCATGCGTTCGATCAGATTCCAACGCTTCCCAGAAATCAAGAAATCCTGCACGACTGGATTTTGGTCCACGGAATCCTTGTGTGACCAAGAAAGGGCAGGCGGCTAACACAAAGTGTTTCCACATAAATATATCTTAATTTTATTGGCTTTTGAGAATCTGGTTTTTGAGTACCTATAGCAACTGGAATTTATATGGGAAGACTGCAACTGGTAGTCACAATTGAACATTGGATTATAGCAATTAGATGAATTGATTGATGACTAAGTTGAATATACCCGATATAATTTTACAGAATTAATTCTTATTCATTGTTCGACATTGTGACTGTGTCGGCATCGGCATTTGCAGTCATCCGGGAGAGATAAGAGAAAATGAGGTTAAGTTTACACTCCATTCCATATACCACATAACTGTGTATCATCGCGAACGAGTCATAGGTCACATTCATAAAATATCTCAGTAGGTAAAACTAAGAAGATTTTGCACATTTATCGCGAGAAATCACGTGTTTTGAAAGAAAAGGTATCTAATGAGCAGACGTCTTAAAATATAATTCAAAGCAATAAAGTATGCCCTTTTCGAATCTTATTTTATTGCCTGTTAAAACCTTCACTTAAGTTAAAGGAATTCAGTGCATTTAAATCTTCTGTATTGGAAAGAAACTAATAGGCTCTCATCAAGATCCAGTTATTTTTTTAATTGTGTAAGTAATTAAGTATATAGATATAATGACCCTAACGTTGTGAGTTTTGAATCCGCCGTTTGATGACGATTCAATATAAAAAATATAGGTAGGTACTTATGATTTGATAGAAATATTGATTGGGAAAAACTGACTGACATTGAAGACTTCTCGATTGCTGTTTGAACGAAAGGCCGCGCTCCATTAAAGCTTCTAGAAATTGTGATTTATCGATTAATAATCACGACACGACGGACTCATTAAAGAAACTTTCTTCAATCACCAATAGACAATTTGTTAGTAAACAGACTTATCGTCTGCAGATAAACAATCGACAATAAATATCCAAGAATCGTATACTTAGCTTAGTTGACATTTTTTATAATCCCACGTAGTATGAAACTGTTAATACAATCTAAAACTTATTCGAATAGTGGTAGAGACTTTTTTAGAATGTCAATACAGCTACTGTTGACATTATAGAGCAATAAATAATCTATTGTCAACAGGAGAATCCCTAGAGGCAATATTTTATTATTAAATACTTACCTGGCCTTTTGTAATACTAACCTATGACTTTCCTAGTTTTTTGAAGAAAATATGCTTTTACGTTCGTAGGTTTATACTCCACCCTGTAATACGGTATGAAAATAGTTAGGAAGTAAATTTGTACTAAGTTTACATAGTTAGTATTTAAAGTTAGTACAAACATTTACTGAAATCAATATGTAATTTTTTATCGGAATTATTTTTGCAATTTATCTTCTACGCACTCGGACTTTGTCACCATTGATATGTCACAATTCTATGAACTCTTTATAGGATTCGTTTTTGTTTTAGGTAGATACTTCCAGTTTCAGACATACGAGTATAATACATAGGTATTCGTACATACTTCTATTCAAAGATTAAATAAAAGACTAGTCCGGTTCTTTTCAGACCACCTTGTGAGGCCTCATTCTACAATTACATTACGATGCAGCGATGTAAGGCTCATAGCATTAACAGTGATCTGTTATGAGTATATGACAAATTACTATAATTACTTAGTTAGTTGCTGGCTGGAGCCGCAGGCGCCGACAACGTCCCTACTCTTCAATTATATAATTAAGTGTCAATAGGAGAGCGTTAATCTTATTGCGTTTAGCTCCTAATTGAGGGGGCGTAATAGAACTTGCTTGTAATCTGGATGCACGATTCTTCCAGCAAATGGTAAACCACTTTATTCTTTCTTATTTTTTTCTAGGGATGTACTTAATAACTTCTTATGCTGCAATAGGGTAGGTACTGCGTAACTTACGCATGATAGTGAGTTTCTTTTAAAACTTCCTAAACTATAGATTTTCCAGGCATGTAATAAAAAAATACGTATGACGTACCATGAGTCAGACCTTAAGTTACTTAAGTATCTATAGTTTTCTAAGTCTTAGCAAAGGAACAATAGAAGCATGTATCTAAAGTAAATGCCCTTTAACACGTTTACAGGTTTAAGTGCTAATAATTTCGAAAAGACCACCCTGGCCAAGGAGTTTATAAAAAAAAACATCTAAATACATAAGTATATTGAGAAGATACTATAGCCGTCCTTTAAGAAATTGAGCAAATAATAATGGAACTGGGGTTTTAAGTTTTAAGTCACATTCATGTTATGAAACTATTAAAAGAAGAGCTTCCAAAGCGTTTAAAATTATATCCTTTTGTATAATGTTATCTTATGATTTAAAGATTGGATCGAAATGTACGTATTCGAAGTTAGAAGTATGGAGTCTTTTTAATTATTATCATCATCATCCTGATCTGCTGCCATTTATTTGAGGTTGGCATCGTGTGCAAATTATTTTTTTCATGATTCTATTTTATCCTCTTATCAATCAAACTTGCTATTTCTAAATAGTAAGAACCATCAAACATGAATAGGCAAAAGCAAAAACCGCAACAGCCTATTTTAGAGTTGCACGGCGAAGGCTACACACCGAATATGGAGTACGATGCGTTATTGATCCGTGTTCCAGCGACCGCAGCCCATTCACCCCACTAACCCCGACGGATAGGCGCCGAGCAGGGTTGCTATTTTGTAATAAACCTTTACTGCAGTTTAAGTTAGGTCAGTGGCTTCATTGTTTCATAAATTGGGTTTTGGGGTATATGTGCTGCTATTGTGCTGCGGTGCTTTGTATTCAATGGTCTTTCTTGTGGCTTTATTCATCTTTCATCATGCAGATAATATAGTAGGTATGTATAATCGACGTTTGTAATTATATAAATCAACTAGCTTTCCGCCCGCGGCTTCGCCCGCGTGGTTTCTCGGCTATTCTGTACTATAATACGTATGTATTATACAATTCGACATTTTGTGGTAACTTGATGTGCTGGCCACCGTACTATACGATATCAGCCGGCGTAAAATATAATAATGCTTCTTCGTCAAATATAATCCGAAAGATATTATTATCTATGCACTATGCACAAAAATGGTTAATTCAAAGTTCTCTCCAAAATAACTCAATGTAGATGGCGCTAGCATACAGAAATTCGTATAGTTTAAACTGAAAAGTTACTAATCTTATATAGCCTGCATCTCAAAATCCTTTCTTAGGGGATGCCTATAGTAGCTTTCTGCATGCAAAGTCTCAGCCCGATCGGTTTAAAATTGACAAAGTTTCATACAAACTTTCATCCCCTATTTTATCCCCTTGGGGGTAGAATTAATCAAAATCCTTTCTTAAGGAATGCCTACGTTATAGTAGCTTTATGCATGCAAAGTCTCAGCCCGATCGGTTTAAAATTGACAAAGTTTCATACAACCTTTCATCCCCTATTTTATCCCCTTGGGGGTAGAATTAATCAAAATCATTTCTTAAGAAATGCCTACGTTATAGTAGCTTTATGCATGCAAAGTCTCAGCCCGATCGGTTTAAAATTTACAAAGTTTCATACAACCTTTCATCCCCTATTTTATCCCCTTGGGGGTAGAATTAATCAAAATCCTTTCTTAAGGAATGCCTACGTTATAGTAGCTTTATGCATGCAAAGTCTCAGCCCGATCGGTTTAAAATTGACAAAGTTTCATACAACCTTTCATCCCCTATTTTATCCCCTTGGGGGTAGAATTAATCAAAATCCTTTCTTAAGGAATGCCTACGTTATAGTAGCTTTATGCATGCAAAGTCTCAGCCCGATCGGTTTAAAATTGACAAAGTTTCATACAAACTTTCATCCCCTATTTTATCCCCTTGGGGGTAGAATTAATCAAAATCCTTTCTTAGGGAATGCCTACGTTATAGTAGCTTTATGCATGCAAAGTCTCAGCCCGATCGGTTTAAAATTGACAAAGTTTCATACAACCTTTCATCCCCTATTTTATCCCCTTGGGGGTAGAATTAATCAAAATCATTTCTTAAGGAATGCCTACGTTATAGTAGCTTTATGCATGCAAAGTCTCAGCCCGATCAGTTTAAAATTTACAAAGTTTCATCCCCTATTTTATCCCCTTGGGGGTAGAATTAATCAAAATCATTTCTTAAGGAATGCCTACGTCATAGTAGCTTTATGCATGCAAAGTCTCAGCCCGATCGGTTTAAAATTGACAAAGTTTCATACAACCTTTCATCCCCTATTTTATCCCCTTGGGGGTAGAATTAATCAAAATCATTTCTTAAGGAATGCCTACGTCATAGTAGCTTTATGCATGCAAAGTCTCAGCCCGATCGGTTTAAAATTTACAAAGTTTCATACAAAGTTTCATCCCCTATTTTATCCCCTTGGGGGTAGAATTAATCAAAATCCTTTCTTAGGGAATGCCTACGTCATAGTAGCTTTATACATGCAAAGTCTCAGCCCGATTGGTTTAAAATTGACAAAGTTTCATACAACCTTTCATCCCCTATTTTATCCCCTTGGGGGTAGAATTAATCAAAATCCTTTCTTAGCGGACGCCTACGTCATAACATCTACCTGCATGCCAAATTTCAGCCCGATCCGTCCAGTGGTTTGAGCTGTGCGTTGATAGATCACTATGTCAGTCAGTCAGTCAGTCAGTCAGTCAGTCAGTCACCTTTGAATTATATATATTTAGATAAAATCGTAATGAGATTCATTGGACAATTACAAATAGAAGCATCAAAATAAACCCGTCAAGTGCCATATTGTAAACACAAAGCAAAATCTATTATTTTACCCTCATGTGCGTCAGTGAATTTACCCAAAAAGAACAACATCATCATTTATAATATATTTTAATCGAATTAAATAAGAAATGAACCCGTTCTACAGTACACTAGACTTTAAGAGATACGTATACCTAACCTTGTTAATTAGGATACCTGTTAAATCAAAGTAGATCAATTAACGTGGAATAAAGAAGATACAAACGCAAGGAATGACAAAGCAGGGAACATTTTTGATGCACACACAACATACAATTTCCAGCATGAAATATAAAAGACAAAATAATCACGAGGCTACGGTCACGGAATGAAAACAGTGGCTATTGTTGAGGATACGCCTTGTTTTACGACTAAGTACAGTAAGATATGAGATAGGTAACTCTGATTTACTACGATGATATTTTGAGTTAAGCTACTACAACCTTCTGTTATTTTTAAGGTAGTTCCATTATTTAATGACTGCCTCGTTTGTCTAGTGGTCCCAATCGCGACTGCTACGCTAGAGCTCTTGGGTTCGATCCCCAGGTCGAGCAAAGTGTTATTGAGTTTGTATGAAATTCTCAGTAGCAGCTCGGAGTCTGGATTTGTGCCCAGTGAATGGCAATAGGCTCGCCCCCTATTACATGGGACCCAAACATACCGGCGAACTGTGGGTGTACATTAAGTACACCTCTGCCTAACCCTTCGGGGAATACAGGCGTGATGGTATGATGGTATGTTTCCATTATTTAAATTAGTAGGTACAAAAAAATTATGGAGAATTGTTCATAAAGTCAAGCAGCCAGTGAGCAGTTTTAATCGAGATCTTAATAATACACCATCCGCAATCAACATCAAGAGATAGTTATCTAATCTCGACACACTTATCACGATTTAAAAAATACTGCAGAGCTAACTGTACTTTATCGTAGTAATTTGGTAGGTATGCACTTTTGTAATTTTAGGTACCATACATCGTAAAAATGGTGTCAACGCAATAAAAAAAAACGGAGTGGCATAATGGCGTCTCGGGAACGAAGAGATTTAAATATAGAACTTTATATCAGTACCACCACGCGTCCAGTAGAGTATTTTTTTAATTTTGCTCGGCGATGTCACTAACCGAGAAGTGTGAATGGGGTCGACGCGAATAGAAGCTCCCTGTACGTCTCCAATCTTCGGATCCGCAGATGATATTAAAATTCCGGAATTTCATTTAACGATGTTGCTAAGAAGTGGCGAATACACTTCTTCGAATTGCGTTGGTCTGGTTGTTTTAGCAATAAAATTCAGAACGTGCGTTTCTGTTAACGTCATTTTGAATGCCATAAAAATGTACCTTGTGCTAGAAAGCAAGACGTCGAAGTAATAATTTACAGTTCACTAGCTGGTAAGATAGTGTATTGGTTCCCAAAATAGAGGGCAATGTTTATATTTTTTGTGGATAGCAGGTGCGAGGTACTGTGGATTCAGGGAGCAGGTAGTGACCAGACTAACCCTATTGCCCACTTCCTTCATAAAAAAGTTTAAAAATAAAACGGAGGCGTAACCTTAATGGCTAGGTGTTAAAGTCACGGACGAAAAAGTGTATTATGGTATACATTTTAAATTTTAGTTAAATGCGTTCATATTAACAGAACAAAATATTTCAAAAGGTACCTATTAAAATAGAACAGATTTTGAGAATCTTTCTATTTTTTCTTATTTGTTTATTTTACTTTAATTTATTAGGATGTGTTAAGTTGGGTGGTTGAATAGACGTCTTAGCTTGATTAATGATGTTTTTTGGATTTACTTTTAAGAAGTTCTGGCGAGAGAAGATGGGCTAATTTAATAGGATGATACGGTAAAAATATCCACTTAACAAACACTTGAGATTCATAGATACGAGATTCCATGGTTTAGATTTATTTTTAATTCTTTAGAAAGTTATTTAATCTTATATCGTAAATCAAGTCAGTAGGAGTGTGAGCTTACTAAATGTTTTCTTTCTATTTAAGATTTATGTTAGGATCCTCACAAATATCTAATAGCTTTATTTTCTTTTGATTCATTAATTGGCAAAGTTCCCATATCAATCTACACGAACTATTAGCTACTGTTTTCTATTACTTCGACTAGTTTGTCTCAATACTGTCTAATTAGTATGCGTGTACGCACAAATCGAAAGTAAAAGTATTGTAAGTTGGAATCTATTAGCGTAGGCACAACTTGTCCATTTAAGAGACAAGAACAGGACATTAGCATATGGCCTTTGGTGCTGTACAAATGGACCATCACGATATACCGCCGTCGAGTTTACTTAAGTCACACAACATGCACAAGTTGATGGAATAACGGTGCATTATGATGGATGTAAACGCACATTTAACCCAGATACAGTAGCCGCATTTGTTAAATCGTGTCAGCGGTCGCGGTACAGGTTTCAATTAGTTATAAAATGTAAATATCAACCCTGAATAGCAAAGCTAAATTCCTACCGGATTAGAAGTATGCGAGGTACAGGATTTTTAGTAAACTAACGACAACTACATGGGTTATTTTTTAAACAAACTTAGGTACGCTTTGGTTGCTTACTTTGTTGTCAATACCTTGGCTTTGTACGCACAGACACACATCAAGCTATACAAATCCAGTGTATGTTGGCCTCTTATTGTATGGAAAGCCTTTACAATGCGCAATCAGCTTAAACTGGAATTGTATACGTTGACCTATCGCCGTGTGTACCACATTTCGAAATTTTATGTGTCTGCTGAGTACGAAGGGACCTTGTTGAGAAAAAATAAACACAAAACGAAACACCGTGCATCGGTCAGAAGAAAAGGAATTCCTTTTTGAAATGTGTAGATAATAAATGGAAGTACAAACATCCCAAGTTAACCTTCACGACGTGACCCAACCCAATGTTTACGAAGTTAGATTTTGAGGATGGTAAAGTATATTAATATAATGATAGTGTACTGAGGAATAATATATAATAACTTTGTATAAAGTATGTTAACGAGGGAAGCAGTGAGCAAATCACAACCCATGAGCCAAACACAGATAATGTGAAGGTGCTATCCGAAAGATGAGATAAGATCCGAAATTTACATAAATAGGTAAGTACATACTTTGGTGCCTCCTATTGTGACATCGCAGCCTAAACAAACTTAAATCCTACGCAAGGTCAAAGCTTTGTGTACACGTCTATGTAGAATTAATTTTTTAACGACTCTGCTGTAGGTCAAATGGCTATAAATGCTCGTAACGGATGTTGTGCAAATATTTAAAATGATTTATTACCTGATAGCTTGTCAATAAGTGGAGGTTTAAAATCCTTTGGAGGAGCTCACTTGAAATCATCAGAATAATACAACTTGCGTATAGACATAAGGAAGATCAAAGAACATAGGTAGGGAGGAACTACAGGTATGACTCACAGGTAATCCACTGGGATTTTAATGGTCGCTCAACCCCCGAAATAAGTCGGCGTCAATAAACCAACCTACATAGAACGTACACACACGCAAATTGACTGTACTCCACGTAATTAATCCTCTTTTTAGCCCTCGGTCTGAAGTAGTCTAGACACACCTACGCTTCATGAACTTTTGGGCGATGAAGTCAATTTTTCCTCTTCGTGGTTAGGCACAGTTATTGTTTCTGTTATCTATGTCGAAGGGCGAACCCTAATTACGTATGTGTCCTGATTTGTATAATAATGTAGGTCGCCGACACGACGCCGGCGCGATACGGATTGTTAATGTGTCGATGATTGCAATAAAGTGCAATTTGATGCGTCGCGTCATCGTCGATTTTATTGGTCCAGAATCGGTTATAAGTATGCCTATCAAAAAGAGTCATGCTAACGTTTTGCGTACCTACATGTAAGGAAAACCTACCTATCTTATCATCGTATGGTAAAAGCCAACTTAGGGCAATATTCGCTATCATGTAGTATGGTAATTGCATGCAAAACAATTGCTAAGTATTACAGTGAGATTATTTCGTAGTATTCCAAAATGTACCTCCCACCTTTGAAACAAAAGTACTATCGATTTGTTCACAGGGTTCATTTCCTGGCAGGAAAACGTGAACTCACACTGCTTAGGGCATTGAGTTATACATAGGTACCTATAGATAAAACAATGTTCATAGATAATTCCTTTGTAGACCAATTGAATTGAATTCAGCTTGTTATTAAAATTAGCAATAATGTTTAACAATCATACATTACTTTGATTAAAGGCTACGATATAAATAAAATAGGGTCGATACGTCTGAAGGACAGTACCTACGGCTGGTGTAGCGCTCGTAAATGCGGTACTGAACATTTTATTGTTAATCGCTTTGCTACTAACCTTATTAGTGCCACTCGTTTAAAAAAAAAAAAACATCAGGGCGTTTTCAAACGAAACTATGTACCTATGTGAAAAATTAGTGACTTATAAAACATTATAAAAAAACCTTAGAGCTGTTCTCTATTTAACTGCACCTAGTGCTCAGGTTTTGAAAGAGACGCAATTACAGATAGATAAGTTTAATGCTTCAGTTGTGTTGTTTAATAAAGATTCAGTGCAATTATATCACCCATCACCCATAATCATGAAATGAAACCTGTTAAGTATCGTTGGCCATTGGAGCATAGAACTTCAATAACAGCATCGTAATTTCGAGATCACAGGAGAAAAAAATCTTTTGTATTGTCTTCCACCAGGCATGATGAAGCATAATCATAAAATTCAACCGCATTCATAAGTACCACATAAACTACAACATGCGTAGCTTTGTTTATCATGCGGTTGCTATGTATCAATAGAATATTGATTGACATTCGAGTCAGTTGAACACTGATCGTGTATTTAAATTACATGCGTGCGTATGCGCCGCGTTCCTTTCATCTGCAGTATTGACGCGATATCGAGTAGTGTGTAGGAGTACCGCCTCCGGCGCGCCTCATATTTGTCATTCATTAGAACATTTTGAAATCTTATCTACAGGTATTTAATAACAAATCACTTGTTTATTTTATCTGATACGTACTCATATTATTACCGTTATTATAGTGTACTATAATACTAACGAATGTCTATTGATTCAATTATAATATCGAACGAGTAACTTTTCCTGTAATAACTTAATAATCATAATTGATTTATCTTGCCAAAAATGGTAATAGTAATATTTGCATGCATATAACGTAGAATATTGGGGAACCATTTGTTTATCTATCACCACTGTAATTTTCATTATTTACCTGTTTTCAATTGCAGTGTAAAATATTTTATGTCTATAAAATGTATAAATAATTAAAGAACGTAGTATAAGTAAATAAAAATTTACCAGACTTACAAGATAATAGAAGCAGAAATCCTCAGTAGAATAGATTTGGCAG
Organism: Subacronicta megacephala; assembly: GCA_958496365.1. Classification (NCBI taxonomy): domain Eukaryota; kingdom Metazoa; phylum Arthropoda; class Insecta; order Lepidoptera; family Noctuidae; genus Subacronicta; species Subacronicta megacephala. Next base: position 5,069,848 of record OY292525.1, read on the forward strand.
TGCCATTATTTACCTACTTACTTAAATATTTTTGATTTCGATATCAGAAGTAATTAATTAATACAGTTGAAAGACAGTTTATGGACAGTTGTCTGAAGGATTTGAAAGGGAGTGAATGTAGTCTAAGAATGAATGAGTTACTCATCAAACGTCTCCTCTATGCCGATGATCAAGTTATCCTTGCACCATCGGAGGGGGAGTTACAGAAGATGGTAACAATTATGGACGGTGCTTTTAAGAATAAGGGAATGAAAGTGAATGTATGCAAGACAAAAGTGATGGTCTTCGAAAGGGAAGAAATTATGACAGCGTGCAATATTTTGATAGGTGGCGTAATAGTAGAACAAGTGAAAGAGTTTGTATATCTGGGCTCTGTGTTTACTAGAGATGGTAAACATGAGAGTGACATTGACAGGAGAGTGAGTGCTGGTAATCAGGTGAATGGGGCTACACACCATCATGAATAGCCGGAAAGTGTCCGAAATGGCACGGCTGGCTGTGATTGAGGGAGTGTTGGCGCCGACACTTATGTAGGTATGGTAGTGAAAGTTGGGTATGGCAGAAGAAACATGAAAGCCGAATAAATGCTGTAGAGATGAGAGCTTTGAGAAGTATGTTTGGTGTTACGTTGAAAGACAGAGTGAGAAACAGTGTGATAAGGGAGCGTTGTGGAGTGAAAGAGGATGTAGTGACAAGAATTGAGAAAGGTATGTTAAGATGGTTTTGGTCATGTAGAGAAAATGGATGAACGGAGATTGACGAAACAAGTATATATGGGGAGTGCGGATGGACGAGTTGGAAGGGGACGACCTCGGCGAACGTTCCGCAACCAAATTGCGCATGTTCTTAAAAAAGGCCAGGTTCCGAGCACCCTAAACCGACGGTCATGCATGAAGAGATTAATGAATGTAGATGAAGCGAAAGTAGTGTGCCAGGATCGTGGCAAGTGGAAATCCATAGTCTCTGCCTACCCCCATGGGAAACAGGCGTGACAATATGTATGTATGTATGTATGTATGTTGAAAGACACATCAGGGAAACAGAAATCAGAATCATTTTGCAGAACAGCATTTTGTCGTTTTAACGTTATCGTTTTACTAACAAAGGAAATGAAACTAGAAATGCAGTATTTTATCGCTTAGGCGAAGAGAGCAATGACCTCGTCAATGTTTATTTATCATATTGCAAGACCTAATTGCAACAGTTACGCAGAAATATTATTACCTATAAGAGACGTGTCGGCGAGAGTAATTCATTTCGCATGCATAACTTACTTTTGTGGAATAATAATGTATACTCTAGAATACTTCAGAAAAAATACGACTTATGTATTAATGCGAATTTATAAGTTATTAATTGCTATTTACTTTTCCCTATTCGTTACGTGTCGTGTTGATAGGTATTTTTATAAACTTCAGTGTGACGGACGCGTTATGGTCACGCAGATTTATTAACAAAAAATGAAAGTCATCAGATATGACACATTGTTGATAATAAGGAATGTTTATTTGACACAATCACGATGCAATATCACGCAAAGTAACCTTAACTTCCGTAAAAACACTTTCAGAAATTATTTACCTCGCTGTCTAGGTACCTACAGTTAAAGAAAAAAGTTATGATAAGAGCGTCAAAATAAAATAAATAAATACTTAGCTAGAAGAACGTCTTGAAGGTATGTAAAGACAAGATATTGGCTGAAGAGTTGTTTTAAGAAAATACTAAAAAGAATTCTAAAGTGGAATGCATTATCTCTTAGGCATACAATTCTTCTTGGCTTCGAACATGCTACCGATAACTTCTGTAACTTTGGCAGGCATCCGTACAAAAACTATAAACATCACGTTATTTACCGATATGTTAACTATCTCATTGGAAACAAACATAATATTAACTAGATTAGAGTTATATCTGTAGGTGAATGTTTGGGATACTGATTTTATCATCTTCTGTTTAAATAGGTAGGTATATACATTTATAGCAGCAGCACCAATGTTATCAACTTACATTGACATTTGGCTTATCAGCTTGTAATTTAAATAATTTATTATATTAAATTGCAACTTTGTGCTAATATTGTGGACATGTTTTTGCTGTAATGTCATAATGAAGTAAAATTATTTGGTACTTAGACAACAATACTTTTTTGTTTAAATCTCACTTCCTGGTCTGTGTTCGCTTTTCTTAACTTATTTTTTTTGCTGTATAAGTAAATCAATTCTTATTCTAAAATTGTATCGTAAAAGCATAGTAGTAAATATAGTAGCTAAGAAGTCATGTGATTTCCAATCTGTGACGGCAGACTGAAGCACTTCAGGAGCTTCACCAACGCACGTGATTACTGGCAGGTTTGCTGTAGTGTTTCATTGGACTATACGCCGCTACTCAATGGGATTTATTATTAATGTATTACGTCAGCGGACAGACAATGCTGTCCTAGATTGTTTATCCCTAAAGCCGCATCACATCGAACGATTACAATAGACCGAGAAAAGTGACGCTGGCCCTATTACGAAAGAATATTATCGTCAATCAAACAACTATGACTTACGATTATAAAATAGTCATTAGTGAAGACGTACGATGAGTTGCTCCACCGCTCTACATAAGTAGACACCCATACCAAACCAGAAATCTTCGCTTACGTAACTGACGATTATGTTTTTATATAAAACGTATTACATATTTCCTTAACATACGTGGATATGACGGGAGGAAATTACAGCACCTGCTCAGCTATATATCTTTCAGATGAATAATATTCGTCATTTGCTTTTTCTAAAATAATATGTATTGCGTTGTTCACACGTGTTCAATAAATACAACTACCTGACCTTATCTACAAAGTTAAATAAATAATGTGTTCTGTTATTAACAATATTGCAACTGTTGCAACGTGATTTTGTATTACATTATAATAGGTGTTACAAGTAACTGTTTTATCTGGATTTCTTGTATTTCATGGTCGATATATGGGTAGTGTTAGCGCCAGGATTCGCGCCGGTCAAACCGGTCGTCGTCCGCCGTCGGAGAATGTACAATCCAGTTCGACCGACTCGACCTGACTTTCTTTAGCTCCTAATACAGCTAACTTTAAATCTTAACCTTTTTGAACACCATAAACGCTTAATTTGTCGAGCAAGTCGACCGCGAACACGATGTGAGCACGAAAATATCTTGGGTCGACGTAAGGTATTCAAATTATGTATCCAATGCAACTTCAGTGGATATAAGTCTCAACGATCGTTGACCTAGGAAATTCGTTAGAATGGATTTAAATATTCTTCGTGTTCAGGAGCAATATAGAATTTACGACAGTTGCCGATTTGGTTGGAATATAGTTTGGTGAGTTTGTGATAATTTTATATTATTAAACTTTTTTTTTTATTTTGACCTTTTAGAAGAATATTGAAAAAGAAATAGAGAATAGTAGCGATTGCTCCACTGAAAGGATGAACTCTTAAAATTCAAAAAAAACGTAGGTCTGTTGTAATGTTTCTTAATCAAAAACTTTTTTATTCTATAAGTTTTACAACGAATCCCTTAAACATGAATGTTATAAAAAAATATCATATTTTCCCTAACTATAAAATTTGATGTGCACACAAATCAAAAATAGCGTGCACTGACATTGGTATTGATCGAACCGCAAGGAAATTCCAGACTATTTCAGGGAAGACGCGATTAGCACGGCCAGTTTTAGTGCAACGGGCTTGCTGCTATGTCAAAATGTGGTTTTGTTTTACACATAAGTACACACTTAAGACGTATAGTAAACGTGCCTTATGCGCGACACTGATTTATCCTTAACTACCTCAAAGCTTCGTGTGCGACAGAATCGGCTGACATTACCCTGCTGCCTCAAAAACACCTTTATCTTTCTACAACTTCTACAACTTTTCACAAGTCATACGAGCAGATGAACTCTCAAGTAGTTTGGGTTGCGAGAGTAAAAGGGATGGACATCGACGCGTGACTGTTCTTACGTGCTGAGGATAAAGCAGTCTGCCGCACGCAATACACAAATCGATAGGCGGTTCAAATCGTGCCTTTCAGTCATGTATGGACTGTGACACTAGCTTTAAATCATCCGTCTTTGAAGATTGTATTGAGGTCTTTGTGTCTATATCCTTATGTATTATACTTAAGGTTTGTTTAGGAGCATGCATATATCGCGAGTCTCAAGGAGAGCGGATGGAAGTGAGGTAGGGGAGACTCAAGAGGACCGGATGAAATGATGTTTGAGTCCGTCCTTGAAACAGTTTTGGCGAGGTTACGTGTCTGGCATATTGTATAGACGTAGTTTTTGTCGTGTCCCACTTCTTTCGCATCTGTATAATTTGATTTTTTATGTTATCATATATCAAACAATTCCATTTGCTCCGGTTACAGTTTCAAGGTGCTGTAGGTATGTGTAGCTATGCTGAATGCATCCTGCGATTAATACTGTAGGTTTCATTTAAATAAATATATAAAAATCCTTAGTCAAATAGTCAGTCTTAGTCAAGGGAAGGCCTAGAAGAAGTTTTATTGAACAAGTTAAGGCAAAGGTTCAGTCGAGCCGTATCAAGGGGGCAATTAGAAGGGAGAGAAGAGAGAACAGTGGCGATTGCTACACGGCAAGAGATGAGCTCTTAAATAGAAGAATTCAAATAAACATTATGTATTAGTAATATATTATCTGATATATAAATTATACATATTTCCGTAAAAATATCTTTGAAGTTGTCGGTTTACATTATTCAAAACAAGATAGCGCATTTTACCTAGGAACATGGCTCTTAATTCCTTAAACCGATTACTCATTCGTATGACCGGTAATGAGTTACAGTTTTAGTCATATACGGAGTCATACAAACAATCCCGGGCCGGATGACGTGAATCTCGCGAAAATAATCTTAAGGCGAGGGCTGTATTTATAAACAACATTCAATGGTGTGAAGTAATCCATCCCAGTGGAGAAGAACCATTCTGGATTGAAGAGATTTAAAAAATACATTCTGGTTTCTTGAATAAACAATTTTTATGATTATTTCTTTACACAGAGTTGGGTCTGTGTTATTGAAAACACCTTGACAAGTAAAGACTTACTGGATGATCAGACATTTTGAAACGGTTTTTGTTTTTAAAGGCATCAGACTAAGATATTCGCTATTGTGGTAAACCAAAGCAGCTACTTATAACTGTACTAATGTAACGGTTGATCGGGACCGGCAGAGTTATAATAGAAATAGTGCAAAAACTAACGCGTATGTGAGCTCCATCTTCGTAATCATCATCAATCAGTTTTGCTGGGAAATATACACAGTAAAGTCTCACAGTGTGGTCGACATCACAAAGAGCTCAACTATTATTTGTGAAATCTTAAATACGGCTTCAGAATAGGTACTCTCCACATAATACTTTGGTACAGCAGTATCTCATATAAAATAAATTGAAAACTATCAAATGTTGCGAATCATCTCATTTTAAAACAAAAAGATAATAGTATTTATTCAATGATACTGAGAGCAATGAAACATACTATGTTTACACGATCGTAAGATTACAAGATTCTCTGAAATAGTAACGGTGAGAAATTGCGGGTAGGTAAAATATATTCTTACTCTACTACTACGTGAGATCACCTCAAAACAACAACGTGGGCCATGTAAGTGCGTACAGACAGTAGTATAATCTATTTTAAATTGATGGAAGGTCAGCGTATTGAAATGAACACCGGTGCGCTGTGCATATTGTATTAAATTAGAGACGAGCTACAGCTCTACAGCAGCGAACACGACACATGCCTAAAATATTGTAGTAATTTCTTGTGAAAAAGAAATGTGACAGTTATTAATAAAGCAACGGAGAACCAGCTTGAAAAAAATATTCAGGCATAGAGCACTGCATAGAAGTTCCTAGCAATATTTATTATGTTCGTTCATCACCGAGCAGCTCAGAGTTTAACTTTAACGGTATATGTATAACCAGAGATCTGTACGAGTCCTTTAAAAAAGTAATATTATTACAACCTTAGCTCATGCTGTGATATAATATATTATATACAAATATTGGATATATAAATAGCCGAGCAGCAATCCAATCTGCACGAAACAGCCATATTGTAAGGTGTTGTATCGCGTTGGCGAATTCAAGGAAACCGCGACATATGGCCTGGGATGCGTCATACAGCGAAACTCTGGCCTGCATCATATATATTGTATATGTATTTATGGGATATATACTGTGAATAGTGAGTCTCTGAGCGAATTCTGTGAGATATTACGTCACATCTCATAACGAAATGGAATAAAACGAAAGAGAATGTCTAATCTAACTGAAATTGGTTTTTAAGGCACAAAAGTACATACCATAGACAATACATTTTCTATATTTTTCTTTTCCTTTTGAGAGCGTACGAAGGAACTTAAATGCCGACCGTAGCCAAGCGTGTGAAAGGGAACTTATTATGTATTTAATTGAAAGAAGTACATAATAAGTATGCGTGGAAGATGTGAGAAATTTTCAGGTGAAACGACGGAGTAGAAGGTCATCCTAAAGTTGAAGTTAGGAGTGTATTTTAACGTGATGAGGTTTGTGTAAGAGATTTTGGCACCACACCTAGATTACCTTCTTAATTATAATTGTTAATAAGAGTACCTAGTAAAATAACTATTGAAGTTTATGTTAGCACTGACACAATATGACTAATGTGAATGACATGTTTTCCTTAACCCACATGCTTTGGTACCTACGTAGTAAAATAACCTGACAGGATAAGGTGGTAAAGTCATCAATATAAATCATATGACAGATGAATCGGTCGTATTTACATTGTTACTACAAACTCATCCATTTACAAGTGGCTAACTAGAGGATTGTTCAAAATCACTATGCTGAAAGCTATGGTTGTTGCACCTGGTTTACTCGGGCGTGTAATTGCGACGGCCTACGCCAGTCAGTGTGTTTGTGGTTGTAATTCTTCTTAATAAGCCATTGTTAGGGCTATCGTTTTTTTAAGGACTTCAAATGTCATTATTAAGAACGATTTAATAGGTGCTTTGATGAACTAGTGAGTCGGTGAGTGAGTTTTTTTTTAGTTTCTTGACGTCAGTGAAACAGTGATACATCTAGGAATATTTATATGTTTCACCGTCATAACATTGTTACGTAACAAAACCACTAAGTACTAAAATAACTGCAACTCTCAAGTTTCTTTGATGCCAGATTTCTAAAGCATTTACATAAGTTACCTATCCGTGCAACGGATGCACATAAAGATGGAATAATTTCTAATTCACCTACGCATATTTCCAATCAAGTATCATAAAATTTCTAAGTCTTTCGGTGTAATTGTCAACTAACTCCATATCATTAAAAGTAGATTAGAGTCATAGTTTTATACTTCGAGAAATAGTCCACGTTCAGTTATGTTTCCTATTCGACATTTGAGATAAATAATGCTAAAACTGGATTTCCAACGTTGAAATTCTAATATCCACTTACTAAGAATCATTTGTTTTTATAGATCGACATATGGGAGTCTCAGCTTGTTTGTTGAACACGAAGTGATTGATGATGTATAACGTGTGCTCTATAGTTTAGATAAATGAAGATGACCTTTAATATACTTACGAAATCATTTCAAGATGACGCTCCCAAGATAATAGTTAAGTACGAAACACACCGTGATCTTTTTAATGTCTCTAACCTGTCTTAAAACCATAAAACGTAAATACTTAAAATAAAGAATTGGTTAACGATAAAATGTGTAGGACCAATTAAAAATTATGTTCAAGTACGGATCGGCTCAGAGAAAGCTTATATTTTATGATTATGTTTGCCTTGAAAACAGTGCCTGTGGGATTGCCTCTATAACTTGAAGTGTTCATAATTAAACCTGACTTTCTAATAAGAAGATTATATAAGAACATTTTGTTTTGACTTTGTGTTTACGTTATGGACCAAAGAAACTCGTATTTTAACGTATATAGACTCCCATGGTGCGATTATCCAAGAAAGGGGCAATAGCATTATGTGGGTAGTTGCGAATTGCAGGTCATTGGCTCGATACCGATATGTGGGTGCCCTGAGCTACTAAGCTTTATTTTATTTGCCTTATCTAAACATAATTATATCTTTCTTTATTTGTTATATGAACCGATGATAAACTTAAATAATACACGAACCAGCGTGACTTGGAAAACCTAACTAATACATTAACTTGAAACCGGTGGTCTTTAAGAAAAAGGGAATAAAAAATATCCACGTTATACTTTAATATGTCTATTTTTAAACTAGAAGGGCCAATGCATTAGTGAAAACATTTTGAAACTACCTCGTTAATAAGATGACAGGCGCTTGGAGAAACGCGGAGACTGTATATTAGTAAGCTTGTGCAAAAGTGTTGGCGTATGCAAACATTAAGCATGCTGCAGTATATCTAGCTAGACAGTATGCTAATTCAATGTTTCCATCGCTAGATCTAGGTCACATTTCCTCCGAGGAAAAGATGATAAAACTGCAAATGTCGACGCGTTTAACCAGTTATATTTTGCATGCTTCTGGCTTTTATAATGAATGAAATTTTAGTTAGAAACATCTGTAATTAGGTAGTATTTTTTATTTTTATTTTATTAACAGCTGTGCATACATCGAAGTCTGGTGGAATTACAATATAACATAGTTCGTAATACGTAATGAAAACATACATCATTACATATTGTTTTCAATACATATTAGCTGATAAAACACAATTATATTTAGAAAGCGTGCTTCAGGAAGGCCACGCCGATTAATTACGTTACGATTAAGATAGACACGCGAAGTTCGTTTGGAAACTGAGACAGAGTGCAACGGTTATTACTGCCATTTGCGGTTATGAAATCTTTTTTGAGCACGCAAATGTGCGTAAGGTCACAGGTTATAACACGCAATGCAGTTGTAATTTGTAATGCATAAATATTACACTAAGGATGCAATTATGTAACACTGTTGTAATATTATAAATTTAGACTGCCTCGTTGGTCTCGTGGTCCAATCGCGACTGCTACGCTAGAGGTCTTGGGTTCGATCCCCAGGTCGAGCAAAGTGTTATTGAGTTTTTCTATGAAATTCTCAGTAGCAGCTCGGAGTCTGGATTTGTGCCCGGTGAATGGCAATAGGCTCGCCCCCTATTACATGGGACCCAAACATACCGGCGAACTGTGGGTGTACATTAAGTGCACCTCTGCCTAACCCTTCGGGGAATACAGGCGTGATGGTATATGTTTATAAATTTATAATGCAGTACAGTATACGTGCAAAAGTTGGTTTAATTATTTCGCAGTTTTTAAATAGAAGGTATAAGAGAAGGAATAAAGGAGATAAGAGAGGTCTAATTTAAATAAGTTATAGGTTGTTTAGTATTCAAAGCGACGGGTTATCGAGACGGACGTGAGTCGTGTGCCACTGTCGATGAGAATGTTTAAGATTGGTTGTGAATAACAAGTATGACAGAATTTTAAACGGTTTCAATAACATTTGCTGTATTATTATACGCGCGAGAGTTTATTGCAATTGTGAAACGTAAAACGGTACGAAAAGGGGAATTTACGAGTTAAGTAAACAATTACTCATTCATTTATTCAAAGACTCATTAGCTCAAGTTTTATTTCTCGATGTAATGTAAAGTTATGTTATAACTCGTAATCAGAATTACAGTTTTTTAAATATGCACTATTATCATTTTTACATAAGTCACATTGTTTGCACAAGAACCACTATAACTTTCAATATCAATATAATCGATTAGTAAACTATTATTTTCGGGTCTGGACACTTGCAACGGAACTTCGAAGTGTAGTGGTGAATGACAATGAAGGCGGTCATAATTTTATGCGTCAAAATTTTGACAGCTATTCTCGACATATAATTTTATTTAGACCTACTGTAGGTAACCTATAATAGAACAAACCATCCCGTGTTTGGGGAACGGGATGGTAACATAGCGAAAACTATGGATGTCCTGGATTTTTAACTAGTACCTAAGTAGAAAAAGAACTGTTGTGTAAATTCTGAAAAGATTCATAATAACAAGGTTACAATATTATATTATTAATTTCCAGCAAAACAATATATTTACCAGAAAACCTAAAATATCATTGCTATGACGCAATTAAAATCAGTTCTTGGCATTAAATGTATACTTTTATTTGGTTAAGTAAAGTTTTATGTTCAAGAGATGATGATGTTGTTGACTGTCTAAAAAGACTTAATTTTAATAAACACGCCATATGTTGGACATTTAAAAGATAATTTTGGCAAGGTGTTCCTCGTCATATGCTAAGCGCAAGGTGGGGTTAGCATCTGCTGCCACTTGCGGTCGAATCACGGCGGAATCAATGCAAACACCTGTCATGTTGCCGAACGACCATTTTTAAAGTTCGAGTTTCACAACAGGTGCTTACGTTTAGCATATGGCATGTTTTATCATATTATATTCAAAGTTATTATGCTTCTTTCGCAAACAAGTTATGAAATGACGCAGGTACATATCTATACCTGCATAAAATCACAGTTCCAGTTTTTCTCTATATTATCATCTAAACGCTTGTGGAACTATTAAAATGAATTTTCAAATTGTTTATAGCTCCTTTGGAAGTATTAAAACTAAGTACAGTTTGTTCGAAATAACTCTGCAGTTAGCCGTTCTGAATAACTGCGCCTTTAAAATCGCTTAATTAAGTGTTTATACACAAAAATATCGAAATTAGTAAAGAAAATAAAAGCCTTTACACGGACTCTTTCTATTAAAATTTACCATTGCTTAACCACTCGCGGACAACTTCAGACAGGCTTAGTTATTTCGAAGAAACTGTATAATGTTTAAATGATGAAAAAACTATCACACCTTGTACTAATTAGACTAAGAAGCTATCAACGCACAATTCTGTAACCTCATGAGAGCTGTTTGCAAATTGTAACCATTTAAACTTTACGTGTTTCACCGGCCTTCTGGCATTTGGGTCATTTGGATCGACTCCAAAATATTTAGCTTGACATAAGAGAAAAAGTTATGTTTACAAAACGACTTTGTTCCACTCTTGAATTATGACTATTAATTGTGCAGAAGCGCCAGCGGTGAGCGGAATCGACGCATGAGTAAGGATTTAAGAGAATCTTCAACATAATTTATAACGGCTGATTATCAGTACTCCCTTGATGGAAAATGGGAAGATTGAGAGTAAACCTACATAATAATATTAAAGCAAACTACTATTAAACAAATTTTAAGAGATAATTTCATGCATATTAATGCATTATTAATCACTGCGAAAAATAATTTTATTATTAAAGAATATTATGTTATTATTAAAGCACGCTGTTTACTCTTCACTGCCATATTGCCTATATTGAAACGTAAAACTATCAGTGAAGAAAATAGGTTTAGAGACAGATGTGTAAAAACAATGAATGTGAATGTGATTAGACTGTGATAAAGCACAAATGAAATACGGACGGCGGCGGTGGCGGAGTGACAGTAAAAAAGCTTTTTCATCTTCCCTTTGAAACAATAGGCTTTTGTGAGAGACTTTTACTATTATCTTCCGACTCATGAGAATATACAATGCAGATGCTCGGCAAAAGTTTTTCAGTTGGTAGGTTTTGTATTAATGTTTGGCTGATAGCGATATACAATATATAAATAATAGGTACCTTATACCCCGGCAAATGCTTTATCGTCACTTGATGAGGCGATAAAATGTTTTGTAGCTAAGTATTATATACTTATGATTATTATACCAGTTACCTTTGTATGAGTGTAACTAGGTGTAACTACAGTAAATAAATACAGCAACAAAATGTTTTTCTCTAGTCTTTGTAAATAATTAGAAGGTTATGTAATTAAGAAGCATAAATTGAATATTGTTAGGGTCGCGTGTTGTAGTAGGGTCTCCTATGTTTGGGCTGGAAACAAAGAGGGTAGGGTGCTTGCGGGGGTGCGATGCGTCATCGTGGCCACTCCAACACTCACCCCCTGCGCACCCTCTCGCCTCAGAAAATCGATCCATCTCTGTACCACCAATGCCATGCGCAAAGCCCGCCCTTTTTGTTTATATTTTCTATTTTTTTTCCATTGAAATTCATTTTATAATTGCTGCTTATCATCAACAGTAAGATTATTAAATTAGCAAATTGCTCTAACAACAAAAAATGTAAACAATTTTTAAGTAGAGACAATGACTTCACAGATGATATCATAATACCTAATTATACGCTCTAATTAACAGTAAAATATGTAGGTACTAATTTGTACTTACTGGCATTCGTTCATGATCTCTTCCTGGGTTCGCACCTGCACTGGAGCCAACTTCTCCACGCTCTCTTCGTAGTTGCCAAAGCATTTGGTGATCTTCTCATCAAAAGTGTTCACCAAATCCTCGAGCGAACCGGAGAAAGTTTCCGTGAAATTGTCTCCTTCACCGTTTTGCATATTGTCCTGTTTGCACTTCACCGGTTTGTGTTCCTCGTTATCGTTTATTTTGTTGGAGTCGGTTTTCATTTTGACCATTTCACTTTTGATGTTTTTAATGTTAGTAAGACGTATGTCGTTACCATTTATGGTTTTTTGTGGGTAGTCAGCAGTGGATAGACAATCGTCCGCCTCCTCGATTTGCGCGAGAGGCGCTTCGAACTCGAGCTCGGCCATTCTGCCAGCCGCTTCTCGCATGACCGTACAACCACTCGCGTTGTTTGACGCGCGTACACTGAACGTAACGCTGCCGGCAAGCGCTTGACGTCGCGCCGCTCCGTCCTTAGTTGTCGCGCCCTGTCTGACTCTCTCGATTTCGGCCGACGACTGTAACCACGGATTGTGTGGCGTCGGCGCACGGTTCGTTCTCTCAAGCGAAGCTACCGATATGTTCAGCCAATAAAGCGAGATATACTAAATACACTAAAGAATCTGAATTATTTTTTTCTGCTATGAATTGTGATACTAAGTAGGTAGGTACTTACCTACTTTCTTTAAAAAAACAAGCAATAGATTCTGACAAGTTATTTCGTAATCTAGCAAAAAACGTTGGTACATATGTATCTATCAAAATTTTACGATAGCAAAAAGGTAGGTTCCTATAAATCCGAATTGATGTCTTAAATGGTACTTATGTCTTATTGTGATGGCAAACTAAAAGCAAAACAAGTAGATAGCTGTCTTACAACTCTTATATTTCTGATTTAAGCTAATGTTAAAACAAAAGTATTGTTATTTATTAAACCAATACTTACGGTAATTTATGTATGAAACAATGCCAATTGAAACAGTATTGCTTCTGCAATATTTCGACAAACGTTAATACCTTCAGGATCCAGATTCTCCTTAAATCAATATGTTCATATTAAACCATAATTATTTGAGATATATTTTAACTAAGAACACATTTTTTTTTGTCCTAACGAGTAGGTACATGTTTTACGCGCCCTATTTGAAGTTTCGTGTAATGGTTTGCCAGTAGAAAAAAAGTATTGTAACAGGCTCATTTACTACAAATTTATTGTTATTTTATAAGAAATGATACTTTTGAGCTTATTTATTGACTAAATAATCAAATAAGATAAATTCTAGTTATGTATATACAGCCAGAGCATTCATTTCAATTTGTTTGTTTTTAAATTTGTGGCAATAATCAGATATTGTCAATTTTGACATTTGCACAACATCGGAACAAAAATGGAAATTGCAAAATAGTAATATCATGATCCACTTTCAAAATATTATTAGATAAAATTATATTGTGCAAATCGTTATGTTTTTTATGAAATTAAAACATGACATTACGACATTAAAAAAAACATGGCTGAGGTGCTATAACAGGTACAATTATTTTGATTTTCTAATGATTTTCTAACTATAATGTTATTGATAAATCTCATATTTATGCGCGTTTCTATTGCAGTTCAGCTAGGAAAAATCACTATGAGGTTTTGAATCTACGGAAAAATTGTTCCGATAAAGACATTAAGGAAGCCTTCATTCAAATGAGCAAGGAGGTAAGTAGCTCATTGGAAAAAGATGTAGAGATCATTATTAGGTCATTTTTTTAGCCGGAGGATTGCGGTATGATGAGTCATAGGTATAGGTCTACAGATAAGACAATAATGCTGTATTACGGATAAATTAGACTGAGAACCATCCCTGTATTTTCTCTTGTGGTCCACTGGTGGTCCACAATCTAAAAGAAAAAATATCGTCCATGACATATTTACATCTGTTACTTATGTTAAAAGTTTGGATTAAAGTTATATTTTGGGTTGACACAGTATATTTACATTAACATTGTGGTCCCTGCTAACAACAATACTATCAAAGTGGTCCCTAGTCAAAAAAGGTTGGGACCTCTGCATCTTTAAAGATTAAGATAAGCATCACATTATACCCTGTTTTAACAGTTAACAGGTAAAATAATAGTAGGCAAATCACCTACTTTCCTAATGAAATTTGGACACCTTATTAAATAATTAGATAAACATTTCTTGTATCTCTAGAGGGTTTGGTTCCCATAGAATTCCATTGGAACATGTTCTATTTTCCAGTATCATCCAGACAAGAATAAAGATGCTAGAGCACAGGACAAGTTTGTGCGTATTGTGGAGGCCTACAATGTTCTGAGTAAGCCCAGCAGCCGTGCTCGCTATGACAGCTTGACAGAGATACAGACAAATGTTGCTGGGTCACCATATGTGTATAGATCACATGTGCCGTATAAGTAAGAATGTTATTTAATACATATGACATTAATCACTAAACTTAATGGCATTTTGGAAGTTGTATTGAAGCTAGTTCATTTGGTATCACAAAGAGATTTAGGAGGTGTATTGTGCAGTGACAATTTGTCATTAGAATGGCCTTTAAGTTTGGTGATACCTGCTTAAATAATATTTTTGTGGAACGCTAGAGGCCCAATTCCTCCCTCAGTTCCCTTCCATTACCTTTCTCCTTCCCTTCACTTCTCTGCAACTCCTTTGGTATAACAGATGTCCATGGGCAGCGATTACTACGTACCATCAAGTAGCTTGCCTGCCCTAAAAACGAATATATATATCTCAGATGAGTTTTTAAAATTGGTTCAGTAGATCCAGAGATTACCGCTCACAACATTTATGTTTTTATAATATTAGTATAGATCAAATCAAATCAAATCAAATGTTTTTATTTCAAATAAGCTTTCACAAGCGTTTATGAAACGTTAATGACTCTAGTTGCACGGATCCAAAAAGTTGATCCTATGGAGAAGAATCCGGCGAGAAACTCCATGTTTGTGAGGTGCTGATCATCTGTACAGTCCCATAGACATGGTTAAAAATCTATTGTATCAAATGCCAACAACCGCTACAGGCATTGGTGAATTTAAATGAAGAATTTGATTTTATGTTTCTTAACTGTATCTTGATGTTGATGCCATTTTTAAACCATGTGTATTTGGAGTAGTTGTAATTTTGCTAACAGAAATGAGAGGTTTTATCAGTTTTCTAAAAATATTTGTTTCAAGAGCTTATCATAATTTTTTTAAAGCATTGTGGGTCGTACATTATTCTTGTTAACCCCTAGTGCTAAATTAAGCTAAATGCTTTTGTTACGTCTGTAGTGCAACCAGAAGGGGAACCGGGTGGGGTTCGAATTGCAACCAGAAGATCGCAAGTCCGCCGCCCTTGCCATTAGGCTGCCGCCGCTTAAATATGTGTCAGGACTCACTGGAGAATTAATATAATATCTTTTCCATGTCCAGTATGCGTAACCCTCACTACAGCTACTATTATGAATCCCACACCAAATCAAACAACTACAGCCAAAATACAAATACATTCTACGGTACAACAGGAATGAAGAAAGTGGTACCTAACTATGTCATCATTGCCATGTGTACCGGAATTGCTTTGATTGGGATTCTGCTACAGGTGTTTGTTATAAGGTAAGATAGTTTTAACCTAAAAACCCTAATATACACATAACACAAAGTTGTATGTGATATATTTTATAATAACACTAGCTAACTTCCCGCCGCTTGGCCGCGTCGAGTATACGTTTCTCACTTAGGGGTATGAAAAATAGATAGTATCCGATTCTCAGACTGAATATGCATATAAAATTTCATCAAAATCGGTCAAGCCGTTTCATTGTGACACAATAATCTTATTATATAAGATAGTTCTTCATAAAGATATTACTTAAATAAGTGAAAGAAGAATAAGATCTTTGGCAGGATTTGAACCTGTGTCTTTGTGTATATTTCGCTTATTAGTTAAAAATTGTAGTGACGCCAATAATCTTGATTAGAAAATATATCTAAAAATAAGATATCACTTTTCTTTGAAAGTATTTTGTTTTTAAACATCTAAGGTTAGTCTGAGACCAGAACACAATTTTTATTTTTTTATATTCATAAACAAAACAGATCCACCGCTGAACAAAGGCTTCCCTATAGACTTCAAGAACGACTGGTCATACGACCCCTGCATCCAACAACCCCCACTGACCTTCACCAGGTGGTCTACCCATCTTTATAGGTTGTCCCACTGTGCTTTCTGGTGCATGGTCTCTGCTCAAGAACCTTTTTGCCCAAGTGTCCCATCAGTTCTACAAGCTATGAATAGATAGTTAATAAACCACCTTCAAAAAACAATATAATAATTTTGTCTAAAACAGTTTGGGAAGTCGGTGACTTCTATTTGAGTGGGTCTTTTGTTTTCGCCACCGTCTTCCCAAACCTACCAATCAAAAAAACAATCATCAAATCGATCCACAATTGGCGGAGATATCGCGTAACAAACGTACAAAAAAAAACATACAGACGAATTGAGAACCTCCTCCTTTTTGAAGTCGGTTGATAATATGATAAAGGTCAGGTGCGTAGTACCCGCAACTGGAGCATGTGTATGACAAGATGTATGAATGTCGACGAAGCAGAAGAAGTATGCAAGAATAGTAGTAGATGGCGTGCTGTAGTTTCTGCCTACCCCTATGGGAATAAGGCGTGAGTGTATGTATGTATGTAATATGATAATGTAAGATGATTAATTTAATTTTCAGAAATTTATATGTGGCTCAGCATAAACAAGCTCAAGAGAAATCGAAGCGTCTTGCTGAAGAGTTGGAAAGAGTGCGAGCTGCTGCTCATACAAATGGAAATGAGGTAATTATACTAATAATAAATCACATTGTTTAAACAAATATATAACACTGCATTTTATTTGATGAGTAGCAGTAAGTATCATTTATTAAGAATAGACTATTTTCGCTTGTCTATAGGATATGAGTGGACCATAAAATTGTGCACCGTTCACTCCTTCCACATGATTGTGTAAACCTAAATAAAATCATCCTGCAAACTTATTATCAGTCCAATTCTTATTTATCTGTCTACCAAGATTGATGTGTCATTTCTCCCAAAGCTGATGAAATAGGTGTTTAAATTTCAGTGTCTGGCAGGTTAACTTAGTAGCCTAATGGCTAGGGCATCGGACTTGCTATCATGTGGTTGCCGATTCGAAACCCACCTACTAGCAACTTGAACCCGCTGACACTAACACAAGCATTTAGCTTAGCACGAGGGGTTAACGTTAACAAGAATGCCACATAACTTTAAAAAAAACATCTGCGATAATGCTAATGTCCTCTTATAATAAACACAAATGTCTCTAATAATTTGCGTAGGTCATATCAAGGGTATTACTTCGTCTTCTCAGAGGTCAACAGAATTTAGGATGGTTGATAGACTTTTTAATTTTACAGTTGCAGACACGTCTTTTACTAGACAAGATCGTCACTGCGGCGAACCCGACCGTCGCCACGGCATCTCTAGGACAAGCGCTGGCCAGCGAGAAAAAGTGATTTAGTTTCATTTTTAAATGTAGACTATTAGACCATAGACAATTTGACGTAACCTTTTTACATTTTAGACGCGACTTTACGAGTTGATAAACCTTTTTAGAAAATTTTTTTTTAGATGTTTTTAAAGTTCAAACATTTATTTGACATGGTTCTTGTTAATATAAATATTCTCCCATTTTTTACTAATAGGAATGTGCGTATAAATAAAATCGCATCGTCATGTAAAAACGTAGAAGGTTCATTTATTTTAACGCTTCTAACCATTTATTTGACTTGAAATGATATATCATAAATCAGATATGTTTTAGATAAATAATTTTTATTTTCAAAAATGAATTATGGAATGTAACCTGGAAAAGCATTTCCTTCGTATTTATTATTGAAAATACTGCGATCTAAATTATGCATTTGAAATATTTTTAATACCAATAAAATAAACCCATTTAGCTCCTTTTATAAAATACCATTAAATTCAAACTATTAACAGGAACCTAACTAAATAATTAGGTAAATAGAACGAATGAGTACAATATTAATTATTTAATTACAGTGTACATCATGTAAATATAGAAGTTGTTATATTGTTCGTAATTTTTCACTTTTACGTATGTCCCTGTAGATGCGAAAATGTGTTGTATCAACTACCTCCGTAATATATCTCAATGTACATAAATAAATAGTAAATAGTAATTGTTGATATTGTAAAAAGTAATATATTTTTACACGTAAATAAGTATTGTAGTTTCTTTTTACGAACTAAGTTTATACTAACACTGTGCTGAAATAATTATTTTTAGTAATTACCTAAAACTTATTTTACATAGGTACACAGTTCCTGTAGACTATAAGAAGATACGTGACATGTATATAATTGTCACAACAGACTCAGAAAGTAAACAGGGACATTGTTTAAAAAATGTTAGTATGCTGTTTGTGAATGTACTTACTATGATGGGTACATTCTATGCAACACAGGGCTTAAGGGCCGACACACATTGGAGCGATCCGACATTGCATTGTTACGCAAAAAGCTACCATTTCAATCGCCGCAACGCAGGAACTTTCGACAGGAGTCGCGTGGCGCATTATTATTTTTCATACAACGTCCTCTTGACAACAGAAGAGCAACAGGCTTAATAGTATACGACCGGCAATGTTTACGGTCCTTGACTAAATAGAACATATCACGGCGAGTTTAGGAATGCGCTGCAACGCGACGTAGAACGCACCGCAAATTTTTGCGTCGCGATGTCGCATTGCTTGTGATGTGTTTCGGCCCTAAGTGTTTCTGTACCACGTGAAACACATCTAAAGTGTTGCTTTTGTTCCCATGGGCGCCTGTTTAAACTTTTGATATCGATAAAAAAAGACCGGCACATTTTGTTGTATTGATTGGCGGTCAAATTAAAGTCAGTTTCATAGTTCATAGAAGCAAATAAAATAATAATCATTGCATATCCTAAGAATTTAAGATGTGTTATTGCATTTTATCAGTACGCATTTAAATTTAAACTTTAATATATCTGTCTTTAAGACCCTTATAGCTTGCAATTTGAAATTGCAATAATTATTCAGTGGTAAGTTGTCCATAATTTATTGTGAGGACGTTTCTGGATACAGTCTTTATCGCGAACCACGAAGCGCCTTAAGGATTATAGTTGTATCTTGACATAATAATGGTAAAATTGCAGAGTCTCGCCGGAAGCGCTACTGACGGAATTTGGAATAACAGACCTATCGAAATCAACAGAAGACTGGTCTTATTCAGCAAAAAATGAATCTAAGGTGACCGTGAATAAATTCATCAAGAAAGTTATGTCATTGTTATTGTAAATGATATTGTCGTTTATCCCCGTGAACAATGTTACACACCATGACCTCGTACTTTTCAGAATTATAATCTAAATTTGCTCGAAAGTTGATTACTAAAATGCAATTCAGTATTTTAGTGAAACAATTTTCTAAACGGTTAAATTGGTCCTGTAAACTATTGTGGAATGTAACGTAAAGTCGAATATTATAGCGATTTTATTGATGCTCGGCTTTTATTTCTGTAGCTCCTTAGTGAAACAGCAAGGCACTCTTACTTGAAACATGTAATTTACTCTGGAAAGAACCTAGTTCTTTAGGCCTGGGGCCGTATTACCACGTATTAATGTCATCATTTTTAGGTTGTGAGAGAGGGATGCCGCTCTACAGGTTTAATAGTGGCGTCCCTCTTTCACAACGTAAAAATTATGGCATTAATACGTGGTAATACTGCCCCTGTACTTAATAATCAATAACGTAACTATGTGGTTGGTCCATAAAAATAAAAAGATCAACAGGACACTTATCTACACTTATTTACCTCGTCTAGGTAAGATTTAAAATGTTTAATATTTTTAACATTATAAAAAGTTAAAATACTTAGGATAATATTAGAATTAGTTAACATGTAAGTACTACCTAGTTAAGTTATATAGGTTGTCCAATAGATAATGTTCATAGATGGTATACAAATATTTATCTTTTATAGTATACAAAAAAAAATAGGTTGAAACTACAAAATTGTCCTGTGGTAAAATAAATAGACACTTCTTGTTTCTTTTATTAAGTCGGATACTCTCGCCTTATGTGTTTGTAGTAAAACTGACTTATCCTTTTGAACGCCATTGTCACATATATGTGACAAACGAAATCTTACCCTGAACGCCAACGTCACAAATATATGACAAATATACGTCGCACCATAATATGAAATAAACAATTTAATCATTACTTTAGTGTGTTTTCACTACTTTGTGGAATTTGACAGAAAAAGTGGCCTGGCGGTACGGCGGTACGTTTATACTCTGGCGTGCAAAAGGTTAATATCGTTATCGTAGCGCAAATTGAAAATTTTGGCAGGATCTTCAACACCACAGTCTGTCACATATACCTTCTAGGTATATTATTATATGTACAGGTACAAAGTTGCTGAAAATTTTCAGACATTTCAGGTCGAGCGACCTTTGGCATTATCGTATCTTTTTACATAAAAATCTGCCCCAACTTTTCTGCCACTCCTTTATTGCGGTTGCGTTTAAAAACATAATTCTTATTTGAGCTAGACAAGAATCCGTGGGCCATTAAATAATAATTGTAACCGATTGGGAGACTACCTATTGTTAGTATATATTTGCCGACGCCACCGACGGCTGGACGGGCACAGCCGTTGGCGTCGGCTAGGCATTCGCCGTCCAGAGAAGACTTTCGACGAACGCAAGGGTAGCCGGCATAATGCTGGCCCACTACTACTTAAGTCATATACGTATGTATGGATATACGCAGCGTATCATCAGTTACCTTGCTGGTCGAAAGCCTCCCCTGATGTGCGCCATTTCATCCTTCCATATTTTTTCACTTGGCTATCTAATAAATATGTCAGCCATTGTCATCGTTGAACTAATCCTTTCTATCAAACATAATCTTGATGTACACTCTGTCATCTACGTGGGGTGGTTCAGGCACGATAAGGGGACGTCCATCTAACTTGAGTTCGGTGTAAGGCGCTGAATACAAGCAGGTGAAGCCAAGCTTCTCAGCAGACATAGCTGAGTAGGCACTTGATGTGTCCATGCGGAGAACTCTGATTCCACGTTGTTTTGCTAGCTTTCTGAAATTGTAGAGCATGGTAATTATTTTCATAAAATAGTTAACAAACTTCTGCATATCCCACCGGGAATACAGCCTCGATCGTCCTTAAAACGTTCGGGCATACAGTACAGGCAGAAGTGTACTACGTACAAACTCGTGTAATAGGGGGTGAGCCTATTGCAAGTAACTGGTCACAAATCCTGCTGTTGGTCTCAGGGAGTAGATTTTTCAAACTTACTCTGTTTCTTGCAACAAATCATTCATGATGCCTCGCTTTCTCCAATTGGGGTCTGTGGCAGCGATCTTCACGTCCAGCAGTTGGTGTTCATCAGGGAATTTCTCCCAGAGCTTGGAGCCTTCCTCACGTCGCGCCAGCACGTATAGAATCTTCTGGAATTTATGGTTTTGACACGTTTCTGCCTGGCTTAGGTAATCACTACCCTGTTCCTCCTGAAAATATAGGTTATCAATTAAATACTTATCTTTAATTATATCTTAGCAGTGCGGGAGGTCTTTTTACAAAAAAAGTTCTTTGAGAATAGAGTTTTTAATAGTTCCTCATGAGAAATAAGTATCTGATTCTGTGCATTTTTTTCTTTTTGCACTTTCGAGATTGACATAACATACCGAGGTTACCAATGTACACACGGCTACACATCAAGCTATACAAAACCAGTTTAGACTGACCTCCCATTTCCCGGTTTTCCGCACAATTCAAGGCCAGCCTATACTGGATTTGTATAGCTTGATGTGTAGCCGTGTGTACAACCACAGTTGTTATTTAGGTTCAATGTAATGGCGAGCCTATTCCCATTACCCGCCATCAATGACAACTCCGAGCTGCTACTGAGAATTCATACTTCATTTTATTTAAAATTTTGATTGCTTCTGAGAATTCACTGCCCTAACGGACAATTAAACTGGCTTAATAACATTAGCTTTATGATACTGGAAATAATACTTAATATATGTACAGACACGAGCATAATTAACTATATATAAACTTGCGATCATGCATTACATACTTAGGTACATCCGTAAGAAACGCTAGGCTATAACTAATAATTGACAGACTATAGACTGCCTCATTAGTTTAGTGATCCTAAGCGCGACTGTACGCTAGAGGTCCTGGGTTCGATTCCCAGGTCCAGCAGTGTTAGGTACATTCAGTTCCATGAATTCTCAGCAGCAGCTCGGAATCTTGATTTGTGCCCAGTTAATGGCAAGAGGCTCGCCCCCTATTACTTACATGTAACCTAAACATACCAGCGAAGCGTGGGTGTACATTTAGTACCTACGCCTTTGCCTAACGCTTCGGGGAATACGGTTATTTTAATTGATGAGAGCAAGATACTGCTTTCCTAGAGGGCCTTTGATGCCGAAATAGCTTAATTCTTATAAGGCCATTATTTGCCGTACCCTTGTCCTTAGTTCTGCTGTTGTATTAGTTATCCAATAAAAATACACACAGATACATGACATAAGTACTAAAAATTAAAATATGTTATCGCGCTGTCAAAAATACCTAAGGCTGAGCTCACATGAGGTCATGCTTATCTGACGTAATAGTAAAATCTATTTATATCTCTGGAACAAGTAACATGTGTTAGGTATCGTACCTCTTCTAAAGGACAAATTCCGTTGATCATAACTCCCACGATATTGCCCTCTGTGTCGACTGCTTTCAAAGACCACCCATCCCCGGGTAGATAAGGTGTGATGTACTCTTCAAGTTCGGTGCATGTACCTTCGCTGCACAGGCCGACCGCCTGGTTCAGCGGTTCATCGATAAAAAAGGTCCTGGAATTTAAAAACAATCGATTGTGGAGTAGGTACCGTTCAATTTGAAAGAATATCGACTAAGAATACCTTCCGGTCCTCTTACGCAGAAACAAATCGTTAAAGCTTTACAACATAGCGTAATGTCTAAGGTATCTTTTTATTTTGTTTTCATAGTTATCGGTTTGTAGTTTTGATGGCTACCTATCTATATATTATTGAAGGTGTCTACTTTCCTTAGTCTCTAGATCTACGACTCCAGATTGGGCAAGACACCTTTTGTCACCAGAAGAAAAAACATCCAACTCACCGCCGCAATAAGTTCATGACGTCTTCGGTATCCTCCGCCTGTACAGGCTGTATTTCATAGCCTCGTTTAGACATTGGGTACAAGTAATCTGAAAAGAATCGGCGATTACCTACTTGATACTTTTACTTTGATAAAATTTTGCTTATCGCTGGTACTTGTCAAAGTATTTAGCCATATAGATTTTATTAAAATGGTAAGTATCTGAGTATTTATATATTGGAATAGGGTTTTAATTTGGAATAATTTATAAGGTTATTGTTGCCGCCAAATTTACCTATTGCGCGCTATTTTTTGGAATACTACAATTGCATGCTACTTCAGAACATTCAAATATTTTATCTCCATTAACCGTTGCCCACAGCATTCGCATTCCAAAGGACTTTTAATACAAAATGTTATCGAAATCTATATATAGCCGTTGAGATGTAAAAACGTAACAAACAGACAGACATAGATATATTAATATAGGTTAGTTATACTGTCTTTTGTACACCAACTCCTTTACTTACACGACCAGTACCACAAACCGTACGCAATGAAGATAATGTTTTTTTTTCATTAAATAAAAAATATTCTTATTAGAACTAATAATATAACAATTATTGTGGGAGGCTTGGAGCATTTGCAATTTTATCCTTCCATAAATTACGTAGCTAACTATTAATATATGAGGACTTATAGCTTACCTACAGTGCTTATAATTCACTTATACACTTTAGTGTCTTAACCATACCTTAAATCGGCTCTAAATCCACTTTCAAACACAATTTTAGTGTATGCAATCAGTCCAAATAGGTGATCGCTTTTGCACTCGGGTGTTAGTAAATAAATGGTAGATAAATTTAATAACAAATCGCTTTAGCGTACCGCTCGTGCGCAACTAGATAATGTTTTGAACGCGCGCGTACGCATTTACATATTAACGGTGAAAGATAAAAATACTACATTTAAGGCGAATACGATGGCGTATGTTTTTTTTCTTATCACTGTAAGTATAAAGATTTACTGTGCATTAATTCGCAAATATATTAGTAAAATCAAGTTTCAGATACAAAGTTAGTCTAATCTTTCTTGAATACATTCCTGATTTCATTTTCAGATAAACTGTATTTTTATACTTAGGTACGTGTTAATCTCTTATCTAATCAGCCAAGATTATATTATCCAATTCATTTGATAAATCAGTAATTCTTTAGGTCTTATCAATAGACCTACACTTTATCAATGGTGGCCCAACCTTGTTTTAAACTCCTACCGACGTAACTACTCTTGCAGAGTACAGCAGTAAGCTACGGGCTATTAAGTATAATAATATCCTTTTAATATCATTGGGCTTATCACAAAAGTAGACATACTTTAATCGTGTACTCGCGTATTTAGTCCTTCAGTTATCGATTCAAGAGTAATGCCCTAAGATAAAAACAATCAATGTCCACTTTACCTACGTATCTAATCGTAACACTATACGCTCCCAACATTTGAAATAATAATGATGAGGGAATGAATTAATAATAATGATGAGGGAATGAAATAATAATAATGATGAGGGAATTAAATAATAATAATGATGAGGTGTGGAAGGTGGGAATGATGGGATCTGAGGCATAACAGTGTTCGATAAGATCCAAAACGAGTATGTGCCAAGAGACCTAGATATACGGGAAACGTTCAGGAAACTACATATAACTCAGTAAACAGAATTTGAAAAAAATATGATAAATATCTAAGTTAGCCATTGGTTAATATACCTGTATTCCCCGAAGCGTTAGGCAGAGGTGTACTATTGTACACCCACACTTCGTCGTTATGTTTAGGTCTCATACAATAGGGCGCGTAATAAAAATACGAATGAACGAAAAATAATTACAATCCAAAGATGGATCATATGGACCGTATGGTGGGTAAGCAAGGAGCCTTAAATTCGGCTGAAGTAGTGGGGATGCGTCGCGTTGACCGGAGCTTGGCACATACCGTGTCGCATGTAGTATATTTACCAAAACACCTGTATACATACATATATACTCTGTTCGGATTTTGGCACATTGTGACCGCTATTTTGACCCTTATGTCAATGACTTAGTCTTTATCACAGATCATATCATTTTATTACATGATTGATTCTACTGTTTGTATTTCCAAAGAGGTCGTGTTTTGAAGAATCTGAAAGTCAAAGTAAAGATTAAAATAAAAGCATTGCCTCACTAGAATTTTCGCATACTCGTACGGGTTTAGAATAGAATAGAATATTCTTTATTGTACACCACAAACGAAAGCCAAGTACAAATGATAAATAATAAAATGGTACAATGGGCGGTCTTATCGCTAAAAGCGATCTCTTACAAACAACCTTTGGATGGAGATTTACGCGAAAGAGAGAGGTTTACGTAAAAACTAACACCGGAACGACTACCTAAAAGCCATCCCTACAAATATTTATTGTGTAAGGAAGTTGAACCCACAACCATAACCCAGAAGCCGATCGCTTAGCCACTTCTCCAAACGTTCCGTTATGTTGAGTCGTGGTTGAGTCGTGTAATTACACGCGGCTCCTAGGAATGTGCTCTAACAGGCGTTGCACAAGAGGTTTTCTAATCCCCTAAGACCGGTCAGCGTTTTAAGTTTCCCCTTAAACAAAAAAGAAAACCGATCTCGCATTGATTAGCTTTCCGTACAATAAGAGGTCAGCGTGAACTGGAAATATATAGCTAGACGTGTGACGTCTAGCCGTGAGTACCTTGGCGGATCAATTACAGAAACCTGATTTATGTTATCGATATTCTTCAACAATTAAGTACTTAGTTGGCGCTGGTTAGGTTCTCTAGTCGCTTTGTAAGATACTAATTAGTACTTACCTTGTATTTTTTTTTAGGTACTTATGGCATTTCATGGCGTTCCTAGGGGAGGCCTACATCCAGCAGTGGCCGAATATCGGCTGATGATGATGATGATGATGACTTATGGCATTACAGCATGCTAAAAATGTTTCAAAGATAAAATTCGGACTCAATTGGTCTTTGGTCTTCTGATTCACTTCACCACTAAGCTATTGAGATTACTGCCTGTGAAGTTCCAATTTCTCTTCCAAATTGTTGGTTTTAAGGTGACATCAGCAATATCTAATGACAGATTACTGGTCCTTTAACAGACTTAAGATACACTTAGTTCAATGCCGAATGCCTTACAGTCGTTCTTTCTAGATACTTACCTATTTAAAACAAAATACAATAAACAAAATTTAACCGGTTTATTTTAACATCCGGTAAGAATAGAATAGTTTCAGTATTTTGTATGGATTCAAAATAAACGTAACCAGTAACGTGAACAGTGTAACCTTGGTAAGCTATTGTAATTTAACACTTTTGTTGGATACCTACCGTGTACGCGAACGCTAATTAACAATTATTATGGATGTCAGACTCATTAGCTGCTGAA
The DNA here is from genome assembly GCA_958496365.1 of Subacronicta megacephala. Classification (NCBI taxonomy): domain Eukaryota; kingdom Metazoa; phylum Arthropoda; class Insecta; order Lepidoptera; family Noctuidae; genus Subacronicta; species Subacronicta megacephala. The sequence goes on from OY292525.1 coordinate 5,096,838, forward strand.
ACGGTAATAAATACGTTTAGGTTCGAAATTTGAATAAATGTGTGTTTATTAAGGTAAGTAAATTGTGATGTGTGTTAGTAGTGATGGTTATGTTATGTATCAGTCTTAATTGGAGCTTGATGTACCATAAGTAGTTGGTACTTATGGTACATTAAGCTCACACTTAAGACGCCTGTATTCTCCGGGTCAGGCAGGGGCACCGAAAGTTCGCCGGTAAGTTTAGGTCCCATTTTAGGGGACCGTATTACTATATAACGAGCACAAATCCTGCGCTGAGTATTTTTAAGAAAAAAATACTTACACTGCTAGACTTGAGAATTGAAACCAGGACTTCCAGTAGACGAGTTATCTGAAGATTGGGGTTCTTTCTAAATCGATTCATATTTAGAATTCGTAGTAGGTTCTTATTCGTGCCAATTATTCCGTCGCTACTGTTTCCAAAACGGTGAAGGAAAACATCGTGAGGAATGTCATGTACAGTGGGTTATAGCTGTTACCTGACCCACCCTAGATGGGCTGGCGGCGTCTAAGTGGGTCAGGTTACAGCTATAACCCACTGTACATATCCTAGAACCAAAAATTCGGAGTCAGGTGACATCTACCAACCCGCACTGGGCCCGCGTGGTGGATTTCGGCCCACTCCCTCTCACCGAGAGGAGGCCTGTGTCCCACCAGTGGGAACAGTATAATTATGTCGCCTAAGTACTTCTCTTCTTGCTTCGTCCGCGTCTATTACTTTTATGATGATCTAGTAGGTACTATATCTGTGAGGTACATACTCCTCCTGCTCTTCTCTTATTTACTTGGAGTTAAAGTACCTTCCAAATTTTTTCATGCGTCTCTTTCAATCACCAAATTACGTCTTTCTTTCTGTGAAAATCAAGCTTTACTTGTGATTCATTCATTCATTTTGCTCCTTGTCCTTATGAAGAAGAAAAAAATAATTAAATAGGTACCTTTATTTGGATAAAATTACAATATTTACATATAAATTACATCACAATTTTATTGATATGCTCATAATGACATCATTTTGACTAAGAATAGGTACATTCGAATACCAACTGTTTTTGAAGGGGCTTTTTAGAGAGTGTCTTGAATACATTTACCTTTCTAAAGTACAATTGACGAATTACGTTTGGGTAGATTGGGTTTCAATCACTCATTTAAATGAAAATATTGATATTTCCTTTCTTTTTGATGTTTTTACAAAATGTTGACAGGTTTGAAATTATATATTTGTATATTAACAAAAACAGCACTGGATGACAGCATTTTGAAACTTAGTTCTTAGTTCATCTTTTGATAAAATCTTTAGATTTAATCTGCAGATAATATACATCATTATAACTTGCTTTCAAAGCTAAAGTATAAGTAATAATATTAGGTACAACATTTTAAGGAACTACGAATACATAGCTAGCTGCTATTAAGTAGAAATATTTGATGATAGCAGTTTTATTAGTTGAGGCCGCCGGCGCAAAAGCGGTTTAATGCTCATTTTTTCATATCCTGACTTATCTCCTACAAATAACTCAAACGTGTTAAAATTTAATGAAACCATTTCATTTCACCTATGGTCTAGATTTGCATCGCCATCTGTTGATGATAGCTGAAACAAGATATAGGCATCTTGCATTCAATGTTAGCACATTTTAAATAATTTGTAGTAGATAAGTCAGTATATAAAAAATTGAGGGTTAGGCCGCTTTTGCGCTGACAGCCCAGTCTGTGAGGCTGATTACATACATAACTGATTATGTGTGTTGCTATTTTATTTTACGAGGCACCGCTGAACTAAATCTATTTTTATTATTATGGAATGAAGAAAACGCGGTGCCCGTACAAAAAGAGCAAAACAATTTTTTTGAAGACATTTTTAAAATACTTTGAAAATATAGGGCCATTCAAAAAGATTAAGATGGCTCATAAAGCAGGTATTAAAATCTTTTTCATATATTATATTAGGATTAGCCTATAGTATGACTCAGAGACTAGTAGTAGGTAGGTAGGTACCTATTACGATATTGTTCGTGTTGTCTCATCTGTCTTTGGGACCAAAGTTTTTTTTTTTAAACCCTTTACATACACATAGTCAACATATTTTTATATAACCAGAAAACATTGACATTGAAAGTGCCTTCTCCTTTTTCTTTGTTCTTTTTAAACTTTCCTGGTATAAATAATTACCTATACATCCTAATATTATACAATTTTATAACTCCTTAATTATATTTTATGCAAGAGTACTCGCAACCGGCGCGTGTGTATGAAAAGATGTATGAATGTGGAAGAAGCGAAAGAGATATGCAAGAGTCGTAGCAAGTGGCAGTCCATAGTTTCTGCCTACCCCTGTGGGAAAAAGGCGTGAGTGTATGTATGTATGTATGTATGTATATTTTATGCATCGTTTCTCAAACTGTTTGGTAATGGAACCCCTACATTTGACATATAAGGTATATTAATTTCACGTTAATCAATTTTTTACTTCAGTTAATTTAAGACAGCGACCAGTCTTTGTATCAATAGAAATTATGTAGTATCGGTTTTGTGTTGAAAGTCAAAAACAAATTAAAGAATTTTTCGTATACAGGTCTTATTTTATTGACACTTACTGCGACCCCATCACTCTAAGCAATTTTCGTATGGGTCGCAACATCAGGTTGAGAAACAATGCTCTGTGTATTACTTATCTACTAAGTATAGTAAATTGCTACGCACCAAGATTTAAGGAAAATCTAGGAGTAACGTGCATGGTACAGCATATTAGTGACTTAAGTTAAAATATATTTTGATACCTTGTATATTAAACCTTGATGAAGTTGATATTTTTATACTGTTTTGTGTCTGTTGCGGAGATTCTGAAAAAGATAACACCTATATTTCAGTAACATTTACACAGAATACTTAATTAAACAAAGTTAATTACTAAATTCATATAAATGTATGTATAAAAATGGATCAGTATGTGTGGGTGTGTGTACGTTCCGAGTGGATTCCCAAACGGCTTAACCGATTTTGATAAAATTTATAGGCAAGCTTCAGAGAAAATCAGAAGCCGCGGGTGATATCGCATAGCACACTAGTAATCAACCGACTTCAAAAAGGAGGAGGTTCTCAATTCGTCTGTATGTTTTTTTTTTTGTATGTTTGTTACGCGATATCTCCGCCAATTGTGAACCGATTTTTATTATTGTTTTTTTGTTTGGTAGGTCATACTTTAGAGGTGGTCCCGTTTAAATCTTATTGAAATCGGTTAGGCAGTTTTGAAAATATCAACAAAAATCTAAAAATCGTTTACATCGATGATATTATTGTTTACTCTGAAACATCGCTGTCTTATTGAAGCAGTGCGTTTAGTTGGCTAACAAGTACTTCTAAACAAAACTTTCCACTAAAAATTACAAAATAAAATTACTTTTAACAAAAAAGTTAAACCGCCTTCAAAAAATAATAAAATAATTTTGTCTACAACAGTTTGGGAAGTCGGTGGCAAAAACAGAAGACCCACTCAAATAGAAGTCACCGACTTCCCAAACTGTTGTAGACAAAATTATTTTATTATTTTTTGAAGGCGGTTTAACTTTTTTGTTAAAAGTAATTTTATTTGTAAGTTTAATAGATACCCTGTCAAACAGACCCTTCAAACACATCCTTATGTATCAGATTACAGGCTTACTAGAAGTGTCTCAATGTGTGGATATAATTTCGACTTTACCTTACAGTAGCTTGATGTAGACTCTAGCCTCAAGATGGGGTGCCTGTGGTTGTGGTGCGTACGACAAGTCAGCGTAGAAAATGGAGAAGATCTTCTTGTAGTTCAGTCGCTCGGCTGCCGCGGCGGAGAATGCCGAAGTCGTGTCCATGCGCATGGCCCCTGCGCCCATAGATCGCGCAACACGTCTGAAAAGTAAGAAGAGTAGCTGAGCGCTTCATTCCTTTTTTTTTGAAACCACACGACATAATTATGGCGTTAGTACCTAACAAAAAAAAAACATAACCGCAACTACGTAATAAAATCTAATTAGCTGCAGGTTGCTTGGCGAATATTAATATTAGGTATCTACGCGTATACTGTCGTGTAGCTTAACATTAGCAGTTTTTCACAATAAGTTCTGTTTTTGTTTTTTATGTTGCTATTTCTTATTAAGATGTCTTTTTAAAAATGAAATTCTAAACGCTACCTATCAATGAATTATTTCAACCATGAAATTAAAAAAATATTGATAAATTGTTAAGGATCTGTTAATGACTCTAATTTATTTTAAGCCCCAACCACCCTATACGCGCGCCTTTACATGGCATGCAAGGCCATTCGATGTTTATAGCGGACTATAGCCCGTCATAGCCTTGACTGCAGAACTAGGGAAGATGAGAGTGCAGATATAGCCTGCTGCCACCCAGTGGCGTAGCTCCGGAGGGCTAGACGGGGCAGTGCCCCGGGGCCCCCAAGCTCAGGGGGCCCCTCGGACTCTGGCTTACAAACTATAAATTGAACTTCTGAAATGTTGCCCCACATTCGGAATATAAATAAACCGGATTCCAGGAACGTGACTAATGGCAACTTATTTGAAAAATACAGGAGAATTCCCAACAAGTCTCCAACATCTTTGTTTGAAACTTGCGGGGCCCTGTATTCTTAGGCTTTATGGCTTAGGCGTCAAGCGCGTTTCAACAGCACGCGCTTGACGCAAGGCAGAACTATGAGAAACGGCGCGCTTCAACAGCGTGATTATAAAACGCTACTGGTGAATTTACACAAGCGCGCGCGTCTGGACTGGTCTGGCGAAAAATTAGTTTAAAAATCTACTTGATGAGGATTCCGAACGTCCGAACCCAAACGGCGCTCAACGGGACCATATTAACGTGCCTCCGCTGGCTGTCTGTTACAGGACGTACCTACTTAGGTCGAATTCGGAAAACGACGAATACGGAACAAACGATTTTAAATAGTTTAGTTGGGGCCCTAGTTGATTTTTTGGCCCAGGGCCTTTGGTTACCTAGCTAGGTACGCCACTGCTGCCACCCCAAGTAGCAGACGATCCGTGAGGATTTCACCACACCACAAAAAAGTATAATTTTTTACATCATAATGTGGACCATTATTATAACAAAAGCGATCTTATGAAGTGGTGTAATTATCTAGTGTATTATTTTTTACAACAGTTCACACAAAGGACATCGCGCAGTAATTTGTCGGAGATGTGACATGTAATAGCGTTACATCTTCCTGGTAGAACCCATTATAACAATCTATTTTTAATCATTATCAACGGACAAGGAAACAATCTTGATCTTAATTGTATTTACGCAAGTATTTAAATTTTATTTTCGAATGTAAATAAGTATTCTATTTAGTGGTGCGAGCATGAGACAAATCGTTTTAACAGTCGAAATGTCAATTTTATAACGGCAACATGTATCATCGGAATTTAACAATTGATTAGTTTGTCGTTACGGCGGTTAATAAAAATCTTATAAAAAGGTAAGATTAACCTTAAAATGAAATTAACAAAATAATTAAGAATATCTTATCAATACATCACCCAAAAGTCAACCTTGGCGATAAAAAAAATCTTTACGACGAGATGACATTTAACCATAGTCATATAACAAGCTGTAAAATAAAAGCATAATTCGGTATATCGAAGTTGATGTTTTCGTGCTCGCATCACAGGAACAGCTAAGGTCATTGCTTTGGCCGTTTGTCTAGCGTAGGCGTTATCATCTGACATAAGCACAGCGTAGACACTGCGTAGCAGTAGCGTAGACGCTTCGTAGCATTTGCGTAGACGCTTCGTAGCAGTCACGTAGACGCTTCGTAGCAGTCGCGTAGACGCTTCGTAGCATTTGCGTAGACGCTTCGTAGCAATTGCGTAGACCTTTCGTAGCAATTGCGCAGACGCTTCGTAACAGCTGCGTATACCTATACACTGTTCAAGAACCATACTGATCACTAAGCTATTGAATAAACGGTATTTACGTAATATTAGTTTTATTCGACTGTTGCGTAAGACTTATAATATTAAAATTATTCTCAACCATCATGCGCTATTGGTTCGTCAACAAAGTTGACTAGCATAGCACTCGTTTTTGTCATTGTTGCATTGTATTTTGTCTCTAGTTATTATTTAAGTTATGTTAAGTATATTATTCAAGTGTATGATTATATATATAAAAGAAGAGGGTAAAGGTAAGTAAAAGGTAAAGCTAGTAAATGTTGAGAAGCAGTTCGACCAAGAAGAATCAGCTACAAAAGAAACAGGCTACAGGAAAAAGTTGTAGCTACTGCATCTATATTACTTGGGATACTCATCGTGTTGATGATACGGAAATAGAAGATTTACAGCTACATTATAATCTCATTTTTAAGTGACATGCTATTACCGTACCCATATCATATAGGTGTTTTTAATGCAATACTCAGTCTAGCTTTTTGTTTGTTTCTTTGTTACATATTCATGCCTACACGAACGCTCATGACCAATATCGGTATAGAGCTAGATTGCTGATACATGAGGAGCTATTCTAATTTGCCAAGCAACGAATTCCAAACAACAAAAATATATTGTAATTAATATGATATATTTTATTATCAAACTTACTAGAGCTCTTTCCGCGCTCGGTGATTAATTCTAATTATTATTTAATCTCTGCAACAACAAACAATTGAATGTCGAGCTAGACAAAGAGGCTTATAATATTATTAGCTAATTTTATGACAAGACCTTGCAATGTTGTAATAATACCTGCATTGTGGCAGAGAACAGGTTAAATGAATATAATTATATAATACGGGAAATAATTTGATTGGAATGTATTTTAAAAAATGTTCAGTGAATGTTCACTGAACATTTTTTTGAATGAAAATAATGAAGTGAAGAATGGCTACTTTAATTCTTTGCTAGAAATCGATTAATCTGCAAAAAGAAAAAGTGAGAGCGATTGATAAATCGATAAGAATCAATAACAGGCTTTATCTATAAAGAGCATTTAATTATTTGTTATAGTGATTTGTAGACTTCGTCCACCGTATAATATTCTTCCATACTGCTATAAGTATTCCTTAAATCTAACATCCGGATGTGAAAAGTTATAAAGACATGAATGCATTTGAGACTTGACGAGTTCCGTACCTCTGGGACGGAACTCGGGATGCTTTAGCCTTTCAATTTTTCTTTTCCAAATTCTACCACCATCTACTGACGTAGAATGCCCCTCAACCGACACGACTTACTTTAAAGTTTATTTCTATGCCAAACGGTGTTGCCCTATTTTATTTAAAGATATGAATTTCAGCGAGAAAAAATGACTAACGATGTCAGGCTGGGTTAATGTTTAGCATGGCAAATGCCATGCGTTTATGCCAAGTATCATAAAAAATAACTACCCTTTTATGCTCAATATAATTATTTCTATAACTATGTATATTCCCTGTTCCCTGTGTCAGGGTTTCGGCTGAAGAATCGCTGAATCTATGCGGAAGTTTGCTAAGATACATAATTGCAAATAGAATGAGCAAAAAATATTAAATATACTTAGTAATACAAAACCTTTTTTCTTTGAAAATGTACGGCCACACGTGGTGTACATTTTTAATATTTTAATTAGCGTGAGATTTATACATATTATCTGTGTCACGAGGCCTATTATAAGATATATTTATCTTTTTATTACCCATAGTAATAATAAAATGCCTCTTATGTTACTTGTAAAAATATTTAAATGAATATGTTCAAAAATAAATGGGTAGTAATAAAAATACCTCATTAGTGTTGTGGTCGTAAGCTTGAATGCTACGCTTGCAGTCCTCAGTTTGGTTCCCAAGTCGAGCAAACTGATAAGTATTGGGTTGCGAGTTTCTCAGATCCTTCACAAACTATATAGCCCACATAAACATACCATCACGCTTGTATTCCCCGAAGGGTTCGGCAGAGGTGTACTTACTGTACACCCACAGTTTGCAGGTATGTTTTAGGTCCCATGTAATAGGGGGCGAGCCTATTTTATTACCATTTACAGGACACATAGCCAAACTCCCGACCCGCTTCTGAGAATTTCATAAAAAATCCCAACAACACCTTGCTCGACCTGGGAATCAAACCTTAGACTAATGAGGCAGTCTTCTGATAGCCTACAAACTTAAAATTTAATATATTTAAGGTTCCTTCTATCCTAAGGCAGATATATAGGGTCATTATTTCGAAGTCCTATCACTTGTCACTTATATTTTCATAGAACAAAGCTATCATTGTTTAAAATAATAAATATTTAATAAATAAATTATCATAAATACCTATTTAGTAAAATTATTAATAATAATTAACTTACGCATGTTTCAATACGTGTTTCTTTAGTTTCGTAATACTTAATTTTTTTTCTGATTTAATGACTTTATACATATTACATTTAAAAAGCTTAAAATATTTTTGTTTAATGATATGTAATTGCTCAATTCGGCTCATTAACAATTATGCTTAGTCTCATATTTTGACTTGAGTTGTAGGATAACTCGGCAAACGAGCAGTCGAGCTACCTGATGGTAAGTAGTCGTCGCCGCCCATGGACATGTGCAATTCCAAAAGGGTTGCAGATGCGTTGCCGAACCTATTTAAGAAAAAGGGAGGTGAAAGGCGAAAAGGAGAAGGAAGGGGGACTGAGGGAAGAATTGGGCCTCCGGCGCTCAACACTCACCGTACGAAACGCAACAGCATGCATACTGCTACTTGACGTCAATATTCTGTGGGAGGGTAATACTTTCCCGATCATGCCGACCCATTCATGCTGGCATGTAGACATGCCAGCTAGGCACTACTACTAAAGAACAACTCATTTCACAAACTCGAATAAATCATTACGAGATTATACAAACAAGTGGTTGTTACACACAATTTGACTTCTAGCTATAGGTACTCAAACAAATCCAGAATAAGCTGACCTCGTATTATATAGCTTGAGCCCTTTGTACTTTATGTTAAATATCTAAAAATTACCATCACGCCTGTATTCCCCGAAGGGTTAGGCAGAAATGTACTTATGTACACTCACGCTTCGCCGGTATGTTTAGGTCCCACAAGTCTTTCTACGAGTATGTCCGTCGTCAGCTGTCTGCGGGATCTAGTACTAAATGTCCATACTCATAATATATCAATATGAAATTATACATACATAATTAGATTCACGACCTTTTCCCATAGGGAAAAATAAAATAGAGACCATCGCTACTTGCTACGATTCTTATATAGGTACGGTACATCTTCTATTTCTTCTACGTTCATACACACGCGCCACTTGCGAGTGCTACGGACTGACATTTTTCTGTCGGTATAGCAATCCCCACTGTTCTCTATTCCCCGCCTTCTATTTGATCTCTTGATACGACTGGAATTACACTTTTTCTTTCACTAGTTCAATACAACCTTCTTTTGGGTCTCTTCCTCGTTTTACTTAAATTTTGATTCACCTGATTTTATATACATAAAATGATATAATTTATCATTAGGCAGAGTGCGTTCAGTCGCTTTATTCCAACAATTATCATAGGTACACCCTCTTAGGAAATAGGTAGGTAATATACAGTGAATTATTATTTAAATGATAGGTACGTTTTATTGACATTTGGTTCTTAATCATTATACATATAGTCCATGTATTACATACTTAATTATATTATCTAACTATTATGGAACTGCAATGAGGAACAGAATTATTTGTTCGATTGTAACCTTGGCATTACGAGTAGTAAGTACAGTAGATAGTATAAAATAAATGTACTTCCTACGCTACGCTTATAAACATTAAAATTTAGTCTACAAGCTAAAAGTCTATAAAAGTGTACATGTATGTATATAGGCTGTATTAAATTTTATTATCTAAGGCTATAAAAACTATGAGCAAAATAATGGCAATAGGCTCGCCCCCTATTACATGGGACCTAAACATACCGGGTGTGAGAGAGGGATGCCGCTCTACAGGTTAAATAGTGGCGTCCCTCTTTCAAAACGTAAAAATGATGGCATTAATACGTGGTAATACGGCTTCAGGCATCCTTGACCAGTAAATAAATGGATAATTTATTTATTCTTGTGTTTACTAATTTATATTTAAAACATGCGTACGGTAGACTACAAGATAGTGCTAAAATTATTGCATTAATATACATTAGTAATTAACGGATATACATACGGACAAGTTAATCTATAGGTATATTTTTTTTGTAATACAAATTACCACATTATGCACGAATCAGATAGGCTGCACGGATAATGTCACAATATGCGATAAATTAATAAGCATAATTATTTATTAGCACTATTAAGAACATAAATTAGGGTTTCATCAAAGCTAAGTGCGAATTCACTATAGTTTTGACTCGCATTGTACGGAAAGCCTTTGAACGTGAGATTAGCCTATACTAGATTTGTACCTATAGCTTATATCTATACTAATATTATAAAGCTTAAGAGTTTGTTTGTTTGTTTGTTTACTTGAACGCGCTTATCTCAGGAACTACGGGTCCGATTTGAAAAAATCTTTCAGTGTTAGATAGCCCATTTATCGAGGAAGGCTATAAGCTATATATCATCACGCTAAGACCAATAGGAGCGGGGCACAAATGAAAAATGTTGCAAAAACGGGAAAAATTTAAATGCAGAAAAGCCGAGAAACCACGCGGGCTAAGCCGTGGGCGGAAAACTAGTGTAAAATATGTGGGGCGAAAGTCCTAATCGTGGTCGAGGAAGCAGCTCGGTGTTGGGACCGGTTAATTGCTTGCCCCCTATTACATGGGACTGTGGGTGCCCATTATTACACCTCTGCCTAACCCTGAGGGAAATACAGGCGTGATGGTATTTTTATATTTTGTTTCATTACCACTATTGCTGACACACAGCAGGGAAAAAAATATTTGGGCGATTTTATATTCAAGTTTCAAAAAGGTACAAACGACATTACTACGTCCTGATGATTTCAATTATGAAACACAGTATATTAAAATTGTATAATAACAGCGAGTCATTATTATGTAATGTCTTCATAAACGTGCGTACAATAACAATCCTATTACACAGTCAGTCGATGTAGACGAGTTGACAGATATATGCTTTGTAAGTATTCGTAATTATCATGTTATTGTGTTGGTCTTTGTGTTTATGTTTATGTTTAACCATCTCCGTTTCAAGCGTTTCTGCTGTTTTATCTGTGTTTTCAACTTGAACGTTTTCGTAAGAGTTCATTCAATAGGCATGATGACAGTAAGCAAGAATTACTAAAATAATATGTTCATATACTGAAATATAATTAATATGTTTAGAAAAGAATATTTATTTTTATTTATATGACGGGATTATTAATTTATTTGATAAAATAAAACTACAAAATACACTAGTCCGCCATGTTCAGTTGAACACCAATCAGATTCAATTACGTCACATCTATGTTGAACTGTCGCTATCACGTAAATTTCGTACGAATTTCGACGATCTCCGCGCTTAAAATTGTTTATTATGTATTTCCTAATTGTATATTACTTAGCTTTTGTCCTACAACTTGTGTAAGAACTTATTAAGTGATGGAACAAGGGTTTACCAAGGCAAACAGCTCTAATTTGCCCAGGATTGATTTGTTAATGCTGGGACAGTTCCTGGTATTAAACAAAGAGTTCTGTTCAGCACAATTTAGAAATGTTAAAACTACAATGTAAGTATTATTTATTATTATTTGTATTATACCTACTATAATTAAAAAAATAAAATCACTTTTAAAAAGCACAGCTTCGTATGTTTAGTTTTAATAATGTTTTGATTTTATAAAATATGCTTTCCTATCGATTTCTTTGTTTTAGATCCTCCAGGCCATCTTATGGGGACGACACGATTAGCTACGTTCAGTTAAAACGCGATGGAAATCTATGTACTTATAGTTAAATCAAAAATCTGCCCAGAACACAAGGTCCACGCGAAGTTATATGCAGTGACGTTAATAGTTGACGAAGTAAAGGAAGAAGTTATATCGGTAGAATGCCATGACTGCGTTGCCTCACAAGGAGGCTGCAAACATGCCATTGCTTTACTCATGTGGGTCCATCGTAGGAGTGAAGAACCGATTATTCAAGTAGGTAATTTACGATCCATTCGGCGAGGCTCAGGCTCAGTCAGTGGCTCGCCTCGTAAGTTACTTGAATAATTGATTAAAAATTTTATGTTATAAAGAAAATCTATCGGGTAAAATCTCTCGAGCTATCTATGAACTTTATTTTAGTAAATAAAACAATATGTCAAATCATTTTCGATTTTATTATTTTAAGAATAAAACCGAAAATGGAAGATAAAATTACAAAAAAAGAGGTATCTTTGTGAATTTATTCTTTCGAGCCAACTTTATCAAATCGTGTTTCCCTTGTATGTGTTCCCTAGAATATATACTCAACAATATAAATTTATTTTCTCAGATTTTAATTTTACTATTTACTACTTAAAAAAAATCATTTTTATGTGGGCTTTGCAGTACCACCCGGCCTTAATCTCCTATTGTATACGATGTCAAAACATAGAAGTGACGTCATAAGCAGACGCCATGACACCAGGGAGCGTTTTCGCGCTAATTTAAAAACATTGAATTAAAATCGCATTTTTGTATCAAAAACCTTTTTTAATTGCAGAAAAAAAATATTTTTCGGAAATAGTATATACATAAGAATATTTTAGATCAGTTTTTGAAAATCAGTCATCATGCCTATTGTAAATTAACATTCCATAACCTAGGTACCGCAACAAAATCGTATTTAAACGATTAATTAAACACACAGCGAAAGGATGTAAGAATGGAGACGACTAACGAAAAAGTAGTAGTGGCAGAGGTGTATATGTATACGTGAAAAAAAAATTGTATCCCATTTATTGCACATTGTGTGCAAGGAGGTGTGAGGTTTGGCATTTAAAGTTCATATACTTAGAGAATGAGTGCAGAAAAATATTGTAGTCGAATTTCGACCACCGGGCGACCACTTGGAGTCATTGATTGGTAATTTCAACCTAGAGGAGGCCTACCTTATATTGAAATAGCCTATTATGTAATATGTAGTAATATCGAAAGAAAGAATCAAATAAAACAGATTATATAGAGACTAGCGACACGCCTCGCCTTCGCACGGCCGCAATGTGCTAATAATATGCATGTTCCCAAACCGTATCAAAATCCGTTGCGTTGATAAGAAGTTAGCGGAGAAACAGACAGAAAAAAACAGGGACTTAGTTTTAAACTGTGAAGTTTTTAATTAAATAAGACATAATATAACATGTTACCAAATGAGGGAGAAAGAACGAAAAGTCATACATTTATTGCGACGCCCATTGTAGCAGGCCAGTTTGACTGATAAATTGAAGTTCCTAGTTCTTAAATTGACCTTGCAAAGAGTAAGCATGGCCCATATTATAACCTTCATAAAATATCTGCCAATGATAATTGGCCACTTATAACAATTATGGGTGGTCACAGACTTCCTTGAAGCTTTTATATTTGGAATCAAATTGATCACAATACAAAAACGTAGACTATTTTTAAACTGGTTATCTCTACAGATCAGTAATTTAGCTTGACGCACGAACGATTAAAAATACGATTTACTAATTATTAAATCATATTAATAAACTTACCTATTGCGATTTTTAATGCTACGGTATCTGATAATAAAAATAAAATAGAAAATCCCTTATTCAAAACATTTTGTTTTCTAAACACGTACGTGTGTACGTGTAATTGTGTGTTGTACACCGTTAGGCGTAGTTTTAGCCGGCCTCACTTCTTTGTTCGCAAAGTTCCATCTTAACTTTTTATTTGATCTGAGAACCTGGGAATAGAAAGAAACCATTGAGGTAATAAGTACGGCAGTCCAGTAGGTTTTTAATTAATTCCAATCATGTTACTGACTTTTCGAAGTCATGTGCGTATTAATAATTAATTATCACGCGCTTAAACGGTGAAGGAAAACATCGTGAGGAAACCTGCATGCCTGAGAGATTTTCTTGACGGCGTGTGAAGTCTGCCAACCCGCAGTAGGCTAGCGTGGCGGACTATAGCCTAATCCCTCTCGTACTGAGAGGAGACCCGTGCCCAGTAGTGGGAATTTACTGTCTGTGTATCTGTATAGACGATGTTGTTACCTGCATGCAAGTTGAAGCTGTTTTTTTTTAATTTAATTAAATTTCCTCATTCCAGTTGACAGTTTTTTGTGACCCCGCCGAGGCCTTTTGCAGTGTTCTAAGAAAACACATTAAAATGTATAATTATATCATAGGCTGTGCCTAGTATCTGCCAAAGTGTTACTGCGATTTCGACAACCTCCGAAGTAGGTAACGAATAAAAACCAGTTAATAAATATTATACATTATAATTTATAGCACGTGTAATGCATACAGTTCAACATTGACCTATAGCGAGAGTTATAAATAGATCTCAGAGTATAAATAGAACCGTAGGTGGATATTAAATTTGTAATGGATTAACATTAATCAAGTTGCTAAGCTCATGCTTAACGGTCGGTTTCAATAACTAATCTATCACTAGATTTGCTAACTGGAGATAAGATTTTGATATTACTCGTATGGACGTAATGTCAGGATCTTATCTTTAGTATGCAAATCTTCTGACAGATTAGGTACTGAAACCAGCCGTTAGTGATAACTCTGCTTAGCAATTAATCAGTACGCCTAAGCTGGTCTTGTTGTGGTTAAATTATTGATAGGTGAACATTTTTTCACGCGTTGAGACTCCCGCTGCATCGGTAGTCAAAAAACTAAAACCCACGTACGAAAAAAACAGATACATACCATCACGCCTGTATTCCCTGAAGGGTTAGGCAGAGGTGTACTAATGTAACCCACACTTTACCGGTATGTTTGGGTCCCTTGTAATAGGGTGCGAGCCTATTGCCATTAACTGGCCACAAATCTAGACTCCGAGCTACTACTGAAATTTTCATAGAAAAACCCATTAACACTTTGCTCGACCTGGGGATCGAACGCAGGACCTCGTGCACCTCGCGCTTAGGAACACTAGACTAATGGGCAGAAAAAAGAACCAACTGAAAAGCATGAAATAAGAAATTGTCCTACACTGGACTGCCTCATTGTGCTGAACTGTCGTGGTTTCGTAAATAAAGATTGTACGCCTTTAAAAGGATTGTTACATAATTTCCCACTGATAAAACTCATAAATAAAAAAGATAATCATACTTTAAAAGGAGATGGATGATGATTACAATCAATTGATGATAGTTTTTACTTACCTATATAAAAAAACAACTAATGTTCAAACGTTAGTTTTTGCATGTCATGAGACCGGTTATCTGTAATCAATACGCCATTAAATCTTTACTATCCAATAAATAAAGCTGAGGAGATCTTTTATTTGTTTGAATGCGCTCATCTCTGGAACAACCAGTCGGATTTGTAAAATCTTTTTGTATATACTAGTTAAATTTCCTTGTCGCCACTAGGTTAAGTTAATAAGAAAAAAAAATATGATAGCCAAATTCATGAGGAAGGTTATAGGTTACTTAACATCGCGCTACGACCGTTAGGAGCAGGGCAGAATAGGTGAAACCGCGGGGTACAGCACAATTTTATATCCAGTATTTTGATAAACTACTTAGTATTTATAGCAATGCTAATTGTTATTTTTGATGTGATCAAAGGTAATAAGTACATCCATAACTAAAAATAACTTAAAATATTTACTGATAACCTTCGTGCAAAAATATAAGTCACGGTCAAGGTTAACTGGATGTATTCGTAAAAACAAGTTTGTAAATTAGATCAGTTTACATGTTAATGACCAATATTTGTTATTAACATCGTGTTAACAAACTCAGCGAACCGTAACGGTAATAAGAATTTCGTAATTAAAATGGAAGTTGCAATAAACTTTATGTATTATTGACATTCTTTTGTTACAAACTAGTTTTTACAAAGGATTTTTTTTGTGACGTAAGCTCGCGTATGTCTATCCATATAATGGAACCTATCTTCTCGCCAACTTTGTCCGTATATGTAAAATCCAGTATGATATAATCTTTTCGTCACATATATGTCTCCATTCATAGTTTTCGCCATAGATAAGCAACGACAACATTTATTAAGTTGTCGTTAGTATGTGGGAGAGGATGAATTAAGATGTTTATGTTGAACATTATATTTATTGTATTATATGTTGACTGAACTATCATAAAAAATAATAGAAACACACAAATTAGAGTTCGATTTAGGAGGAATAAATTTAGGGTCGAGAGCAACCGAGGATTAGGTTTTTTGAAGACCATACATAGCCAAATGTAGCCATACATAGCCAAAAGTGCGGCTATTGGCTATGTATCCTAGGTCTTCGGAATTTCGTAGTTTTATTTTGTTAATCATACAATACCCCTTTGTAATACGGTAAACCATCACGCCAAAAATAAAAAAATGATTCAAGAAGAAAACTAATCTTTACCAATTAAGAAAAATGTTGGTGGTCATTTACTATTTCCAGATAACCATGATTAGTTTGTAACCATTTGCAATTGCAAATACCATTTTTAATAATAGGATTAAGATGGGATCTTCATTTTAGTGTTCGTTTATTATTTTTGGTTATATTAAATATTTTTGTGACGTTATATTTTCTATATCTGTTGATAAATTAAACATAAACCATTCCAAAGAACAAAGTCGTTTCAACAATTTTGTAGGAATATAATTATAAAGTTCAATCGCGAGAGACGGTACGTCTCCAAAGTATTTTGTTTAAATGACCTGTCAAATTCAGATCGCATTAGTGTCACACAGTTGCGAGTTTAGAGTTGGGGTACTTAACGAAGCAAAGAGCCGCCCTTGAAACAAAGTTTGTCAGTACATAAGTAGATGAAGATGAGATAATATAAGTAACTATTAAATAAAAGTAACACCCGTTAGCTGACTATGGATCTTACGAAAGCAAAGGTTATAGACAGAGCTATGCTTGTCATTACTCTACGTGTCCAAATAACTAAACCGCTGTCGGTTGGATTGCCGTTTTATCTTGAGCAAGTATATCAATCAGAATGAATTTAACACATGTCATGTGCAATTACTTGATCTACATCCGTGTCTATAAATTGTTTTCATTTGTTTCTATAAACAAATCGAACAAACGTAATGTATAGTTTTTACTATACATTACGTTTGTACTGTTGTACGTTGTTACTTAAAATCAGAACGCTATACCAAATTAGAAATACTTACTCGGATTCTTCGCACAGCACCCTCATAAGACCTCGTCCTCTCCACTCGGTGTGTGTAGACGCGATCCTGACTTCCATCACGATGTTGCACGATTCGGGTAGCTTGTCCCAAACCCGAGCCTCACGATCAAGGTGGCCCAATACTTTCAGAATACGTCTGAACTTAGGGTTGGGGCAATCTTCAGATTTGTCTGTGTAATCTACTTCCTGTGGAGAGAGAAGTTCACATGAGACGATCCTTATTACAATGTTATCTGTTTTTTTTATTAAGCAGGGCTGGGCCTTTGATAAATCATAATATTATTCATGATTCCATTTCAAAATAGCTAAAGATCTTTTGCAGGTCATCAATGTTGATTCTTAGTAGTCTAGAGAAAACCTGACGCCAGTAGTTGTATTAAAACTAAGGCAAAAACAGCCAATGCTCCAAAATTTTTTAATCAGTTTCTGAATAAATTGTCTATCTCTGTAAATCGTTGTTGTAGCAGAAATTAGTGTTAATTGACAATTTCAGAATCTGCTACTTAACACTACCATTTGCTACGAAAGTGTTATTAGGTTTTTCTATGAAATTCTCAGTAGTAGCTCGGACTCGCCCCCAATTACATGGAACCTAAACATACCGGCGAATTGTGGGTGTACAGTGGGTTATAGCTGTTACCTGACCCACCCTAGGTGGGATATTACCTGACCCACCCTAGGTGGGACAGCAGGGTCTCGACGGGTCAGGTAACAGCTATAACCCACTGTACCTACCTGTATCTACTACGATAACTATAATATTTTTTAACAATAGTTTAAGTAGGTACTTACTTGTGAATAAGCTTTACTTAGTTGATGTTGCAATTCTTACTACTAAGACTCCAGAATGTGTTAGAGAGGTACAATTTGCGAAAAACAAAAAAAATATCGCGCCCAAGGAGAGACGATCAACTTTAATCCCACAAAGAACAGCGATTAATGCACGACCTATACGAAAATATTTTTGCATAAAACAAAACAAGGTGTGGCCCTAACAAACAAATGCAAATATCAGTCAAGCTAATTTACGAAGGTTAATGTCAGTGAAAGGACTGGTTTTTTTGCAGTTTCCGCATTCCTCATTTACCTACCACGATGTCACTGATATTAAGTCATACAAATGTTCCAATCATTGGAGCACATCGACCCGCCGAGCGGAACCCTTTTCTTTGCGTCCTTGATACAGATTTAATTCGAATCAAGATGGAATTTAAGAGCCTTTGAAACGAAGATTTATTTCTATGGAAACATGAAATTGAAAGGAAGTTGCGTGGGATTCTAGTAAAGTTCCCTTCACTAATTATAATATGCTATTGATATCTTGTCTTAATTTTGTGCTACATTGAGATCAGTATACCTAATTCATAGAAGTTCAAAAATACAATTTCATAAAGCCTAATTAAATTAAATACCTATAACCTTTCAGTTTCAAATCGTATTAGATCGGTAAGAAGTTACATCACTAAAAATGAAAGAATGTTTAGTAGTTCATTTTTGACTAATCAATTCAATAAGACAAAATTGCTCAGTACGCCTATTACAAAATATGCCTATTTATGCAAAGATGAAAAGGAAAGATACCCTCGCTACGGTTTCACCGATTTTCCGTCAGTCATGCGAACGTTCGTCTTTGGAACAAAGGAGGAAAGCTTCATAATATTCTTTTATTAATACATTTAGGTACATTTACGAATTCAAAATTTATTTCTTAAGGAGATTGCCTGAGAACTTACTAATTTAACAGCTTCATTTAAACAATTTTGAATCTTGATATTCTATAAAAACAAGTTACAAGAGAATATCCGTGCGGTGGTTTCGTGTCAAAACAAAATAGCGTGGCGCATATGCGTATAAGTCCCATCTTGCTGAAGAAAATTACAGAAAAGAATCGCGGCTTGCAGTGTTACAATTGGTACCTACTAGGTGCCAGGACGAAGGGTATATTACCCTATTGAGAGTCACCAAGCATGACAATCTCATTGTGCCGTAAAAGTATAGTAAGTAATTAAAAACACCGCAAAAGACAACATGTTTATATGAGTCACAGAACACAACAATGATTGTTAAATAGTTGATCGAAACCAGAACGTTCCGTAACGGCTGCTTGACACCTGCGCGGAAGTTCAATGCTATGCATTTGTATCGACAGTAAAAAAGTTGGTATGTTGGTACTACCTACGTCTATGAAAAGTGATCCTGTTTTGTAAGTACATTCTTTCATATAGAACTAACCATGATTCGCAGCAATACCCGTATTGATCTCGTTTTCGGTAATCCCGTGGGAATTTCACAAAATTCTTTACAAGTGGTTATCTACATATAGGGAATCTATGTACCAGTGTTGAGTGAGTTTTACTTCGCAATTATATATCTATTAGATCTGGAATTCGTACATTCAAGAAAACCATATTTCTATTTATCAATCCCGTAGTTTGTTTGGTAGAGAAACTATCAGAATCTTTAATTATAGCAAAATGTATTGTTCCCTGGGGGCCGAAATGAGCGTCGCTGAAATAAAAACATTACTGAGTCAATAAGCAGTTACTGATTTCTAACACTAACATGAAATACTACATTGATAGAAAACTACTTTTAATATACTATTGTGTGCATTGTGCGTGACTTTAACAATAAATGCTTTTTCTTTCTGCTTTATTTTTAACGGATTTTATCGCATTATATTAACCTTTCGGATCTTTTACAGCATCTATGGTCGCGGGTAAATGGAGGTGTTGGGTATTTTGGTATTTTTTGTGTTGAAAATATAGTCGTGTTTTTTCTTTGAAATTCCTAGTAGCTGCTCGGAGTTTGGATTTGTGCCTGGTTAATGGCAATTAGGCTCGCATCTTATAACATGGGATATAACATCCCGGCAAGATGTGGGTGTAGGTATATAGTACAACTGTCCAAAACCCATCGGGAAATATGGGCGTGATGGTATGTTATGTTATGTAAAAATAACTAACAGCTACCTTACATTGAGATAACGAAACGAAACTTTGTAGATCATTACAGCTAATTAAAAACAGGTATCATGCCGGATGCTAGGTATTGTTTTGGAAATGGTAGCACAGACTCGGATAGAATTTACAATGACAAACATCAGTTAACATTCAAAATGTATCACGGACGTGGTTTGGACAAGGTAATAGACACTTGCTCTGCTGTCAAGTGAAGGATAGGTAGCAGTTTTTTTAACCTTTTTTCTTGTAAACAGGTACTGCCTGGGTTTATTCCAAGCATTTTTCGCTCTTTGGAATACCCAATAATCAAGTAAATGTAATGTCATACTAATAAATCGATTTGATCTATTCGAATAACATACCTATCATTTTATAATTGTATTTTTTAATGGTTTTAATTGTTGTAAATTGCTGCAGAGATGAAGAAGGAATGGTGACATCTATGCTTTTAAATCGTATGAGATGGAGCCATATTGTTTAATAAGCAGCCCTTGATTTTGTACTTATTAAGATTCCTTATTTGAACAAATATTTATCGCAGGGATTGTGGGTGGGGGTTCGGGTTCGGGTGTTGGCTTTGATAAAAAACTGCTCTTATGTCACGTCGTTATTAGCGTTTTTATCAACACTAGTCCAATTGTGACTAAGGAACATTTTGGAGAAAATATTGCTGTAATTAAGTTTCCCATTTCCATGGAAGACAAAGTGCATATAAATTAAATATCGACGAGGAAGTGTTCTTACCTCTCTTTTGACTAGTCCATTTATTATGACGCCGACGTATTCTCCGTTTTCATCAACAGCGGCAACGGATACTCCATCTTCCAGAGTGCTGGCTGCGTAGTCCTCCAGCTCTTCACACCGGGACTCTGGAGTCTCCAAGAGGTTCACCGCCATATTCATCGGCTCATCGCGGAAGAAGAACCTGAGAAATTTTAATAATGTGTAACAGCATGATTCTGTATTAGACTTCAATGCCCTGGCTTTCGCGGACGTCTGAAAAAGCTTTGTGGTCGGCAAATAGTCAAACTACCGTATATGTCAGATATTTTCTCGCCTCTACGAGATGCTGCTGTGAATGGTAGTGAGGGATAAAACTTGATAAAACTAGGACCGATGGCTCGGCAAACGAGCAGGCGAGCTACCGGATGGTAAGTAGTCATCGTCGCTCATGGACATCAGCAATACCAAAGGAGTTTCAGATGCAGGGATTCTGGGAAGGAGAAAAGGAGAAGCACGAAACGCAACAGTATGCATACCTACTGCTGCTTGACGTCGATATTATATTAGAATTTATATGAGAGCATCTACATAGTAAGTACAGTCTATCAGACTAAAAAAAAGAAACATTTTAATCTGTTTCCGATTGGCGAAGATGTTGCATAGCATACCTACACACACACAAAAAAAAAAGTTGATTGAAAGAATTGAGAACCAATTTCATCTTTGAAATCGATTAATAAAAGTGATTGACTTCATAGGGTTTTATTATATTTGTTTTATGACCATTTATTTAATTCAGATACACAGAGAGGAAATGGTTAAATTTTCACAATGTGCAATTTAAGCAAAGTAATATTTCTATTTTTATCCGTTTATAATTTTAATTATAAACCTCCTAACAAAAGTTTTCGTATATATAATTAATGTAAGCACCTATAACAGTCACTGAGTACGTAAAATATTCGGCAAAAATTAATGATTATTCAAGTTAATATGTACCTACCTATCGAAATAGAGGTCAGTTCATAATTTGGATTCAGTCATTTTAATGAACATTAGTGTTAATTATTTATAACACTGAAATTTTTGTAAATAATGGTACAACATCTAATCGAATTAATAATAATTTCTGTTGGCAGAAGGCGCAAAGTTTAGTGTGATTGACAATGTATTTTATTTCAGACCTTTTTTCGTTTACCTACGGGGGGAAACTTTCAAAAGGCGACTGGTCTCTGGGGATTTAGACCGGGGAGTGTGGAAATATTATCCACTGAAACCCGGTAGCCACTATAAGTACATGGAAGGGGGCATTGTACCCTCTTATACCAACGCAGTACCCTCTTTGTGAAACACCTGTTAAGTAGGGATGACGATGATGATGACGATGACGATCCCATGATTCATGAAGTAGGCCCACAGCGACATGGACAGTCGGTCTGTTGAACGTCGCTGGGAGTCTTTGATGCAAGCAGCATATATGTATAACCGATCCTTGTGAATGTCTATGGGGGATGGAAGTCTATGTACAATAGTGGACCTCATTTGGCGATTACTATGTAGGTTATTTATAACTCGTATAAGATTTTTATAAAGTTTCCTGAATTTTTTTATGAGTATTTCACATAACCTACGCAAATGTCTTGGTGACCTGTTATCGTCGATCGACGGGTCGTTGAGCTCCCTAAAAATGATTCAGCTACGCGATGATAGATGTTTGCGTGCCGTCAGTTAGAACAAGTCAACTCAAAGCTACTATGGCTCTTTCTTCGAAAGGCTTGTTCACATTTTGCCCTACATTGTAAATCTCGCATATCGACACCAGATAGGAAAGACCTTACGAAAATTGCACCTTCCGAAAATTTTAAAAAATCTAAAATAAAAGTGTCTTCAAAGGATCTATTTGCAGAAACGAATATCTTTTGCTTGGCTCAAATGATGATGATGTTACGTGTTTTTAGGACAGTTCTTACCGTCTAAGGAACTTGATCATGCGGTCCTTGTCTTCGGGTGCTATTCTCTGGATGGTGTAGGAAGGTTGTGCCATCGTCCGGATGCTGAGATCCGCCAGTTGCGCCGGCAGCTCGTCGGCGAGCTAGGAACCAAAAAAAGAAATTGCAATAGAACAAAAAATATATTTGTGTAGGTGTTTGTGTTATCGTTTTGTATTCATTGTTGTGATATCTTATTTTGATGTATTCAATCTATAATCCATTCATAACCTCTAATTTGCATTTTTGTTTTCCACATGTAAAAGCCCGCTGAGATATTAAATAGACAATATTAATCGGTGTAAAACAACCCACCAGAGTGTATTCCTAATGGAACATTGTGTGGAGTCTGAAGGTAACTATATGGAAGTTGTATATCATATACCTATACTTACATGCACAAAATAAGTTCATTGGTTGAAAATTCAAAGATATCCGACTTATAATTTGCATACTATTTGTTAATTTTGATATCAGTTCTACACTGTCCTCTATTGAAAAAGTTTCGATATAACATTTGGAATCATTTATGATCATATACCCAGTATTGCTTATGATAAGCAACTGTTATTAAAGAACTGGCAATTACTAGTACCTACTATAAAAGTAGAGATTTTTGCATTTGGACTAATCATTTTTTATCAGAGTTAAAATAGCATTTAATAAAACCTCAAATTTTCACCGTAAATATTTTGTTTTTTTTATTTTCATCTCGGGTTGTCGTGGTGCGGTGATTGAACCCACAACCCGCGTCGCATAAGCCTATCGCTTAAATACTAGCTACGCTAAACCTGTCATCATTTTACGAGTAACCATTGTGAGCATTGGACATGGACCGGTGTAATTAATTTAATATTTCAAAACAATTGTTTTGTTTATAACATTGTTTAATAAAGCTGGAGGCACACCGAGGAATGTCAAGGCGTGGAGTCTAGATCTAAATAGATAAATTGTTTAAATGCCGTTACTTAGCTTACAACAACCTTGTCACGTTAACTGTGCCTACAAGCAGATATTATTGTAATATACAAATTCATTGTTTTGTTTGTGTATTTGTATGAGAATGTAGTAATTGTTTTAAGTTTTTAAACCTAGTCTTTGGGTCACCTTTTACATTAAGCAGATCCTATCAATCGGAAGAATCAGAAGCATGTATTACAATTTGGCTTTTATCTACACTTCTACTAATATTATACTTTAACAGGAAAGGTTTTGTTTTGTATGTTTGTAATCGATAAACTCAGAAACTACTAAGTAGATTTTTATTTTTTTCATTAGTTATTTAGTATCTCACTTCATGATTGAAGCCGGAGACTCTCTTTTATAATTATAATTTTATATTAAATTATTATTATAAATTTTTTGCTTTGTTGTCAATAATATTAACGAAACGACGAACTTGCTGAACTATTACATTTTAGTACTAAAACGGGTTCTGGTCCGAATAAAGCTCAACCTTATTTGCTAATAAAGTGCTCTAAATGCCGCAATATTTTGTTAAAACCCCATTTTGAGTACAATATCAGATTGTTGCATTATTGGTAATGTTACCGCAGCCCTTTGCATACCGTGTTGTGTCCGGCTGTGTCGCCTTGGTTAAATGCAATAAAATTATGTTAAACCTTTGTGCAGCTGACTTAAGCTTTGGTCATAATGTGGTCACAATGGTCCATATTATGACATTGATTGAATTTATTATCAGACTTTTTTGCCCTAGACGGAACAAAGAGCCGGAACTGGTACGTATATGGGTTTAACCTATGAGGTTATTATTATGGGTGTAGCATTTTCGATACCACTTTTTATAAGAGTCATAAGGTAAATTGATATTCTCAGACTAACGGAGGAGAGAGGTCAAAATGAACAAAGACGTATACCGAGAATGTTTTTTCAGCTGGTCCTATATCCGCTTGGGCACAAATTTTAGGTGGATAAGAATTACAGAGAATGGAATGAGATACGTCATCTTCGTCTTCAACTCATTTATAGGCACTCTCCGCAGAAAGGTCCGGGTCTCAGAGGAGAACCATGCTAGCCTAGTGCCATTTGGCATATTTCACAAGCTGTCGAGAAAATCTATCACCATACACGCTCACGATGTTTTCCTTACTCCATTTAAGGAGTTCATAGAATAAGAAATAATCCTACAATTACTCTTATAGACATTATAAGAAAACCAGTTGCCCAATAAATTTTAATCAACACAAACACACTGCGACCCTTTCAAGTAATTTCAGTGAAGGACCTTTTAATTGACAAGTCATGTTTATTGTTCGTTTTGGTATTTGGGTTACGACTGTTTTGGTTGAGCAATAAGTCGTGCATCAGTTGCGAACTTGCGACTACTAACCTAAATGCGTGTGAGGGATAAATATAAATCTTTCGGCTTTAGATGGAGGCGCCGGATTGGCTGAAGGTCTGCAATGGATTGGAGCACCAGTTGAGTTTCTATGCGTAATCGCAGGTTTTATACATCCACGTCATAAATGTTTGTATAACCTCATTAGTCCCTGGATGACCTTTTAGTGGTTCTTCACCTTGCCCAGCTAAGTATTCAAATTTGCCCTCGAAACAACAGAACCTATATACCTTACATTCGATAAAAAAGTTTGTAAGTGTAATGTAATCTTTAATGTAATATAATACTGTAAGACCAAAGGATACAGTGAGCTCGTTCAGCGTGACTAGATCGGCTGATAATTAACAAACATTTTAGCTAGCTGTAAGTAATTTTGACATTAGACATTAAACACCGCAGTCTATCCGTGACCATGGATGCTGAAAAGGATCCGAAACGAAGGGAATTAAATAACACAATATAATGCGATATAATCTGTAAAACATTGTTTTATTTCAATAACTGTATTTGCTTTTGATTTAAACTTCGCTTGAACCTACATTCCCCAAAGGGTTGTCACAAGTGTACCTACTTACTATACACCCACAATTGGTCGGGGCCCATGTCATAGGATTCGAGATTATTGCCATTCACCGGGCACATATCCAAACTCCAAGCTGCTACTGGGAATTTTATAGAAAATCCCAGTAACAATGCTCGATATACGAATCGAATCAAAGACCTCTTCTTAAGCAGTCGTACTTAAGACCAGTAGACTAATGAGGCAATTTACATACGTTGAACCTATTACATATGATTATAATAGTTTAACGCCATAAGTACCTACGTAATAATTGGTAGAACAATAAAATTATTCGATGTAAATAGCTTCATGGTACATAATATTATCCGGTATTTTGATAAATGCTAACTATGTAGCATAAATGAATTTCATGGACCAAAATCCGGAAATAATTTAAACTATTAACAAAGCATTAATAGCTGTATCAATGTGTCGGACCTTTACGGCATTTACCTATTTACTAGCAGCAATAATATACCTAGGTACTTAGAGTAGGTACTGGATTGATTTAAATGCATTTGATTGTAATTTAATGGGTACGTAATGCCGACTGCTGTCACGATTAGCGACTTTAAACGCATTGTTACATAATTAATCATGTAACGTTTCAACAGGCGTTTTTATTTTTGTAATTGAGAACCTGATTCTGTTTTAGATTTTCGAACTGAGCTAGCAGTTTTTTGCAGCCAGCCAGCAGCAAATGAGTATGTATGTAATCAAAATCAGGTTTTATAAGATTGGGTTACGTAATAATACCTCATTAGTTTAGTCATAAGTACGGTGGTTTTAGGGTTGCATTCTCAGATTGAGAAAAATAGTATTGGGCTTTTATCTTAGAATACAATTTAAGACCCAAAAACTATGTTTATTGCAAAAATAACTTTATCATAAAAAAATGACATTAAAATTTTATGTGTAGGTTATGTATATTTATAGCATTATTTGTGTTACTATACCTAATAATAGAAAAAAGTTATTGTAGTATTGTATTGTATTGTATTTTATTTGTAGTATAAAAGAGTTTATCATGAAAGTGGCCCATTCTTATGAAGATTACCGAGACTTATATGACCATAAAAAATATATAAAAAAATAATGCAAATACCTAATTCTAAATATACCTAAGTACCTATTTATTAAAAGAACAAAAGTGGTCCAATGAGCCAGTTAATCACTTTATGTATTGTTTTTTACCTTGTATGTGATGGGTAATTAAACGATTATCAGCAGTTACTTATTAATACTTATTTCGTGCCGGTTTTTGTATCCGATTTTTTTATATAATAGGGATAATATAGGGTTATAAGCTGTATTAATCGATTAAATGCATCATTATAGTAGTTATATAATATTTTGTATTAATCATAATTTTTGTGTATTTCAAGTTTTTTTTAAATAACTGCTGCATAAATCAAAAAATATAAATAATGTTCCATCAAATATCTATTACTTTATAGGTTCACACGCACTTATGCAAGTCAGGTAGCCTAAAGGTAATTTCTTAACTAACAACCTCTAAGGAGAAATAGCAATCCAGATTCAAAGTATTATTGTCTCTTATAAAAACCCAGCTGTTTCGTGTCGTGGTGATAATACCCACAAATTTAAACGGTACCTAACTCTTAAATTTTATCGGATATATCCAACATATTTTTTAGCTAAATAATATTATTATAGGATGTATAATGCTATGTTTTTATTAAGTAAACCGATATACACTGATTTTATCGACAAGGTCCTCCAAAAAGGTCAGGTGCGTAGTACTCGCAACCGACGCGTGTGTATGAAAAAATGTATGGATGTGGAAGAATCGAAAGTGATATGAAAGAGTCGTCATTGAGGTACCTTAGTAATTATCTAGATTACTGAAAGTATGTATCAAAATTACAGTAATTTGCCGTATATCCGGTAGTATGGGCAGGACAATAGAATGAAAAAAATTGAAATTATATACACCAAAGTATAACTTTTATAGTGCATATTAATATGTATGAAGTCTCTTTGAACTTAGTAACAAAATGTCATTCAATCGTTACATAATAAAGACAGTTAATTTAGCGTTACTAGGATTAGGATAAATGCTTAATTTGTTTAATTATACTTTTAGGTAGAAAGGAAAAGGTCTTTGCGTAGCTATTTGTTTATTTATGTATTGTTTCGAAATTTGTTGAACGAATGGAATATCTTCAGAATCGATGTTTATTGGTCCGATACTAACAAAAAAATGTTTAATAAAACACTAGCTGACCTAACAGTCGTTGTTTTGTCTTAGCTATGAATATTCAATTCGAACTGGATAGATAAAGTAAGTTAAAATACTTGTTTTATTAAGTTTCCTAATTTTCGGTCCAATTTTTTTATTTATTTCTTTCATACGAACCTTTTCCTGACAATAACAAACCCAACAAAAAATTCGTGAAATCGTTCCAGCTGTTCACGCGCGATGACAGTTACGTTTGAATTATCAATTAAAACGTTATAATTATATTTCATCTTATATTTTACTACACTATCATGGTCTACAACTGAATACATGACCTGTTTCTTCAGTATTACCTACTTTGATGTTCAAAAAGTGCGTGTTATTTACAGCTCATATCAACCGCGTTACGTTCGACATTGATGAATAATTGCAACTGCTTAATCGATTCAAGATCGATTAGATCTAACACCTCAAGTGCAAAAAGATCATTGTTGTCATATCGATTTCTGAGATCAAAGCCTACGCATTGTTCCGGAAGCGTCGGTCAACAGTCACGATTTCTAAGTACTTATAAGTAATGCGGCAGTGTTATGTACCGGAAATAAGCACCTACATAGGTCCTGTACAAAGTCCTTATAAAGCGCATGGACTGGCTATAATGTTGACTCGTATATAAATAGTAACAATGTAATAGATTAGCACTTCCGTATCGTAAAAGACAATCAGGAAAACCTTTAATGAGATACAAAACTAATGTCTTACGATTATTCTTGATGAGGCAATTCTAAAGGTATCTTTCTTTTTCAGTAAGTGGCGCACGTGATTGCAATATGCGCCTTCGAGTAGGATGCGAGACACAACTTTGCCCTCTGAAGTGGTCCATCGAAAGCTAGACTACAAGCTGTCACGGCCGTGTCAGGGCTGTGACAACACGCACGCGCGCGAAACACGCATAAACCGCATTTGTCCCTATGGGGCAAGAAGAGACAAGAGCGGTTTTATTTCGGTATGAGTCCGACGTACCCTGGAGCCTCCTCAAGTGGCAGGCGAGGCATGAGGACTTTCCGCACAATAAAAAAGTGGGGTGCAATGGCCAATTTTGACGAATTATAATTACATTTTTTTAAGCAATAGCACGGCTTCTAGAAAACAATTCCAATTATTATGAATTAACCGCTTAGTTAGAATAGTCCCCTACTGGAACCATGCTTACCGTGATGGTAGGCATGGTTGCATACCCTAAAGGTTTGGGTCAATGTGAAAACTGATGCTTTAAGCGCACTCACTGTAAAGGAGACAATCCTAGTGGGAGACAAATAAAAAAAAGTTATAACATTATTATAATGGAAACAGAAGAGCTCATCTTAAATAAAAAACTACAATAAAAAATGTTGTCTAATTTAGTCAGAATAAAGAACAAAATGTATAACATTTTTTGGCACGCTTCGCACAATTCGGTAACAAAGTGTGCGCATCAACGAAGCGGTCATTGCCATACTATGTCTAACGTTTCTATGCCAAGGTTGTTTTTATCGCGGGTACGTTTCGTATGCCTTAATTTGCATGGAAGTAAATCAGGTTTCAGGTACTGACATTTAAATAGTATTTGATTTACTTAAAATATATATAAATACTCGTTGTCCTCCCGCGGTTTCGCCCGCGTGGAGTATAGGTACGTTCACTTAGGGGTATGAAAAATAGATAGTAGCCGATTTTCAGACCTACTGAATATGCATATGAAATTTCATAAAAATCGGTCAAGCCGTTTCGGAGGAGTATGGTGCACACATTGTGACACGAGAATTTTATATATAAGATCTATATAATTAGGTATTATGTTATGCCTGTCAGCCCAGGTGACTCAGGTTTTATTGACTCATTTAAAATACTTCGACAAGGTTCCACACAAATACACAAGTTAATTAACAGTTACGATTCGTCCTTAAGATAACAATCTTTTAACTAGTGTTCTTCAATTGTTTCTTTGCTGCTTATCGTGCTAATTATTATCAAAAGAGTAATAAAAATATGTTTTTCAATAAAAATATATAATTAATTTAAATCACGAAACTTAGAACATTGCTGTAACATACCTAATAATCATTAAATCTGTTTTTATTTTGTTAAAAATGCAATAATACAACCAACAATACATTACAAAGGCGTGGGTAAGTTTTTAATTGCTAACTAGATCAAGAGAACATTAACATTTCATAACTCAAAAATAGATAAATATAAGCTTCTTAATTTTATAAAATCTTGTTGATGAAAATATAATTCAAATATGGTAGGTACCTTTTTATAGTCACGAAAATCGTCATGGATGCTGCCACGGTATGTCGGACTCATACGGATTAAAAACTTCACTTACCTTCCTTTGCCCTATATTCACGGCCAAGGGATTCATGACGGAGTATTCCTCTTTCGCCACCAATTTTTTGAGCACGTAAGGTTTCAGCGCCTGAGCTATTCCATTTACAGCACCAATAGGTTGGCACATTGAGCACCAAGGAAATATACCTATTGGTGCTGTAAGTGGAAAAGCTTAGGTGCTCAAAAAATTCGTGCCGAAAGAGGAATACTCCTTCGTGACATTCGCCACGACTATGACAGATTTTTGTACCTACCTAGTTATTGTTAATACTAACACAGAGTAGACTCTTGAAATTTCGAAATGCCTCTTGCTACGATTCTTGCAAAGTTTTCATTATGGGGCCTTACAGTCCACATCAATAAGATAGTAGGTAGGTATTAGTCCTTCTAGGGCGTCTCCTCTAAACGCTTCCACTAATATGATATTCGTGTTACAAAATCCCTTGAAATATTATTTTCAATTCTCGTCATTCTTTTTGTGAATCATACAACATTATTAAATAGGTCTACCGATACTTCTGCAGCAAATAAGTTTATCTTTCTTGAAATAAAACTTTTTATCTTTCTTGTTAAAAGCTCTTCCTATCTCTGTCTCGGTTAAGTCACTATATCTCACTATTCTTTTTAAAGTAAGTATCTAAATTCTTCACCCATACTGACTGAAGAGCACACATTCAAAAAGTACTATACTGTCTAGCTTTAATTGAAATGTAAAAGGCTCGACAAAAACAGACAATCAAAACTATCATTGTAATCTATGTAGATACTAATTTAATTTAAGGAGATTTAGAAAAAAAATGTCTAGAAGGAAATATTGAGTCATTTGTATCAGAGAATTTCCTTGATTGAAAGTGATAAGATTACTATTATTTATTACCCAATCGTCCATTTTTACTGAAAGCGTGCAAACAAACACTTTTCAACCATTGATTTATATATAGTCAATGTTCTCAATACAAATCATTCTTAAAGTACCTAACCTCATAATAACAATAAAAAGTGAAAGTGATTGCAATTCGCCACTGTATATAGTACATATTAGTCAACATGATTTATGCGTCTTGTCTTAAAATGAGAGGGATTACGCTATGGTCCACCACGACAGCGTACTAAAGATTGGCCGACTTCACACGCCGTCAAGACAATCTATCAGGCATGCAGGTTTCCTCAGGATGTTTTCCGTCATCGTTTAGGCGCGTGATAATTCGCACATGACTTCGAAAAGTCAAGTCATATAGTATTCGTATTCAAGACCTTTGACTTGGCCGTCCGATGGTCATGTCACTAGGCTACCATACCATCATCACGCCTGTATTCCCCGAAGGGTAAGGCAGAAGTGTACTTAATGTACACCCACAGTTCGCCGGTATGTTTAGGTCCCATGTAATAGGGGGCGAGCCTATTGCCATTCACCGGGCACAAATCCAGACTCCGAGCTGCTACTGAGAATTTCATAGAAAAACCCAATAACACTTTGCTCGACCTGGGGATCGAACCCAAGACCTCTAGCGTAGCAGTCGCGATTGGGACCACTAGACTAACGAGGCAGTCACTAGGCTATCAATGCTATCATTGCACTCAATGTTATGGCGACCGAATTGAATGCCGGTATATTTACTTCTTACACGTGTAAGTTGTCACTTCCATAATCTTTATATAGCGAATATTTTATTTTTATTGTATCTATTCAATTACTATTATTATTTAGGGCCTATGTCCTTATTGGTTACGTGTATAACACAGCAAAAAACATGACACGAGCAATGTCATTACAACAATATTGTACCTATCTAAGTACATATCAAAAGATAATACAATTACGAAACTTTTGCCATTCAACGTGGCAATACTGCCGCTACATACCTACTGCTTCTGGGCATTTTGGTGACAACTTATTTTTGTATTGTTGTTGTGAAATTTTGAGTATCTAAATAAATGTAGGTACTTACGAGTAATAGAAAGTAAAATAAAACATAATTTTGTTCAATAGACTGCATACTTCAATTAATTTGAAAAAAGATTATCATGAAAAAGTTTGAACTTAAATGCAATTCCGTATAAAGGATGCATTCCTATGAAAAATATAGTACCCAAGTTATGTTTGTTGTTATTTATTAATGCTTTACCAAAGCGTCGGAGAATCATTTTTATTGTAAACAAACCCTCATGGTAGGCAGGGTATGTCAAAGTCATAAAGACTAAAAACCATGTTTGCAAATATTGACTAGGACCTACTCAAGCTTAGGGATTCGCGACATGACGGGCTATTGGTCCAGCAACCGCTCGTCTGCCTTAATGTTAGGCCTTATTTCACATCCTACTCGAAGGCGCGCCCGTGGCTGACACGCGCGCCGCCTACCGAGGCCGAGGCTGCCGCCTACGGTGCGTCTTCGGCGGGTCGGGAGAGAGGTGGATAATTCTCTAGCCCTCTCCATCGCCTCTTTTGCAAACATAACTGGCCCGCAGTAAGAGACGTTGACTCCCGGCGTATGCGACATAGGTACGGCACATACAGGTCAACCTATACTTACAATTTCGTTTGATAATCTCGCATTGTTAAGGCTTTCCATACAATAAAAGGCCAGTGTAAACTGGATTTGTATAGCCCGACGTATAGCCATGTCACGAGAGAAAGAGAACCTGCATCAGCTGGAAACTAAGAGCACTATGGCCACTTTCCAGCCACTCCTCTATGCCTTGCTGCCGGCGATCCTGTTTTATATAAACATTTTGTTGCGGAAAAAACGCGTTTCTCAAATAATATCGTAAGATAATTATCGTTTTACGAAAGGCGATCATCGAACTCTGGACCTTGGTATTGAACGTGGACAAGGTCCGCTCACCAATGTCTGCGCCCGCGCCGCGAGAACATTGTCTCGGTAATTATAAAGGAATTGTTGTATTTTATTTATTATGGTTATGTAATAGTAATAATGTATTATAAGACGCGTACCTATATGACATTTTCAATATACATATAATCGAAAACAACCTTCACAGAATATTCATATGTTTATCGTATTTAATATTCACGCAATAAAACATTGTTTATTATTTAGACAGTTATGATGCAGAATATATAATGAGAATATTTATTGGTTTTATTTATTTCAAGGTTTTTACTAAGTCTTTTGAAAATAAGGAGAGTTAAATAAAACATTTGGGTATTTTCTTCGTCCGAAGTAGGTACTGAACTTCGGACGAAAAATTAAATAAGTAAAAGATTATGATTGAGATATTAACGGGTAGCGTACGCCTAGCTGCGGGTTTTTTTTTGTACAAATAAAAAAAGATGTGAATTTTCTAGTGAAAGATAAAGTACGATCTCAGGAGGAGTCAAACCTGCATCCCTCCGGTTAAGTACACCGGTCACTTTAACAGTAAGCTAACGAGCCCAGTGCGTCTCGTATTTTCTTTCACTAGAAATTTCAATCTTGTGTAGATATGTAGCATTATTGAATGCCAATATATATATATAAGTTTAATTGTTTATTTTTGTATATAGTATATTTACCGATAAAGGAAAACATTATAAGGAAACCTGTATGCCTGAGACTTAGGGTAGGGTTAGGGTTCTTATTTAGTATATTACAATTATTTCACAGGCTCACCAATACACCAAGCACTAGCCTCTCCTATGTCTCCCATATTCTCTCATGACATATGTTTATATCAGGCAATGGTCACACTCCCATTATGCCAACTGACAGTGTTATTATATCTATTAAATAGATATAAAAGTACAAACACTACATTGGCCAACACGATTTAAGCCAGCGAGGTGGACTGATAGCCATATCTCTCTCATTTTGAGAAGAGATCTGTGCCTAGCAGTAGAACAATGAGGGGTTGATGATGGTGATGATGATTTGAACCATCTGATAAATTAGTAGGAAGTGTAAGTAACACTGACTGTCTCGTTAGTGTAGTGGTGCTACGCTAGAGGTCCTGGGTTCGATTCCCAGGTCGAGCAAAGTGTTATTGGGATTTCTAAGAAATTGTCAGTAGCAGCTCGGAGACTGGATTTGTGCCCGGTGTATTGCAATAGGCTCGCCCCCTATTTCATGGGTCTTAAACATACCGGCGAAATGTGGGTGTACATTAGTACAGCTCTTCCTAACCCTTCGGGGAATACAGGCGTGATGGTATGTATATCTAAGTAACAATTCTTTAGCTGTACCTACCTTGCCATCCGTTATTACTTGTTTGCCGTTTTTATCACATTTATTTAGAGTTTTTGATGAAAAACACACATTTCTAATAGTTGTTTCGTAAACTCGTCCTTTCTGTAATATTGGGCGTAATAATAATGTCGTAAACCTCATGTTGGTATATAAGTAATCTGTAAAAATATTATTAACCAAAGCTGTTATGTTTGATTTTTTATTTTGCATCATACTTACCTAACCATCTAGATTTACTCCATTATTATTTTTAAAAAATCTTGATGGAAAATAACAAGTCAACAATAATTATGCCAATGACAATTATAACGATCCGTCAGTTGAATATACTCGTATCATGGTAAAAAACTGTTTAAAAAGAAAACAATTACAACGTATTTTATAAGGTTCAATATAATTAGAAAAAGAAAAGATATTTATAAAGTTGCTATAAGTATATAATCAAAGGTTGCTATTAC
Source organism: Subacronicta megacephala (assembly GCA_958496365.1). Taxonomy (NCBI): domain Eukaryota; kingdom Metazoa; phylum Arthropoda; class Insecta; order Lepidoptera; family Noctuidae; genus Subacronicta; species Subacronicta megacephala. The sequence continues at coordinate 5,131,926 of OY292525.1, forward strand.
ATAAAATAATAATAATAGACTGCCTCGTTAGTCTAGTGGTCCCAATCGCGACTGCTACGCTAGAGGTCTTGGGTTCGATCCCCAGATCGAGCAAAGTGTTATTTAGGTTTTTCTATGAAATTCTCAGTAGCAGCTCGGAGTCTGGATTTGTGCCCGGTGTATGGCAACAGGCTCGCCCCCTATTACACGGGACCTAAACCATACCGGCGAAATGTGGGTTTACTTAAGTACACCTCTGCCTAACCCTTTGGGGGAATACAGGCGTGATGGTATGTATGTTAATACCATTAAAATTTTATAATGTTTCGTATTTGACCTCAAGTAAAACCACTATTACAGGGGTTGCCATGCTTTTCTACAGCACTCAGAAAAGGTAAAGGTAATTCCACGAGGGTGCGCTTTGGCCGCATTACCTACCATATTTATTGTTATCAAAGCAATTATGGAAAACATATTGTTCTATGAATTATATTATTTTATAATAATATAATCCTCATTCATTCCTCATTACTCATCCATCTTTTTATAATATAATACTCGCTCAGCCGCGTGTTGACAACCCCTGCGGTCAGTGCAGGGGTTGTCAACACGCGGCGGGTTTTTCGCTTCAGCGAAGCTATAATACACGTTATTTTTAAATTAATTATCTTGTGCAACAAGATCAGACACGATAACAATTAGGTAGTATTAGTATTTATTTATTCATGCACATATAAAACAGCGATATTTAAGTAGGCATAACATTTAAGGATGACCTCTTGTGCTAACCATTCATTTCCGCACGATATACGAAAAATTATGCTATTATCTCTATTATCGCGATACTTAATTTAGTTATAATTGTGTGTTGTGTTTCGAAAAACTGTTAAGTAAGTCCTAATCCTCGATCGAGGGACTCGGGGCTCAGTAATAACTACGCTGATTTACCGATCTGCGTTTCCCGCGGTCAGAGTGTGTATAGGGTGACTGTCCTTAAGAGGAGTGTCCCTCGCGAACGCAACAATGTTGCACTGTTATCGCTGTCTCTATCCCGCACGATGCGAATGCGTGCCTGAGAGGTGAAATAGCAATACATTTACAACATTTTCGCGCGTATTTCATGTTCCGAAATTTGGAGATTACTCTTTTAATATAGTTATTACGTACATTTTTTTTTTGTAAAAGAATATTCAATATATTATCTGGGTTCCCCATGAGTCAAAATGGTTTTGTATTGAAGGTACGTTATCTTGAAATGCTAGCATAAAGTTGGTTATTTTCATCGAAAATTACCAATCTTTGAGCTCGTGTAACTTTTTAACCGTGTATTGAACTAATATTTTATTGCAATGGCTTTCATTGGTTAAAATTCAAGATAGGGCCAAACTACGTTTGTATGGAGCGCAGAGAGGATACTATCACCCAGGCAACTTTGCGTCTGTACGGGTTAAGCCGTCGCGCCCAGATTTCATACGAACACATATGACAACCGTTATTGAATGAAAGTCAGAGGCACAAAAAGCCTGACAACCAGTCTTTATTTCGAATATTCGTATCACCAGGAATTGCTTTAAGGAGCTGATCGCCGTCACTTCGTGTAAAATACTGGCATTCAGTCCCAACTGGTTAGACTAGAAGCTCAACTTAGCCTACTAGCCTCTCCCCAACCTAACTGGCATAATTCCAAAGTACCTATGCAGCAGCTAAGAAATCACAGTGTCATTTATTAATTATTTTACTCGGCCATGCGCAATGAACCTTGACCGTGACTGTGGTAATCAAGTGGAATGCGTTAGTACACTTATAACGCATTATAATGATTCTCAGTCCAGCAGCTGTTGCAATTCTAATACGATGGAGGTAATAACATGCAAATTGCGTGGATAAACGACAGTCACGTCGTTGATACGTTATCTTGCGTTTAAATTGGAGCCATTGTGTAAGCATGGCACAACGCGTTGTGGCCACGGGGACCATGCAACCCTACGTAAGAATTAAGGCTAAACCTTCAGCTTTCGGCGCCAAATTATTTTTTTTTGTTTTTCGCAAATCATTCGACTATAACACATTCTAGGTACGGTGGCCAGCACATCAAGCTACCACAAAATGTCAATTTTTCTCAGTTGATTTTGAACTTTATTTTCAATACCTTAAAGTTTAAAATCATTTGGAGAAATTTGTCAGTTTTGTATACCTTGACCTGCTGGCGACTGTACATGGTAGTAAAAATTGTGACATCAAATATAATTTATTCACGATTGAGTATAGCAGAAGATTTTGGTGTAAAATAGAGTATTCGGCCAAACATGACAATTTACACCTAAATCTTCTACAATACGAAGCGTCGGTAGCCTAATGGCTAGGGCGTCGGACTTGCGATCATATATACAATATACAATATTCAACAAATAAATATGGTTGCCGGTTCGAACCCCACCCATTGCACTACCGTGCTTAAAGCTTTAAAGCTTACTAGCAATGTATGACCCACATCGCTAGTAAGCTTTAAAAAAAAAAAAGTTATTGTTGATGTCGCAATTTCTACTGTAGGTACTAATAATTTGCGAAAAAAATAATTTTGCGCCCAAGGCTAAACGTTTGGTCTTAAGGCTCTAGACAGACGGACTGCATTTCAACTGCAAATAAATTGCAGTTCGGATGCAGTTTGAATGCAGTTGACACGACTGCAATAGAACTGCAAACCAAACGTGCAGTCACAGTTCACACGATTGCACGCCGACTGCAATTGAACTGCAATCGGATTGCACGTTTGGTTTGCAGTTCTATTGCAGTCGTGTCAACTGCATTCAAACTGCATCCGGACTGCAATTTGCAGTTGGATTGCAGTTGAAATGCAGACCGTCTGTGAGGATAGTCCTCTCGACGCGCTCCATACAAAATTTGTTTGGTCCTATGTTGAATATAAGTAATGAAAGTTAATGAAATTTTGCAGTATCAATCTTGTTATTAATAAACGTGGTCATAGTAGGACATAAAACTCTTTTTAAATATACAGCTGAAAAGTCACTCTGGCTCAAATATTGGTAATTTTAAAACCGGCCCAACTTTGGGCTAGTTTTTTTTCTAGAAAATTTATTAATTAGTACAGAACCATTTTAAATCACTAAGATCCTATATAATATAACGAATATCCTGTAACAAAAAGTCGGTCAAAGGGTTAGCCGTTTATTTTACATAGTCTTGAGGAGTGTTTATTCGTCACACCATAACGAATACGACGACGGCACACATTGAATGGATAACGATAACGTACGGTTTTAATTTTGGTTTTCATAAGATCGGGTAAGGTTTTTGTGATGTGGTGAAAAGTATATAGGTATTGCTATTGCTAATATGCTTTTGCAAGGACCTACTCATAAAACGGTAAGTACTGATTTTAGGATCACGGTTTTGTAAAGAACATGGTTGGACATTCCTTTAAAGTTTTATATTAGTATAATATTGGTCTGACTGACTGCCTCGTTGGTCTAGTGGTCCCAATCGCGACTGCTACGCTAGAGGTATTGGGTTCGATCCCCAGGTCGAGCAAAGTGTTATTGAGTCTTTCTATGAAATTCTCAGTAGCAGCTCGGAGTCTGGATTTGTGCCCGGTGAATGGCAATAGGCTCGCCCCCTATTACATGGGACCCAAACATACCGGCGAACTGTGGGTGTACATTAAGTACACCTCTGCCTTACCCTTCGGGGAATACAGGCGTGATGGTATGTGTTTATGTGATGTTTATAATATTGGTAGTTACAAATTTCTATTGTAACACTTTTCAGGAAATTAATTACATGCAGCACCCAATACCTAACCTGCCTGTAGCCTGTCGGGTATTTCTATTGCGATAAATCCTACTGTTCTCAAAATAAATACAAGTACCGTTCTACTCGCGCCGACAATGATGACTAGAGCATAGTTTATTTTCAGCCATTCGGTGTACTAGATTCATAAATATCGCGTGCCCATACATAGTTGGCCAATATTTGGATATTCATCATCAACCTATGCACCGTCTCCTCTTAGAGGAGTTGGGTATTATCGTGACGTACGCACGGCTACACATCAAACTATACAAATCCAGTCACCCTCGCATTGTACTATAAGCCTTTTCAATGCGAGGAGAGCCTATATAGGCAGTCTATTTGTTAGCCTATAGCTTGATGTGTGGCCGTGTGTACAAAAACCATCATGAAACACCAACATGCATATACCCTCGAAAGAGTTGGCAGGTGTATACTGATGTGAAAATATTACATTTCAACAGTATATTGCATAGTGCCATGTATTAGGGGAATGGCTTATTGCCATTAATCGGGCATCAATCCGTACTCCGAACTGAATGCCATTTTTATATAAAATCCCAATCAAACTGCCCAACCTACGTATCTAACTCGTGATCTCACTATTGGAAACTGGACATGCTACCATTACAGTAATAATGCAAGCATTTAATCCCTATTAACAGGATTTTCAGCGTCGGACGTACAACTTTGGTTGATTGATAAGGCTAAAAGCAAATTATTCTTTTTTAGTTTTATAATTGCAATGGTGTTCAAATAGAATAAATTAATTATTATCATATATGGTATTTCCACAGTGTACTGCTGTCAAATGCGGACTATAAAAAGTGAGTACCTACAAGTTTATAAAGGTTATAATAATATTAAGTATTTACTAAAACATGTATTCATTTTTTCAGCTCATTAATTTGCAAACTTGCATTAAAACAAGTCCACTACATTACGGTCTAAGCATAAATAAAATATATCTTATTTAATTGAATGGGTACCTAATTTAGATCACCTACTGGAATGGTAATTCAACTATTTATTTGTTATTATATTTTTAAATATGTTTTTAAGAACGAATGAAATAATTCAAATAGTGTGCACACATAAAGGTTTTCAGTGCATATCTTAATTATTTTAAATGTATAAAGTTAGGTTTTATTCGGACTCTACGGAGCATTAATTCATTAAAGATTTTTTTATCGCCGATTATTTTTTTGACAAGTTAATACTTTTTTTTTTCTCTATGTGAAAATGGTCATGGATGTCCTCCGCCTCTCAAAAGGAAAAGCGGAGGATTTTGTCGGACTCCTACCGACTAAAAACACACGGCCATCCATAGCACAATAAGGAGGGGGCTCCGAGATCTCCAAAGAACGCACCGGTGGCCCTCCTGTGCCTTGCTCTTGGCACGTCACAAAATTGCAGCAGATTTATGCTGCGATCCCCCCGGGACACGGGCGCTGAGAGTTCCTCTAAGCGGCCGCAACCCAAAATATATCCTCTGCGAGTGGTATCTCACAGGGATTCGGCGTTTAACCCTACACTTTAGTGAAAAATTATGACTTGCTAGGTATTATTACAGAGACGAAAGAAACATAAACATAATATGATTGTGATTAAATGAATTCCCTAAAATTTCATAGACGTCACTTTCCATAGAATCCGGAACTAATTACCTATACGGCACTGCCCGGATCACAATATTTGCTGTACCAAGAAGTACCTACCAACGTTTTTATTGGAGAACGTCACTATCGAAGTTGATATCTGCATTACAAGGTCGTTAGTTCGGGAAAGCTGAAGACATATTATGTATATGCCAATTGTTCGTGCCGTGATGTCAGCAAAATAATTGTTGTTAATTTATTCATGCCAGATAAGGCACTTCAAATGGGAACTTAGAATATTTGTTCCGAAGCAAATAGTGCAGTTTTATTATTGAAACGGAAATACTGATGTGTTTTCGTTTCGTTTTCTGTGTTCATGTAACTAATTAGATAAACGTAAAATTGATCATTTATTGGCGTCAAAATGTCAAATTAGTTGGATTGCAACTGGAGGTACATATTGTTTTCTTTCATGAATTCTTTGCCAATTAAGTGTGGTCTAACTACAAAGTGGTTGTTGTATGATTAGTTTTCCAAAATATCATTATTGTTATTCATCTTATCTTTATGGTACTTACAACTGAACATTCGCTATTTTAATGCCCCAGAAACCTAGAATAACTGCAATATTGATAAGACTTAATCTACAACGGGTAAAAGATGTCGGCGTAAGACGAACGAATATTATCATCAATGTGTAGGTACTTACTTATTTTGTTTATTTTTGTTTCAATGCTGTCTAATCTAAGTACTAATTAGAAAAGAAAAAATATTCTAACAACCTATCGATAAATTGTAATATAGTAGATTTTAGTAAAACGATCGATCGTAATCAAAGTCAGTCAAAATATTTTTGCAGGAATGCAAATATTCTCAAAACACCCGACCTTCACGCCAGCTAGCGCGTTTTTCAATTTTAATGACATAGCTAAATATGTAAAAGGTAATACAATAGTTTATTCTCGTGGGATAATTTGCGTGAAAATAATTAAGTAGGTATTAATATTTTTCATTGAAAAATAATGTAGTAGGTATTTGTATCGTACCATTTTTCTACCGTTCTATGCTATGCTTTATTGCTGCATATCAAAGTTATTGTAAATTTTATTCGGAAGACAATTTATTCATGTTTACCATAGATAATTATTTATTTAATATTTTTAAGTATGTACCTTAAAATTATAAACGCGTAAATAGTATCTATCTATCCCCTTTATATTTTCTAGAATATCGTATTTATTTTTATTATCTAGAATATCGTATTTCCGGACCTTCAATAAATTATAATTTCGTTATTTTGTTTTCTATACTTAGAACGGGCCTTGAGTTGTGAAGATTTACACAATAATATAAATGTTTTATAGTAAAAAATTGATTATGAGCTAAAGAAAATCTCGTACAGTTTTCCAATGTGGGTACGAGAATTGGCGGGACCTACATGTAAATTTATTTCGATTCATAGCCCTAAAAAATCTTAGTGTATATTATATAGATTCTTTCTTATCTTATTGGGTTATATAGCTACCTACATACATACCTACTCAATTGGTACCGTTGCTTTTATTTTTTTAAATGACTGCATGCTAAGTTTATAATTTAAATTCAGTATTTTTTGTTGTAGCCAAGTACTTCTAAATATTCATTCGTTATTATAAATAATACTCACCGTATATTTATTGATCCTTGCATTTTCACGTTCGAAATGTCCCTCCTTCAAATTCACAATATTTTTAGCACTTGTAACAGCCATATTTAATGATGAATTGAATAAATGTCTATGGTGGAAAAAAAGGAAATAAGATCTGTCACTTTTCGCGCGAAAATATTATAGTTCCAGCTCCCTGCGCTCCTCGGGTCGCGTCGAGATTCAAAATTGGAATGGTTGCGAAACACGGCGCTTCTTTTATATATAAAAGCTGTTTCGTTCTAGCTAGACGCGAATGCGCCCCCGCGATGTTGTTCCTTTCATTCTCTATTCTGCAACAAACCACAGACTATGCAAGTGAACGCGTTCTCATGTCCTACTTTAGTTATTGTTTTATCTAAACAAACCTAGAGAGCACAGGATACGTCTGGATGTACTAAATAAGATGCTAGATTAACGAGTTGTTATTCAGTCACACTTTTAATTAATGTAGCACTACCAACATAATTATTTTACGTCGTTTTTATTAAATGATGCGGATTATTTGTACCTAAGGCAAACGCGTATTTCTAAAAATATAACAAGGTAACTTTGTAATAGTATTCTTTACAAAATATTGCGAACTATTAATAACAATCTTAGTACTTTAGTGGAACATAATAACTCAAAAAAGTAATCATGATAAACCATTTAACACAATCATTTCAGTCTCTGAATGCTTTCCGCTATTAAAATAATTATATTCGGTAAGTAAAAGTTTTTCTTAAAATTTATGCGGCATGCGGTGAATTATTTTTATGTCAATGTGCCCTTTTTTGTCATTATTAGGTCCGCATTCATTTATTCTCATTTTCTTTTTATATATTTGTAAACATTTATATTATTATTATATATTATATATATTCTATTGAATAGCTTCAAATATGATCCTTTATACTAAAATAACTAATCTTATGTAATATTCTGTTGACGTACGAAATTGACTGAATTATTCATAATATACCTACCGTTAATTTTCCAAAGGGTATTTATTACTGAACTCTGAAATTGGTAGTATGATTTAATGCAGCGCCACACGCAAATTATTGTTACTATTTAACAAGACAATTAATAGAATATTAATGAATACCTATATTTTTTACTAGTTACTTAATTGGATAAAATACGATTTATGTCCTAAATTATAAGATGAAAATGTATAAGTAAGGGTCCAAGGTTGCCTGGAAGAAATCGCAGTCTACGATGTGGCCGCCCATTGCATATTTTTATGAACAGCTGTGTCCTGTATATTTGTGCTTTTAACGGCGTACAATAAAGTATAAATAAATAAGTAGGTATGTAGGAATGACCGAAACACGTTGCTTTTTAGTTTTTGAGAAAGTCTTATTATTATTATGACCTAAAATAATAGGTATTACGTATAATTGCGTGCGTATGGGTTTTACTAAAACACATTGTAGCCCCTGGGCTGGATTTAAAAACATTCTAAAAATAAAAAAATCTTGAAGACAAAACTTTTTCATCCGAATCTTTTTAAATTTACAAAACAAAATAATATACTTATCTACTACTAATAAATAATAATTATCTAGATTACATATTTTTGGAAAAAATACCTAGGTAATAAATCAAGGTAAATAGCTAGACAATTTAAAAATTGGAAGATGTTTTTTCTTTTGTTTAGTGAACATAGCATTGTTGCGTACCTACAGTTTACATCATGCGTTATTTAGTGCTAGACACTAATTTTGCTAATTGACACGTGAACATTGGTATTCATAGTTTGTTTTGTTTTAAATAACACACAAAACAAACGAAGCAAAGAAGTAAGACTTAATAGATTTGGTATATATGCCTATTAAAAGGCTATTTTTACATTAAGCTCACTATGAATCAGTGTTCATAAATTTTGGGTCCAATACTGTTAATATTTTACTTCGTATTGTAATGATATTTGTCATCTCTGACATTTATAATATCTCAAGGTTTACACATTGCTTGAGATTCTATCGATTCAATGAAATTCTTAGTTTACGCTCGGAGAAAGCATTTATGCCTGGTTAGTTACAATGGGCTCACTCCAATAATATACCCCCTCTGGGACAAATGTTATCTCATCATGAGACTAACGTAAAACTGGAGGGCAGACTATAACCGCTTTCTACCAACCATATGATAATAAAACAAAAAATGTGCCACAAAGTCTAAAGAAAGCGCACAGTCCGTAGGGCAGCTTGTGGTGAGCTGATGGTGAGTGGCGACAATGCGGTCCTTATTGCTCCAGAGAGTCGGTCAGGGCCTCGTCTCCAGTTTTTCCCATATTGGGTAGGTGGAGTGGGACTCCACTCCACTCCGTTGGCTGGTTAGAGGGGGGCCGCCAGAGCAATATGCTCGGGGGTGGAAGTGTCTAATGGCATAATAGCGGGGAATCCCAAACCGGGTCTCTTCTAGACCCGCGACGGTGAAACTGGGGCTGCACCTATCTACACCCTTAGCCGGTCACACCACTGTTGCCGCCTTCTGCCTGTACTGGCAGCTTTTCGGGGGGTCCAGCTAGTGAGATGGCGATTCACCGCCTGCCATCCCTAAGGATATAAGTTCGAAGTTATAGGCAGACGCCGTTTTCTTCCGGCAATAGAAGTTATCGGTTCACTAAACAATTTATATTCCATATTTTACCATAGACCTGCTCCCGTCCGGAATACTCCATGGCTGTACTCCTATAGTGCAGCTGTGGAGTGTCCCGGCTTGGTGCCCCATCCCCTACTAGAACAAAGTTCTCCACGGGGCCTCTGCGCGTTGGACCTGTCCCCTCCCACACGCCTGCTGATAACCAAGGTGGAGATAATAATAATAATAAACGATTATTAACAATATAGAAGTGGACATACATATCTAACATACAAATCCCAAAAATCCTATGATTTGTGTCTAGGAACATTGAACATGTCATTTAAAAATCCTGGGTAAGTATAAACATTATGATTATGTTTAGTTTGTTTGAGCTTAATTCGCACTGATCTCCGTAGTTATGTGGGTCATCAGTACATAACCATCAAAAATAGAACATCAGTATAGATCGAATTTTTTCCTGGAATGCTCAATTGCAGGAGGTTAATCGTAAGCTTTTTGCCTCTGCTGCGATGTTGAAGAGGTTACGAAACTTCCTGCCGACTGCGGCCAACATTTTTTGACAAGTCCTTTGCGGTTCAGGCTGCTCGATTATGGAATGCATTGCCTGTGACAATTAGACGTGCTCAAACATTGTCAGCATTCAAAAGGCTTGTGAAGGAACATTACTTATCGTTGTAATCCTTTTAAATAGAAGTTTCGTTGCTCATTATGTATATATATACATATTTATATATATTTAAATATATATTTTATATGAGTAGTATATATTTATATATTATATGTTTGTTGTACTTGTTATAATATTTATTAGTACATATGTATATTCATTTTAATAAATATTGTTGCACCGTAAGCAACCCTAGTTTCAGTTCAGTGCAGTTGTGTCCATCCAAAGGTTGCCTGGAAGAAATCGCAGATCGCGATAAGGCCGCCCATTGTATATTGTCAAATACAAAACTTTGTATATTTTGTAATAATAATTGGTGTACAATAAAGCATAAATAAATAAATAAATCAGTAGGTACACTTCTGCTTAATCTTTCGGGGATACGGAAGATCTTGTAGCGATAATAATAATAATGGCGCAAGGCATAAACACTTTTTCGAGGCCGGTAAATTCGTACGGCTTTGATAGGCAGAGCTTTACCCCTTGAAGGGTCCAGCGGGGTGGAGGTAAAACTTATCGGGTCTCATGGCCTCAAGCAATGGCAGGCAAAGGTGTCTGTTTAGTCTAGTCGGTACGGGTGTATCGAACTCCCTACTCAAATGGACTTTTCCACACCATATGAATACGCGGAACCACATTGTCAATTGCAAGATCTGAAAAACGGACGGCGCGCGGCGCCAGAGCGCTGACTGCGCTCTGGCGCCGCGCGCCGTCAGTTTTTACATATTTTGTGTACTTAGCAATAATAATTGATGATAACTACTAGGTATATAGCTATATTTATTGTTTTGACCTACTAAAACATGAAGATAATCCTGAAAGTTAGCTAATATTAGTGTTAATTGTGCCTTTGTTAAATTTAATAACACTCAGATGGGTCTTACACTAACGATTATAAATAAAAATGTCTCGAAGTCTGTTTCCTCAAATCTCAGGCCGTATCAAGACGTGTTAAAGCGATCATTTTGTGATTGTAAGAAAGGGATGGCGAAATTGTTTGTGTAAAGCGGCAACACGATCGCAATTAAGCCCGATGGCAAGGCCTATAGCAGATTTTAGATAAAACACCGAAAGAAACTTATTTCCTTAGGTATTCAATTAATGCAATTTAAATGATATTAAAGATTAGAAGTTGAAACATAATTTTTTTATTAAGTTCTTACGCTGATTCCGCATAGTTATCTAAACATTTATATACCTAAATAATGCGATTTATAATAAATTATTTATGAAAATATACATATACCTATTATGTATATCAGTATTTTTATAATATGCATTCAGGACGTGTATTTAAGCCTACAGTTTTTTTCCGTTATGCCGTTCTTAATGAAGACGAAAATAAAATGTGGATTTTTTGAGTTTCAAATAAACGTATTAGCTTGCTCCATCGTATAAAATGGCGCATCGTTTCTCCTTGGGCATTACATTCAATTTTCATATCTATTATATCGATTTTCAAGCCAAAATTTCAATACTCAGACGTGAATACATTACATTACATCTAATGTCGCCATTTCTGCTGCCATGAACTTAAAATGTCCTTATACACGTAAAATCGGCGAAATACTTAAAAATATTTGAATTTGGAGTCCAAGCTGAGTCGGTTCGCCTAAACTTATTTCCTGTCCCACTACTGGGCCGTCATCTCAGGCGGGTTGGAAGACCACATGTTTTTCTTCCTTTTTTAAGGACTTCCGAATAATGAAGGTTAGCGATACTTCGCTATTTAAAAAATAAAAACATAAAAAATATATGTATTATGTAATTAATTATGAATAAACATATCGAGTTGACATGTCAGGTGCTTAGGTAAGTTATATTTAGATATTCCAATATTATCCGGATGGCGTGCCTATAAATAATTCTATATCCTGTAATAAATAAATTTCCTACAGATTATTACCTACTGCTTGTCGATAGGCTCGTGGCAACGTGGTACGATAATGCCAATCAATCGATTTGCAAGGTTACACGTTCCGCGCTTAATATGGATGGGTGACCATTCTTATTTAACACATTGAAACTCCTGCCTGCCTCGGAAAGCGCGATCGGTGATACATCGGACCCAGTTGTTATAAAAACACCTATGACAATCGTCAGTGATAGTCAAAAGTACAAAAACCTATCAACCTATCTTTAGAAATAATAAAAATACAAATACCTACTTATATTCACCCGCAGAAGGGGAGTGGACCCCAGCATTGTCGGGAAAAGGACCACTGCTGGCAGCAGTGGTGATACAGGGTGAAATTGAAGTCATGGACATCCATTGAACCTATTAATCTAGTACCTACTTGTGAGGAATACCTAGGCACATTAATAAAACCTTAATAGTATTAAAATGTAATGATTAGTTTACCGACTTTTCCGTTCTGCGCGGCATGCGCCGTGCTTTAAGATTGTGATTCTTGAATATTTAGTGGCGTTTATTAAATATTCTGTTTTTTAATTACTTCTTACCCTTTTTTTCGCTATAATAGCCTACTTCATTATAAATTCTAAATTTTTGGCTATCCGTAACCTGTATTAATAATATTTATAATTTGCGTCAATTTAGTAGGTATCATGAAAAGAGTATTTATTTGAAATTATGCCTACGATTTCAATTTCAGCCTGTTTATACATATAATTGAGCATAGATTTTGAGTGTCATGAAACAAAATAAACTCAAAATATGATATCGTCTGGCGAACCCTGACTAATAAGCCTCGTCATCAAGCTTATAACTGGCTAGTCTTTTTACGACTGCATAAATTATTATTGTCTACAAGCCTGGTACGATAAAAGAACAAGGAGAAAACAGTGTCATTTCAAAAAATCCTCCACTCAAAGACAAATAGAGATAACTGAGTAATTTACTGATGTTATCATTTATTCTATGGCAGTGCAGTGATAGCATTTTAGCATAATTATCAGCCTATAATGGTCCCACTGCTGGGACACAGGCCTCCTCTGGGCAAGAGGGAGTGGGCCTTAATCCACCACGTGAGCCCAATGCGGGATGGATAGCATATTGTTTTATTATTATTCTGGCTCATTTCGTCCCATTGCTGCGCGAAGATCTACCTTCCCTCTTTCCAAGCTGCCCTGTCTGAAGCTTTAGCGAACCAAACTTTCTCGAAGGAGTTGTGTTCATTTCGATAGTGATAACATTTGGGAAGAATATTTTCAAAGATCGTCAGTCACTTGGAAGGTGCAGGCGCGGCAGTACCAACTAACAACCGCTCTTGCTTTTCCTAGCCCTGTCAATGTCAATGACATTCGTGATATCGCCACAATCATGGTAGACTAGTTTAGTGCAACTACCTTACCCTAAGCTCCGCCCTTCAAAGAGCAAGGCCTCTCCTCGCTTCCAACGTTAAGCCAAGTGCAAAGTCATAAGCCTCGATTTTAAATCAAACACCCTTGACTTTTTGCAATCACGTGCAAACCTATTCAGAAATAAGAAAATATCGTAAGTAAACCTGTATGCCTTGAGGAAACCTGCATGCCTGCAACAAATACTAAAGCCTCTCTTTTGGAAACTGCAATAGAATCATCATCATCACCATCATTCAGTGACTTTTAACCAATAAGGATTACTAAAACAATAAGTTAAGTTATTTTAGTGAAGGAAAAAATCGAATGCGGACAGGATACAAAGTTGTGTTTTCTGGTTAAATACATCGCTGTGGCTTAGTTAGTCACAGCGTCTGGTGTGCTTAACCTGAAGACGCTGGTTCGAATCCTGCCCACAGTCAAATTTTCCTTCACTATAATCTTAGCATGGAAAATGCATAAAAAATGCCAAAAGATAGGTTTTAGACTTGTATAGGTATTCCAATCTCATTCTTATCTGCAGATAAATTTGAAAATGTCAGAGTAGATTAACATTTAAAACAGTTCGTATTGCATAATGGAAACTTGAAGGTGAAATCTTTCTAGTACTTTGTATAATCTTTGATTTACCAGGAGTTAATTGACGGAACCAGTCAAGTGGTATTTGATAAGTGTGTGACCAATGCAATCATACATGATGCTGCGATTATTAAATATTAAATTTTTTTTACTGGTGAATGCGTTCTAGCCTCATCTGTTTTTACAGTACGGACTGCGTCATTAGGCTAGTGGTCTTCAGCGCAATTGCTACGCTAGGGGTGGTGGGTTCGATTCTCAGATCGGGCAAAGTGTTTTTTCTATAAAATTCTCTAGTAAATGTCTACCTATAATATCGATAACGTGATATTATAGGTAGACATCATACCAATTCATTGATATTATAGAAATTAATTATGTGTGTGTACCACGTAGGTATGTAATTAATTTCTATATCAATATAAATTCTATGGAAAAGGAGAGCTGACAAGCTTGAGATAAAAAAAATATATTAGTTATTTGACTGCATCGTCTATAACCTGTTATATTTATTATCTTGTGCAAATTTGCTGGTATCGACTAGACTATAAAAAATGTATTTATGCACCTAGTATCACCTACATGTACATAAATATGTCGTAATTTGTATCTTTCGCATTTCATTTCTGTTTTAATGATTTTCCCAATGTTTTTACGTATGAAGGTAACGTTCGAGTGGAAACCGTCGCGTTGTAAAATCAAAATTACTAAATTTCACACGGCCAGGGTGTTTTTACGTAATAATATATAATAAGTAACTAAATATTCAAAAAATTAAAGTAATTATGGAGTTTCTTGTCAGTTCTTTTCCATCAATTCCATTCCATCGAACCCAAGACCTCTAGCGTAGCAGTCGCACTTAGGACTACCAGACTAATGAGGCAGTCAGTATAAATAAATAAAGCCGCTTATATTGAGTCGCAGAGGAATGATATCACACTCACTAATAAAAAGTGGTGAGATGAAACACCTGTATGGTTTTAGTCGGTAGCTCACCCACCTTGGGAGGAGTCTGACACGCCCCGTCGCGTTCCCCGGCGGTGGGAGTCCATGAGGATTGCCATACGATAAAAAAGGGTCTATTCATAGCCGCTATGGTTCTTTCCCCAAAAGGCAATTTCAGACATTGCTAGATTGTGTGACACACATAATTATAACTGTTCTTATTCTGGTTTTAAAAATCATGATTTTCTGTTTGTTACGGTGTTTTTTCGCAGAGATCAGTTATGAAGTGTCGGCGTCATCATCAACCCATTACATTGTCCCACTGCTGGGCACGGGTCTCCTCTCGGAACGAGAGGGATTAGGCTTTACTCCACCACGCTAGCCTACTGTGGGTTGGCAGACTTCACATGCCGTCAAGAAAATCTCTCAGGCATGTGGGTTTCCTCACGATGTTTTCTTTCACCGTTTAAGCGCGTGATAATTAATAATTAATACGCACATGACTTCGACAAGACAGAGGTGCGTGCCTTGGATTTGAACTCGAGACCTTTGACTTGGTAGTCCAATGATCATATCACAAGGCTATCACTGCATTCTGGTTATCAGTGTCTGCATCATCTAGCTAAAAACCATTGAGTTGTAACAGTTGCTGCTTACAGAGATAAGTAAGTGACATTTAATATCCGTCAATCCACACCGGATCGCGCTAGAAGCAATTAGCAATTAATTATGATGATGACACATGCTATAGAAATATTGATAGATACATCGTTCTTCTGATATTTCTATTAATTCGAAGTTACCCCTCAAGTTTACCCCTCACCAGATAATACAAGAATCAATATGCAGAAGTAGGTACTGAAAAAACATTACTTAGTTTAAATTAATGCCCCTGCGTTATTCATTTTTAGGGCATAATATGCATTGCAATTCGGTCAAACATCGCGAAAATTTAATGTTTAATTAATTATTTCTTAACTTTCTTAACAATCCTCATGAATGTATTGGACTAGGACTACCTACTAATAACACGAAATTTTTGACGAAGGGATTTGTGGCCGCATTGATTTTTTCTGCAACGGAGACAAGGCCCAAAGTAACTACAACGTATCAATGCGAACATTTTCAGTTCGTTTGTTAGATGCCGCTTTACAGTTTCAATAGCGCAATCCCTGACTTAGACCAAAAGAATGTAGTGTTAACACGGTGTAGGCAATACTCCGTCCCCTTCCTTCTCCTTTTCTCCTTCCTCTCCCTTTTCAGGGTGGGCAACACCAGTGTTGCAAGCGTCCATAGGCTACGGTAACTTACCATCAGGTGGGCAGTATGTTCGTTTGCCACCTTAGTGGTATAACAAAAAATACGGTCCCAAGTTTTGGTCTGCCATGATTGGGCTCAGCTTATTCTGCAAAGCATCATGCTTCTGGAAGTATAACGTCATTGACGTGACATTCCACGTCGGGTATAACAACCTATTTTCTAGAACAAGTAACCTTTACCTACCTTTTGTATTTATTATATAACGTTGTCTATACTCGTAACTTTTGATTAGTTCAACAGTAATCTGCGGTCCGCCGTACGTAAATTTTCCTTAAGCATTAATAATAATTCTTGCGACTATTATGATATAATTATCTACGGGCTTTTTTTAACCGACTTTAAAAAAGGAGGAGGTAATGATGTTCGGTTCAAAGATTCTTTATTGTCTTAAGAAATTGTACAAATTTCACTTTACAAGACAACTTATGTACTATAAATGTAAAAAAAAAATTAAGTGTAGTGTGCATGCATTACTATCTAAAGTTTTTTTTTATTTTTTTCTCCCTATAATTATCCACATGTATGTAGGTATATAAAATATATATTAATTATACATCAACTATATATTTTAACTGTAGGTGTTCACTTGTATTGCGAATGTAGGTAGGTATATTATATTAATTTAGTCTAATGGAATGTTTTCTATTATGTAAGACCTTAGTACTTTTTTAAATAAGTTTGTTGATGTTACCTTTTTCAAGGACTTGGGTAATTTGTTGTAGAGTTTGACTCCCTCGTACATTATATTTTTAATACCGTGTTGGGTTCTAGGACTTGGAAGGTTAATGTTATCAGCGTTCCTGAGAAATTTTGATTGTAATTGACTGTTTTTAATAAAGATCAGTTCGGACTTAGTTTCGCCGTGTATAATTTTATGTATTAGTAGGCAGATTTTAAATGTGTATGTTTGTTTTATGTTCAATAATTTTGTTTCTGTGTATAGTTTTTTTGTGGATGTTAAATAGTCATAATGGAACAGCACTTTGATAGCTTTGTTTTGGGCAGTCTGAAGGTCTTTAAGGTTGGATGCTGCTGCGTGTCCCCAGACTTCGACTAAATAGTCTAAGTGAGGCTTGACCAGGCTATAGTAGATATTTGTCCGGACTTTTAAGGGGAGACACTTTACTATGTTACGCAGGGCTCCGATTAGTGCTGTAATTTTGGGCTTCACGCTATTTAGATGTGCTTTCCAGGTGAGTTTGCTATCAAGGATCAATCCTAGGTATCTTTCTTGTTCTTTTTGCTGTATAACTTCATTGTTTATGTATAAAGGGTTATTATCGCTTAGTTTTTTATTTTTTGCTGCAAATATAATATAACATGTTTTAGATGCATTAATTGTTAGTAGATTGGATTGAAACCAGTCACATAGTATGTTTAAATCTTTTTGAGCTTTTTGTTTCACTTCAGTTAGCGAATGTCCAAAGTAAAACAGACAAGTGTCGTCAGCGTAAAGAGTTAGGTGACCTTGGAGTCCTATTTCATGTAAGTTATTAATATAAATTAGAAAGAGTAAAGGACCCAAGATTGATCCTTGAGGCACACCGCAAGTTATGCGTAGAGGTTGACTTTCAAAATTATCTATCTTGACAATTTGATGTCGGTTTTGTAGGTAGGATTCAAAAATTCTAAGTGCAGTGCCCATGATCCCAATTTGATTTAGTTTATTGAGTAATATGTTATGACTGACGGTGTCGAACGCCTTTTTTAAATCGATGAATATGCCTAGTGCTAAATTTTTGGAATCAATATTCGTTTTTATTTTGGTAACTAAGTCTATGGTAGCTGATAACGTGTTACTGAGAGGATGGAATCCGTATTGCCTGGCAAACAAGAAATCTATTGAGTTCAGGTAAGTAGATAGTCGGGTATAAATGAGTTTCTCAAACACTTTAGAGATCGTCGGCAAAACAGATATTGGGCGGTAGTTTCCAGGTTCGGCTTTACAACCAGATTTGAAGATTGGGGTAACTTTGGCCAATTTGAGTGAATCAGGGAATATACCTTCATCCAAGCACTTGTTAAAACTATTAGTTAACTGTTCAATAATTAATGGTTTAATACATTTTAAACTTTTTGTGGTAATACCATCAATACCGGCGCCTACGTTAGTAGATAAGTGAGATATAATTTTCGAAACTTCAGTAACCGTTGCTGGTTCCAAATATCGCAGGTTACTGTTTGGGTAAGCCGACTGTTTAGGTACGGTATTGACAGAGTGATACTGTGATGGAATAGCGCTAGCAAGCCGAACACCTACAGTTGTAAAGTAATTATTAAAACATTCACAAATCTCAAATATTTCTGTAACTACTTTTGAGTTATATTGTAATTTTGTGGGTATGTAGTTAGATTTGATCTTGTTTTTTGATAGTGTGTTTATAAGACTCCACATTTTTTTAGGTTTGTTACAACATTTTTTAAAGGCTTCGTAGTAGTATTTCTTTTTAGTGTTATTGATATTAGTTGTTAGTTTGTTTCTTTCGTCCTTAAACTGCTTCAGTATTTCTTTGTCATTTGGTAGTCGTTTTAGTTTTTGCCATAACATGTTTCTTGAATTGATTCCGGTTAAAATATTCTTGTTAATCCAATCTTCCTTTGGTTTATTAAGTATTTTTGTCTTATATATTGTGCTCTTCTTGATGGCTAGTCTGATATTTTGTTCTAAAGTGGTGTAGTTATTTTCTGCGCTTGATAAGTTCAAAGCTTCCATGTTTTCATACAACTTACTGTAATTTATTGCTGTGTAATTAACCTTTGATTTGAGAGTAGGCTTTCTTTTTAGCAACTGCAAATAAATATGTTTGTGATCAGCCATAGCAGAGTCAATGATAAAAAAGTTAAAAGAATCTTCGAGCAGATTTGTCAAGACATGATCCAGTATAGATTTACATGAAGAAGTTTCTCTGGTGCAGTAGTTATTTTCTATATGATTTAGAATGCGATATCCAGCTTCGAGAGTAATACTATTGTACTGCGATACGGTCAAGTTGTTCGACAGAAGGTCAATATTGAAATCGCCAAACACAATGGAACGCTTATGTTTCTCTAGTAGGGGTTCAAAAGATGACATAAATTCTTTGAAATTTGTCCTGCCAGGTTTATACACGACACCAATAGTGAGGGACATGTTATCGAGCGTGATCCAGAGGAAGTTGTTGCCACCAGTATATTTTTCCTCGGTCAGTGTATGAACAAAACTGTTGTGTACAAATATCGAAACCCCTCCTCCTTTACAGTCAGTTCTAATGTTGTAGTAGTGGCTGTATCCTGGTAGTTGTAGTAGTACTGCTTCACTATCGGATTTAATCCATGTTTCGGTGAGCAATATTATTTGTGTAGTTTTTGGTATAGATTTTATGATACACTGTAGCTCATCGAATTTACCTGGAGTTATTATACTACGCACATTAGCGTAGAATAAGTTTAATGAGTTTGGTGTCGCAGGTATTTTTTGATAATGGTCCAGTATGGTGCACGTAATATTGCTTAATTGTTTTTGATTTGATTGGATATCATTGTTGGAGTGAGGTGGAGTTGCTGAACAAGGTGCTAGTTTTTTGTCTTCTGAGTAACTATTTTTGGTGTTCCTTTGATGTATTTTATGGCCAGATTTTCTTCACCAGTTTCCTGACGATTCAATAATTCCCTTCTGAGCTGTTGTAGATAGTTTCGCTGGTTTGGTGTCTGATCCGGGTATATCTTGCAAGAATGGGTGTTGTCATTTCTTTTGCGTAATATATTAATAGCCATATCTTCTGATTGAAAGCATACCTTGATTGGCCGATTTTTTGTAGCATTATACTTGCCTACACGGAACAACCTAAGCGGCTCTAATTATATGTAAAAATCTATCTCTATCTCTAAATATATGTTCGACTTTAATTTATTTATTATGTTCACCGATTTCTCCGTTTCTTTCAAACAAAATTCTTTTTTATGTTTGAAAATAAGTTGGTTTACTCTCGAGGTGGTCCCATTTATCCAAATTTAGTGAAGATCTGGTAACTCAAAATATAGAAAACAATAATAAAATATACTGTCAGATATGTCTTGTTTATGTATTTAAGTACCTATGTAGCTGGCGGCATCTGTGGATGCACCAATAGGCAAAAATAACAAGCTGGTCCTAGTTGAATCTGTAAAAATCGCTTCAAAGTTGTTCTAACAACGTGGTTGTAAATTCGACGAGACGCTCATTCCACAACCTAACAAAACCAATTGGAATCGGCCAACACTAAATACAATTATTATTTTGCCAAGTCATACCTAGTGAGAATGATTACGACTTTTTATAGACCAAATTGATTGGTCTTCATCATTCAAGAACAAAAACTTTGTAAGTAGCTCAATTCGAATTTAAGCGAGCAGTGAATAATTTTGATCTATCTAGAAAGAATATTTTCGGCAATTAACATGCGTTTTTTCTTTACTGACTGCTCGGATCGGTCGTTTGCGACCAAAATAATAGGTTTTTGCATTGTGTCTATAATGTGAGACATGATAGGACGGTGTTGTAATTTTATTTTGGCATCAAATAATCACTAGCTAACCCGACAGACGTTCTCCTGGCTTAGCTATGAATAATATATTGGCTGTTCAATTCTAACTGTAATTATTAACTAATTTTTTTTTGTAAAAATGTATGTATCTATTTATTTGCATTTCTCTTACTTTTCTTATTTTCTAGTTTCGCGTCCTCACGTCACTCAAGGTTCTCACTGAAAACCAGCGCTGTGTTAAGGCTTGCCTTAACATGGCATCATGCTTAGTGGGAACCTATTTGTTGCATCTACGATGTGCAACCAACATATCTCATTTAGTTTTTTTATTAATTTATATAATTTGTAGTGTAATTTGTATGCGCATCTGGGTTGTAACAATAAATCTGTTTTCTTTCTTTCTTTCTAACTGGAATAAATAATAAAATAATAATTGTTAAGTTTTAGGTATTTTTCAATTTCTGGGCAATTTTCTCAGTTTGGCTTAAGAACTTTCCTTGTGCCTCAACGAAGATATTTTGAAAAAAATAGCTGTTTTTGAGTTTTGAGTTTTGCAACACATTTGGCATTAATTTTGATTGATTTATATCGATATCGAATAATTATAAATGTTAGTAATATATCAGGTCAAAAATATAAAGTTTTATTTATGTGAAAATAAATGATGTACCTAGACACCTACAAGTTTTTATAACATGGTCCATTATGTATTTCGTTGTTATTGACAACTATTTGTCAGTCGATAGAAGAAGAGTAAAATTTTAGATAAAATTATAACTATTTAAGTATTGGTTCTTTTTTCAGGCCAATACAGGCCAGGACGTCGCCTGAAGACGTTTTCTTTCACTAGAAATTTTCTTTAATAAGAAAATTCATATCTTTGTGAACATTTCGCAATATTTAATGCTAACAAATAAGCGTATATATATATCTTTCTTTCTTTCTTATATGAGCTGGAGTCCTATTGCCCGACTGTAGGACGAGTGATGGCAAGTGCAGCTTATAGTCGTGCGATTCGACATACTCTGCCGCATCCCCTGACGGCATCCGATCCATGAATCTTTTCCACATATAAAAAAGAAAGAACTAGATTCTAAATATTATTTAAAAATAAATAGTTTGAGTTTGAGTTTGAGTTTGAATTTATTGATAGAAAAAATCATTCGTGTTTTATTTTTTATACTTTCAAGGATTTGTACTCTTAGACATTGTATGACTAATTTGTTAATTACTTTGAAAAGATCTCCGTTATAATGAAGCAAAATCTAGAACTTTTTGTCTAGGTATGAACATATACTAGACTTGCCATCTCTAAAATTTGACAACGACAAGAAGCGTGAAAACCAAGGATTTTGGAGCTTAGAACCCGTACAAGTCAACAGGCCAATTATGACAATACCCTCCAATGTCCACACATCCTGTTATCGCAATAATGTACCAGAGTTTGAAGCGGCGGTGGCGGTTGCCTAATGGCTAGGGCGTCGGACTTGCAATCATGTGGTTGTCGGTTCAAAACCCGCCCATTGCACTACCGACGTGAACCCACTCGTAACAAGCATTTGGCTTAGCATGAGGGGTTGACAACAATACTAGTAATGTGCAACCCACATTAGATAAGTTCTCCATAGGATCAACTTTTTGGTACAGTCACGAGTATAACATGTATAGGTACATATACAGTCACTGAAATTCAAAAGCAATTTTCATTTAGAGTATCTATTCAAATGTCGAAATATAGTACCTACAAACCATAATAGTTTGTGAGTGTGCATAAAAAATCGGTTAGAACAATATCTCTGCACTTTTAAATAAATATTTTCAGAGAAAATCTTTGTTGAATTTCACTGAATGCGTACATATTAATGCGCGTGAGTTTCATAAAAAACTTGTAAAACAGTATTTGAAATAAAAACATTTTAACTGAACTGTTTTTTAAGGCAAATAAAATAAGAAAAAATAATAATAATCCCGGAGTAGGTACAAATAAAACCGGACGCTCTCTAAACTATGACATATCCGGGGAAACCCGGACGGATGGCAACCCTTCTTACAAGTTATCCTTAGCGTTAGCTACCTAACGAAAGGATTTCTTGACAGCCGACAATCATTATCGTAACAATAACTTAAAAAATTTAATTAAGGTAATTAGATGATCGTTAGTCTTGCTCATCGACACAACAATAAATAATTCTGGGCTAATATTTCCATAATTGTTACCTACACTATGCTGAATAAAGTGTGATTAGAACGGTCAACATCATCGAATAATTAGATAATTTCTAGTTTTTTGTAGGTACAATAGTAAAGGTCAATTGTGTCGTACTTGAGTCATCAATTAAAAAATATGTTTTTTTTTTAGTTGATTGAATCTTTTACTTTTTATTATTTAATCTTTTTGCTTTGTTTCAATTATTAGTTGCGAACGCGGTAAGATTATTTTTGAAATTACCGGAAGGAGGTAGGGCTCTTATGTAACTGTGTACTTACTTTGTTTTCAGTTAAGCATTATTATTACATTGATTAATTCGGCAAACGAGCAGAAGAGCCACCTCATCATCAGCCCGTATTCGTCCACTGCCGGACGTAGGCCTCTTTAAGTGAACGCCACAGAGCCCGATTTTCATTTTTTTTCATCCAGTTACTGCCAGCTGCCCTCCGCAAATCGTCACTCCACCTGGCCAGTGGGCGTCCTACGCTACGCTTGCCTAGCCGCGGTCTCCACTCGAGAACTCGTTTGCTCCAACGGTTGTCGGTTCTCCGAGAGACGTGACCGGCCCATTGCAACTTCAGTGTGCTAATTCAAGAGCCACCTGGTGGTAAGTAATCATTGCTACCAATAGAAACCTGCTTCACAAAGGAGTTGCTGCTACGTTGCCGAGTTATAAGTCTGCAAACTGCCAAAGTAGCAGCAACCGTAGGGAACTGGCTCTTACGGGCAATAGTCGAAACATACACAAAGGTTCCTTACAGGGGTTCCTTCCTTCCTTAAGGGTGTTCGCCTGACAGTCAGACCCTAGGAGGTTCGACCACCGAGCAATGTTGCCAGTGTATGAATATAACGTAATCGTTAATTAAAACCTGATTCATTTAATATCTGTGAAAAGGATACCAAACCCCATAGGTACGATTGTGAGTATAGTTATATATACCCCTAATATAATATACAATACTATATACAATATTTTAAATTCAATTCATTCCTCTTCAAAAAGCAACGGTCGTTGTTTGTTCGTTTCCGTCTGTTATGTTTGCGCAACTATGTTTTACCTGAAAGCTCTTTCATCGTTTTGCAAGCGAGCCCAGCCTCCCCTTTCACCTCGCTTCTATGTCATAGAGGTGCGAATGCAAATGGAGTGGACTATGAAATACTTAGGTAAGTTTTTTATGGATTAATTTGGCAAATGAGCCACCTGATGCTAAGTGGTCATCGTCGCCTATGGAACACCGGAGAAGTTGCTGCTACGTTGCCTGCCCTAAAAGGTCTTAAAGTTTCTAATTATATAATGTTAAGAGGGTACTTTATTGAGCCTTTCTCCATACAAACGAATTCTGCTGTTTTCTTCGTAGATAGGTCTAGAGCAATGATATTTTTCCAAAAAATCTAGATCTAATTCATACGGGCCACTATTATCATGTTTTTTTTTTCAAAAAAAATTTCACAAGAAAATATGACAATTCAAAAACTCGAAAAAAAGCCCGTTTTTACCGTCATGTTCAGGCGACTATCAGACAATTTTGAAAAGTTTTTAACAAAATATAAAATAATAGGAGCACAGACATGTTTTTGCTCTAAATTTTGATATATAAAATGTTTAGATCAATCCACTTTTGAAGAAGAAAACAGCAGAATACGAAACGTCTTTTGGTCAAGGTTTTTGTAGGTAAAATCATCCTAAGCTGCAGTTGTCCTTTTCGCACTGTACAGGAAGATAATGGAGGTGCAGCGCGACGGCAATAGTTTCTTCAAATACCTATTTTTCAAATTCCTTAGAACTAGAGTCCCCTCTTAAGACTGCCATATTAGTCTATTAGTCTGAAGGGCAACTACTCGAGCAGTGTTATTGGGTTTCTCTATGAAATTCTCAGCTACTAAGCTCGGAGTTTTGATTAGAACCCGGATAATGGCGATGGGCTCACCTCCTAATACACGGGACCTAAACATAATGGCTGTACATTAGTAAGCTCTTCTGCCTAAAACTTCGGAGAGTACTACAGGCATCAAGGTAAGTTTGTTGTGTTTGTTAAAGTTTAGAAAATTACCTACGATCATAGTAAAAACCAGATATTTATCATCATCACTTCGAGATCTTTAGTGGGTTTTCTAGTCTATCCTATCCTAGTCAGGTGAATGGGATTGACTGATGACAACCGATACCCTCTTATATCTACTGAGTCTCGAGGCTGCTCCGTTGACTATAGTAGAAAATTATTTGCATATTTAAAATACAAACCTGATTACTCAGTCAGATTGCTGATAATTATGCACATAAAAATTGTGACCATAAATATTCGAACACCAATTGCAATTTTATCTCCAACAGTCTTTATTAAACTTAATTGATGTCAAATTAGATTGCGTGATATCAAACTCATAAAACGTTTAAGGACACCACGTGTAAGTATTGTTGTACCGGAAACCGGAACAACATCAGTCTGTCAATATTAGATTTATGTTCCATCTATGTAGAGATTTTAAATAGGCAAGGGCCACATTTAGTCCTTCGTATTTAATAACTTTTGTTCCATTACGTATGATAACTTATCAAATTATTATTCTTAAGAATTTCATACAAACCCAAAAAATTTTAAATTCAACGCGATTACGAACTCTACGCGTACGTAAATAAGGTACTGCTTAGAAAAACAAACTGCTTTCTAAGCATAAGGCAGGAGCGTGGAGCGGGGTTCGGGCGGCAGGGAAATTGAGATAGAACAACGGAATATTGAAAGTATAGTTTTGGTAAATGTATTATGTTTTGTAAAAAATCATACAGCAGTCTTAAAAGGTTGTTATTTTTTTATGGCAACGAGGACAAACCACACCACCTGATGGTAACCGATTACCGCCACCCATGGATAGACATCCGCAACACCAGACGAGTCGCAATTGTGTTGCCGGCCTTTCAAAAGGGTTTGGGCCACCGGTATCCTCACTCACTCGGCGAAACACAACGTAAGCGTTTATTCACGCTGGTTTTCTGTGAGGCCGTGGTATCACTCCGGTCGAGCAGACCCATTCGTACCAAAGCAAGGCTCTCCCACGGTAAAATGTTAGTGTTTTACTAATAATCCTGTATAGGTATGACGGACCCATGGCTAAGTAATCATCATCATTAACCCATTACATTTTCCCACTGCTGGGCACGGATCTCCTCTCAGAACGAGAGGGAACTAAGTAATAACTACGCTAATCAACTGATCTGCAAAGTCAATCTATAGACGGGTGATTCTTAACAAATCGCGATCTCTCCGTGCCTCGTGGAGCACGTAAAGCTGCTGTTCCCATACGAACAACTATGACAATCGTTAGTGGTATTCAGAAACCAAAAACGTCGGACTACCGATCTAGGATATCCAAATTATCCAGAAATTAGGTTGCGGATATCTGGTAACAATCGATTCTTGGAAAGCAGCTGCATCTGGTTATATTGGAAGCCAACCGACGACCAACATACGACGACGACATAGAACAGAAAAGAATAGAATAAAGTAATCATTATTCTATACCATAATTCGCAGCAGCATTAATCAGGAAATAATTTTAAAACTAAGTGTTATTGCGGTCTATAAAGCGATATCTTCCAGACAACCTTTGGATCGGTGATTGGACGACCGAAAAATGACATAAAGTGAGGGGGGAGGGCAAAGAGAATTTTAATAGTCTTTGGGGGATGGTGTATGTATAGTTGGGTAAAGCTAGTTTGATAATACTTCACCAATAAATGACGCTGTACCATACGAACTTCCTTACTAGGGACCTGTACAATTGTAGGAAATCTTACGTCTCCTATTGTTGCAAAGTTACAAGGTTTATAAATGTTCCTAACTGGTTTATTGATAAAGTACGCAATTTGCTTGAAGTTTTTCAGTGTAATTAATCTAATTATATTGTTAAAGATGCCACGAGACATTGTTAGACCATTAACGGCACGTGCCTGATCATGATAAAATTACGTCAGTAAAAAAATGATGTTGGATCACCAAGCGTAGGTACGTACTTAATTTTTTTGTCAGGGTGTAAGTGACACTTGTTATGGAAAACTTTTCGACCTTTTTACATGATCTTGAAAAGGTTTCGCACTTCTCTTTTTCATTTCCAACAAAGTCAAAGACAAAAACTAACAGGTGGTTAGTATGATGAATGGACCTGGAGCCTGTCGGGCATAGTAACATTTTTTAAAGTAGGAGAGAGGAGGAGCACTTTACTTAACTTAGTTAGTTTATATAACTTTACTGAGTAAATATAAACATGATATTTTTTTATTAATTCTGTATTATTGCTTTATACACCGATAGTAAAAGAATAATATAAAACCTTTCATAAAAATATTCGTAGTTCACAGTATGTTTTCTCATTTGCATTCCATGTTCCACGTGGCTTGCATCGCTGAGCGCTGTGAAAACATCCCCCTGTGCCGCTTGCATAGCGTTAGGGTTCCTTGTAGAAATTGCTGTTATTTGTTGGCAAACTAACATAAAATAGGTAAATATTTAAGTTGCTGAACATTTTACTGGAAGCTAGTCAATTACGTTACCAAAGGTAATATCTATGTCGGAAAATATTATGGGAAAGTGTAAATGTGTAATTTTATGGAACCCTGTCTTATACCCTTTCTCATTTAAAGCGTTCGGGTTCTGATTTTTTTCCCACTAGGGGCACAGTCAACTCATCACTTACGTTTCTTTTGTGCTAAACAAAACCTAGAGTTTCAAGTAATAAACGCCGTTTTATCTAAAACGAGTTAACAGCATATAGTGACAAAACTACGAACAAGCCCTTTTAGGACCGCTTTTTTAAATTATTATTGATTACATGGATAACTGCACTAACAGTAGATATAGGTACAATAGAATTGAGAGATTTCTACTTAAATTAATAAGATTATGTGTTTTGGCTATTTTGATATTGTACGGAACCTACGTGTTGTGTATGTGTCCGAGATTATCGATTTTTCACGAGATAATGAACATGCAGACAAGTTGTAAAAGGTCGAATGATGAAAGTGCTCCCGTAACATAAATGCAACACTAAAAATATATATACTCCGTCAATGTTTACAATACTAATATTATAAAGAGGTAAAGTTTGTGAGTTTGTCAGTTTGTGACGTTGTAGGGGGTAACTTCTGGATCCACTGAACCAATTTCTAAAATTCTTCCACCAATATAAAGCTACATCATTCCTGAGTAACATAGACTACATATTATCCCGTGAAATAACCACGCGGCAATAGTCCACGCGGGTGAAGCCGCGGGCTGGAAAGCTAGTCATTAATAAAACTTCAACATCACCAACATATTAAAAGTATGTACCTAGCTTCAAATTATTATTAATTTTAGTTTCTCTACTGGAGTAATATTTATTTGTCTTCTGAATTAGGTATATACAGTTACGAGTATTTCGATATGATATATTTAATATGATGGAAATGTAAATTCGAACGAGATTTGATAACTGGTGTCTTGTGGACTATGAAAGGAGCCATCCAATTGTATGGACATTGTCTGGTACTGAAAAAAGTACTTAAATGATATTGCAATTTTGTTTTTCTAGTTTCTGAGAAGTAGGTAAAGTACTTAAGTGGACAAACATACCTACCGTAATACGTTAATCCATACTTATATACGTAGGCTTACTAGGAATACCTTAAAAACTTCACAATACAGTGGTGCCTTCAGCTGTTACGTCATAAATTTAGTTTTTGTGATTTACTAAAAAACATCATTTTAGGCTCTTTGCTCTCAAAATTATTTTTATTTCAATTCTAACAGGAAACAATATCGTGACATTTAAAGCTGTAATTTAAAAGTGCCATTGCATCACGTTTCAAATCGAAATAATGAAGGTTAAAAGCTTCTACAAATGGCACTAATATTTTGCGGCGGCTAGATTTAGGCGTAGGCTATTCGATCATTAATTGGAACATTTAGTTCGACAAATTTCTTAGGTTTATGAAGTAGGTTAATATTAATTAGGTATCGCAAACTGTGATATCAGTGCAACCTATCGTAATTCGACTTATCCTAAAACAATAATTCTCTATGCCTATGAAACAGAAACTGCTTGAAAAAAAAATCCCGGTAAAATACAAGTAGGTATTCAACACACAATAAAAAAAACTTAGATATAAAAAAATTGCTTCAGTTCGGCCCATTATAAGGTTGCCAAGAAAATTATAAACAATAGATTCTGCAGCAGTATTTATGTGTCGTAGCAGTACGGTAATAGCCTTGTGCTATTACTGCCATGTCGAGTTCGAATCCTTTTTTTGTCGGGGTTGGAAATCGATCTACTGACTAAAACCAACCTCGGCGTTTCGCGTCACCACTTTATTGCCGGGAATACGGGAACGCTGTGTCATTCGTCCGCACCGCAGATGGCGAGTTCGAATGCAATCTAATAAAATATCACGCGCTTACACGGTGAATGAACCTCGTGAGGAAACCTGCACGTCTGCATTTTCTTGACGGCGTGTGACGTGCTGCCAACTTGCAGCAAGAGAGGAGATAGGCTTCGAGAGGAGACCCATGCCCAGCAGTGGGACAATGTAATCGGTTGATGATGACGTTTAATAGAGGTTGGTGTGGTGGTTTATTTTGTCCAGCGATTGGTGGACCACAGACGATACGATCCGTACTTACTATAAAAAATAGTCGGTAGTAAGTAGTGTTTTGCTGGTATGTCTATATGCCAGCAGGAATGGGTCCCCCAGTCCCTTCCTCCTTCTTTTCTCTTTCCCCTCCCTTTTCCTTAAATAGGCTCAGCAAAGTATCTGCAACTCTTTTGCAGATGTCAATGGGCGGCAACGACTACTTACCATCAGGTAGTTCATCTGATCGTCAAAAAAAAAAAAAACTATTTGAAGAATTGTATTAAGATCTAATTTTGTTCTGTCAGTCATCGTGTGGATGCAATTAAAAATATATTCATAATTAGT
Source organism: Subacronicta megacephala (assembly GCA_958496365.1). Lineage (NCBI taxonomy): Eukaryota > Metazoa > Arthropoda > Insecta > Lepidoptera > Noctuidae > Subacronicta > Subacronicta megacephala. The sequence continues at coordinate 5,162,078 of OY292525.1, forward strand.
TACTTAATTAAAACCTTATCTTAATATATTTACACATAGCATTACAATTAAAATCTACTTGAGTAATTAAAAACTTGAAATGCAAAATTGACTTTAGCTATTTTGAAAATAACACATGCAAATTTTGTCGCTTCCACGGCACCGCACAGCACAGTATAATGCGGGTTTGGTTTTTTATTTTAATCCAAACCATAAAATTAAAACGTTCTTTTTTTTTAACATGCTTTTCAACCACCTCAAGGAGGTTCCAATCGCAAGCTGCTATGCGGCTGGATTGGCGGTTCGTTTCACACTTGACATTTCGCATATACATATACTTGCAGGCCAGTAATATTAAACAAAGAATTTTCTTAATTATGCCCTGGAGATCACGTAAAGCTGTCGGTTCTGTTTGTCATACAAACACCAAGACAAGTGGATAGCAAATATGACAAGTATAAGGGTATCAGTCAGAACCCAAAAATCCTACCAGCCTATCCGTATGATATCGGTATTGCCCAGTAATTAGGTAGCAGAGATTTGATGATAGTCATGTATGGATTTCAGCAGCATCTATTTAATCGACTTTGAAATAGTTTTTAAAATATTATCATAATTATGTGTATATGTTACCGGCCAAACCCGACTCGGTTCTTCCTATACGCGATAGGATTAACTAGTAAAGCCTAGTCCTAACTAATTTGTCCTAAACCCGATAGGATAGACCAGTTTAGGCTAGTCCAAACTAATTTGTCCTAAGCCCGATAGGATAGACCATTTTAGGCTAGGCCAAACTAGTTTATGATATAAATACGCGCACACTAGGATAATCTGGTATGGCCTAGTCTAAACCAATCCGACCGACTCCAAACCAGACTCCAGACTCCAGACTCGAACCAAACCGACTCTGCTAAATTGGTTTAGACTAGGCCATAACAGTTTATCTTATAGTGTGCGTATTTATATCAGGATAAACTAGTTTGGCCTAGCCTAAACTGGTCTATCGTATCGGGCGTAGGACAAATAAGTTTGGACTAGGCTATACTAGTTAATCCTATCGCGTATAGGAAGAACTAGTTTAGCCTAGGCAAAACTAGTTTGTCCTGAAATCGGGTTTGGCCGTGTAACAGAGGGTATAAATAAGAAGCAAACGTATAATCACACTGATTTTTAATTATAAATAACCAATACACAATCGGGCAGAGTTACTGCTTAATCACAGTCTAGCAAAACAAGAGCGCTCGAAATGAGCGCGCACAAGTTTAAATAAGCTTATCCCCACTAAGGGCATTCGGTGGCGGTAGTGGTGGCTTGGCTTGGCTACGATTGGCTGGCGTTGGCGGTGCGCTGTGATTGGCTGTGGCGATGTGGCGTAACATTCGGCCGTCCTGAAACAATTGCTCCCGCAATGGGAGGATACTCAATTAGCTTTCTAACAGGTCAATAAGATCTTCAGTTTCAAGTTGTTCATCAGAACTGCTGGCACTGTCAGATATAGGTACCGTACTATGGTAAGGCCTTAAAGAATCCGCAGCTACCAGCCCAGTAAAGGCCTTGTAACCTCGAAGGCCCTTGATACTTCGAATCCGATATCTGTCATTACCTACCACCTGGGTTACAATATATGGGCCCGAGTAAATGTCGTCAAGTTTAGAGTTTACTTTTGTCGCACTGCTCGTGGGCGCTTGCCGCCAGAGAACTAAATCCCCTTTCTTATAGATATGGCTACTTTTGCGTTTCTTATCGAAGTTACGCTTCATCCTATCACTAACTTTTTCTAACTGAGCACTAGCTTTGTTGCGTCTAACTTCCACAGGCTCACTAATACCTGCATCAGTAGTGACATCACAGCGTGACCTAGAACTTTTGGCAAACATTAAATCATAAGGCTTATAGGTTGTACTTTCATTGGTGGTGTTGTTAATACCCCACAGAATATCAGGTAAACAGTTCGCCCAATTATTTGCAGCCTCGCTAGGGTCAGTGGTGCGCAATGCATTCAATATGGTTCTATTGGTGCGCTCCACTTGGCCATTAGCACGTGGGCATGCAACAGAGGTCAAGATGTGTCTAAACTGTTTGGTAGTTGAAAACTGTTTGAAATACCTACTAGTGAAAGCCTTGCCATGGTCACTAACAAGTTTATCAGGGTATCCAAATAAACTGAATATTTTTTTTAGTGCTCTAATTGTTTCTACGGAATTGACTGATCGGGTGGGCTCAGCAATGACAAATTTTGAAAAAGCGTCTGTAATAACCAACATATATTGGTAGCCTTTGGCTGTCCTGCAAAAGGGACCCAAGTGATCAACATGAACCATGAGCATGGGCTCAGTGGGTTTAGGAATAGGGAATAATTTTCCTTCCTTCTTTCCATGATCACCTTTACCATAAGCACAATGAAGACATGCAGTTACATACTTTCGAACAAAGCGAGTCATTTTTGGAAACCAGTAGTCATTTTTTATCAGACCCATACACTTTTGGAAACCCACATGCCCTATATCATCATGATGCATTTGGACCAGCCTCCATCGAGCCAATGGTGGCACTACAAGACGATTACCATGTAATGTTTTTCTATACAATTTATCATCCGAAAGCACATAATTGTTTGTTATTTCAGTAGCAGCTGAGCCATCCCTAAGCTGGTCAATTATTCGCTTTAATTTGTCATCCTGGTACTGGACAGTATAAAACCAGTCTGACACTTCAAGTCGGTGGACATTAATGGTATCTACTGGGTTCCTACTTAAAGCGTCTACATGTTTCATCCTCTCTCCAGGTCTATACTCTACACTCATATCATAATCTTGGATCGATAGCCACCATCTAGCAATTCGCGGGATGATGTCACGTTTGGTCAAAGTGGCACGAACGGCCGTACAATCAGTAACGACCTTCACGTGTTTACCGACAATGTACACCCTAAATCTACGTAATGATTCGACCACGGCAAGCGTTTCAAGTTCATAGCTATGGTACATACTTTCCTCTTTACTAGTTACCCTACTAAAATACATAACGGGACGTAGTGAATTATCTGTTTGTTTTTGGAGTAAAATGCCTGCGATACCTGATTTGCATGCATCCGTGTGAATCTCGATTGGTAATGCAGCGTCGTATAAAGCCAGTATAGGTTTTGTACACAAACACCGTTTTAATTGTTCGAAACTATTTGATTGTTCGCTACCCCAATTCCACACTGCGTTTTTCTTCGTTAAATCGGTTAATGGGCGAGCAATTATTGCAAAACTTTTAATAAATTTACGGAAATAACTGCATAACCCTATAAATTGACGTATTTCGTGAACGTTACTAGGGATGGGAAACTGTGACACTGCTGCCAATTTCGATTCACCCGGTTGAATGCCATTCGATGAAATTTCGTGACCTAAATAAGTGATTTTATTTTGCAAAAATGAACACTTACTCATATTAAGTTTTAAATTTTCTGATCTCAATTTATGAAGAACCTTTTCTAAAATATCTAATCCCGATTGCACATCGAAAGAAGGTAATAAAAGATCGTCTAAAAATGCCAACACTTCACAATTATTCGAAAAGTCATTGCTAGTTTTAATGCTACCGCCTATTGATTTATTATTGGAATTTCTTATAGAATCTACAAGCTTGTTTATGAGGCGCATAAAAACGGATGGTGCGTTGGCTAGACCAAATGGAACACGCGTATATTCAAAGTGGCCCTGTGGTGTTATAAAAGCCGTTTTGTGTGTATCTTCAGGATTAATTTTAACCTGATGATAACTTTGTGCTAAATCTAGACTTGTGAAGAAATTCTTTCCAGCTAACTTTGAGATCTGATCGTCGATGTTGGGTAATGGATACCTATCTTTGACTGTAATGGCGTTAAGCGCTCGATAGTCGACACAAAGCCTACTGTCACCGTTCTTCTTCTTTACAAGAATAACTGGAGAAGCAAAACATGACTCAGATTCCCGTATTATGCCTGCGTCTAACAATTCGGAGACTTTGGACCTAACTATATCCTGCTCACTGTGTGACAAGCGGTAAGGTTGACGGTATATGGGCTGTTCACTTGTTAATTTTATTTTCATTTGTAATAAATTCGTACATCCTAAGTCTTGTGTTTTATTCGCAAAGCAATCGCTATAATTTGTCAATAAAGTAATTAAACTATTGTAATCGTTTTTATTTAATGGGCCAGACTTTATCTCATCTAAGTTTATTTCCCCAATCCTGCTAACATTGGCGAGTCCAGTGTGAAGTACAGATGCTACATGATGGCTATAATTATTGTCGACTTTGGCAATGGAATGCAATGGTAAAGTATACTTTTGCGGACTAACCTGAACCTCTGGTGGCGGTGGAGTTTTGCAGCTGTCGGCTCTGGTGAGTACTTCACCTTGTTTCCAGACGATGTTTTGTGCGCTATTGTTGACAATCTTGATGTACCCGGTGGTGCCGCGTAGCAGGGTGGCTGGAATTGAGTAGGATATACCTTGCAGTTCATAATGTTGTGGGGTAGTGACGACATCGTTATTTTCATCATTATGCAGCACGTTGACTTTAATGATGGAAAGTCCAGGTAATATGCACTCTTTTTCTGCCGTTACAACCTTGAAGCGAGTGCGCTCTTCAATTGCGTTCATGTGCCTTGTAAAGTCAATGTCTTGCCTGAGTATGGCTTTTCCTTCACTGACTACCAGGGTCATTCCGTCGCTGTTGATAATGGGCTGTCCAACCAATAGATTGATGTTACCCATATTCACATCCGTTAAGTGGGCCCTGCAGGGCATACGTATGCCATCTATTTCTAGTTCGAAATCTACCTCCCCACGGCTAGGTAAATGGTCTCCGGAGAATCCCTTCAGAATTGCGCTAGTCGGGCCGATATCAAGATCCAGTAACTTCGAAACGTGGGTAGATAGCACATTAACTTGGCTGCCGGTATCAATATAAGATTTAACATGTATGCCGTTGATTTTCACCGGTTTTTCGTAAATCTTGTTGTGGTTTTGTATGAGCTTGATCTCCTTGACTTTATCGTCGGTTACTGTTAACGGTTTTGAAGAATTTACGCAACGCGTAGCAATGTGACCTTGCTTGCCACATTTGAAGCATGTTCGTGAATCTGGGTATGGGCAGTTGCGTAGTATGTGGCCAGTCTTCTTACAACGCGGGCACGGATCAATATCTGGGTTGATAGCGGTGTATTTCTTATCGTTCACCAGCCGGTTGTTGGTATCTTTATTTGTTGCATTGCGTGTTCCAGTTGACGTTGATGGTGGTTGATAGTCATCCAGTGCGCAGAGGAAACCTTCGTATAGTTCTTCGGGTCGTTCGCACTGGTATGCTCTCGCATTCGCCTGAAGTGATGGTGGTAGGCCACGAATAATGCAAGAAACAGTCGCGCTGTCAGACAACTTACACCGGAAGCACATAGCCACTTTGTCCTGGTAGTATTTCGTCATTGTTTCTGCGGGCAGTTTCTTCCTATTCATCATTTCTTCTAACATATTGCCGAAATCACGGTGTCTAGGAAAGGCACGCACCAGCATCTGCTTCCAATCTTCCCAGGAATAGTCGTATTCATCAAGCCGGTTGTACCATCTTCTTGCTTGACCTTTCAATCTGTGTTGTAGGTAAAACGACTTCGTAGTTTCGCTCCAACCATGAATTTCGCCAAGTTGATCTATCTTTTTGAGCCATGCCGACGCAGAAGTACACTCGTCACTGTCGGGGTCGAATTCGGGAATTAACGAGGCTGCCCGGTGTTCTCTTTTTGTGGTGACAGAGGGTAGTTCCTCGTGTAACTCACGCATCGCCTTTTGCACTTCGGTTTCCAAAAGTCTTCTCAGGATTTTCCGGGCCGGGGGAGTTGCTGGTGATGCGACTTCATCTTCTTTGTCACTTGTTTGGGATGAGTCTCGATGCTGCGATTCGCTCCATCCTTCCGGACGGACTAGGTGGCCTATTTTAGCTGCGTCGGAGTGAGTACGCTTCATAATTTCTTTATTTATCCCACTTCTGAGATGTAACAGAGGGTATAAATAAGAAGCAAACGTATAATCACACTGATTTTTAATTATAAATAACCAATACACAATCGGGCAGAGTTACTGCTTAATCACAGTCTAGCAAAACAAGAGCGCTCGAAATGAGCGCGCACAAGTTTAAATAAGCTTATCCCCACTAAGGGCATTCGGTGGCGGTAGTGGTGGCTTGGCTTGGCTACGATTGGCTGGCGTTGGCGGTGCGCTGTGATTGGCTGTGGCGATGTGGCGTAACAGCCGGTAACATAATTATATATCCTTTGTTGGAGATTTATTTAATAAATACATTACTCATCATCCTGACAGCCTCATTAGTCTAGTGATCCTAAGAGCGACTGCTACGCTAGAGATCCTGGGTTCGATCCCTAGGTCGAACAAAGTGTTATTGGGTTTTTCTTTGAAATTCTCAGTAGCAGCTCGAAGTCTGGATTTGTGCCCGGTTAATGGCAATAGGCTCGCCTCTTATGACATGGGACCTAAATATACCGTCAAAGTGTGAGTGTACATTAGTACACCTCTACCAAACCCTTCGGAGAATGCAGGCGTGATGGTATGTTTATGTTTCTTAAATCTATATGTGTCTATACTCTTCATAACATATCATACCATTAACTTACTTACATCACCACCATGATTCTCAATATCCGTCGTTTTAAAGGTGCTTACATAGTATAACCGCAAAACAAAAATTACAAGCAGTAAAACGCTTTCCTATTCTATTTTCTGACAAGCATTTAAACAAAATCCATGAAGCTAGAATAATTCTTGTTCGAAAATGACACGTCATGGGTATTATTTGTCCTGATGTCATTCCATTCCATTAACTTCAATTAGACACAGACGTCATGAATAATGTTAAGAATTAATTACTTGAAACGCTATCTGTGGTCTCATTATTAGGATAATTTCCATGTAGATACATACCTCGGTACCTATCTTCCATGATTAAGATAAAAAAGGTACTAGTGTGCATCCGTTATCTAAACTAATATTAAAATAAAATAAAATAAAAAAGCCTTTATTATTTACAAAAAAAGCAGTACATAAAGAATACACAAAATCCTATAAACTAATATTATAAAGAGAAAAGATTTGATTGTTTGTTTGTTTGCATTAAATAGGCTCTGAAAGTACCCGAAGGATTTGAAAAATACTTTCACCAATAGAAAGCTACATTATTCCTGAGTGACATAGGTTTTATATTATCCTGTTAAATGACAAGAAGCGATACTCCACGCGAGCGGAAAGCTAGTCTATACTAATATTATAAAGAGTTAAAGTTTTTAAGTTTCTGAGACGTTGTAGGGTGGAAGAATTCTTTCACCAATAGAAAGCTACATTATTCCTGAGTGACATAGGCTATATTATTATCCCGTAAAATAAGAAGAAACATAGTCCACGCAGGCTGAGTCGCGGGCGGAAAGCTAGTTGATAATATAATCATGAAACCAACCAACCATGAAAGTATGATATTTTTAAGGATGTTTTGAATTGGCTAGCAACATGGCCAAATATGATGATTCATAATAATTTAGGAAGTTGTTTTTCCAACAATTATCAACTACATAGTACAAATTAATTCGATTGTACCTGAAATGAAATAGGTTTAAATTTATCTTTGAATTCTTCGTCTTCGGATTTTTAACGCCACTGTATTCCTATTGTAATATACAGTAAGTATGTAATATTCAAACTATGATAAATACGACATTGTATTCAAACTATTTTTTTTTATCTGCTTCAGGTTCTCTCAAAGATGGCGCAAGCATTAAATTCTCCTTCGTATTAAATAAAATACATTATCTAATTACTGTTATATTATAATTTAATTATTCGTTTTTATATAAGGATAAAGTGACAGTTATTTTCGCAATAGGATCGGAAACTGTATGCTGTAGATATAATTATTTTTAATTGACAGTGACAGTTCTTATGTTTTTTTTTGTATGATCAATAAATCGTAATGTTATGTTGCAATATCCTTGCTTATTGGTTTTAATTCTAGACACAAATTTAAAGTAAGTAGATACAGATTACAGTCTATATTATAAATTATTGTGACATAGTTGGTAGCGGCACTGTGTGAAACAGGGTAACCCTTTATTAAAAACTTTTAATAAAAGAAAATTAGCCATATCGCCTAATCATCATCATTATCATTACCAACCCATTTATTGTCCCACTACTGGAAACAAGTCTCCTTTCGGAATGAGAGGGATTAGGTTATAGTCCACTAGGCTAGCCTACTGGGGTTTGGCAGACTTCACACGTCATCGAGAAAATTTTTTAGGCATGCATTCTTCCTGTCCATGTTTTCCTTCAAAATAAAATTAAGCGTATCAAATTTTTTCCGAGCAAGCAGACTAGGCAAATTTTTGAAAACTTTTTCGAAGTTAGAACCTCTACTATGCATGTAGGTAATATGTTATCACACTTTAATTATGAAGGGTTAGGCTAAATGGTGTAGGAACAGCTGGGTACCATAAAAATATTGATAGGAAGGTATATCGTAGGTATTAATTTAATAATGACTTAAACAAGATAAATCAACATGTTCAGATAGATATTTAATGGGTAGGTACGCATATATTTTATAAAACCTCGTTCATGTCAACAGTTATAATTGCCATCATTCGTTATTGAAATAAGCCCACCAAGGTCCCGAGTGGGTAGGATTAGACACTCGGTTTATCTTAGAATAGAAAAGAATAGAATAGAGCAATGTACCTACACATCAATATTTTGAAAAATAACGGAAAATTTAAAGTGGGTACCTACTTATGTTGTTAGTTTAGAAACGTATCTATATTTGCAGTTGGGGAAAATTACCGAAATGTATATCGTATTGATTGCAAGGCAGGTTATTTTTTCAACTACAGAGTTATGTTTGTGTTTCAATACGATTTATCTTTTTATTACAGCAATGTTTGGCTTTCATAACTTCTGCACTTAGTAATGTTATACTTATTGAGGCAAGTAGCAAGTTTGTACGCAGTGCGCGTGTCAGACTGGAATGTAATAGGGGGCGAGCCTGTTGACCGGGTACAAATCCAGATTCCGAACTGCTACCGAGAATTTCATAGAGAAGAGATTCCCAATAATACTTTGATCGACCTAAGAATCGAACCCAGGATCACTAGACTAATGAGGCAGGCACTGTATATAGCGTTTCCAGTCGTCCGGATAAAGCCTGACATACCTAGTTCGGCTTTTAGATTGCGTGTCCGGCTAAAATAAACGGTGTCCGTTAATAATCGTCTCTCTCGCTGGAGCCCTGACCACCGGTAGCTGGGACTCTGTTCCCGATGCCGGTGGGCCGCAATTTTTAGGGTTCCGTAGCCAAATGGCAAAAACGGGACCCTTATAGATTCGTCATGTCTGTCTGTCCGATCGTGTCACAGCCTTTTTTTCGAAAATATAAGAACTATGCTGTTGAAACTTGGTAAGTAGATGTATCCTTTAAACCGCATTAAGATTTTCACACAAAAATAGAAAAAAAAAATTGGGGGTTCCCCATACTTGGAACTGAAACTCAAAATTGTTTTTTTCATCAAACCCATACGTGTGGCATATCTATGGATAGGTCTTCAAAAATGATATTGAGGTTTCTAATATCATTTTTCTCTTAACTGAATAGTTTGCGCAAGAAACACTTCCAAAGTGGTAAAATGTGTGTCGCCCCCCCCTGTAACTTCTAAAATAAGAGAACGATAAAACTAAAAAAAATATATGATGTACGGTGGCCAGCACATCAAGTTACCAAAAAACGTCAAATTTTCTCAGTTGATTTGGAACTTTATCTTCAACAATTTAAGGTTTAAAATCATTTGGAGAAATTTGACAGGTTTGTATACCTTGACCTGCTGGCGACTGTACATTACCATGTAAACTTCCACCGGAAATTGATTTGAACGAGAACTAGTAAATAGTTTTTTTTTTTAAATACGTCATAAACTGAATATTTTGCGCGAGAGACACTTCCAAAGTGGTAAAATGTGTGTCCCCCCCCCTGTAACTTCTAAAATATGGGAATGATAAAACTAAAAAAAATTTGGGGGGGGGACACAAATTTTACCACTTTGGAATGTCTCTCGCGCAAACTATTCAGTTTAGAAAAAAATATTAGAAACCTCAATATCATTTTTGAAGACCTATCCATAGATAACCCAAAGGTATGGGTATGACGAAAAAAAAATTTTCGAGTTCCAGTTCTAAGTATGGAGAACCCCCAATTTTATTTGTTTTTTTTTTCTATTTTTGCGTAAAAATCTTAATGCGGTTCACAGAATACATCTATTTACCAAGTTTTTTTGTCGTACTAATAATAAAAGAAAATCCTATATAAAGTAGGATGTCCGGCCTTTCTACCCAAATGTCCGGCCAAACTGACTGGCCTGTCCTGCTATTAGGTTTGGCGACCTGGCAACCCTACCTGTATAAAAGTGTGCATTTAATTGAGCCTCTTTAAAGTAGGTGCTCAATTAGTCACCTTGACTCACTGCACTTTAGCATTTCAAAGTGAGAGTGTTCCTTTTGATTACTAATTCCAAAATTGTATGTACACACGGCTACAGGTCAACCTATACAAATCCAGTTTTAGCTGATCTCGCATTGTATAGACTTACCATACAATAAGAGGCCAGGCGTTAACTGGTTTTGTATAGCTTGATGCAAAGCCGTGCGTACCAGATAGCAACAACTACACGGTGCGAATTTAAAACAGCTTTTGATCCGTCATTAAATACATAAATCTGTGGCACATTATTAGTACATAATTAGGACATTTTGTATTGATGAATTTATATACCTACACGTAATTCTGTGTTGGTAATTTTGCCTTTTTGGTTGGTTGTGCTGTCTTGATAATCAAGATACTGGGTTCGATTCGGTGTGGTGGAGTTTCGATTTGTGCCTGTTCGATTGGTATAAATGTTGTTTACCAAAAACCTAAATATGTTTTTTGTCAATTAATAAATAATGGTTCGATTTTTCCTTGAAATAATATGCATAATTATCTTTCACTTGCGCGTAACTATGACTTAATCTTAGTCTTGTCTAGAAGTCCTTTAGTCTGGAATTAGAACAAAGTTGCTATCCGCGCTTGTTTATTTTTAATCAGGCCTGTGCTGTTCGTTTCATAAACAAATCCAAAAGGTCATATTGCGAATAAAATTAAGTTTTATAACTAAAAGGCCTTGTAAGACTTGGGCCACGTGTACTCTCATTACCAACGGACTAGCGGCCCCCCCGTGGCTAGTTCGACATTGATGCGTCTAGACTTGGGCAGGAAGAAACCTCCAACTTTGATTATGACGACCTAGCTATTATTAGATTCATATAGGCGGAAACGAAACTGGTTATCGGTCATCAAAGGAAAGCAAGCGGTCGTGAACTTTACGTTTTTGCAGAAATTCGAAAATGAAGGTTCGTCAAGGGCCGTCCCTTTCCACTGTCATATAGAATAAGTGGGCTTTAATGTTCCCGAGTGGGGAGTGGGCCGTAATGGCCCGCACTGGGCCCGTGTGGTGGCCCACTGCCATAGGATCCGTAATAATCACCATGATCATACCATACTGTGGCCGATGAGTCCCAGGAACTTTTCAATTAAAAAAAGCGGCGGTACCCTAATGGCTAGGGCGTCGGACTTGCGATCATGTGGTTGTCGGTTCGAACCCCACCCATTGCACTACCGACGTGAACCCACTCGTAACACAAGCATTTAGCTTAGTACGAGGAGTTAACAAGAATACTAGTAATGTGTAACCCACATTGCTAGTAAGCTTTAAAAAAAAAATTTACTTGTCAAAGCCACGAACGGGGGCCAATGTCTCGTTGGTCGGCAAAATCCCTAATCCAGCCGCCCGCACGCTGTTCACGGAGGACGGAGATCAGTTGGCGCCGATGCGTCTACTGCGGTTCGGGAGACAAAAATATAGCTCTCTCTCCCTATGTATCTAGAAGGTTGCGTGTAGGAGTAACCATTTTTGGTAGGTGTCCATCGCGACATGAAGAAGAGCTGAGGTTTTAGTTTCATAGTAACGTTTTCATGTGGTAGCAATGATTACAGACCGCAATCAATTATTATAACTCCAATCGGGCTTTCGAAATGTATGAATATCGAATATATTTCGAAAAACTTAATTTTTAAGACATCCTAGCATGTAGATTGACCAACATGAACAGCTTCATTAGGGTCTACCATGGCATTTACGGCCTAAACTGACTGAAATGTACTATATAATACAAAATATAATTGACAAAATGTTTAGCCAATCTAGAAATTAATGACGTTAGTTGAGAAAGTGTACCTATATTTAGGGTTTCAATTATTGTCTTTATTTTGAATTTTGACCTATTATGAGTATTCATCTTTAAACATTCAGCCTGACCATAAATTGAGAATCGAATCCAGCGATCAGTAGACAAATGAGTCAGGCAGACATTTATTAAAATAAATTGATTGATTAATATAATTATGTTATAATAACAGATTAGATAAGTTACATAAATATTTAAGTTGACTAGTTTTGGGGCGCTTGTAAGTCGAAGTGCTTGTTAGCCAGCAATAAAAATTTGCATCACTAATTAAATAAATATTAACTTAGCGCGATCAGTTAGCTTTTACATCTTTGTTCTACCTGTTTATTATGTAAATTATACAAATAAAACTGGCTAGCAAGATATACTCGTATACAACGGAGATAATAAAATAAAAAAACTGGCCAAGTGCGAGTCGGACTCGCGCACGGAGGGTTCCGTACCATTACGATTTATGACGTATTAAAAACAACTATTTACTAGATCTCGTCCAAACCAATTTTAAGTGGAAGTTTACATGGTAATGTACATCATATATTTTTTTTAGTTTTATCGTTCTCTTATTTTAGAAGTTACAGGGGGGGGGGGACACACATTTTACCACTTTGGAAGTGTCTCTCGCGCAAAATATTCAGTTTATGACGTATTAAATAAAAACTAGTTACTAGATCTCGTTCAAACCAATTTTCGGTGGAAGTTTACATGGTAATGTACATCATATATTTTTTTTAGTTTTATCGTTCTCTTATTTTAGAAGTTACAGGGGGGGGACACACATTTTACCACTTTGGAAATGTTTATCGCGCAAACTATTCAGTTTAGAAAAAATATATATTAGAAACCTCAATATCATTTTTGAAGACCTATCCATAGATACCCCACACGTATGGGTATGATGAAAAAAAATAATTTGAGTTTCAGTTCCAAGTATGGGGAACCCCCAAAATTTATAGCTTTTTTCTATTTTTGTGTGAAAATCTTAATGCGGTTCATAGAATACATCTGCTTACCAAGTTTCAACAGCATAGTTCTTATAGTTTCGAAAAAAAGGGCTGTGACACGATCGGACAGACAGACAGACAGACATGACGAATCTATAAGGGTTCCGTTTTTGCCATTTGGCTACGGAACCCTAAAAAATTAACTGTATGTATTTGTAATTGATACTAAGACACGGTCTACTGCATTGCAGACAACTTAGCAGGACATGAGTATATGGGATGATTGATTGATTGGTAGTTATACCAATCAAATCAATCAATCTGACTTTTTTTATAGATAGTACCTACTGAAAATATTTATGGATTGGCTGACGCCTAGAGAGCCGGGGAGGAGAGAATAGAGTTAGGTTCGAATATCGGATTTTGCAATTTGTCGTACTATGGTTGTAATTACGAACATAAGTTTAAACCGCGACTGGTTTTTTTGAAAGGATGAATAATTAAATGATGATGAGAAAAAATGATTTATGCCCAACTGCCCAATGAATGGCGCTCTTTGGGGAAGGCCTACGTTCAGTAGTGGACGGCAATAGGCTCATATGATGATGATGATGATGATGAAAGGCAATAGCTTCAACCTAGAATAAACTGGCGAAGTGTGGGTAAAGTAATACACCTCTGTCTAACCTTCTTTTATGTGGTGCGGAAAAGCCTAATGGATCGCCAGCCACCTGGAGACGTGGTAGGTTATTTCAGACAGTCAGACTCGTACCTAAACCGCACTTGCCTTCCTCTGTCTAATAAGCAAGCCGTCGAATTCGGGACATTCATCATTTAGGCCGTGGGCCAGCCTTTCAAGGTGGGTGCTTTCCCTGTGGGTCCTCGTGTGACCTCGTTTGATACTTTCTGACCTATGATAGTGTGATGGTACTTGTCTAATCTAACCCGCAGTAGGCTGGTCTTGGCCTAATCCCACTCGTTCTAGGAGGAGACCCGTGCTCAGCAGTGGGACATTGTAATGGGTTGATGATGAATGACTTACTTATCTAATATTAAAAAATATTGTCTCAAAAAGTCAGTCAAACCATATAAGGATTCTTTTCGTCTTCTTTTTCAATCTGTTAAATAATTTTAAACTATGTCGTAACTAATAGTTACCTATATTATATTCTGTGTTTGTGTGTATGTGTGTGTCCATAAGTTAGGTATGTGGGTGGATGTGTAAGGGTGTTGTGGGTGTAGTTACATGCTTGTATACTTTGTCCATTATGAGAACCGTTTTTTGACAGATGGAACTAATGATTGCAGGAACGTAACAATGCGATTATCGACCCGATTATTGACACTTTGATTATTGCTAGTAGTGATTATCGATTGTTAGGTTGCGAATCGAAAATGGTGCAACGACGACCAATAATAAATAAATATGTATAATATTCATCTGATTGTATTAATTTTTGTATAATATTCATTTTCCATACATTTCTTTTCAAAAAGTTTGTTTAATTTATATTTTATTGATATTAGAGTGGATGCCATTTTCCGATACTGATTTAATGTCATTGTTCAAAATGATTGCAGCGAATACATTCGATTGCATCACTAGACACGGTAGAATGTGGTAGAATGTAACTAAATTTAATACGCTTAACAATAATCTTTTTTTTTTTGGAAAATCCGTTACATTGATGGTATTATAATGTCTGCAAGGAATCATAATTAAGATAATTGAATAACATAAGGTAGATAATACATTTATTTTGTTACGCATTTCAAAGTTAACTTTTACGTAATCTGGAACAGCTACGTTCAAAGGCAGTCTAAGGCATCTGTCAAAAAACGGTTCACATAATGGACTGAATGGAGTACGTATGTGTACGTTCGTTATATGTTAATATATGATTTTTATTATTTCTTCAATGCTGCCTGTAAATCAAACTATAATTATCATGTTTCTTATACTCAGGGTCTAAAGGAATAGTATGATTTCCTATCTAAGATTTTTTGCTGCACTTTACCTAGTCCCAAATTAGGCGGCACTGCTCAGGGCGGTTTTATGAAATCACGAGTGATAGAGAGAATGTACATAATTGTCTGACCCTGAGCACTCCTTATTTGAGTAAAGTAAATAAGTGGGGTGTCCATGGCAACCGGACCGTGTGAAATGGCGCACGCTCCATCAAGCTTCTGATTTATTATTCTTATGATATGTTTCGGGACAAGTGTGCCTAATCTCGCATATTGGCTCCACCCCTCAGTTAATACCGAATATTTTTTTATAGATTTTTAGCGAAACAAATAATACGACCACAGACAGGATTCGAATCTCTTTTACGCAACGCAGGCCAGTGGCGGCGTAAGACCGAAATTGGATGTGGGCAAGATTCATTTTGCGGGGCCCTCTGCCTCTGCCCTCTCTCTCATAAATTTTGCGGGGCCCTCTGCCTTCTCTCTCATAAATTTTCGGGGCGCGAGGCCCCCTGGGTCGCGAGACCGTAGGCGGTGGCCCACACTGCCGCAGACGACTGTCATGGTTTTGGTGAATGTCACTAATCCCATTGGCCATGACTTTAGTAAGGTCGAGATCCATGAGGATTTTCTATATTAAAAAAAAAGATCTTTTGAAAAATATCTACCACAATATTACTGCATCAATCAAACTGCATAAAACCGGACCATCCTTTACAATACAAAAAGGAGTCAAACAGGGAGACCCGCTATCTCCAAAACTTTTCACCGCCACTTTAGAACGCATTTTTAGATCCTTAACCTCCAACTGGAGGAAAAAAGGCATTGTGGTGGGTGATAGAAGGTTAACAAACCTTCGATTCGCCGACGACATCGTTCTTTTCCTCCTCACCACTTGAACTCGGCTCGATGATAAACGACCTCAATACTGCAAGCCTCGAGGTGGGACTGAAGATGAACATGTCAAAGACCAAACTCATGACAAACAGCACAAAACGAAGATTAGAGGTTGATGGGATAAGGATTGAATATGTCCATGAGTATATTTACCTGGGCCAATTAGTCTCCTTCCAGGCGCGACAAGAAAAAGAAGTTGCACGCCGCACCGAAAATGCCTGGAAGAGCTATTGGTCCATGAAAGAGCTAATGAAAGGCCTCCTTCCCCTTACCCTTAAAAGAAAACTCATGGACATGTGCATTCTCCCCGTCCTCACGTACGGTGCTCAAACTTGGTCTCTGACAGAACATCAAAAGTGCGCGCTCGGGGTTTGCCAGCGAGCCACGGAGCGCAGTATTTTGGGAGTCAGGCTATCAGACCGCATTCGAAATAGCATACTGCGCTCCAAAACACAAATCGCTGACGTTGGCCAAAAAGCCGCTACTCTGAAGAGGAACTGGGCCGGGCATGTGTGCCGTATGTCGAACGACTTGTGGGCTAGACTTGCTACAGAGTGGAGCCCCTAAGGCGTTAGACGACGCGGAAGGCCCAGGCGGAGATGGCGGGACGAACTGGACTCCTACTTAAGAAATTGGGCCGTAAAAGCCTTAAACCGTGAGGAATGGCACGAAGGTAGGGAGGCCTTTGCCCAGCAGTGGGATCAACCGGGCTGAAAAAAAAAAAAAAGATTCGGACCGAGCGCAGGCACGAATCTTTTTTTCCGGCTCCGGCTAGTACTTTTAGCCATTAAGGAGGTAGGTTAAAAGAGTACCGAAAAGAGTTTATTATACCACGCCAAAAAATTAGAGAAATTGCACTACCTATACTCGTATTATTTAGCCTACTGCGGGTTGGCAGACTTCACACGCCGTCAAGAAAATCTCTCAGTCATGCAGGTTTCCTTACGATATTCTCCTTCACCGTTTAAGCGCGTGATAATTAATTATTAATACGCATATGACTTCAAAAAGTGAGAGGTGCGTGCCTTGGATTCGAACTCGACACCTTTGACTTGGCAGTCCAATGGTCGTATCAATAGGCTATCACTGCACTGTATTATTATTACCTGGCTTTTTATAAATTGTCAAAAACTGGTTGCATTAGTTTATTGACACTTACGCGAATATTATGGAATTGAAATAAAACTATGTACCTACGTACATACTTTTTTACGGATAGGTATTATTAACTACACGGTTAGGAGTACCTTGTGTCTTACGGATAAGGTTGAAACTCCATAGAGAGCATTTAGTTACATTATGTTGTGATGTGATAATTTATAATTAATTGCTTGTTTGTATTACTTTATAAATGAATCTGTCATCGTCACGATAATTGTCCTATAATTACTGGTATGTTGTCAAGTAAATTGTTTTCAATGAATTTATAATATTATAATTTTTTTATTAGATACTTACCTGATTCTGTACATTGGAGATATATATAAAAAAGTCAGAGTAGGTATATGGGTATATAAACGTCCCCGAACCAAAAAGCCTTGTCTGTCTGATAGTTAAACTATTGAACAGATTTAAATTTTGTTTTCACTATTAGAATCTATACTCCAACTTAAAAACTAGGGTACACCTTATCTCATTTAGTTGAACAGAAACTGAGATAGAGACGGATTTGAGACCTCTCTGTTGAATGTATATCCATAGAAAGAAGAGATCATCCATCACTGTTGGTTAATGATTTAAATGTTTTCTATTATCCACGCCAGCTAAATGACTTAGTGCTACGAATCAAAAGATATGCGTCCATAGGATTTCGATTTTGAAAGAGTTGTTTTCATAGGTCTAATGAGGGCCATCAACATTTTTTGACAATATGTTTAATTCGATTTTATACTTTCTGTTTAAGATTGTTAAAAGTTCAAGTTTAATTTCTTCGAAAATATAAAAAATTCGTTGATAGCGGAGTAGAAAACTTTTATATTCTCATTAATATTTTAGATAAGTTTATCAAGGTCCACTATTGCATTTTTATTTTAATTCGTTGTACTTTAGTTGTGATTTTAGGCTAAAATGATAAGGTAAGCTTGAAGAGACTGAAAAACATAGTGTAAGTTAGCGTAACTCTTTGAAATATGAAAACAATTTGTGGACCTTATAATACTACCTAGGTTTAAAAAGAGCCATGGGAAGGGTTTTAAAAAACATGAAATATTGATGAAAATTGGGAAATAAACACAAATATTTGTACGATTCTAAATAAACAAAACCTTAAATATGTTTATTATCATATACGTTTTTCATTTATATTTTATTTAATACCTTAAATTATTTTTTTAATTAAGGTGGCCCTTGTTTACCGCAGTTACCTTACAAGTATTTATTGATGCAGTCACATGAGTAAAAGTAGTCTAGCTGGTAGATATAGAGTCTGTTCTTAAACCCAACGAACAAACGGAAGCCAATGTTTTCGTTGTATTCTCCTATTTTCTTAGCTTCATCTTGTCTTTGATTTAACTTTAAATATGTAGGTACTTAAATTACCTAAAAAAATATAATAGGCGCTACTTAACTTGACTATTTAATATTCCAATTATGTAGGTACTTAAACTAATGTAATGTAATTTATTCGTACCTATGTAATCTAATATTATAATTGAACAAATAAATGTTTTTACTTATTTTAATATGGATTTTATTAATATTTTTTAATGTGTGTCGGAAACACTTGATTTATTGCCCTTTATTAAGAGGTTCCAAAAGGGATAACATGAACAGTTCTTTTAGAATTAAAAAATATTATTTAATTTAAGTAAGTATATTTGGAACTCGTACATAATAATGTGCAATGTCCTAAATAAGTATTTATATTAAGTATTAAGGACGTGCAGATCATAATTTGGATAAAAGAATCGATAAACATCAACATATCATCACGCCTGTCTTCACCTAAGGGTTAGGCAGAGGTGTGCTAATGCACACACATAATACGCCGGTTTGTTTGGGTCCCATGTAATAGGGGGCGATCCTATTGCCATTAACCGGGCACAAACCGAACTGCTACTGAGAATTACATGGTAAATGAATCTTTAAATTGTAGTTAATTCTTGTTCCATTAATTTCTTAATTTATTCGGATATTCTGACATGGTGAAAGATGGCGTAGCAGCGTTTAGTATAGATAATCGATAACTTTTTCTTCTGAAAACCTTTCGTATCAACCCATTTACTGTCGCAATGTCGGAATGAGTCTCTCGCAGAATGAAAGGGTTTAGGCTTTAATAGGCCATTATGGTGGTCCAACGAGGGTCTAACTTTACACGCCGCCGCCATGCAGGAAAAATGTGCAGGATTCCCTTTCCCTCATTGAATTAGAGAGCGATGATTAAAACGCACATGATTGCGAAAAATCATAGGTGCGTGCCTTGGATTCAAACTTGAGACCTATGACTTGAAAGGCCAGGGTCGCAAAACTAGGCTATCACTGCTATAAAAAAAAAATTAAAAATAGGAGGCCGAAACCTTGCCACTGATTAGGAGGATTATTTTTATAAGTAGGTAGATAAACGAAACTTAATAATATAATCTGCATAAATTATAATTATAAAAATCTTTTGCAAAACCTGTTTAATTACAATGGAACATTTCGAATTTCCTGCTTGCATAATTATAATTATATACTTATGTATTATATTTTACAAAATGTCAAGTTAAGATTTAGGATTTCCAGTGCAAATTTGTGTATTGCGTAAAAAAGTAAAAAAAAAAATGTTTATAAATAGCATATAGTATTTTATATCCACAATGGGTACCTACCTACCTATATTATACAGGATGTGCAAACGTGAATCCGTAAAAAGTTTCGAGGGGGATATTATCAAATGGTTAAAAAAGGCCGATTTTGGTGAATCATAACATGATTCACATTAGAAATTGGTTCTATGAGTTCCAAATATGGGTAAATGTGACCTTCTTATTATTAGATCCCCGGTAAAAACAAATGTTTTGAAACTAACGCGATCCTCTTGATCGAAATTTTTAAAACCTACATTCTTGATGTCCTTAGTAGAATTAAAGTATTTTGCAAAATTAAACAAAAACAACAGTGGATTTAAGAACATTAACGTATATTTTATGAGTTCCTCTCAAAATTATTGTGCTTCTTAATTAAAAGTGATAGTATGAGATAGGTACCTACTACTAAAATCGTTGTCCGTGGAGTTACTCTAAAGTGTGCGATTATTTGGATTAATATTAATAAACTAGTTGTATTCCGTGGTATCGCCCCCATTACCCCGTTCTAAATGGTCGTAGCATGATTCTAAAAGCCTTCCTCAAGATTTGAGATATTTAACGCAAAAATAATTATTCAAATCCGACTGTTAGCTTCGGAGATTAGCGCGTTTAGACAAAAAATCTCTTCAGCTTTATTATATTATATACAAATAAATATAGATCTGTATTTGACAGCAATATTACCAATATATTACCGATAGGCTTCTGCGCTACGTACTGGTAGTGGGTTAAATTAAATAATATCTGTATGATCTACAAGTATTATGCCGAGTATGGATGTGGAGGATTTGTGTATTTGTACGGAACCACGAGCCAAGAGAAAATTAAAGAGGGACTATAAAAATGGATATCTACGTAACAAATTTATCAAAATTTTCCTAAAATAGTCACTTTTGATGAATCATCATATGATTTATATTACTAAGGAAAATAACTTAGGAACGATTGTGGGTGAGAAATGGTCATTTTAACTTACCAGGTAGGTACTTCACTAAGGTTTGAAAGAAAGAAGTTTGAAATTAAACTGGGAGTGTTACTATGCCTGAAATGTGCACCCTGTATACTCGTAAAATGTTTTTATTTCTAAGCGTGTTAAGGCCTTGGACATAATATAATGTACAAATTATTGAATAAGTTGCGCGTGAGGTAACACTTACACGTGTCGGTTTTGATCGGGTATCATAAGGTCGACTCTGACAGGACGATCGGCAAGGCTGAGTGACTGAAACACTACAACATAAATCATCAGGCCTGTTCTGATCGCCTTGTGAGCATGGACAACTAAGTCATTATAAAATCATATGCGTAGGAACATATACAATACAAACTTTAATTATCATTGTTATGGCTTCTATTGCTAAATTATATTTCGCTTACAAGTTTTTAAATAATTGTTAGATGGCGCCGCCACTTCCTTACTAACAACTTCTGAGAAGAAAATGCTCTTGTAAAGACGCGAAGCTTATAAGCTTTAACTAACGCTTCAATATACTTACTTAGGGAAAACCGAAAAGTTTTATTCGATGAGAGATTTTTGTATAGAAAGTAAGGGGCGAGACAATTAGGTACTATCATCTATTTAGTCATAAATTTAATGTAAATCAGGGCTGCCACTGGCAGTAGTACCAATACATAAAAGCTTAATAGTTTGGCTATGGACTCGATCTGGGAACCAGTACCTTTCCGTAGACAAGTAGTAGGTACCTATTTATTAATGTTTCGTTCGAATCTACGAATGCACCGAAACAAAATGTTTAATTTGGTTGTCAGCAAACGAGATGAGATTCCTGCCCGGTTAGTTGCAAAAGGCTTGCCCACTTTTATATAGAAGGTAAGTACCTATCTACCTACAAAAAATCCTAATGGTTCATCTGCAAACAGGGGAGGCCGCTAAGGTTAGTCGGATTCGTACCGACTGAAAACCACGTTTCCTTGTCTTATAGTCTCAGGCAAGGGATTCTTGACATTGCCGCGACCACTTCGGGCTTAGGTCAGTGTTCACTGGACCCCTTCAAAGATTTTCTTAGGCTTTCCTTCGGCTTGGCGACATGGTGCTAACAGTACAACTCTTCCTAGCCGTTGCCAAAACGGCAAAGTTGCTACTATATTGCGTAAAAGTACGTAGCCTATACACTAATTTTTTTTTTTTAACAAAAGATAATACTCAAGGTTAGGTTTAATTTACCTAACATTGAGCCTTATCTTTTGTTATACGAACAAAAATTTGTAAAAATATACTGTTGGTATAGATAGGTATAGTTTTCAAAAATCTAGAATTAAATAGGTAGACTTTAAATATTCATAAATGTTAATCGGTTGTTTAATTGGATAAGATACGCAATTAAAGGCCAATTAACATTTATAAAATTATATTCAATTTGTAGTTCTTTAATTCATTACTGGTAGGTTTTAATATCCTAACTACTCTAATTATTATGTACATACTTACGTGCCCAACGGTTGGGGGCCCATCATAAATACTTACTTAAGGTCTAAGCTAGAGGCAAGTGCTGTTTTTGTTTATTACCTACGAATCCGCTAAAATTGGGCTGTAGCGGCGGACGTGCATGAGAGTTTTGTGCACAATTTTTTATCGATACAAGATAAGTAGATACAAGTCGATAAGTTGCAAAAAATGGGGCAAAAACATTTAAAAATTAAGATCAAGGCCAGATCCAGCCTTCGAATCGGGATTTAGAGGCTTCAATAAAATAATACAGACAATAAGATACCTACAAGTAGATGTTGATGGTGGAACGCAGGACGAGAAGTTGATACAATTTAGAAACCAAACCGCTGTCGTTTTTTTTAAAAAACTATTTTTAAATTGACATTTTCCCAAACCTTCTTCTTCTTCTTAAAAATGAATGCATATATTTGTATTATAATATCCACTTCAATTTACACATAGCTATAAAGTATGAGCGTTTTGGAAGAAAGGGGGTTACAATCGCATAGCGTGTAGCTTTGGAGCGAGGGACATCCAACTCCCACAGTCTTCCCCTTAAGCAACTTACCTGTTGATCTCAGAATTTATACAACTAACCTGAGAATATTGAGAATCGTTTTAACACCATCTTGCTCAGCAGCTATACACACAATTTCTGGAACAACATCACCCCGGGTACCTATTCCATAACACTTTCGAATGCTTTCTAACAAATTCACATAGCAAGATGATAAAAGTACTTTCTTCAAGTTTTTGCACGGACAACGAACACTACAATAAATTTAGGGGAGGGCCGTTTGGTAGGCACACAGGTACAGACAGGATCAAATATATCTAAACGAACAAATCTCAAAGGGGGTGCTCGTAGATACATTCTACCGCCTTTGAGATTTGTTCTGTGTGTGTTTGTGAGAATGACAGCTGCAGTGTACGTCGTTCATTCTAAAACGTTCCTTGTGTCATTGAGATATTTTTTTAGATCAGTAAATACCGTTATAAGTCTGTTGTTCAAATCATTTTTTAAATTTTGTTTGCCTAGTGCCTAGCCTAGCCTCATTATTAGTCTAGTGATCCTAAGCGCGACTGCTACGCTAGAGGTCCTAGGTTCGTTGTCCAGGTCGGGGTTTTTCTATGAAATTTCCAGTAGCGGCTTGTAGTCTGGATTTATGCCCAATTAGTGGCAATGGCAGTACCTACACCTCTTCACCCTTCGGGGAATACAAGCGTGATGAATGGTTTTGTACACAGACATGATTCATGTCTGGGGTATTGTAGCCTACATAGGTACGTAGTGGGTGGATTTCCAAAATATTAATTTTGTGTGTTAATAGTTTTTTTTTTATTAGAGTAGAACCTCTATTGCGCAAAATATACTTAAGATTGTTCTATATAAATTTAGTTATAACTTGTAAGTTAGAAAATAATAAAATTAGTAAGCTGAAATGACAAAATGTTTAAAATAGTGACGTGAAAGTCATTTACTTCCCCGTTATTTTTATACTATGTTCATTCATCTCACAAAATGTAAGAAAAAAATGAATTAAATCTTGTTTGATTTTATTCCGAACTAAAATAATAATGATAATTTTTCTTTAGCCAAAATCCACCTCTAACATGATTAATTAACCATTTCAAATTTTGTCACAAAAATTTCATCATTCACTTCAACGCGATTTTCTATTTTATTGAAGTTCCCATAAATATAATAATTAATTCACAGTTGAAATATGCAAATTCGTTATTTAGTATCTAGCTATTATTTAATTTTTAAAGTACAACAAGAAGAAATGCAAAATCTGTCACATTTAATCATGAATGGTCACATTTAATGAACCTGTATTCTCCGATGGTATTAGGAAAAATGCATTGATATAAGTACCTACATACATATTACATACGTACATTCGTCGCCCTATTCCCACAAAGTTAAGCAGAAAATTGCTATGATTCTAGCATATTTCTTATGATTAATTCATCTTGCATAGGTCTCATAGGCATCGAGAATTGACTTAGCCCGATACCATAAGTAGTGTAATAAAATCTAATTATTACACTATGACGATACCGACTATACTAATTTATACTTACCATCAAATGAATTCTCAGATCCTGGATTATGTCATACTGGCCTTGATTCATGGTATTGGACATTTTTTTGTGAACAAATTCGATGTGCAGTGAATGTTTTGTTTTACCATTTTCTAGAATCACGACAGGAAAACAGAATTAGACACTACACCATGAAGTTTGCATTTTTTCTGTGAAACCTTGAACCCATAGCGTAGCTAAACGACTGCTAATGACATTAGGGATTTTCCATGCTTTGAAATAAGTACATAATCTTAAAGAATAGGTATGTTAGTTTGTTAGTTATTTTTTTTATTGACCCAAAACATATTTTATTTGTTTTTGAAAAATGACATTTCCCTCACTATGGATGAAGGCCTGTGTCGCGGGGGACTTAGCAAATACTTATACTTAATACAATTAACGAAACAAATACATCCAGACTCGAAACAAAAATCCGTCTAACATACAAATATTTTCATGGGTCGGAATCGAAGCTAAAACAACGAAATCAACAGTCAACGTGCATTTTTGACAGGAACAAATTTGACATTAACAGAAACCGTCAATTGACATCAACGCCGCAGTATTACATAAATAGCGAATAAAAGTAAGCTATGAAATCGAATAAAAAGTAATGCGGGAACATAGCTTTTTTATTATGTAAGTATTACTATGACAGATAATTATTATCATACGGGCAGCTTGATGGTAAGCGGCAACCGCTGCCTATCTATAGAGACGCCAGCGTAAAAATAATGGCATTAATATGTGGTAATACGGCCCCAGTGGTATCTCTCGCGGGGTACGGACCGATGTCTGTACATAAATAGGACATATAAAATAAGAAAAAAATATATGAGGGGCCGTTACAAATACTATAAAAGCCAAAAAAAATCTTTATACTTTTATTTGTCTCTACTTCACGAAATTGGATGCGGTTCAAATTTATTTTGCTGGAGGTCTAACTTAAAATGATAAGCCTTTATGTAGTAAGTAAATCCTGTTGAGACGCAAGTGAAACTGCGGGGTACGGCTAGTTAATAATAATACGTCATAAAATACACATAATTTTATAGGTACATGCGAATTGAGAGCCTCCTTAAAACGCCTTCCTCCGTCGGTTATAAACAAATACGTAGCTAACAATAATCACTAGGACAGAGTCAGTCAATAACTGAAGAATAGACTATGGTCTAGTAAATTAACAGTCTATAAACTGTACCTAAATAGTAACAAGAACTAAGTAGGGGAAGTACGGACAAAATGACAGGGTCTTTTTTTTTTGATCATATTTCTTTATTTAATGTAATTATAATCAGTCTCATTAATTTTAACTCATCTTAGGTTCATTAACTATCATTACCACAGTCTTTTAATTAAGTAGGAACTATAATAAAATATTTATTTTAAAAAAATGGAACCAATCAGAAAAACCATTTTGTCCATATAGCACGGACAAAATGACATACAAGGTAGGGACATAATGACATACTAAAACTATAAGAACACAGTTCACAAATAAATCGTTTGGTCTTTTTGCCAAACTTCTTGGCAGTATATGATTAGGTATAAATGAGACAAAGTTGTAGTATAGTCTGGTTATAATTATCCAAAGGTGCATCTTATATACTAACGACTACGTGTTGATCACGGATAGTAGAAACATTTAATAGATATTGAACGTGCGATAAAGATCATAAGATTGCGATGTAGATTGTAGATACAGCACAAAGATATTGTACTGTAACAGTCTTCTTTGGGATATCAGCACATAAAACATGAGCCTGAAGACAACAAGTACATCGTAACCAACCTTCACCGGGCTTAGAACGGGAAAAAAGATGCAATGCAAGCGCAGTCGCAAATCGAAATCTTCACTTTCTGAGCTATAATCTATAGAAGCAGTTATACGCTGCCTCGATACTCTCAGGCTCTTTTCTGATGGTAGAGCATTTAAGGAAACATGAATTTTTTTCATCATTGTATATGTATGTCATTTTGTCCAAATGTAAACTAAAACCAATAAAAAATCATAATTCCTTCAATCAACTTAAAATCGTAATAAAGTTAATTCAAATCACTGGGTACTATCATAGTTCATCGATTTTTAATTGAAATAATTACAAATAACAACAAAAAACTCAACAGAAAACAGAAGAAAACCATTAGTAAAATAAACTTCTGTAGGCTCGAATCACGTTCAAACTCGTCACTACGACTCGACTGTGCCGATGGCGCTGAACGTCTGACAGAGTTGTAATTATGGTTGCCGTCAAGTGTTATAGTTGCAGAATCGTCGCTGTAGCCCGCCAATTTTGAAATAAGGCCACTATGTCATTTTGTCCATATATGTCATTTTGTCCGTATTTCCCTTACCTACCCAATTGATAAAGTGTGACCTAAATTGTGAGGCGAATAATAGTTTTATGATGCGATAACATTATATTGCACAGGACTAGAATAATTTAGGTTCGGTGGCCCGCACATTAAGTTACAACAAAATGTCAAATTTCTCAGTCGACTTTGAACTTAATTATCAACATTTTAAGGTTTAAAATCATTTGGAGAAATTTGTCAGTTTTGTATAACCTGATGTGCTGGAGACTATAAATTAATTATAGGTACCTACTTACTTTATGGTGTTCTCCACGCGCTCCTGATTTCGTCAAG
Organism: Subacronicta megacephala; assembly: GCA_958496365.1. Lineage (NCBI taxonomy): Eukaryota > Metazoa > Arthropoda > Insecta > Lepidoptera > Noctuidae > Subacronicta > Subacronicta megacephala. Next base: position 5,189,196 of record OY292525.1, read on the forward strand.
TTCTCTCCATTTCAGATTTTTGTACAATTTGACAGTTAAACAATGGATGAAATTTTAGGTACCTATTTCTTACAGAAGAAATCACAATAAACACGACTTACCTGCAATTTAAACACCTTGAAGGATCCCTGAAGACTGCCGTTCAATTTGACACAGTTTTGTTTTCTTTACCGCGTTCCCAAAACTCCCGATTGCAAGTGGCCGAAACTCAAATAGAATAGGGTCCCACCTACACCGGGGGCCAAGTGCGAATGATTGCAGGATGATAGGGTACAGCGGATGTACGACTAATATCTATTTTATTAGGTGACGTCCCTGGCACTTGTTGAATAGAGGGACCATTGCACACTCATCGAGAAATATGATATGTTTGTGTCAAGTTTATTAAAATGCTGTTGTAGCATTCGCTACCATTGCCTTTTGAGAATGATGGCTTATACTTGATGAATAAATATAAATAGTCAAAATTACAATGGCTAGCTACTAAAGTCGCTAAATCACAGCCTGTTTTCTGGCTCTGTTTTGAAATGTGGCTGTCCACATTTTCAGAACGGAACCCCAAATCTTTTCATATCATTATATTTCAGGTAACAATAATTGTCCTTTATGCAGACATCAGATCTATCTTGTCTTTCCTTTCACCCCGAATTTACAAACGTACATGTTAAACGTAATTACAAAGATGTGATTGTCACATCGTTTTCTAACTTCTCTTTTTCTGACCGCCACTGGCTGCGACTCTTGCATAAGTAGGTACTTCTTTCGCTTTTTCCGCATTCATACCTTTCGTCATACATCTGCGTTAGTTGCGAGTTTTACGGACCTAACTGACCTGCAATATTCACTCTCCTTTTTTCCACATCATTTTCCCATACCTAGTGAACACACTTCCTAAGTAGACAAACTAATTCGCTTGTTTAACACTCTTTTCAAACATTACCGCTGTCGGAAGTAGAACCTGATCACCAGCATAAAACATTATCCCGACTTTGGATGTTGGTGATTTTCGCAGTAAAAAATAGTGTTGACCAATTATTAGTTTTGTTCGTAACATCTACACAATTCCCAGACTATAGGCACGAAAAGGCCAATACATACTTACTTAGAGTAGGATCAACAAAATGTAGGGTAGCTGTTGATAATTTTGACATTAGGACGACCAACACCTCAGTCCACCCGTGACCATGGATGCTGTAAAGGATCCGAAACGTCGGGAATTTTTAAAAATATCAATATAACGCGATAAAATCCGTAAAAAGTAGTTTTATTAAAAGGCCAATACTGTTTCAACTTGGTCCAAAATATGGTAGTGGGCGAACGATACATGAACACTCTCTCACTATATTTTTTTCCTACCTATTCAATAAAACTCTTTCATTGTCACTTAAGAGGTAGGTGAAGCCAAAGCCTAATCTATTTTAATCCCTGGCCTTGAACGGGATTAATATACACAAAAAAATACATTTGAAGTGTCCATTTGTAATGTCAAAACAGCTTTTTACTAAATGCCGAATTAAATATTATGAATGGTAACTGCACTGCACTGCTATTTAACATCACGCAACCCTTAAGAGCAGAGCACAGATATTTACACAGCAATGCGGCGAAAGAATTATTTTGTAAGTTAGGAACACTAGATTCTCTATATGGTAGATATAGGGATTTAATTAGTCTACCTGGGATTCCCAACAGTTCAGATCATAAAGAATCCAGATGCTGATGAACGTCTTCCTAAACCCACTGGCAAAACCCTGCTCAAATTCATTTCAGGTAGTCTAACTCTTTACCTATATCTAGCTGCTAATATATTTTGGCACTGGCCGTCATCATATAACTAGGTGAACAGGTATGGTAAGCGCTTGCTCCAATGTAAAAAAAAAACAGTAACAGATATGTAAAAAAATATAATAAATTTTAAGCTTATCTATCTGCTTAAACGGTGTTCACTTTTATCTTAGATATATAGTATATTATTTTTTCAATAGTATTTTATTTTAATAGTCTCTTTATGAATAGTCAATTGGAACCCAATTAGAATAAATCTGTCCTGGCCTTGCACTGAATTTGATCCCACAAGTGGTAACTATGCATTTCCTTATCGTGTGACCCTATTATCTTGGGCTTTGGGACTTAAGGTGTTCAAATGGCTAGATTTTTATTTGAGAAATTTCATCATCTATAATATTTGTTAGTTTTTTCATAAATTTCATTTCACAATTTAACTAATACTGGGGTCGCCCGGTGGTCGGAATTCCACCTCAATATTTTTCTGCACTTTCTCTATTATGATCATACTCCTAAATGTTTTGTCTTCACGTATGAAAGAGGGAAACGAGGCCTTTGCCAAGTGTCATGAAATGAACTAGGATAATAATAAATCTTATTTATATAAAATTCTCGTGTCACAATGTTAGTCACCATACTCCTCCGAAACGGCTTGACCGATTTTTATGAAATTTTATATGCATATTCAGTAGGTCTGAGAATCGGCTACTATATTTTTTTCATAACCCTAAGTGATAAACGTATACACCACTCGGGCGAAGCCGCGGGGAGACAGCTTGTGAAAATATAGATATCTACGAACACGCTTGTACCTCCAAAAGGTAAGTTAAGACACATACATACATATACATACGCTTAGGTCAAATTTCACAAAGGAAAAGCCTATTCATCGGGTACTCAGCTTATCCAAATTCCTGGATGTTACTGAAAACTCCTAATATAAATTCTAATGACACTACCGATCCACAAATGGGACCTCCGAGAATCGTGGCTACAATCAAAATTTCAATTTCCTGTCTATGTATACAACCTATGTTACAGTCAAAACAGAACCGGTTATAGCCAATTTGTCTTAAGACGTCGCTTAAATATAATTTTGATTTAAGAGGGGAATTCACTAAGCGGACATGCCCGCGGGCAAGTCTGCAGACATGCACTTTTTGCAATGGTAGCTAATGTAGAACCTATAGTGGCGAGGTCCGGCGGGCATATCTGCAGACTTGTGTGCACTCTAGTGAATTCCCCGCTTTAAAAATACCGACTAGAGTTAATTAAAATCTCTTTTGAACAGTGGCAGTTAATAAGTATATTTATTTCTAATACTACACTGCGTAGAGTCCGGTTCTGGGCAGCCATTGGCGTTTGATGGTCATTTTTCCAATCAAACAGGTTTTTATAATTCCTTTTTATATATTTTTTTTACTGGTAACAACTTACGCAAAGTAAACACAATTCCACAAGGAAGTGCTAAGTTTTTTACTTTTGGTTTTTAGTGCTTATTTAATTAATCTAGAATTACGACACAAAGGTGGAACTTTGTTTAGTTTAGGTACGAGTAAATTAAACAACCCTTCAGTTACCTAAGCGCTATATATTATTAGATTGGGTACCTCCACTTGGCGGGAACATCCGCGTGGTAGAAGTTACATTCAAGTTTGTTGGCGCAATTCTTGCCGTAGCGACACGGCTTCGGATGGTAGTAGTGGCACGCTGGATTCACGCAGTTTGGGTAGAACTTGCACATATTGGGCACAACCGCTGATATCGTCTTGTAGTTAGCTGCCGGCACCACGTGTGAAGCTAAGAAGAAATGAATTGAATCAGAGCCCGTTCTTTCTTAGCCAAGAGAAGTTGTTTGTGTTTATCTCGTCAAATTTCACAAATACTTCGAAAACACTTTGATTAATTGCGAAATATACTTAATGATATGTCTTTTTATTTAGACTGGTCAGACCAGTCTGCCAGAGATTCTATTAAGCCCGACGGTTGACTAGCAATCTTCGGGTTTAATAGAATCTCATCGAACATAGATAAAAAAATAGGATTACTTAAAAAAGTAAATTAAAAGATACATTGGTGGTTTGTAAAACTTTTAAGGCTGATCGTCCCGTCTAGGGCGCGAAATACATTTTTGTTTGGTTGTTCACCAATCGTAGCATAGTACTGTCGCCAGCAGGTCAAGGTATACAAAACTGTCAATTTTCTTCAAATGATTTTAAACCTTAATTTGTTGAAGATAAAGTTCAAAATCAACTGAGAAAATTTGACATTTTGTGGTAACTTGATGTAACCGTACTTAGTATAAAATTGATAATTCTGCCAAAATTGTCAATTTACACTGCAATCTGCTGCAATAACTATTTATATGCAAAAGTTTTAGTACTTAGTTGTGATTAAGTTATAGTTAACGTCGCAATTATTACTGCGATGATCCTAGAATGAATGGCGCATAATTTGCGAATCCCCAAAAATATATGTGGGAGGACAACACTTTCCCGGTCGAGCCGACCACCTCATGTTGGCACGTACTTATACATGCCAGCGCGATAATACTAATATAGAGTAACTAGCCTTCCGCCCACGGCTTCGCCCGCGTGGTTTCTCTTTTCTGTAATATAATGTGTATGAATTATACATATAAAACTCCCTCTTGAATCACTATCCATCGGTAAAAACATCATAAAAATCGATGTAGTCGTTTTTGAGTTTATCGCGAACAGACAGGCGCGGCGGAAGACTTTGTTTTGTAATATGTTATGATAGTGACAGTGATGCAGTGATATACAACATCATTTTTAGTATATGAGAAACCAGAAAATAGTTTGTTCAGAATAAGTAACTGAATCGATTAAATTTTTACGGCATGTCATATTTTGTCCCAAAATTTTAAATACCTATCCGCAATCATACGCGCACAACCCAGGTTACTGTCGGTCATAGCGGCACTAGGCGCGGGCGCACAGCAGGGAAGGGGGTAAAACAACCCCTTCAGACGCCCGGAGTCGATGCCACCAATTGATGCGACAGACAACCAGATAACATAACAAGCTTATAACTATGTTATTTTTGAAATTTTGTACATAGATTCTTTACCTAAAAATATTAGACACGTGTTTCGTATGTCGCATATACTAAAACTGACCTTGTATAAATTAATGTTAAAGACGAACTCACCAATGATGGGCGGCGCGGTGGCAGCGATGGTAGCGGGGAGCGGCAGTGCGTTGTGCGCGTGAGAGTAGGCGCAGGCGCGGCGGGTGCAGGCCGCGGCGAACTTACAGCGGGGGTGCGCAAACGCACACGACGACCCGTACCGACACGCCGGGAATGCACGGCACCACACTAGCTTGCGTTCCGCTGCACTCACTGACAGTAAAACGTTCCGTTACTTACCGGGATATTACATACACATACATACATTCCCACATGGGTAGGCAGAAATCATAGACCGACTTACTACGACTCTTGCATATTCTTTTTAAACAAAAGTTTTAATACTCAATCGTGAATAAGATATTGTTAATGTAATGAAGCGTCGGCGACGCCCGACGCCCTAGCCATTAGGCTACTAATGGCTAGGGCGTCGGACTTGCGATCATATGGTTGCCGGTTCGAATCCCACCCATTGCACTACCGACGTGAACCCACTCGTAACACAAGCATTTAGCTTAGCACGAGGGGTTCACAAGAATACTAGCAATGTGTGACCCACATTGCTAGTAAGCTTTTTTTTAAAAAAAATGTCGCAATTTCTACTGACATGTACCTAGAATGTGATATATCCGAATAATTTGCGAAAAAACCTAAAAAATAATGCGTGCATAAGGTTGACGTTTTAGCCTTAAAACACATGATTACGAAAGCACTAGTTTGACAAAAAATATGACGCTATATTTATTACAAAACAATCTAAATATATTTGTTTGTCTGTCTGTCTAGTTTTTCAGCACGGGTTTGGATGCGGTTTTCATAGTTTTATTGCTGGACGTCTAACTTATAATCTGGTGCATGCTTCATATTGATGCGTCGCCTAGAAGCCATGAAATTACATATACATACATACCATCACGCCTGTATTCCCCTGAAGGGTTAGGCAGAGGTGTACTTAATGTACTCCCACATTACACCGGTATGTTTTAGGTCCCATGTAATAGGGGGCGAGCCTATTGCCATTCGCCGGGCACAAATCCAGACTCCGAGCTGCTACTGAGAATTTCTTAGAAAAACCCAATAATAACACTTTGCTCGACCTGGGGATCGAACCCAAGACCTCTAGCGTAGCAGTCGCGATTGGGACCACAATACTAACGAGGCAGTCTACTTACCGGAATATTACAAATAAACATTTTTGAAGGAAAGTGGTAGTTTCTATAATAGAAAACCTCTTTTTTTTCTAATATACCTTATAACATCACGCCTTATTCAACGAATGGTTACGCAGATGTGTACTTATAGGCGTGACGCATGCCTTCCGGTAGATTTCTTTTTTAAAGGAGATGTCCACTTTTGTATGGACGTTGGTTTTTTATTCAGAGATAAATTTAACCAGCATCAAACTGCACTCATATGAAAGCGACAAAAATACGGAACTTGGAACCACTGAAATAATATTTTTAGACCCCTCCATTTCAGAGAAAAATAATAAACAAATTAATGTTAGTTCATAATATTTAGTTTGGACATGGCAACCCAAAAAAATCCCTACCATAGAATCATCTGTCAGAAATGACATTGTCAAATTGTTCACACTGCACTCCGGACGCGTTCCACTTGGCGATCACAACGATCACGCTCACGACCGCAATTTTTCCCGTTCCTTGTTTGTGAGCGTCACTATCGTAAACCCAAGTGAAACGGAGTTTAGGATTTTCTCAACGATTACTTCGACCCACCTTTTTAGATGGGTCGTCGTGGGCGTAAGTCATGACGTCATGAGAGACGTTTTCGCCGCGACCACAATGACCGCGGTCGCCATGTGGAACGACTACAAGAGCATTTTGATCGTTGTGATCGCCAAGTGGAACGCGGCCATTGTCATACTCATAAATCAAATAGCGACTGACAATGACAGTGACATGTCAAGTTTACTTTTATTGCGGTGCGTTCGCTTTACCACCCTTGATGTTTGGAAAGGTTTGTTCGTTTTATGTTTAAATTCACACTTATTTTAAAACGATTTTTCTCAAAATTGGAGGTCTATAAAAATGTATATTATAATTATAACAGTTAGTTTTTGGGATGTCTATCCACATATATTAAAGTTATCCTGGTTAGAATTTTTGATTATTAAAAAAACATTTTTGGACATGTCCTTTTAATTAACCGTGCGTCATGTCGATGTAAATAAAAATATTTTCTTTCTTTCTTTATGAACACCCACACTTCATTAGTCTAATGGTCCTAAGCGCGACTGCCAAGCTAGAGGTTCTGGGTTCGATTCTATAGTCGAGCAAACTGATATTCGGTTTTTCTATGAAATTCCTATAGGCTCGCCCATTATTACATGCGTAACGGCGAAGTGTGATTGTACATTAGTACACCTCTGCTTAATCCTTCGGAGAATACAGGTGTTATGGTATGTTAAATTAAACTTAAAACTTAAAAACGCCAAGAAATATAATAGTAAAATGGTACTTACAAGGCGGCACCGAATCGTATTTATGTGTGTTGGTGACGGTTGCAACTGTCACATGTTGATCACTGCTAACACTTTCGGTCCTCTCTCTCGTTCTCTCGGGTTCTTTCTCCTCCTTTTTCTTATCCACATCAAACACTATAGGCGACGCCCTCCTCTTCTTCACAGGAGGATCATCTTTAAAAACTTCCGTATTTTTCCTCTTTTCTACTTTTTCCTCCTCCTTCTTGATTATAACTTGCGTATCACTCTCCTCACTAGTGTTACTTAAGCGTTTATTTTGAGTAGGTTCTAAAGGTTTTTCCGAAGATTTTTCTGAAGGTTTTTCTTTGAGTATTAATTCTTTTATTTCTGGCTGTTTTGGCTTTTCTTGACTTAGATTTTTGATATCGTCTTCCTCGTTTAGGAGTCCTTCTGTGAGGAGTTTCTTTGCGAGGAAAGCGTTTGGGTGGTAGCCGTCCATTGTGACTATGAATTGTGTGGTCTTGTCTTTGTCTGCTGATGTATTATGGATGTTGCTGAAAAGAGACACTAAGTTGTAGAACATTACTTTGGTTTTTAGTAAATTTGAAGTTTTTTCACTAGTAATAGACTGCCTCATTAGTTTAGTGGTCCTTAGCGCGACTGCTAAGCTAGAAGTCCTGGGATCGGAGATCGATCTAAGTTTTATTTGTTTTTTTTTATATGAAATTCTCAGTAGCAGCTCGGAGTCTGGATTTGTGCCCGGTTCATGGCAATAGTCTCGCCCCCTATTACATGGGACCTAAACATACCGGCGAAGTGTGGGTGTAAATTAGTACACCTTTTGCCTAACCTATGTAATTTATTTTCAATCTTACATAGTTTCAATGATGAGGGTGTCATCTTTCTTGCTAGCTGTCCTGCCTTCATTACGTCGTGATGGCGTGTATTCATTGTTGATAATTTTCTTTGTGATGGGAGCCGGTATATATTCATCTCTCTCTGTGTCACTCATTACTCTGGAATTAAGATAATTCTATGAATCAGTCGCCCTTTAACTAGTGACGCGGGTATTTTGATAACGTCACATAAGTCATTTCAATAATTTTAAAACATAACATAACAAACTATCCTGTATTCCCATTTGGTCGGTATGTTTAGGTCCTATGTAATAGCGAGGCGAGGCAATTGCCATTAATCGGGAAAAATTCCAAACTCCGCGCTGCTATTGAGAATTTCATAGAAAAACCCAATAACACTTTGTTCGACCTGTGAATCGGACCCAGGATCTCTAGAGTAGCAGTCGCGCTTAGGATCACTAGACTATCAAGGCAGTCTCAATTTATTTAATATATACAATTATTATCAATTTTACATGCTAATGCCTAATGCAACAATATAGTTACTTAATAACGGCTCGAGTAAGTGATGCAGACTTTTATAATACATTTCTAAAATAACTTACTTGGAGCTTTTATCGTCATCGCTATCCATATCCCCCAGACTAATGCTGTCCCCTCGATCAGTCTCAGTCTGCGAGTTGTCCGCGGGCACTTGAATAACGATCTTCTGTGCGTCTACGCAGCGGCGCATCGGTAGTACTAGCGCTCGCTTCACTTGTGGTTCTGTCTCCATTTTTGGAGGTGCCTAAAAATTATGTAAACATGTATGTACATGTGATAATATCTAAAATAGAGTGATGGGCACAAGTAATGAGCACGTCACTTGAGTAGTAATTAATTTATAGGTTGTGAGGCATTGCAGTCGGTTTATAAAATTACATGTGTGGGTAGACAATGCGAAACAAATTCAGGGTTATTGGTAAACCACTAATAACTTTGGAGAACTTACTAACATAATAACTGACAACTTATGTTTTGTGACTTTTAATAATTATTTATTAGACTTTCATACAAGTATTCTTGAATTCAACACTCAATATTATGAAATCTACGCGTAGAAATATGTATCTTCACTGACGCGTAGTTTGTTACTGTGATGCCCCTTACTAAAGACTGGTGTTGGGTAATTGTACCTCAGATCAAATGAAAAGTTAAGATGGATCTTTACGACCAAAGAAGTGAGGCCAGATAAAACTACGCCATGCTGTTTACAAAAACAATTACAGGCACACACGTATACCGAAACTACGCCTTATCTTGTCGGTCGAGCTTTTGATAGCTCGATATCTCGACTGACAAGATAAGGCGTAGTTTCGTTATTGTATAGGGTAAAATTGTGTTTGTAAACGGCATGGCGTAGTTTTAGCCGGCCTCACTTCTTTGTTCGCAAAGTTCCATCTTAACTTTTTATTTGATCTGAGAATTGTACAAGTAAAATACTTACATTAAGCAAGCTCTTGTGAGCATCGGCGACTGCTCTGAGCAGCAAACTGTTAGCGGGCGTAGAGACACGCGGCCGAGGGCGCACGCGCACTACGCTCGCGCAAGAAGAACGACTTGGACGATTCTCTAGTACTGACACTCTGAAAAAGATAAAAAAGGGCTGGTGTTGAATTTATTGAAAATGACGGGCGTATTGTACACTATAAGACTCACTGAAAATCATGTAAATTAACTAATACATTTCTAGAATCTAAGGGTAAAAAAGTTTTTGCTGGGATTGAGAAGGGACAGGCTTAAATTACAGATAAGTACATACAGGTATTACCACATTTTATCCACTTACTTTGATGTTAGTTTTTTGGGGATTGAGTCTGATTTTACGGGTATATTATCCGATAAAGAAGTCCTTTTTGATGTCTCCAGAGGATCCCCAAGTCGACTCTTAGCCGATTTATATTGAGGCCAAAAATCGGGTTCTCTATCAGGTGTAAATCTGAAAATAATTCGTGTTAATTAACGTAGCATTGAAGGAAAATGTTGGCCAAAAATATTAAAATTATATGCAGCGTTTGAAAAAAAACTTGTAAATGTAAAATAATAAATAAATTTCAATTTAAAACATGGCCAACTTATATGAATTAAATAAACATAATCAAATTGAGCTCAAATTTATTCTTACTACCTCAAATTTGTAATTTAACAACCTTTCCGGACTCTCTGTCCTCGTTTTAGATTCCTTTTCTTTGGTTTCGGGAACCCTCTTAGGTTCCTCGCGTATCCCTAGCCTGTCCCTCACAGGCCTCTTGGGGAGTTTTAGTTCTATTTGAGGTAAAGTCTCTATAGGATCTTTTGGGAGCTCTTTGGGAACTTCTACGACTGAAGGGGGAGGGGAAGGGGATTTAAGGCGCTCTATTGGTGGTGTCACAGTTACAGTAACAGGGGGTGCTTGTTGAGATATTTCCTGAAAGAAAACAATATTATAAAAATCTCATTTAAATAAAAATAAAATGACTTTATTGAACCGTAATTTCATTTTAGAAACATGCTTTTTTGTTCTTCTGAAATAAGCATGACATAATTGCAAGCTAGCATATCTCAACTGTAATTACACTTGAAGAGAAAATATTAAACATTACCTGAAACACATCTTCAGCAAAGTCATTCATCAGCTCTTCAGCCTCAGTCCTAATATTCAAAAAGTCTTCATCATCTGACATAGAATCTAACTGCTCAGCCAATTTTTGCTTTAACCCCTGTATTTTAGCTTCTATTTGGGTTATTTCTTTTATCTGATCCTCTTTTGGGGCGTCCAATGATGACACACTGATTCTTTCAGGTTCAATAACTGGTTCTGACTCTATTTCTAGCTCAGGTTGTGATGAGATAGTTGCTGGGTCAATGATAGGTACAATAGGCCTTTTGACTTCTTCTTCTTGCACTACAGGTTTTTTCTCTAGCCTTAATTCTTCCTGAGGTGTATCCAAGGTTATCCCATGGTTTTTTAATATCTGTCCCGCAAAAACATCTGTTATTGAAGGTTCAGATTCCTTCTCCATATTCATGAGTAAAGGAGGTATATTGGGACGAATCATGTCATGGTGTTTACTTTTTTTCTTTAGCTTATGGAGTTTCTTATCATCTTTTTTCCGAAAAAGCTTTTCTTTGTCTTTTTTCTTTGCCTTTTTCAGTTCACTTTTCTTTGGCTTATCTTTTGATTTCTTCTCTTTACTTTTTCGTTCTTTGGAATCTGATCTTTCTTTGCTTTTGTCACGTTCAGTTGTTTCTGTAAAACATTGATAATAATAATAAAAAAAGTATAACATTGTCGTATTGAGTACAGTCAGAAAAGGTGCTGTTAATCCAAAAAAAACAGAGACTAATGAATTGTGATTTGAATAGTAATCATACTTATTGGAGTAGCAACTGTGACTTCTTGCAGTTTCTTTAATACTTGGTGTAACCAGTTGACAAACAACTCAGTATTATCACCAAGGAACAGTTGCAGATCATCTTCCATTTGAGCTCGGGTGCGTTTGTTTGCTACCATCACCATTACATAGTCAGGTAGCTCATCATCTGTGAAATAGGTTGAAATAACCTTAAATATCAATAATTTTATTGTCACATTCAAATTCAAATTTGTTTATTATTGAGTAATTAATTTTGACACAATATAACTCAAAATTTAATATTTAAACTCATTAATGGTGCAATACTTTCAACATTTTAATTAAATACATATATATCTTGGCTGTGAAATATCAAAACCCAGTATATGCATAAAACCAAATTTCACAGGAGAGCCGAAAAACGATTTCATATCTTTGACAGCTTGCCATTTCAATAATATTAGTCGTACCTTCTTCTCAATATTTAAGGTACATAACAGGCTTTAACAAAAAATAGTTTTAATGCGTCTATCACAAAATATGTACGTAGAGGAGCAGTTACTAATAAAAACATTGGTTTTCTTAGACCAAACTTTTTGAGTGTGACACTTTCAAAATGTAGTAAGATCACTTGCCTTTTATTCATAAAAAACCTTGGAGAACAAAAAATCTTGACAATTTATACATTGAAGCGTACTAACATTTCACCATGTTGTTCTTTTAAAGCACTCAAGATCAATTTCGACCTATATAACTGATTTTTACTCATTTTAAGAGACATAAACATGCACTTGCAATGACTTCTTCTCACTTACTAAAATTGCATTGCATTTTATTTCAACCATTTCATTGACTTAGTATCTACATGAACCATTTTATATCCAAGTAACTACAAGCACTTACTAGGTTTTTAAAATGGTTGATGTTAGATACTATGTTTTAATGTTGTAATTTTTGCATTTTGGAAATGTTTACTGTAGATACTAGGTTTCCGACTTGGTGTAACTTTGTTTTTGACTTATTTTTGGGAGTTTTTGCTATCTTAGTATGTGGAGAGTGGTCTATAAGGTCGAAAAATGCAAAACCACGTTTTTTAAAATTTGTCAGATACTAGGTTTTGAAATTGCACAGCCGATCTTATCATATCTTGGTATTGGTTGCAATTCCCAGGTCAAGCAAAGTATTACTGGGTTCTCATGAAATTTTCAGTAGCAGGTTGAAGTTTGGATATGTGGATGTATAATGTGTTGGTTATCTGCCCAACCCTACAGGAGACCATAATTATGAATGCAACATAAGATATTAAACATACAGTTTGTTCGAAATAAGTAAGCCGATCAGAAGTTGTCTGCAAGTGGTAAATTTTAATGAAAGAGTCGGTGTAAAGATAATTAGAGTCATATATGTTTCACATTTCTAATTATTTTGTTTACTCATTTCGATATTTATGTATTAAAACACTTAATTAAACGATTTTATCACCACGGTAGTTCGGAACGGCTAACTTCCGATCGGCTTACTTATTTCGAACAAACTGTACATTTTATATGAAATTGTGCTTTATTATAACATTCCAGTGAGATATGATTCTCATAAAGAACCCAGATGACAAAAATGTAACCTATGAAGTACTATATTAAAGATACAATGCAAATATATTGTTCTGCTCACTGAGGGCTGTCATGGTCAAACAACAGATCTCCTTTTCTTTCTTTTTCACACAGCGTCTCTTTTGGCTGTACATAAAATGACTCTGGCAGTGTTGAAGAATAACTCTACCTGCTCTAAAAGAGGAATTTATAAATATTCCAGTACCTACACTATTCAGGAACTGTGGAATGGTAGAATGTAGCTTTTAACTGATACATTTCGAGGTATGTCATAAGGCTACTCTCTGACCTAACTTTTGCATAGGAAAATTTCTGAATTTCCATTGGATATAGTACTAAGTTGTTTTACTTACCGACATAGCATCCTAATTCTGTCAGCTTAGCCTTGATGGCCGACTGAAAGTAAAATTGATAGATAAGTAAAATCAATTTCAACAATTCCAAATCTGTGTCAACAAAAGCTTACGATTTGACGTCGTTTCGGCAATCGATACACTTTATTTTCTGCCCACATTGAATTGTCATATAATACAAAATGTAAACTTATTGACTTCCTGGTATACTCAGTGTGAATTTTAGGATAATATTATTGAAAGTAGGTATTTACCCGCATTTTCTGCCCAATTTCGCTGCCGACGACATCCATATTTATTTTTATTTTACAGTAAAACACACAAATCTAATTGAACCCAATAGTTTATTCACACCAAATAATACTAAGTAAACAAATTCTGACTTCATACAGTTTAAATTATATCGTAAAATTACTTCGTCAAATTCATGCTTGAATTTCTAGTACTTCTTTGATTTTGACAAACAAATCCCTGTCAAAATGTCAGTTTTGATACGCTATGACAGTTAATTAAAACATGGTAGTTTTTTTTTCGTAATATTATTGGCATGGCTTCAGAGGGAAAAATGGTAGTATTATTTTTGCCGTGGCTTCAAAGGCTTTTGTGCTAGAAACATGTGTCCGTTACCCAGGCTAGATGTTGTCGAAAATGGTCATTTGAATCTTATAGATAATTAGTTTTGCGGCTTCTGTAATTGTTGCACACATTTTTAAATTTGTTGCGCTTATAGTTTTTTAATTATTTCACAAAAACATTTCCTGCTGGGGTAACGTTACCCCAGCCAGACCTTTTTCTTTCTAATGGGAATATTTAAATAATTACTAGCTATAAAATTAGTTGTCTAGATGAAGTAAATGTTGTGCCTTATTTTGTATTTGTTCTTTCATCGGTTGCGAAGTTATTCGAGATTTTGCTGGGGTAACGTTTTTGGTTTTGCTAGATCTTTGAAATGGTTAAGCGGATTCTTATCATATTTTGTACATGGCTTCTTGGGAATTAGTTTAAATTTGTTCTGCAATAAAAAAAAAACAAAATAATACATAGCTTAAAGGTTATTTCATTAAATAGAAAAACACTTCAATTGGTCCCAGCACTCTCAATAAGAGCTCTAAAGACTTACTTTAAACGTTATTTTAAAGCTTGTAACTGCTTTCAAATGTATGTGAAGTTTCATTAGTATCCTGTAAGTATTTAACAAGTTATGATGATATTGAGTTCTTCACGAGCACGGTCTTGATGCGCGCGGTGTTATTTGGCCACTGGATTGGATATATGAACTGAATGTTATGTCAATTATTAGTTCTTTAGTTCAGTTGTATATCAGTAAAATTTCAGCTCAGTACATTGGATAATTAATGAGATAATACGATTAAAGTCATCAGGAAGTGAATGACCGTGGTAACTCTACCAAGTTTAGGTGGTTACGAAAAAGCGAAAACGCAGAACATTATACTATCTTTTGAAATGTTTAGTATAATACACCTTACAATTTCGGTACAGACGCGTACATTGTTAAATACATTAATAATATAATAATATCTGTACTATGAAAACATTATTATTATCTTCCAGTTGCACAAACTTATCAAAAATCACTGATATAACATGTCTTTCGGTGGGACGCGGAAGGGGTTGGGTGAAGGGGCGCATTGTTTGCATATTGCACTAAATATGCTCCGTAATCACATAATTCATCTTGTAGAGTGCGCATGCATTTCGGCAGTTCCGTTTCCTGTTTTTGCAAATATTTATAGAGTGCGTGATAGCTAATGTAAAATAATAAGTGTGGCGAATTACTGCTAATGTGGAGTGCTTCTATTGATGATCATAGTTATGGTGCAGGCTGCTTGATGAATTCACGAACAAGGTAAGCTTGTATAATGTAACTACAGAAATAGTAGCAAAATTATTATTAATATGTACATGTTGTTAGGTACTTATCTAAAACTAACTAACTAAGCAAAATTACTATCTGTAATTTTAATCTGTGATTGTTTTTAAGTATAAGTTTAATAATACTTTAAAAGTTCAATTGAAATTATTATATTACCTGTCAATAAAAAATATTAAATAATCACGTAGTTTTTTTTTTAAACTTGTGTACATGTCTGTACTAAATTTGTAACACTATCCTACATATTTTAGAAGGTACCATAATGTTTTGCGTTTTCGCTTTTTCGTAACCACCTAAACTTGGTCGGGTTACCACGGTCATTCACTTCCTAATGACTTTAATCGTATTATCTCATTAATTATCCAATGTACTGAGCTGAAATTTTACTGATATACAACTGAACTAAAAAACTAATAATTGACATAACATTCAGTTCATATATCCAATCCAGTGGCCAAATAACACCGCGCGCATCAAGACCGTGCTCGTGAAGAACTCAATATCATCATAACTTGTTAAATACTTACAGGATACTAATGAAACTTCACATACATTTGAAAGCAGTTACAAGCTTTAAAATAACGTTTAAAGTAAGTCTTTAGAGCTCTTATTGAGAGTGCTGGGACCAATTGAAGTGTTTTTCTATTTAATGAAATAACCTTTAAGCTATGTATTATTTTGTTTTTTTTATTGCAGAACAAATTTAAACTAATTCCCAAGAAGCCATGTACAAAATATGATAAGAATCCGCTTAACCATTTCAAAGATCTAGCAAAACCAAAAACGTTACCCCAGCAAAATCTCGAATAACTTCGCAACCGATGAAAGAACAAATACAAAATAAGGCACAACATTTACTTCATCTAGACAACTAATTTTATAGCTAGTAATTATTTAAATATTCCCATTAGAAAGAAAAAGGTCTGGCTGGGGTAACGTTACCCCAGCAGGAAATGTTTTTGTGAAATAATTAAAAAACTATAAGCGCAACAAATTTAAAAATGTGTGCAACAATTACAGAAGCCGCAAAACTAATTATCTATAAGATTCAAATGACCATTTTCGACAACATCTGGCCTGGGTAACGCACACTAGAAACATGGTAGAATTACATATCAATGCTACCTCTTTATTTGCTAAAAATTGCTATCATTTGCCAATTATCAAGTAATTTCACAATTCTCATTTAAAGCATAATTATAAAATGATGCTTTGTGGCATTCAAAAGGCCTTCGTTCAACAGTGAACGAATATAGGCTGATGGTGATGAAAGTTAAGTTTTGACAAAAAAGTAAAACTGCCTTAAAAAAAATATGCCTAAAGCAGTTTGAGCAGGAATTCGGTGGTGAAAATTCACTCAAATAAAAGCCACCGACTTCTAAAACTGTTTTATACATTCATTTTTAGTTGAAAGTTGATATATTTTTTATATATGTTTTATACATATAATATAGGTAGGCAAACTTATAGTTTGATGTTGATTTTTATAAAGTTTTAATGGAACCACCTCTGAAGCAAACCTATCAACCAAAAAATAATCATCAAAATCAATTCGTAATTAACAGAATGATCGCATAACAAACAATAAAAAGAAAACAGTCTTACAACTGGACGTAGTTATGCGAAATCGGTCTAACCTTCAAGTCACTCGAAATTGAGTTAAAGTGATTATGATAAAGTATAACATTTTTAGCGCTTAAATACATAGTTCGTTTAGACTAGTTTTGCCCAAAAAGTGTACGCACGGCTACAGGTCAACCTATATAAAACCAGCTTACGCTGTCCTCATCTTGTATAAGAAGCCTATACAATGGGCGATCAGCTTAAACTGGTTTTTTATAGGTTGACCTGTAGCCGTGTGTACCAAAGAAACAATAAATGTAGTTTTTCTCAAATTGTGGAATGGAACGTTTTCGACTTTTCAGCTTACTACGTCCAAGTAAGATTCGAATTGTGAACCTTCTCCTTTTTGAAAACGGATCTGTTCGTTATTTTCGCCATACAAAAATTGGTTAGTATTTTCGGAAAATTTAATATTAAGTCTTGTATTTCCTGAAAATACTAAACAAATTTTTAGACTTATACCATGTCGAATCGGCAACACTGCCATAAAATATAAATAATCAATAATGATGTTTCGTTTCACGCAGTTATAACAGTTATACTGGAACCGTCTTATTCATAAAAACACATAAAAATGAAATTATATTTTTTTATGAATAGACATAAATAATTAAAATTAAATCTAATAATACTTCGCAAGTGTATGTTTGGTCAAAATAACTGGGCTAATGGGCTTGTCTGATATGAGCCGTTCCGAATCGCGCGCAACACGGGTTTTAAATCGCTTAATGTTTTTTTATACATAAAATTCGAAAGATGAAAAAGATTTCACATTTCTAATTATTTTATTTACCATACCATCACGCCTGTATTCCCCGAAGGGTTAGGCAGAGGTGCACTTAATGTACACCCACAGTTCGCCGGTATGTTTGGGTCCCATGTAATAGGGGGCGAGCCTATTGCCATTCACCGGGCACAAATCCAGACTCCGAGCTACTACTGAGAATTTCATAGAAAAACTTATTAAACTTATACTTACTTACTTAAACTTATTTACCAATTTAGATATTTATGTATTAAAACACTTTATTAAACGATTTTATCACCGCGGTAGTTCGGAACGGCTAACTTCCGATTGGCTTACCTAGATCGAACAAACTGTACTTTGCGTGACAATATGCAGTAAAAATGTCTGCTTTCTACGCCGCGTCATGTAGTCCGTGTTCGACCGTTAGTGCCTCCGGGTGTTATACGAGGTCTATTTATAAAAATGACTGTTTGTAACGTATTAGGTTGTAAAAACTCTACAGTAAAAGCTTATTCAAATGATGGACATGTTTCCTACCACAAGTAAGTAAATTTCTTCTATTATTATGTTTAATCTATGTTTTGAAATAATTTATTTAAGGTTTAATGAAGCAAATAGTGAAACGGACGGCATTTTGTGAGACGTAGGTAGGTAAATTATTTTGGTTGCAATAATAAGTCAGCATAAAATACCTATATCTGCACATTATGCACATACAAGTTGTTCAAAATGATCTGAACTACCAAGCAAATTAAACCTTATCTTAACGATACAAAGTAAGTTTTAGAATAAACACCGAACAGAGCAGCTATGTTTTTTATCCCATTAAGATAATTATAGTTTAATTTCCCTAGTTGCTCAGATAAATATCAACAGTTAGTTCGCTCTGATATACATGATGGTAACTGTACCTACCTAAGTTTAGTATGAATAACATTAATTATAAATTACAGGTTTCCAAGTAATCCGATCTTAAAAGAGATGTGGATGGACGCGACCGGGCAGAGAAATTGGTTTCCAACCAAAAGTAGTCGTAGGGGAGGGTGGGGTGATTACGGACAGCGGGTAATTGCGGACACTGCCTTACCGGCTGATACAGCCCTCCCCGCGTCCCGAAACACGACTCGCGCTATTGTATCCGCCATCTTTAGTGTCCCGAAAGTTGTCAACACGGGAGCCCGCGCACGCGATTCGAGGTAAGATCAATTAATTATTTTTATGTATTTTCTTGTAATTTTCGATGATTTTCAGTAGCGTGCATACGCTATGATATTTGTTTTGAGTAAAAACTGTATTCGTTACGTGTTAAGGTGTCTTTCACCTATATTAATGTGCAATTATAATCTACAAAAGTTATTACCTAACCTAAAATTGTTTTGCTATAAAATGTCGAAGGGCAGATGGGGTAATTGCAGACATTATTTTGGGATAAATACGGACGTCCGTATTTACCCCACGGTTGGGGAGGATACGGACACATGACTTATTATATCTGTATCATGTTTCAGATGCCTCGAGTATACAAACGGAAGACTGAAAAAAAGTACACACTCGAAACTTTAAAAATAGCTATAAGGGAGATTCAAGAAAAGAATTTAAGTTTTAGAAAAGCCGCTGTAGAGAGGCGAGGTGTATTGCCCCTCCAACCAAAGGGAGGATCCTCCAACCAGGCAGGTGTTTTTGCCTGGCGGGCTACGGCCCGACGGTTGATGTCAGGCGGTTGTATATACTCTAATCGCGCGGTAAACTCCACTTGCGCGATTCAGGATTTTGAACGACGTAGTTTCATGTAGCGTGCTAGATGTCGCTACATCACTCCCCCCCGAGACCGGAGGTCGATTGCTTGGAGACAGCGGTCAGTGCGTCAGGTGCTTGCCAGTGCCAGTGGCGCGTACGTGTTCCAGTGAGTCGGAACCGGATGCCGCGTAGTCCGCAGTGAGTCGGGACTGTGTCGCGGTGATGCCCCAGTGAGTCGGGGTGATGCTGCATAGTCCTCAGTGAGTCGAGGTGGTGCAGTGCTGCGTAGTGGCTGGCTGCTGCGTCGACCAGGAGAGACGGCCTCTGCTAGTTGACCGGTCAAAGTGCAGTGTGCTGTGCCAAGTCGCTGATGTCGGCTGAGGGTGCTGACCAGGCATGCGCGTTCGCTGCAGGCGTGTGGTCACGATGCCCTGTTGAAGCCGGGAGAGTGCTGGCTGGCTGTGTGACTCGCTGCTCGTTCGGATGCTGTGTGGGAGGGAAGGCGATGGCGATGATGATGAAGCTGCTGGTCTTCGAAGGCTGCGCTGATGTTCTGCTCGGGGTCACCACTGTAGAGAGGCGAGGTGTATTGCCCCTCCAACCAAAGGGAGGATCCTCCAACCAGGCAGGTGTTTTTGCCTGGCGGGCTACGGCCCGACGGTTGATGTCAGGCGGTTGTATATACTCTAATCGCGCGGTAAACTCCACTTGCGCGATTCAGGATTTTGAACGACGTAGTTTCATGTAGCGTGCTAGATGTCGCTACACCGCGGAAAAATATAACGTACCTCGAGCTACATTGTTAGATCAGGTCAGAAAGTCTGCTGAAGATGTCAAAGATCCCAAACGCGGTAAGAAACCAATCTTTAATGAATCTCAAGAGCAAGAGCTCGTTCAGTTCATTCTGAAGTCGTGTAGAAATTATTTCGGAATAACTCCAATCACGCTTAGAAAAGTCGCATTCGATTTTGCAACAGCTAATGGCTTGGCACACAATTTTAACAAAGCAACGGGTATAGCTGGAATAGAGTGGTATTACTCGTTTATGTCAAGGCATCCTGAAATATCACTCCGTAAGCCGGAAGCGACATCTTTAAGTCGAATCACTGCGTTTAATGAAGAAGAAGTAGATATTTTTTTTACTAACCTGACACACTTGATGTCCAAACATAATTTCAGGCCAGATGCCATTTATAATGTTGATGAAACAGGCATAAGCACTGTCCAAAGAAACTCAAAAATTCTTGCGCCTAAAGGCTTAAAACAAGTTGGCAAGTGCACAAGTGCTGAAAGAGGATCCTTGACAACAGTCGTGAATGCATGTAGCGCGAGCGGCAATTATGTGCCACCATTTTTTATCTTTAAGAGGAAAAGAATGAACCCATTACTAATGAAACAAAGCAACTCCAATATGATAGCATCGATTTCTGACTCTGGGTGGATCAATGAAGAATTATTCGTTCAGTGGCTTCATCATTTTAAAAGCTTTACTCGGCCATCTGCTGACAATGTTATTTTGCTTGTCCTTGACAATCATGAAAGCCATATTAGCTTGGCCGCTTACAACTTTTGTAAGAAAAATTTCATTCATGTCATTACGCTACCGCCGCATACTTCTCATAAGATGCAGCCACTGGACCTCACATTTCATGGTCCCTTAAAAACAGCTTATAACCGTGAATGTGAAACGCATATGGTTAATAATCCTGGTGCCAAAATTACTGGTTATGATATTGTTGGACTGTACACAAAGGCTTTCAATCGCACAACAAATATTGAAAAAGCAATAAATGGCTTCAGAGCTGCGGGGATTTGCCCATTGGATAAGGAAATTTTTAGAACGACTTTTGCCAACTTGATGCACAGTGACATGGAACCACAATCGGGCTCCAACATCAGATCTAGTGCCTTAAATTTGAATGACTCTTGTACTCACAATGAACCAGAAGTCCCCAATTTAAATGAGCAGACAAATGCCAGTACAACCAAAGCACAAAGGCCAAATAATTTCGAAGCCCAACCCCGAATCACAAATCAAGTTGAAATTCAATCTGTTGCACATGCTAATATTGATGATTCTATCAATGACACCAGTCATCCAGATGTTTCAACAGAGCAACATGGTAACCCACCACCTTCTGTACCATTACAGGACATAGTTAATATACCGACCATAAAGCGTTTAAGCAAGAAAACAAATCGGAAAAAGATACATTCCATAATTGTTACTGATACTCCAGAAAAAATTGAATTAGAGAAGAAAGAACTGAAGAAGGTAGAAAAAAGAATCAAACAAGAAGCAGGAGTAAGAAAAGAAAAGAAGACGATAACTAAACAGAAAAAAGCTACGAAACCGAAGAAAAAGTCGCAGAGGGGTGTGAGAAATCTTAGAAATTTTGAAGATAATGCAGATGACACAGAATATTTCTGTATATTTTGTAATGAAAAATATTATTCACCCCCCACTGAAGATTGGGTAATGTGCATAGTGTGTCAGAATTGGGCACATGAAAATTGCACAGGCGGAAGCTCAAGCCGAGGCTATATTTGCGACTAGTGTAAGGAGAAATAGACTGACCGCAATTACCCCACCCGCTGTCCGTATTTACCTGGAAGGCGTCGGGTAAATGCGGACAGCAAGGGTTTTGTTTTTTTGAGAAAAAATATAAATGTTGATTTGATACTAATAATTTTATATGTTAATTTTGTAAGGTAATAAGCAAAGTTTATTAATTAATAAAAACGAACTGATTAGCTTTAAAAGTTTATGTTTTATTAAAGTATTCCCTTAAGTGTCCGCAATATCCCCACTCTCCCCTATTTGTTCTAAACATTTCGATAATAGCTGCTTTAAGGAAACCCAAAAATATCGTCGATTGCGTCCTGACCATGGAGAAAAGAAAAAAGCGGAGATGCCGCAAGGCAAAATCTCTTTAGAAAGCAGCGTCGCCTAAATGCGGGTGATAGGGGGACGAGGTACGGCGATGGCTCCACCCCGCTATGGAAAACCCTCCCGTTATTTGTCAATCCATCTAGTGGTGAATGGAATTATTACAATAAAAATCAACCAGTTATTTTTCATTTTAGTTCGTCTATTTGCCACTATGGCGTAACAAAGCATGATACTTTGATCCAGAACATTCTGTATGCGTTAGTATCAACGATATATAAACTATAGATACGTTACCCACTCTCTAAAATGGAAACAAGAAATCAAGGCAATTGCCCGGATCGCATTTAGTTACGCACCAACCAGCGTTGCAGTTGACCAATTAGAATGCAGCACATATTCGTAACGTAACTAAAGATGTATATTCGTCTCTTTCTAACAACGGGTACACCGCGAGGTGGCATTTATTTTCTTTCTATTTCTGCGCAAGTATTACTTAGTCGCTATCGAATAGTTGTGCTGTTTTTGATAGCCGTAATGTTCGTGAATAACGCGTCTATACATATAATAATACGTCTTTGGTTACTATGGCGGGACGACATAAGGTGGGAAATGTGTTCCCTATTTGAAATTAGAACACATTGGTTTATTTATAATACAGTTTGTTCGAAATAACTAAGCCTGTCTGAAATTATCCGCAAGTGGATTAGCAGTTTTAAATTTTAATAGAAAGATTCGGAGTAAAAACAATTGGGATCACATTATTGATTATTTTCTTTACTAATTTCGATATTTATGTATAAAACGTACGTATCCATTCATTTCTAATATCTGTATTAACAGGGAGTCTAAAATATTTAAAAAATCAGTTAGGATTAAAAAAGTATAGTTAATTTCATGGAAATAATAAATTCAATAAAACAGGGTATCTATCTGGCATGATGCACAAATTTTTATTCATCAATTACGACCTAAATTAGGTCCGACTACCTTCCGACAGATGGCGCTTTTTTCTTATATTAAATTTTTCATGTTTCATGCATAAAGGCATGTAATTTATTTATGAACTAACTTATAGTAAGCAAAATAAACATTAGCAAGTTATTTGAACAATTAATTGGCTACAATAACATGCATTGACAGTAGTAAAACATGAAATCGATGAGAATTGGTTCGAAATATTAAAATGCATCTCTTCAACCACAGATGTCTCTATCTACAATCTGGCGATCAAAAAATGAAAATATTAATTGTAGGGACTTAGACGTGAAATTTTATATTCAATATGTTTCAGTTTTGATCCGGAACAATTTTTGCATCCAACAACAGCGCATTTCATAATTAAAATCAAGTAACAATATTAAAAATCTATTAAAATACGACGGATCCACGGGTCAGAACGCGATGTAGATTCACTCGAAACTAAGGTTTTCGGCCCCGCCCACTGTGACGTCATGACCTAGTTGAAGGAGCATGACCTAGTTGCCTTGGGGCATCTCCGCTTTTTTCTCTCCTCCGTGGTCCTGACGCAATACCAACCATTGATATATTGAGAATATCAACATCTAAAATAGTTAGTAGATTGATATTGGTCTCGATAGTCTTGATTCACTGGCATTGTTCTATAAAACCTAAAATGATAATACCTACCTATCTGCAAGTTACAGTTTGTTCGAAATAAGCACAGATTAAGGACGCTATCACATTTTGAACTTGCTCAAGTTTAGGTATCTTATTTGCAACACAACAACATTACGCGCACGCACACATTGAAACCGCTGTCCAGACGATTTTATACGTAACTTAACTAATCTTGATACTTGAAGGTATTATTTTTTAATTTATTTTACTGGTATTAATTGAGTCAAATTAGCAATAAGTTTGTAATCGATTTTGGTAACCATGTAAACATGATTATCCCTGGTAGGTACTATCTGCGTGATAATCATGTTTTCAGTTACTTTTATAGTTTATCAATGCTCATTACGTACATAATGTAGGTACCCAAAATAAATGGATTAATTTCCATATTCATACGAAACTAACGACCATTTTACTATTACAAGGAAAACCTACGATCCCCACTTTGAAAAGATGTAACTACTTATCTGCTGACAATTGTTGGATCAATATATTTTCAAATATTAGCCTGGGAGTTTATACCTAGCATACTTTCGTTTTGATATTCAAAAATAATCATTACCTTATGGAAACTGTAAGTATCTTATTTACTGAGATCAGTATTTTTGATAAAAATTAAAACAAAAGTAGGTAGTAAACAGTATAATGTATTGTAAATAGGCAGGATAAAAGTCGCAAAATGTATACAGTACTGTACCGAAATGAAATGATATTTATTTCTGTAAATAGATCTTTAAAAGACAGTTTTACAAGTCGATTTTTTACTTTTTTTTAAACGAGGTAGCGCCGATATTTTCTACGACTAGAGATGTGACTTTACGGTAAAAATATCGATTATTTGAAAATCGATTTGTATTTCTCTCAAAAAAACCGATTATATAAAAATTGATTTCTAATTTTAATTTATTAAAAAATCCTTTTTTTATAAGATTAACAAATAATCAATTTTTTATAAATAATAATCGTTTTTTTTTAAATAATACCGACGACATCTGAGAAGAAATGTCGAAACAAACTCAGAGAACCATGGTTTTTTTTAAGTCCAGACAATAGTAATATCATAGATATGTGAATTTACAATTTAGGGCAAAATCAGAACAAGCCTTTTGAAGAAAGAGCCATAGCAGCTTTGAGTTGATCTGTCCTAACAGACGGCAAAGAAGTTTTTGCAAAGAAGTTCAAAATTAAAATGAAAGCCAGCCCTTTTTCAACCTAACTCAAAAAAGGAGAAGGTTCTCAATTCGTCGTTTTTCTATGTTTGTTACGCTATATCTCCATGAACTATTCCTGCTCCTGAAAACAAAAAGGCAACATTAGTAGGTACCCAAGGAAAATCAAATAAACTTACAAGTGAAATATCATTTTGGTCATTATCACCTACGGAGACATCTAAGCTGCACTCCCCACTCCATAAAAAAACCTACTGTATTTTCTAATATAAGGTATGGTAAAACAAAACTCCAGAGTAGATTTCTGATTTCTGACTACTAACAAAGTCTCATTACTTTTTTTTATTGCTACGTGTGCAGTTTTTTTGCTCTTTGTCCAAATTTCCGAAGTCACATCTATAATATCAAATATCAATATTTTAGCAATGCCAATGCACAACAAAATAAAAAGCACACTTGGTGTCAAAAGTTCCAGCCAGCACATCAGGATATACAAAACTGTCAAATTTTTCCAAATTATTTTAAACCTTGAGTTGGTGATTAAGTTCAATATCGAGTGAAAAAATTTGTCAGTTTGTGGTAACCTGATGTGCTGGCGACCGTACCAACTAAGTCGATTTATCACAAAAACATTACATCTGTCATCTTGAATAAAAAATTGGATGGTATATTTCACAATCAATAAAAATATAGATTTTTTATAAAAAAAATACACCCGCCATTTTGAATTAAAACATAAATGACGTACACACGGCTACAGGTCAACCTATACAAAACCAGTTTAAGCTGATCTCGCACTGTATAGGCTTTCTATACAATAAGAGGCCAGCGTACACTGGTTTTGTATAGCTTAATGTGTAGCCGTGCGTACTCTTAATCACCACCCCCAAAAATCTCAAAATCGACTATTAGTATATACGGTATCGCATGTCTCAAAAATATTTTTTTACGCCATTTTTTTTGTACTATAGATAATAATATCATTATTTATATAAATCTTTATCCGTAATCTACATCCATTACTGCCTAATTAGTCTAGTGATCCTAAGCGCGACTGCTACGCTAGAGGTCCTGGGTTCGATCCCCGGGTCGAGCAAAGTGTTACTGGGTTTTTCTATGAAATTCTATAGCTCGGAGTCTACATGGGACCTAAACATACCGGCGAAATGTGGGTGTATATACACCCACATTTCGCCCGTACACCTCTGCCTTACCTTTCGGGGAATACAGGCGTGATGGTATGTACATCTATTATACAAAAAATTACAACTATGTGTTTATTTCTAAAACAAATTTCATTACTTGTACTTACTATTATTTCGGAACGAAAAAGTATCAACTTTTTCGAGACTGAGTCCAACCAGAGTATACAACAGGGCACTCACCTTTTACGTAATATTTTTTTCGACAGCATGCGATACACCCGTGCTTCCGCGAGCGCGTTTGAGCGCGGAATGACGAACGGCGAATAGAAATTGTATGGAGAAATTTGGGAGCGTTTCATATTTTTCTCATTAATTAAAAATTTATTCATTTGGCTACAAAATTTTTTGCTATTCGTATAGAAGACTATATAAGCAACATTTTTCTATTATTTTTATGTTTAAATTTGCAGTGGTAATCCACTGCAAATTTAAACATAAAAATGGGGTCTGAATAAGTACCAGTATAGCTTAATAGCTATACTGGTAATACTGGTACTTATTCAGACCCCATTTTTTTCATTTTTTTGCGATTAGTGTGATGGTGAAATCGTATTTGTGTGAAAATGTTGTATAGGGTTATACAATTTTTATGGAATCATTGTGGAGATGAATATATTATCTTTAATTTGAAACCAAGATTTCCTTGGAGTTGTGCTCCTAATTCGTTAAAATGGTACCGGAAAAGCACTGATATTTGTAGAAAAATGTGATAGCGTCCTTAAGACAGATATAGTATGCGCAACAAACGATGTGAAGCCACGTAATATTTATGTGTGCGTGACAGCTCGGAGCGCCATTGTAGGGACACGTGCATCTATGTGTGAGTAAAGTTGCCAGATATTGGGAAAAACTCCCACATTTTTTTATATTGTTGTCAATTATTGTACCTATTAATGTTTAGAATTGGAAATGTGCTTTTACTTTATAGGTACTTAAATATAATTTAAGCGGAATAATTATTATTAAATAAATTACGGTGGAATAAAGTTAAAAATATAAAATAATAATACAAAATATAAATATTAGTCTATTATACAATGTTAAACTACTTCATTTTACTGCTCAATGTTATGTATGTAAGTGTTGTTACAGTACAATATCTTTGTGCTGTATCTACAATCTACATCGCAATCTTATGATCTTTATCGCACGTTCAATATCTATTAAATGTTTCTACTATCCGTGATCAACACGTAGTCGTTAGTATATAAGATGCACCTTTGGATAATTATAACCAGACTATACTACAACTTTGTCTCATTTTATACCTAATCATATACTGCCAAGAAGTTTGGCAAATTGGTGACCCCGACGAACGAATACGCAGCAAGAAACATGGCACAATCACCATGCAAGGCGAACATAAATCAGCAAGGAACACTTGAAGTAGCTGCTGGCACCTCGGTTTTATCTCGCATTCCGGAATTTTGGAAAGACCAACCAAGATTATGGTTCACGCAACTAGAAGCCATATTAGCACCACAGAAGCAAGGAGACGAATACAAATACTGTACAGTAATAGCAAAATTATCCAAGGAAGAAATACTACAAGTTAGTGACCTAATCACTTCACCACCGACTACAGATAAATATAAAAACATCAAGGAACGTTTAATTGATTGTTACGAAGAAACAGAACAGCGACAGTTTCAAAAATTAATATCAGAGACAGAACTCGGTGATCAAAAACCTTCGCAGTTATTACGTCAAATGCGAGTCCTCGGGAGAGGAAAAATCAGTGACGAAACAATTAAACTACTATGGTTCAGGCTTTTACCAACATCAGTTACTACGGTTCTAGCAGTTACGGAAGACATGGAAATTGACAAACTGAGCCAAATTGCAGACAAAATAATAATGAATTCAAAAGTAACCGAAATATCAGCTGTTAGCAACGACACTTCAAACGACAACAATACAGCATGCATTTTAGCCCAGCTAGCAAAATTACAGATAGATATTGAGGCCGAGAACAAACTATAGAGGAGCAAATCGATTTTGTTACTACCACGAAAGATTCGGTAAATATGCAAGGAACTGCATTAAACCATGCGGTTGGAAACCAATGACTTACGTACGGAACCAGGGAAACGAATAAGAGCACAGACAACGGCGAAACTCTGTGCAATCCACCCATCCAATCGCCTCACCATTACCGACCGAAAAAGTGGTATGAAGTTTTTGATTGACACGGGCGCAAATATTTCAGTCATTAGCAAGCAACAGAGATATTCAATTTTACAAAATGAACAATACACACTATACGCTGCAAATGGGACTAAAATTAGGACTTACGGCGAGAAGACGCTTACCTTGAATTTAGGACTACAACGATGTTATAAATGGAATTTTATAATCGCCGATGTTACACAACCAATAATTGGAGCAGATTTTCTAGAGCACTATAAACTATTAGTCGACATAGCAGGTCGCAAACTTATCGACAAAGTTACAGAGCTGACAACGCATGTAACTTCAGAAAAAGCGACACAACAAACAATTCGTACTATCGCAGTGGGAACGAATTCACGTATTACGCAACTTTTAAACAAATACGAAGACATCACGAAAGAGTCCTCTCTACGCAATGCGCCCAAACACAAGATTGAACACCACATTATCACTACAGACCCACCCGTCGCAGCTCGAGCAAGACCATTACCTCCAGAAAAATACGACATAGCCAAAAAGGAATTTCAAAATATGATAAAGCTCGGAATTTGCCGACCGTCAGATAGCCCATGGGCAAGCCCATTACATATGGTAAAAAAGAAAAATGGCGAATGGAGACCGTGCGGAGACTATCGAATGCTCAATAGCACGACAGTACCGGACAAATACCCACTACCAAGATTAACTGACTTTACATACATATTAGAAAATAAGAAGATACTAAGCAAGATAGATATACGCAAAGCATACCACTGTATTCCTGTTAAAGATATAGAAAAAACAGCCATCATCACACCTTTCGGACTTTTTGAGTACTTAAGAATGCCTTTCGGATTACGCAATGCGGCACAAACATTTCAACGATTCATGGATTCCTTATTTAGAGATTTAAACTTCGTATTTATATTTGTAGACGACTGTCTCATCGCATCGGACAACGAAGATTTGCATTATCAGCATTTAGAAACGGTTTTCAAACGTTTACACGAGAATGGAATAACCATTAATCTCGAAAAATGCGAATTTCTCAGAAGGGAAATAGATTTCTTAGGTTATCATATAACGAGCCAAGGAATACAACCTACCGAAGAAAATTACAAAGCAATCATGGAATTTCCCAAACCGAAAACAATTCATGAATTAAGACGATTTTTGGGCATGGTCAATTTCTACAGAAGTAATATTCCACGCGCAGCGGAAAATCAAAGAATTTTAAACGAATATCTACATGGTTCAAAAAAGAACGATAATTCACCTGTTCCTTGGACAACGGAAGCAGACAAAGCTTACGAAAAATGCAAGGAAAGCATGAAAAACGCAGTGTTAACAGCGCATCCTTCCCGCAACGCATCACTAGCGCTCATGACCGACGCTAGTGCTACTTGCGTTGGTGGAGTTTTACAACAAAAATCCGGACGCAATTGGGAACCATTAGGTTTTTTTTCACAAAAATTGAGCGAAACTCAACAAAAATATTCTACGTTTGACAGAGAGCTGTTAGGAATATACATGGCCGTCAAACATTTTCACAGATTAATCGAGGGAAGAGAATTTACAATATTTACGGATCACCGACCTTTGACATACGCATTCTCCCAAAAACCATCATCAAACGATACACCGCGACGGGTCCGGCAGTTAGATTTCATTTCACAATACAGTACCAACATTCAACACATAAGCGGACGTGACAATATTACCGCCGATGCCTTATCTCGAATAGAGGAAATATACGTGCCATCACCTATCGATTACGCTGAATTGGAAAAATGTCAATCAACAGATAATGAACTAAGTAAATTACGTGACAATAAAAGATTACAATTCAAAAACATTACGCTTCCGGGTTCCACAATAAACATCACCTGCGACACGTCTACTGGAAAAAGCCGCCCCTACTTACCAAAGCAATTTCGCAAACAAATTTTCGATACCATTCATGGTATGAGCCATCCAGGAAAAAGAACTACGAGAAAAATGATAACCCAAAGGTATTTATGGCCGTATATGAACAAAGATATCAATAATTGGTGTAGATCATGTATAGCCTGCCAAAAATCAAAAATACAACGACATACGATATCACCTCCTGGTACATTTATGACAGCGCAACGTTTTGAACATTTACATATTGACATCGTCGGACCACTTCCGATTTCACAAGGGAAGAGATATTTAATCACAATCATAGATCGTTGTACGTCATGGCCCGAAATATTTCCGGTAGAAGATATAACTGCAGAAACAGTAGCCAAGACACTTTTCGAAGGATGGATTACTCGTTTTGGATGTCCATTGCGCATTACTACGGATCAAGGCCGACAGTTTGAATCAAGAATATTTGAGTCACTCTCAAAATTTTTGGGAATACATAAAATTAGGACAACACCTTATCATCCGCAATCCAATGGAATGATAGAGAGATTTCATAGAACTTTAAAGGTGGCGTTAATGACAAGAGAATCCAACGAAAATTGGTTAAAAGAAATTCCAACAGTTTTACTCGGGTTGCGGAGTAGCTTGCGAGAAGACACAGGTTATAGTTCAGCAGAGATGACATATGGAACGCCAATACGACTCCCTGGAGGATTTTTTGAGTCATCAGCAGCACAGTTATCAACGTACGAAGAGTTTGTAAAACAAATTCAAAAGGACATCACACAAATGACATCAATTCCGAAAAGAAAAAACCACAACCAAGCTATATTTGTGCATCCCGAACTCAAAGAATGCTCACACGTATTTGTTCGGTGTGATAGAATTAAGAAAGCCCTGACACCGCCGTATGAAGGACCCTACCCAGTAATTAGTAAAACAGATAAAACATTTTGCATTAGAATTAGGGATAAAGAGACAGTGATATCAATTGATAGATTGAAACCAGCATTCATGATCAATGACGAATCAAACTACGTGCCAGATTCAAAGGATTTCTACAGACATTCACACACGTACACTACACGATCGGGACGTAAAGTAAAGCCAGTAGTACGTCTATAAAAATCGCTGATATAAGCAAGCTATTCGTATATATATTAACATAGATCTTAACATATACCATTAATTCACAACTACTCGTAACAACAAGACATCTAAAATGGGAAATCAAAGTTCTAAGGACCAGATAACATACAATACGGACAGTTGCCTCAATCAAAACGAAGCGGACAAACTCCGTAACCTGATCCAGGAGGACTTACGGTGGACAAGAAATGTTGCAATGGGACAGATTATTTTAACAATCGGCGTGATCCTACTTTACGGCATAATGAAAACACTGGACAGAAGAATGAAGAGTTTAACGGAAAAAAATAATAAACACTCGTGCAACAGCTAAGTCAAAATTACATACGTCAGCAAATCACACCACAACAGGCGTCATCAAATTCCACCGCGTACAATAGCATTATTATTTATATACATCAGCAAATAACTAGTAAGGTTTAGGTCAAATTTATATTGTAAACACTATTACCATAATATTTTTTTTTTTTAAAGTGGGGTGTACTGTTACAGTACAATATCTTTGTGCTGTATCTACAATCTACATCGCAATCTTATGATCTTTATCGCACGTTCAATATCTATTAAATGTTTCTACTATCCGTGATCAACACGTAGTCGTTAGTATATAAGATGCACCTTTGGATAATTAAAACCAGACTATACTACAACTTTGTCTCATTTTATACCTAATCATATACTGCCAAGAAGTTTGGCAAAAGTGTCATACATGTACGTATGTCATACATGATGTAGTAGTACTCTGTGATATATACTTAAATATTGTATAAATATGTATGCTGTACACACGGCTACACAATAAGCTATACAAATACAGTATAGGCGGGTCTCGCACTGTGGATTTAATAAATAAATAAATATGCATAATTACTTACACTTACCATATTTAGGTATATTATCATGGAAAAACATGAAAAATTCCAACATATTTATTACAATAATTTTACACACATAAAATCTTAGCAGCCTTTGTTCTGCACCAATTTCTTATAGTATTGCCGTTTAGCGTCTGAAGATCGTGCATTCGTTTCTAATTTCGCTATATAGTGCAATCGTACCATCAAATACTTTTCTATTAAAATGTACCTACGCCGCCTTGGATTACGAAATTAATTTCATATTCTACATATACAGGGTGCTACCCTGAGAAACCTTGCAATGGACACCCATACTATTTAGAAAAATAATATCCACCATCTCGGATTTCAAAATTAATGCTATTTTCATAATCAGCTCACTAAGATACCTTGAAATTGATACCCATATGATCCTCAGGAATTTATTTAGAGAAATATATATCCGCCATCTTGGATTTCCAAACTAAGGCGATTCTCACAATGCCCCGCATGATGCAGCGTAGCGCGTGGATGCGTGTTCTTCCGTTGCTTGTAAGTATCTCCGTTTGTATAGAAAACACGCGTAGTGCAACACACAGAAAACGCATTCACGTGCAGTGTCTTTGTTCTACTGCCACGCACCCCGCTGCGTGATGCGGTGCAGTGTGCGAACCGCCTAATGTCATTTTTGTAATCAGCACTCAGGAAAACCTCCGAAATGACACCCACATTAATTTATTTACATATAAATAATGTCCACCATCATGGATTTCAAATAAAAAAATCATAAAACATGCAATCCAATATCAAATAATCTCCACCATCATGGATTTCAAATAAAAAAATTATAATACATGCAATCAATCATGCATCCAATATCAATCGGAAAAAGTTATCATTATTATGTAATAGGTATTATGTAATAATACAAACTAATAATCATAAATCACTGATTATGATTACTTTTGTTAATCTGTAAGCATAATTGATGAAAAAAAATATCGTAATCGTAAATCATTAAACTGATTACATTGTGCCCAACTCTGAACGGTTACATATAGGTACATACATATAGAAATGAATCGATCTTTTTACACACAACGTACTTTACCCAAATTCAAGTAGACCTATTTCGATGTAAACTGGCAACCCAGACCAATTACTGTCGAGGTTTTGTGTTCCAAGTGAGCCGAGAAATATTAGAGGGAAAATAAATACCAAAACAATAATCTAAACAATATTTACCTGTGGAAAGATATTCCATCTTCTTTTCTTTGTTTTTGGGAACAACTTTTACAAAGTTTAAAAACACAAGACGGCATGTTTTGAAATAAAATGGTAACTCATTTGAGACGTACAAGCAGTACGACGCGCAGCTAAGTACTGACGTGAGTTTG
Organism: Subacronicta megacephala; assembly: GCA_958496365.1. Taxonomy (NCBI): domain Eukaryota; kingdom Metazoa; phylum Arthropoda; class Insecta; order Lepidoptera; family Noctuidae; genus Subacronicta; species Subacronicta megacephala. Next base: position 5,223,110 of record OY292525.1, read on the forward strand.
TATTCGCTTTTGATTTTGTATTTGCTTTGGTGGCTTCACTCTCGTGTTCTACGGGCTACGTCTGCCTATTTTACTAGTCTGAGGAAATAAGTAAGCCGTTCCGAACTACCGCGGTGATAAAATCGTTTAATTAAGTGTTTTAATACATAAATATCGGAATTAGTAACCAAAATAATTAGAAATGTGAAACTTATACGACTCTCATTATCTTTACACCGACTCTTTCTAATTTAGCACTTCTAAACCACTTGCAGACAACTTCCGATCGGCTTACTTATTTCGAACAAACTGTAACAGTAGGTATCTAGACGTTTTAAAAGTTGTTTGATATAGGTAATTAAAACAATTTTGGAGAATGGTGCCCATACCTTAATGAAAAATCACAATGCTTTGCTCTACATTTTTTACCTGTCTAGGAATTAAATTCAAAAATAAAATTAGGTCTTTACTTTAAAAATGTGTATTGCAGAATAAAAACGAAGTACCTACCTACTTTCTGTGGGCAAACTTCCAATATCTAATATGTTGACATTGACAACCATATTAATTTTTCCAATACAATAATACCTACTTACCATATTATTGTACTTACCCACTGTTTAGGTCTCATTTATTAGGGGGCGAGCCTATTGCCATTAACCGGGCACAAATCCAGACTCCGAGCTGCTACTGGGATTTTCATAGAAAAACCGAATAAGGGACCATCCATAAAGTACGTGACACGTTAAGGGGGGAGGGGGTCAACGAAGTGTGACATTGTGTGACTAGGGGTGGGAGGGGTCCTTAGTTTCGTGACGTCACATTTCAAAATCTAATAGGTAGGTACATCTAATAAAGTAAATTTCAAATGTTTGATTTGATGTTGATTATATTTAAAACAGTTTTAATGGAAATAAAACTAATTGCGGAACTGCTGTTTTAAACAGGGTGGGGGGGTCGCTACGGCGGGTCGCACAAATGTGATCATCTGTGACAAGGAGGGGGGGAGGGGTCAATACTTCTTGAAATTCCCCTAACACTGCTCGACCTAGGAATCGAACCCAGGACCTGTTGCGTAGCAGTCGCGCTTAGGATCACTAGACTAACGAGGCAGTGTATTATGTTAATGTTTTATGAAGATTATTTTATTAATGTGTTACAGGATATCAAGCAACCGCCTCCCCAGACACCGTCTAATACACTCAATAATAAAAACGTGTTGTACAAATTCAATCAAGCTCAACGAGAAATTAAACAGCAAAACGAACAAATAAAAAGACTGAGGGAACTAAATCGTCGTAAAGGCCTGAGGATACTCAAGCTAGTGGCTATAATAGAGTGTTTGCAAAACAAGTCTTTTTTAAGTGATGAGCAAGCGAATTTGTTAAATTCAACTAAAAAACTTTATTGTAGACAGAGGAACGCCAAGTAGTAATTACATCAAAATATTCACCAGCATTTTGGAGATTTACTCTAAATTACACTATTTTTCGAGAATTACAATAAAAAGCATACAACTATGTTAGAAAGGTTTTTAATTTGTGCTTACCCAAATTAGAAACCAAAGTGGTTAAAATGTATAATGACAGATCTAGTTTAACCACAAAATCTTTGAAATGAATACCTAGCGAAAAAAAATGAAAATCATCAGCTAACAGTGGTTATTTTACATCGGTTTATATTAGTTGCTTTTTTAAAATTAAACTAAAATAGAACATGATTGTCTAAAACATAACATCTGCTTACACATAGATATACCTAATGTGTTATAGTATGATGCATTACTAAAATAGTATTTTTTTTTTTTTTTTTTTTTATGGTATAATTCGGCAAACGAGCAGGCGAGCTACCTGATGGTAAGTAGTCATCGCCGCCCATGGACATCTGCAAAACCAAAGGAGTTGCAGATGCATTGCCGAGCCTATTTAGGGAAAGGGAGGGGAAGGAAAAAAGGAGAAGGAAGGGGATTGGGGGAGGAATTGGGCCTCCGGCCCTCTCGCTCACCGAACGAAGCGCAGTAACTAAACGCTACTACTCGGACGTCGGTCTTCTGCGAGAGTGTGGTACTTCCCCGGTCAAGCCGGCCCATTCATGCTGCGAACAGCGTGGTCCTACCACGACAAAAAATTGTAGTATTATACTTATATGTATATACATAAGTATTTTGCAGGCATACAATGTACGTGCCTATGTGTATATTTTGCATCAAAAATCTTTTATTTAGCTGTATAGCCTTATATCTTGAATTTATGTCGTCAGAACAAATATTAACCTTCTTACATTAAAGTAATTGCGCTAGGCGTAGAGACGGCTACACATCAAGCTGTAAAAATCCTATATAGGCTGGCAATGTGAGGTTAGCCGTTACTGGATTTATATAGCTTGATGTGTAGCCCCGTGCGTACCTAAAGATATAAACCAAAAAAAAATATAACAAAAAAATTAAAACCGCTTTAAAAAAAGAACAACGTAATGTTAGATATAGGTATTTAAAACAGTTTCGGAAGTCAGTGGCGAAAACAAAAGATCCAACCAAATGACGGGCACCGTTAATAATACACGTAATATTTTTTTATTATTTCATGTACTTAGATGGTTTTGCGGTTGAACAAAATGTGAAAATAAAACCAAAATAATCGTGTATAAGTTCCATATTTTTCCAACAACCTTTGATACTGTGAAATCATACATTTTAAAATGGTCATAACAATATATAAATAACGAATAGTAAATCAGTTATTTACAAAACAATTCATTTATTATAGATTTCGACAAATCCCTAATATAATATGGCATAATTGGTAAATTACATAGAATAATACCTTATTTTATATAAAATACTGTTTATACTTAAATTAATAATTTAGTCACTATTATTTATTTGGTCGTGGATTAAAAACATTTGATTTCATATAGATAAAACTTTATACATCTTTGGCCGCGAATAACGTGGAATGTTCTCTTTAACGCTAGATATAAATTATTATAAGATCAGCATTTGAGTGAAACGTGCTTAGTAGAGATACTTAAAATATACGGAATGTAGGTTTTTAAAAATACCTATGTCAATAATCTTAGGGCCCGCGTGCTGCCAGGTTTAGCGTATGTAATGTCGAGCTACGAATAATAGCAGCAGGGTTACTAGCATTCGCATAACTGGGGCAAATCTAAAAATTCGACAATAAAATAAGTGAATAGAATCTGTAGGTAGTGGGTCACACCTTAAGGTGAAATTAAGGACGACACCCCTAGCCATTTAGTCAATTTACACAACCCCTTTGATACCATTTAAAGTCTGAGACTTTAGTTTCGAAATAAGAGTATTTTGGAAGACTTGACAGAAACTTATTATGTAAATTAAATAATACCTTAATTCTACCACCTTATTTACATTTAATCTATATTATGTCGATAATTGCTTACTTGTCGCTCATTATAGGACGGATATTGAGTGAGATTAAGTTTTTATTATTATTTTATAAAAGTATAAAGAAAAGAGAGCATTTTCCTGCTGTTTTAATACATTCGTGTACCACTACGTTCAGCCTATAATTAAATTAAAAATTGATTTTCAATTCTGCTGTCAACAATATTATGTCATCATTGCCTACAAATTATAGTTATTGAATAGCTGAATACTAGTAAATTCATAAAAAAATGCAATAAAATATTTGGTATAAGTCTTACAATATCTTTGGTGCGTCGTATCAATGAGCGACAAGTCGCTATACATTCGTTTGTCTGTCACTTCGTAAATCCTCAATCTGGAACCTAGTAATTTTTGGTCCTAAGCTGATCTGAGATCCCGTCATTAGAGGTCTGATCGATGGTCCAGTAGATTTCGATCCAATGCTGTGTTGAGATCCCATAAGCTGAGGCTTCAACTGCTCAGATTTGGCGTCAATACTTTGTTGTGATCCAATTTTATGTCCAGAAAGTCTTTTTCCAATTTTAGATCCAAAGCTGACTGTTTCAGTAGCCGGTCCGTTACCTCTGTTGGGGCCAGCGCTTATAAATTCAGAGGATCCAGGTTTTATCTTCCGCCAGGGCCGGCAGGGGCCAGGGACCGAGGGTCGGCTCTCGACTCCCCCAGTGACACTTGGCTGAGCGCCGTTTGCGTGTTGTTGTAGCTGTACCCGTGACGCTCGTTCCATTTCTCTAAAAAGAATAAAGGACTAGTTAATTGTTGAAAAAGGTTTTACATAGTAAAGCTTGGCAAGCGGTACAGTTTCAGACATTCTGTAAGGTCCTAACTCTGTAAAAAAGGTTACAATAGTGTGATGGTGAGATTGTTAAGCACCAGTTGATAAGTTCCGTGTGCTGCGTGCAGATAATTAGTTGGTTTTTAACATGCAGATGAATATGATTGATACAATGCGCTGCATGGTATAAAACTTCGAATGATATCATTTTATAAGTTTGCACTTTGTATTCAGATTTTCTTATAACGCGTTTATCGAATCCTTTACGCTGTTGATGCATATACTGCAAAGTACGATAAAATACCATGTTTCCAGTTATTTAAAATCACTTGAAAAAATTATTATAAGCCGTAAATCAAGAATAAAAACCAAAACACCTAAGCCGGGAAGCGTAACCGTTGCCAATTAGCGCTTTGCATCGAATGATACCTTCACGGTCTGATATATGAGGCGAGAGCCGACGTGCGTTCCGACTTCTTGACGGCTTGGCATGCGACCGGCGAGGAGGGATACGCACCGCTGGTGAGGCCTGATAGCCGCGCTAGGGGGCAGCACAACGCCGCCGCGTAAGCCGCTCGGTACTGAGCGTTCATTATCACGTAGATGATCGGGTTTACGCATGCGCTCGCGTACAGTAGGAGGTAGCCTGTGATGTGGAATACTGGAGAAAAAAAAAACAGGATTAGCATTGACGGAGGAATGCATTTTAACGCAACAACGCAAGTTTAGGCCACTGAAGGACTGACAAAATTCATATCAACATAATAGAAATCTAACGGCCCAGTAATCTATCAGCCTGAAGAAGTTCTTTGATAAAGGGATCCGACAGCGAAAAATATAAAATTGGAGTTTTAACAACCAGGTTTATATTTTAATTAAAACTATCTCCAAACTAAATATATAAAAAGAAGAAGCTACAAAGGGAAATTCTATTTTTGTTCTTCTTCTTCGTGTCGAAGATACGTTTACGTATTTTTGTTCCAAAAAACATAATACTATCTAGATAATTAAAGTTACTTTAAAAAACAAAACTAAATTAGTCAAAGATATCAACTCACCGGGGTAATGCACATGATTATCAGCCACCTTCGCAATAGTGATGGGCAAATAGCAGACGAGGAAAGACAGGAAGATCGCCAACACCATCTTGGTGATCCTCCACTCGTTGCGTCTCGCCTTCGTCTCTCTATTGTCCTTGATTGTAGACCTCTTGTCTGTGGTGTTGTTGAGAGTACCAGGACTCGTGTGTTGGGATCTCTGGTGCTCGCGCATTCTCTGTTCCGAGCTGGAAGTAGTGTTCCCCTTTTGTTAATAATGTTAGCTGAATAATGACCAATTTGACTAGGATCTGGATTTAAAGCAGCACGATACCTTCGAGGGAGATAGGAGTAAACGTCATCGTCAACGTTGGAATAGACTTCCAGTTAATCAACTCGGCTGAATAGTCAAAAAGCAACTGCTATCAGACCTGACCTCTGTAACCCAATTTCTGGACAATACCGATGGGTATCCCAAGGATAAATTGAATCAGGCTTTTCGAGATTCTGGATACCGTTAAAAATTGTTATAGCTGTTTGTATGACACCCGTGACCGATGATTGTATGTGCTCTCTGAACCATGGAGGCGATCTTGATGTGTTGTCAATGGCAACCTGACGTACGTATACGTTAATTACAGACGCCTCTTTATACGAATCAATGTTTATAAAATGTAAAGGACCACAGACGGTTCAAGAAAAACCGACGGTAAAATAAATAGTAAAAGACTAAGTCTGTCTGTGATAAAAGAGAACAAAACACAAGAAAAAAAGACTTATTTATTTAACTAATATTCATATTTTGTAATAAGTTCTGATTATGAAGTAAACTAGAGCTTTGGTCTGGGTCCAAAAGAGTATTTTATTCGCAATGGTATGAAGCCTTTTTTTTATATACAATTTGTATTATGGGTGAATGAGGGTAAAGACCTACATAAAACTGTAATACCATGTAATTCATCTAAAAAAGTTATGAGGCAACAGTGTAAATGGGATTTGTCGCTTGAGGCCAAGTAATGATGAGCAAAAGTCCTTGTAATGCGTAAAGCAGCTACATTGCGACAATTTTTTATATATTATTAGCTGTCGCCTCCGGTTTTGCTTGTTCCACAAAGGACTTTGAGACAAAAAATCCTATACCCTTCTCAATGATAATCTTTCTCAGACATACAGAATTACTTTGCATTTATAATATTTATTTAATTTATAGGTATGTATGCATTTGTTTAAGAGAGGTAATTTCTATAAAATATAATTATATTGCCGCAGTAAAATAGCCAAGCATTTTCGAAGATTTTGAAAAATAATTTTGGAACTAATTTTCCTGGTTGATGATTGAGTAGTCTCGATGATCTAAGAATGATACGTATATGTATGTATTTAATAAATATTATAACAACTAAGTATTTAGTATGTTTTCTTTGAAATTTATAGAAATAAACCAACGAGTACTAAGCGCGCATACTCAACGATAGTTATAATAACATGCTTTGTAGAGGCACGTGCGTATTTCCTGTTCGTGCCGTTTGGTGTTATGATTATTCTTTGCAGTTTAGTGTACCTACCTATAGTCTTCTATACAGACATAATAGCTATTTAAACATAAGTAGACATTACAGTTATTTATCTGCAAAACTATATTATTTTCAAGCAGTATTTCGTATTTGCGAGAAGTATAGCGAGAAACTTAAATATTGGCACGGTCTGAGGTCTCAGATTTAACCGATTGAGGGTTTAAAATGAAAGAAATACTGTCGTACTAGTTAATAATTTTTTTAACAAGTGCCAACGTCCATTGGAGCTATGCGAGACAGATATATAGGTACAAGTAGCTAAGTAAGATGAAAAAACATTTAACGAAAAGAACTTGGAATCACTCATACAAGTTTTTAGACGGCTTTCATGACGTCATCAGCGGGTTCTTGCTCAGCGACCTCAAACATCACAACGTCTCTAAGAAACAAGTCTATATTACCTGTGAACCACCCAGAAGATCCTGGCGTAGCATATGAATATGAGAAGAGCTGGTACAATGAAGGCGATGACGAAGAGGGCAGTCTTAGCTGAGCGTCCGTTGTCATCTGGCATGATAGAGCAGGTGCCAAGCTCTGGATCGTAGTCGAATTTACCTGCACAAAATATATGATATAGTTTTTATGTAATAAAACTAGTTTATGCGTAGACTGCCTTATTGGGTTTTTCTATGAAATTCGCCTGGATTGGATTAATGGCAATAGGCTCGCCCCCTATAACGTGGGACCTAAACATACCGGCGAAATGTGGGTGTCCTTTAGTACACCTCTGCCTAACCCTTCATCCTCATCATTAACCGGGCACAAATTCAGACTCCGAGCTGCTATTGAGAATTTCATAGAAAAACCCAATAACACTTTGCTCGACTTGGGGATCGAATTCAGGACCTCTAGCATAGCAGTCGCGCTTAGGACCACTAGACTAATAGGCTAGTCAGTCTACTGATAGTATGTACTCACCCCATACTCCAACAAGGGTGGGTATCTGCATACCGTACGAGAACATCCACGAGAAGACGATCATGAGTGCTATGTTGTGTTTTCGGTATACGCGTGAGTACCAGCTGTGGTGGGCTATCATTATATACCTGAGGAAAGAATACAGTTTGATTAACATAAACATATTAATATTTTATTTACACCCTGCTGTCTACATTACTTATTTTAAATTCCCCCGTCGCAGGTCTGCTGGAAGAGATTTCTTTAGAAATAAGCTGTACCTTTGTACTTTAAATTCCTATGTTTTTTATTTACTTTTTGTTTTGGTGTGTGTGCATAAATAAATAACATACCATCAGGCCTACTCGATTCGGTGTCGAACCCAGGACCTGTAGCGTAATAGTCGCGCTTGGTAATACTAGACTAAGGAGCAGTTCGATTATATATCACCTTTTACACAATTCTTGCATCATGTCCAGACGAGTCCTTCTTCACATATTTTCACATTCATTCTCTCACGCTAAGTACCTACCTATGTTATTTACTATCAACTAGGTTTTTTTTATTGTGTGGAGAATCTTCTTAGGTCCTTAGACTGATACCGACTAAAAACTACACTAGCCTTCCCTTGTCCTATTGTCGAAATCCGAAATAACCCTGATACCTGTCCAATACCACTAGAAAAATACTCAGAATAGTGACTTAATTTTCTGAGAACAGATCTTAGTATCTTTTATTTCAAATCTTTCATGGTGCCCATTCGCTGTATTAATGTCACAACTAATTCGGAAGCTGCAAGTATTATTGGTCAATAAGATTATTACTACCAAGGCCAAACGTGCGATGACTGCAGAGTTGCTTCGAATTTAAAAACGTATTCAATTGGTTAATAAAGCCTCCTATAAAGATGCTACGTGATGGTTTTGAAAGAAAATGTTGATGGTTTGAAGGAAAATTATTTTGCTACGTCACGAAGTCAATGTCTGATAGTGATATTTGAGTGTTTCATCTAACTGCTTCAAAACCTAATGATTTGGTCTACAAATCATTTACTTTCTGCACTTATTAAATATTACTACTTATTATTCTCAAAGCAGACTTAATGTAAGTAAAACCTACGTGAAATAAAATTACTTTTACGATACTTTTTATAGGCATTCTAACTATATCAATGTCTCTCTATGGCAAAATGTATGTCAATGATATTAATGTGCTCTGTAAAAAACCTCCTTACATCATAATATCTAAATGACAAAATTTGCATTACACCATAAATGAGATTTAAATACAGAACGTTGCAGAACCATTGACAAAGTTTCGTTCGAATAAAACTCTTACGCAAATTGCTACGTGTTGCGAATGCTCATTCAGTTTCCTTTACCAAAGTACGTCCCTGAGGCTTACCTGTTCAAGGTTATGAGGGCAATGCTCAGGAGGGAGACGCCGACGTTTCCGTAACGAAGGAACGGGACTAGCTTGCATAGGACGCCCCCGTGGGACCAGGTACGCGTCCAGAACCCTGATATAGCAAACGGCAGCACGATGGCGCAGAACAGAAAGTCGGCTATGCAGAGACTGGAATTGTAATAAACCAGAGTATTAGGAACGTAAAAAAGTAGGTCCTAAAAGTATTAACTTAAATATATACTTTAAATAATGTGTACATTGGTAGAATAAAACTACTGTGATAAACCCTACATACCTATGTATATTTCTATACAAAGCTTTTACTACAAAAGGTATTTCCCAGAGACATTTGAGAGCCATGAATAAAGCGGAAGCGACGCGGCGCGACGGGATTATACGAAAATATTGAATTACCTTTACGAATATTGAACGAGTTTTATTGTATTATTTATTATAATAATAGAATAGGTCTATTATTTTAAACTATAAATAAAGGTTTTCTCCACAAACATGCAAAAGCCAAATTAGTCTTGCATCATGCAAAATGCATCCTTGAGTTATCTCGTCTCTAGGCATTGCCACTACATGTAATACCAGCAGGATTAAAACTGTCTAGTTTATCAGCTTTGTTAACGGTTTCTACCACGTGGCTACTATCTCGTCTTATGTTATTTTAGTGAAACAGTACCTTAACAATCATGCAAATAACAAATTTTCAAATCATGCAAATTGTCATGTACATGTACTCTGTTAAAGGACGGAAGGACCAAAAAATCATATTCGGTAAAATTAGCTTCACTAATTAAGAGCCATGACTACATGTTTAATTAGGATACTTGGATTAAGGCTCTGCTGGGTGAGTCCCTAAAAAGTTATTTTTTAACGGTGAGCCGAGCGGTTACCACGTAAATAAGTATCCAATTCTGGAAAAATTGGGTTTGGAGTCGGATATCGATCGGACGCCGCTGATTTTATGGCCTTTCGTTCGCATATAATAAAGCCACCTTATATTTATTTATCGCTTTAAAGTTTTATTTGGAAAATCATGTTGGAATTTGCCCAAATAGGCATACGTGGATTAATCGCATTCCATTAAGAATTATATAGTATATAATAGAAAATTAAAAAATGCTGAAATATTATTTAACTGTATTATGTATTATTACATTTAAATTTAATTGTTACCTACATGCCTATTTATTATCAAACATTCAGGCCTTCATGCATATAATAAAGTTTGATATATTTGGAAAAATATATTTCTGAAACAGTACCTACGTAATTATAATATTTGTAATTATAATACACTGCCAAGTACATCACGATGGTAAAGTATATTTATGACGATAATATAAAAAAGGTTTAAAGGAGAAATTATATTCGATCGTGAACATGAATATATACCTACATTTATATTAAATAACCCGAACTGAAGGATTAAAAATGTGCTCAAGGTCGCCGGGAATAATAAAAAGTCAAGTAGCTAGTTTGGATGATTCTTCGAGTTTGACCGTCCATGGACAGAGTACCTTCATGATAATGGAAGACAGACGTGATTTATATGGTAATACTCATGAATATATTACGAATCATGTCTTGGTCATGCTTATACATACTTGCAGAATCTCGGAAAGTATTCCACTTTCCGAGATTCTGCAAGTAATCAATTCGAGGCAGAAGATAAGTTCTTTTGTAAGGCGTTCTATAAAAAAACTCGAAGAAATTATGCAAGATGGGAGTTTGAATAAAAATATTTTGAAAGGAATGGGGTGGAAGTTCGTGAAAGACGTTTCTACGGCAGCTTAACAATCACAAAGTTTGTCGTGTAAGGAGAAGTTATAGACATAATTAGTTACCAACTTCTCTACCACACAAATTGGTAGATTAAGGATTAAACTGATTTGCTGAGAAACAGCGATTATTTACAATTTGAGTTTTCGTAGAATTATTATTAGAGAACTATTTAAACTGTTATTGGGAAACTTTGATTAGTTTTGATTTCAGCAGGTGTGCTTTTAATGGTTTTCAAGAGGCAAGAATATGATTATTTTAACGAATTTTACGATTTCAATTTATACTAGGGCTGCAATCTATTATATTGCCTTGTACTGCTATTATAATAAAGCGACCTTATTATCAGGACAGAATAAATATTAATGTACATTCACTATGTACCCTAACGGTGACAATTATTACACTTATCTTGATAGGCTAATTTCTATAATGAAAAGCCATCGTCATTGTTTCAAACAAATTTTAAATATGAGGGGAAACGATAACGAAAATAGTTTCCGACTCAAAGGACCAAACAATCTTACCTGATAATAAAAGCAGCAGCAACATTCCTCACTTTAGGGCACTTGAGTAACGCCACAACCGTAAGAAGGTTGCCGAATAACCCCACAAGCATGATGATGCCAGTCACAATAGCTGCAAACGTCAGCAGTGCTGGAGAGAATCTGGAAGCATACAATATAACTTTATCGAGCCAGTCGTATACTACAGGCCGTTGATCTGGCATTTTGGAAGGGAACTAGTACTCTGAACTCTGAGCAGTAGATAGTGTTGTTGGCATTAACTAATCTCTTTACAACAGTGATATAATATCGATATTCTAGATAACAAGCACCCTACCGATAAAATGAATCATCAAAGTTTGAAAAAGCTTCAGATTAGCTCAAACATATTAATGTTAACATAACGTGACAAAGAGGCGTGCGACGATAGCTTTATTCTGTGATATGATACTAGCACTAAATAATTATAAACTAAATTCTTAGGTGTGCATTACGATCGCTCCGCCAAGTTATCCAGGCAGAAAAAAACTTTGCCAAAAAATTTGTCGGAGTTTGTCAAAATCGAAAAGAACAAACCAAAAATGTTATCAATCGTGACGCACACAATTCTAAGTGGCTCACGGAATTTTTAGTAAAGGATATAAATAAATACACTTTGCTTGAGCCTATTTATGCACACTTATTTTACCCTGTCAGTGATTTCTCTTTAAATAAGAATTTGATATTGCATACCTTATGGTATTTAGGATTTTCACGATTCATTTTTATTTCAAGATGGATTTAAACGCCAGCGGCAAGCAGCAAATTGAAATAAACATGAACTACCAGTTATTGTCATCGGCAAAATGTTTAACCCTGATATAGTAAAACTGAATTCGTGCCAAACCCCTAAAACCAATTTCGATTACTTACTCACCGGAGATCAGCTGATTCTTAGTATTAGGTTACTAACTTGTTGAAGGGTAAATATTTTCTAGCACGGTCTGTAGGTTTTTTTGTTAAGCTAAATATATTTTTAAGAAATTTCTTAGTTTTTAGTATACCAGTTAGATCCTAAAATACATCCACCTTTACTAGTCACTTCGTATAATATATTTCAGTATATTTGACATTGATACCCACTCAAATGGTCACAGGCAGGTAATAGGCAGTAAACCAGTTAATGCATAGTCAACGATATCCGGCCCTGTATAATGCTGGGAGTGTCGCACAGGATATGTTTTGTATGGTGCTTTGATTCGGAGCGCGTGGATTTAGACTATGTAGAGTCCATGGAACTCGTTTGAATATTGTTGCACTTATAGGATATACATACGTATCAAGTACATACAATGCATTATTTTAGGCGAAAAAATATCTGTATTAGCTTCCATAATCATGCTTAAAGTCTGCAAAAAACCCTTAAATTCTTATGTATCAAGAATATACAATACATTATTTTTGGTGAAAAAATATCTGTATTAGTTTCCATTACCATGATTAAAGTCTGCAAAAAAAAACTAATTCTTATCGGTTAAATTACTATAACAAGTCGGGTCTTCCAACTTTGGTCTTGATAACTCAGAAGATTAAACTACATTCGAAATATTTTTTAGAACTTAGAACTTATCTAACTCACCCCAAGTAATTTCTGGAACTTTCCAAGTTTGGTGGTATCTGGCCCATTAACTATTTAAAAGTTTTGTAAAAAGTAACATTTTAGTGGCGAGTAAAGTTTGAATCTAAGGTATTTTAGGGTGCCTACGTATAAAGTTGTACTACTTAGTAAAAAATATCTTAAATAGAATCTTGCATTACAATACACAGAATAGTGTTTGTGATCTGTACCTTTTTTTTTTAATAAAAGCTTCCTAGCAATTTGGGTCGCACATTATTAGTATTCTTGTTAACCGCTCGTGCTCATCTAAATGCCTGTGTTACGAGTGGGTTCACGTGGGTAGTGAAAACCTTTAACAAATGATCGGGCAATTGTACAACAGAACAATTCTCATGTTTAATTTTCAACAAATAAGAAAAAACAAAACGGCGATGGTGTAGATAAATATTGATCTATGAAAATTGTCTCACGATAAGAGTCTTTATGTATGTATAGTAATTGTTATTATAGATATACACAATATAGGTTCCTGCATGTGAGACTTCACATAAAAAAACTACGTTTCTTTGGTCAACGAGCCAAGCGCTTAGCCACAGTAACTGTACGCTAATCGGATCTTTATTTAAGTTTATGAAATTTTCCAGGTGTGTACACAGCTATGACGTTTTTTCAAAGGTACGCAGTATCTAGGAATAAAGTACAGTAGTACCGATTGAAGTTCACAAAAAACACGCATGACGTCACTGTTTTGTCAATAGGCACTGAAGTGTTTGATGCTCTTTTTATAACGCATCTGTGAACTACAAAACTACGTCAACAAAAGCAATCCAAGCTTAAAATTGAGTTCAACAATCGTTTTTGTTCCAGGATTAAAATAGTCGAGTAGCAAACGCGTCGATGTATATAATTATGTATGTAGATCTGAGAGATTAACCTTCGTTTGCTGTGGGTATACTGTGTAATATCATCACTACAACGCAATACTACTTGGTGTTGGTCCCAGTTTTAATACCAATGATACTAATGTGGTCAGTATTTGCTGGTAATTGGACCGATGTTGGATGGTACACGCATTGTAAAATATCGATAATTGGCTGCGTTTGGGTTGGATGGTAGCTAGAAGGACAACTAAAATAAACATGAATTAGCACTACGGTTATGAACTATTCACGGTGAAGTTAATAAGGTACTCTTGTAGTACCTACCTTTTTGTTATCTTACATGGCAGTAATCCGACTTTACTGTAAAATTACATTTTAAAAATATAGACCCAAAACGTAAACGTTGGCTAAACTTTTTACGACTAGCCCATCATGAAAATTTTGTAATAGGCTGCAGCAAATTCAAACAAATCAAAAAAGCAAGAGGTTAAAGTACAATGAGTTTAAACCATTACACAGCAGTGAAAACAAATAGAAAGGATCAACAGATCGAGGTGACAATCAATTTGTCACGTCTCCGTCTCGAAGGACTCAAAACAATATAACGTGATATACACTATGGCGTTTGTTTTAATAATCTTCTTTAAAATTATTTACACAAAATATAATTAATACATTAATGTCAGCAACAAAAGACGATTTAATTCAGGAAAATAAATGGAGTCTAGCAAGAAGTAGGCTAGACAAATGGCTATAATTCTACCGAGTCGTGCAAGACATGTATGGTACATCCCATGAGACATAGTAATAAGGTTGCAAGAGTTATTTTTATGCACAGACATAGGTATTACGTAGTGTAAGCATCCTGAAGTTTCACGTTACTTTTTTACCATTCACAACGGAGCCTTTGTTTGACCTTAATAGAATATGACTTACTTTGACAGTTCACTGGGTTCCACAGTAGCGCTTACTTCATCCGTGTAGTTCATTATGTCGTCTGCCATCTTGTGTCTGGAACAATTAACGTTATCATTATCACTACATATTATAAAACAAAGTCGCTTCCCGATGTCTGTCTGTCCCTTTGTATGCTTAGATCTTTAAAACTACGCAATGGATTTTGATGCGGTTTTTTTAATAGATAGAGTGATTCAAGAGGAAGGTTTCTATGTATAATACATACATAAATATAGTACAGAAAAGTCGAGAAACCACGCGGGCGAAGCCGTAAGCCGAAAGCTAGTATGATATACAAGGTCAGTTTAGAGTATGCGAAACACGAAACACGTATCTAGTATTTTTTGGTAAAGAATCTATTTACAAAATTTCAAAACTGTATCATGAAAAATTACAAAGTTATAAGCTTGTTATGTTATCTGTCTGTCTGATGCAAATGTCGCATCAATCTGTGGCATCGACTTCGGGCTACTGAAGGGTTGTTTTACCCCCCGCCCTGCTGTGCTGCCACGCCTAGTGCCGCTATGACCGGGTTAAACTTTTGATGAGAAATAAAAGTTTCGGGACCAAATATGACATGCTGTAAAAATATTGAAATCGATTCAGTTACTTATTTTCAACCGACTTCAAAAAGGAGGAGGTTCTCAATTCGTCTGTATGTTTTTTTTTTTGTATGTTTGTTACGCGATATCTCCGCCGTTTTTAGACCGATTTTAATTATTGTTTTCTTGTTTGGTAGGTCATACTTCAGAGGTGGTCCCGTTCAAATTTTATCGAAATCGGTTAGGCAGTTTTGAAAATATCAACAAAAATCTAAAAAATTGTTTACATCGATGATATTATCGTTTGCTCTGAAACATCGCTGTATTATTGGAGCAGTGCGTTTAGTTGGCTAACAAGTACTTCTAAGCAAAACTTTCCACTAAAAATTACAAAATAAAATTACTTTTAACAAAAAAGTTAAACCACCTTCAAAAAATAATAAAATAATTTTGTCTAAAACTGTTTGGGAAGTCGGTGGCAAAACCAGAAGACCCACTCAAATAGAAGTCACCGACTTCCCAAACAGTTTTAGACAAAATTATTTTATTATTTTTTGAAGGCGGTTTAACTTTTTTGTTATAAACAAACCATATTCTGGTTTCGCATATATTAAAAATAAGGTTGTATAGAACGCAACTTGTGCCTGCTAGCGATGGGCGTTGAATCAACGAACTAGTTGAATCAACGGTTGATCGCCTGTCAACTATTAACGTTAACTGTTTATGAATCAACTTACATAGTTGAATTTGTCAACGACATTAATGAATTTAACTCGAAACTTACGTTGAATATAATATCATACATTGTAAGCGACGGTCGAATTTGAACTCTAAGTAACGTAGGCAAGAGTTGAAATACATATTTTTTAAAGAAAAGGATAATATTGGTGCAATGGCACGCGCCGCCCGCTCGCCCCCCGAGCGAAATCAGTTTATACTTCTAAGCATGAAAGGAAATTTATGTAAATACAAGCATTAATCAACCGTTTCTCATTATTACATTGGAATTTAGTTCATAAACAATAAAATATCAGGTATAATAACAACAATAATATATTAACTCGTTGACGAATAATTTAACTAGTTTTAATCAACTAGTTCACGAAGGCAAATCAACGTTAACGAAAAAATCGTCAACGATCCATCGCTAGTGTCTACCGACACGATTCTAACAGAAGTTCTTAAAATTAAATATAAAGTTTAATAAATTGTTTAAAAAGCCACTCAGACAGCGACAGTACCCCACGCTCCCCCGTGAAGGGAAGTGAACGATCATCGAGGGCTGATGGTAGGTCTACCACCGCCCGCCTCACGCTCAGGGTACCGCGCCACATCTCATCAACGTGACTTGTGAGGACTCACATAGTGTGAAAGTCTCGAGAAGAGCTTACTATAGAAATGATCCTATGAAGTAAGGTCTTAACTCAAACAAGAATAGCGAGCGAGCGTCATTCAATCGCGGAGAATCTTAACACCGCCATGTAGAATATGACGTCATGGGCTCAGCGCCATCTAGTGATACGTTTTCGAAGTTTTCGGCGATTATAAAAAACACTTTTTGTGTATACTTTGGTAAGTAAAGTGGGAATATTTAATCAAATTTTAATGGTACAAGTATTTACAACAATCTATATTTATTAAGTTTAGAGGTTCCTTTCGAAACAACGTGCATCAAAAGTTCAGAACATTGCGTTGCGATGTACTAACAAGTAGCCAATTATTTTTGGCCTACAAACTTTTAAGATTTAGATTAGGAGACAAATACGCTACTGTTTTATCATTTAAAAAGCCAATCGGAGAAAACAATATCATTCTAAATATAATTTCGCTTTTACGGATGGCAAATATGTATATTAAATCACTACATAGTATAAAACAAAGTCGCTTTCTCTGTCCCTATGTCCCTTTGTATGCTTAAATCTTTGAAACTACGCAACGGATTTTGATGCGGTTTTTTTTAATAGATAGAGTGATTCAAGAGGAAGGTTTATATGTATAATACATACATATTTTAGTATAGAAAAGCCAATAAAGCACGCGGGCGAAGCCGTGGGCGGAAAGCTATATTGTTATAAGTATAGAGTTTTAACTTTATATTTGTATATTCTTTCGACTCCACAGTCAACCTGTTTGTACAGTTTTGTAAGATACTGTACTAGTATATAAGACATATGTATGTAATAAAACATAATAAACAAATAAATAACCGATACCGGCGGGCCATAATTTTTTAGATTTTTAAATGTGTTTTTATCGTTTATTGAAATGTTTTAAAATATAAATAGAAAATGGGATTAAATGAATAATACTTAAAGTATATCCCGGAAATCTATACAAAGTGCAGAGGTATAAAAGTTATAACAGATCTCTTGTATAGTACCCAAATACGCATACTTTTCCCATTGTGCGGGTAGATAAACAATGCTATCAAGCTATCGAAAGCTCGACTGACAAGATAAGGCGTAGTTTCGGTATTGTTATATAGTGTAAAATTGTGTTTGTAAACGGCTAGTCGTAGTTTTAGCCGGCCTCACTTCTTTGTTTGCAAAGTTCCATCTTAACTTTTTATTTGATCTAAGGTCGCACTACGCACTCTAGGGACTTCTCTAAAGACATTAG
The DNA here is from genome assembly GCA_958496365.1 of Subacronicta megacephala. Classification (NCBI taxonomy): domain Eukaryota; kingdom Metazoa; phylum Arthropoda; class Insecta; order Lepidoptera; family Noctuidae; genus Subacronicta; species Subacronicta megacephala. The sequence goes on from OY292525.1 coordinate 5,241,099, forward strand.
TGACGACCTCGCGCGGCCACGGGCAACTGTCATGCTTTATTCGCATTGATTTGTAATCAACGACAACCCTATTGTTTGATATCTATACTAATATCACTATCACGACATATCACTACATAGTATAAAACAAAGTCGCTTTCTCTGTCCCTATGTCCCTTTGTATGCTTAAATCTTTGAAACTACGCAACGGATTTTGATGCGGTTTTTTTTAATAGATAGAGTGATTCAAGAGGAAGGTATGTATAATACATACATAAAAATAGTACAGAAAAGTCGAGAAACCACGCGGGAGAAGCCGAGGGCGGAAAGCTAGTTTAATTATAATATTTACCTGTTTAGGGCTTACTCTATTAGGCTTATTAAGTATGTCTAGCTGTCTTAGCTGAAACTGGGCACAGCTAGTTATGGAATAAAGGCGGACGAAAGGACCAACTGTATAGCTTGTTGTATATTTGTATGTACATATTGTACATACATTTGTAATAGACTTATAATTTCAAATAGACGTTTCATCACTATTCCGTTAGGGTTACCGAAACAATGCGCGAGCATGACCTCTACAAATTAGGTTCAAGTCAATTTATGGTCTAGTGACGTGACTCATGCATTAGCTGACAAACGGCGGATCCGAGGTAATAATGGTCGCACACCGTGATTCCGCATACTTGAACACTAATTGTTTTTTACCTTGAAAGTAAATTGTCGGGAAATGTAGGTAAGTTGCAGAAAAAAAATATTATTGAAGCATATTACCTACTACATTCTAAAAGTTTAGTCTTGCTTATCTATCTATACTTATATAAGATTGTTGATCTGGCTCAATCTAAAAGGTGTGAAAATTGGAAAATAATCAAAGTAAAAATATGATCACCCATAGACTGGTGCCTTTTGGGTGTGTTCCTGATTAAAGCTCGGCATTTTTCACATGACGTTAAACCCACATGCAATAATCGCTTAGGCAAAACCGACATTATAATTATATCTTACACGCAAATCATATGAAATATAGCCCCCTTTCGTGTTGATAGCCACTCCTGGCGTTTGGTGGGTCATGCCAAACCCAGTCAGGCGTCACGCGTCACGCGTGTACCGAGAACGACATTGTTCCGGATGGAGTGGACAAAACATCATAAACAACGACTGAAGATAAATTGATACATCCGTCAGTCCAACTAATCAGTTCAGTGCTAAAAGGTGGTTTTAAGGATGAGCTTCGAAACTCAAGCTTCTCATACAATATGCAGTAGTAGTCTGACGCTTTGAGTAAAGTTAAATGTTTCAAATTAGTTTTCATGACGGCAAATCATGCGAAAATATGATACTTAACGTAGTTTAGGTAATTAATAATCGAAATATGTATGTATGTGTATATCCATGCAGAACAGACTGCTCTATTAGCGTAGAATAATATAAATAATTTGATCGCATACCTAATCATAGTTCCGAAACATAAAACAATTTCATGTTTTTTAGAACTTTGTGAAGGTATTTTTGGCGTGAATCACGATCTCTTTCCTTCTAAAACAAATGTACCTAAATTAAATATTTTTAATTGCACTCATTTTCGAAGTTAGAAGTGCTTTATCTCCGTTCACCTCGTAATATAATAACTGATTGTTCAGTTGCTAATCGTGATAATTGTGACAGTATTGTTAAAACGTCTTGCGTGAAGTCGTTGTATGCAGAAGAAATGAATGAAATACGAATAAAGGAGAGTGAGTCATGTAAATGTCACAAATGTAGACGTATTTTTTACTTTTTAAGTATCGGTGGTGAATTTAGGAGAAAGCTGGAGAGATCAGGCAGGAAGTCAGGGAGGTCAGGAGTTTGGCTCGCAATCAAGGATATTCCCCCAGAGACTCAAGAATGATCATTAAATTCTTAAAGTAGGTACAACTTGCAAGTTCGTCGTTTTACTCTCATGAAAGGATGATTGTAATAATGCTTATTATTGCATAACTGTGTAGTCATTGTGAAGGTAAACTACTTATATTATGTACGTTGCAATGTTATGAAGGTCTACATTGTATACTAACCTTTCCGTATCTGCACATTGTTACATGACCAATTTTTAAATAACTACGTATTTTTTTCTAACACTAAATTGTAATATTACTATCAAAGTTGGTAATTAAAGTATATTTGAAAATAAATCATTCTTACATAACAACTTCCTAGAAACATTTTGTTAAAAAACAATCTAAGAAAATATACTAAAGTATATATCGAAACAAAAGCGAAATACCTACCACTCACTAACTAATTAATCGGATAGAAATGTAGTATTCAGGTGGCATATAGATAAGTATTATAAGGTGTGGATATCCGAAAAGGAATTGTGAAAATCCCTAGGGGTTGGGGTTGGGGTTAGGAAAAACGAGCTTAATCTGGGAAGCACCGCGGGGCATATTATAGTTTCAGTATCTCGTATATATCTATTTGTTTGGAACGTATGATAACGTATCACATTTAAATTGCGGTAATTCTCAAAATGAACATATTATAACAGCAACTTAAAGTTTAGGGTGCTCATGCATAATTTTCGGAATAGGGCCTCAACTGATGGGAACTGAGCATGTACATGTAGATAAGTATCTGGCTACCGTTATGAGACAGGCGTGTTTATATGTGTATCTTGAACCAGCCGCTGCTGTTGAGGTATAATTTCATATCATACCATCACGCCTGTTTTCCCGGAAGGATAGGCAGTGGTGTACTAATGCACAACAACAGTTCAACGGTATGTTTAAATCCTATGTAGTATTGCCATTAACCAGGCACACGGCAAAACTCCTAGCTGCTACTGAGTAATTCATAAAAAAGACCAGTAACACTCACTGTACTCAGGACCTCTAGCGTTTAGGTCGCGCTTGGGACCACGAGACTAATGAGGCAATTTTACAAAGATTGCTTTCCTAGAAAGCAATCTTTCCTTTTTTCCTTGACTGCCTCGTTGGTCAAGTGTTCGATCCCCAGGTCGAGCAAAGTGTTATTGAGTTTTTCTATGAAATTCTCAGTAGCAGCTCGGAGTCTGGATTTGTGCCCGGTGAATGGCAATAGGCTCGCCCCCTATTACATGGGACCCAAACATACCGGCGAACTGTGGGTGTACATTAAGTGCACCTCTGCCTAACCCTTCGGGGAATACAGGCGTGATGGTATGCTTTCCTAGAATTCGACAAACGACAAAAATCCTGTAGCTTTTGCCATATTCTGGGAAATCAATGGTCACTTAGGAGGGCTCTTTTCATACAAAAAGATACTCTTCAATATCATGAATTTAAGGATAAACCGCAGTTACTAATATACTTCTTAGTCTCGATGAATCTTTACTTAGTTACTATTTATTTTTAACATTTCCTGACAAGAAATTGGTACGTCCTTTTATTTAATAAGTACTTCCTTTCTCACACGTGGTTTCAAGTGCACTATTGCAACATTTGTTCACACCAAAAGAACCAAAACTAAAATGGTGTCTAATTAACACCGGCTTAGGGTCGGCGCATGAGTTACAATTGTCTGAATTGCTCTGGCGCCAATTTAGATCACTTAACGCGCGCGCGCTGAAGATAATGCACACATTGAAACCGGGAAAAAATAATATAAGATACACTGTGTATTATTATCTAAAGTCTATGGACAGACGAAATACTAATAAAAACCGGCCAAGTGCGAGTCGGACTCGCGCACGGAGGGTTCCGTGCCATTACGATTTATGACGTATTAAAAAAAACTACTTACTAGATCTCTTTCAAACCAATTTTTGTTGAAAGTTTACACATAATGTACATCATATATTTTTTTAGTTTTATCATTCTCTTATTTTAGAAGTTACAGGGGTGGGGGACACTCATTTTACCACTTTGGAAGTGTCCCTCGCACAAACTATTCAGTTTAGAAAAAAATTATATTAGAAACCTCAATATCATTTTTGAAGACCTATCCATAGATACGTATGGGTTTGATGAAAAAAATATATTTGAGTTTCAGTTTTAAGTGTACATCTATTTACCAAGTTTCAACAGCATAGCTTTTATAGTTTCAGAGAAAAAAAATCTGTGACATACGGACGGACAGACAGACAGACATGACGAATCTATATGGGTTCCGTTTTTTTCCATTTGGCTACGGAACCCTAAAAACGAGTCTCCAGTACTTAACATATACGTAGAATAATGCCTGTAAGTGTGTGTGTAAGTGTTAGGCAGAGGTAAATTAGACTATAAGTTTACCGTTGTTTTTAGGTCCACTGTAAGATGGGTCTGGTGTCTGGTCACGTGTAGGACCACTAGACTATTCTTGTATTCCTACGCGCGACTTCCACGCTACCTCTAGCGTACCCGAGACCTCTCTCGGGTTCGATTCTCCGGTCGAGTAAAGTGTTAGGGTTTTTCTACGGAATTCTCAGTAGCAGGTCGGAGGCAGGATTTGTGCCCCGTTAATGGCAAAAGGCTCGCCCCCTATTAAAGGTAGTACATTAGTACAGCTATACCTAATCCTTCGGGAAATACAGGCGTGATGTAAAATTCTTACAGGTAACCTTAAAATCTGAAATATTCTTCAACGTCAGTGGGTTTTCACCGACGTCCAATTGCTTTAGGTCGACCCTAGTTTTGCCTTATAAGAACCATGAACAAAGTCTTAGATGGATTATAGTCTATACCCTCTTGGTTAACGCTTAGATAAGTACGTACGGGACTATCAAGGAGATTAAGAAAAATACTCGATGATAAAGCGGCGGTAGCGGGTAGGGCGTCGGACTTGCGATCATGTGGTTGCCGGTTCGAAACCCACCCGTTGCACTACCGACGTGAACCCACTCGTAACACAAGCATTTAGCTTAGTACGAGGGGTTAACAAGAATACTAGTAATGTGCAAACCACATTGCTAGTAAGCTTTATTAAAAAAAAGCATTTTTTTCAAGCGAACATCAAATACAAAAAAAATACACTATATTCTTAATTGTATTTTTTTCATTCTGTAAACTGTTGTAAGCATTCCACATTATATTTTTCCCCGGAACGTCAATACAACTCCGGAAATAATTTAATCAAACAAAAATCAAATTATTTATAGAAAACACACTGTTTTCCTTTTTACTTCCCTTTTGATGAAATGGAAGAAAGCCTGTATTGCTTTGGTTTCACGGAGCAATGGTCTAGTAAAGCTGTTTTTATTTGCGATAGGTATTGTGTTTTCATTCCTTTGTAAGCCTTGTTCTGATTTGGTTAATACATTTTTATACGTAGCATGAATTTCTAATGAAACCTCGGTGTTGGTCTGTAGATGTTTATTCCAAAATTTTGTTACGATCGGCCAAATTTTGTAACAAATCAACTAGCTTTGAAACATATACATTTTGTTTCTAAGCAGGAAACTGGAAGATATAAGAAAAGCTTATAGATTTTGGGAAAAAAAGGTAATATTTTGGGTATCATACCACCGTTCCGTACGTAAATCTAATTTCAATCACATCTAAAGAAACATTGATCTGAAAGGGTTCCCCTAAGTTATGGAGGAAAAAGTCGAACAAAAGTAAAAAGAAACTGATATCAGGAAAGAGTAAAAAGTGCCTAAATCCAAAAAAATATTATGTTAATCGGTATAGACTATAAGAAAATTGTTTAGGTGTTCGTTTCATGATTTACTTTGAACTAAAAGCTTGAGCTGTATGCACATGTATCGTTAAATCGGACGCTTTACAGTGCCTGAAAATGGAGACTGTTATGAAATTAGATAGTTATAGAAACAATTATACTTTTGAGATTTTTAAAACAAACAAGGTTAATTTGTGTTTTCGATTGAAAGAAAACTAATACTACTAACACTACAGAAAATATGACAACTAATACTATCTTTTAAAGAAACAAAAATAAACTAAGCAGGAATAGAGGCGATTGTGAACGACCTTTAAACTTTTCTCCGATCTATTGATTGTCACGGAAGCCAAGAGCAACACTTTACTCAATCCGACTTATTAGATGCTCCACTGAGAGCTATTACCGTGGAAGAAGCGACTTCAACTCCCTAGACTGAGGAGCCAAGTTTAGAAACTACCTGCGCTAATGGATAATAATGTGGTTATACTTTTGGTACTCTCTCGTACTATTCCCAACTACTGCAACTCGCGAGTAAGTCACAAAAAGCTCATCAAATATAAAGAAAGAAAATGTTTCGAGTATACAGGGGCAGAAATTAATATCTCATTATTTTGATAAAAAAAATTACGATCGACGTTATGAAATCTGAGATGAAATGATGAAAAGATTTCGACATAGCTAGTGACACATTAGTATTTTTCTCAACAAATAAGGTAAGATTTCACTTTATTGACATCAAAATTAAAGCCGGGTATAAAATATTCATACCTAAGGCCCTTACCTTTTCAAAGGCGATAAGGATTTTGGTGAGTTTCTAACCTAGAGTAACGCGAACGGAAACTCTCAATGTTATGGGACCGCGCTGTCCCTGAACAATACCTGGTCTGTAATTGCGTCGCTTTAGTTCCTATCCATGTTGTGTTCGTCTATCTTATTACTAATAAAATTCCACAGCATTTTTTGCAATAGTTTATTTGAATACCGTTATTTTAACTACTTATACCTTCCAGAGTAATCTGGTCGTTTAATTATTTTCTCTGTAAGAATTCGTATTGTTAGTCGCAATATATTTCTAAATAATTCTAAGTACTAGAATACTAGATGAAGACGGAATAAGAGTATCAATTTTATTTGTCATATTAGGAATGCTATATTTACTTTGCCATTAACTTCTGAAACAGTTAAATTGAATTTCAGTATCCTTCAAATAGATGTTGGACTAAACAGTAGCTTTCTTGAAAGTTTCTGTCGAAGTTTAAGTTTAAACGTCTAATTTCAAAGATCAAAGACTCGTATATTGCGACAGGAAACGATTTTGAACAGAATCCGAAGACTGTTTATAGTTCATTTGAAGTCGGCAGTTTACATAGATATTTAGATGACATAATATTTTTCCAAGAAAAATTAAAAATTGATTTGGTGGAAATGAAATGATATTGAAATGAAATGAAATGATTGAATGATATTTTATTTCTATAAATAGATCCTTCAAAGACACTTTTACATGTCAATATAAATAATAAAATAATAAAAGTAGTATATAAAATAATAAAAGTAGTTTTAATAGTACTGGCATGTTATTATAAAATCTCTGTGACTTCATATAGTTCCTAAACGATACAACGAATTTATAGTTTATGTTCAATTGTTTTAACTAAGATATTGTTAAGTAAAATTATATGTCTTATGAAAATCAGTTCAATCATTTCTAGATTTAGTCAGGGAAGATATTTTTTAAAAGATTTGTAGATAGCATCGTAGCAGTAACTTTGTAGTAGTTATTCAAAAAGACTTCTTAATCCCGTCACATTACGCATCATAAATAAGAAATAATATGCCAAAATATATTATTATAATTAGTATTTTCCTATGTACATACAACTTAAATCTATTATGAATTACATACTGACCAATATATTTTATTTACCCAAAGCAGCATATTATAGTCTTAGCTCAACATATTTTTTTGGAGCTTATATTATGTATCCATATTATAATTCCATATGTCATGTGTGACGCAAAAATACAAACAAAGAAAACGTATAGTGATTATACCTACATGAATCAGAAAGCCACCGTTTGAATTAAAAGCTCATAATCATTTGCATGTTTCATAACAGGAAAGAGCAATGTCTCATTCATCTGCTAATGAAATGTAGGCGTCAGTAAGGAGTCTCAAATTGTCTTAATTAAATCGGTTAGAGGGAAACTCAAGTCAAGGAAATAAGTGTGGGAAACTTTGAGAACTTTAGACAAATAAGAAGACTTGCTGGAAGTGCTCAAAGCTTCTCAGCAAAAGAAAAATAGAAGTTTCGATAGACAGCCGAAGCAAACTTGACACACACCACACAATAAACTTGCTCTGATCAAGCCGCCTTGACACTACATAAGTGTAAATGCAAAATCAAAAAAGCAATGAAATCTTGAAAAATATACAGACAAGTCGAATGCAGGATGACTAGAGCAGCATCTGAGTTGCTAAAAATTTTGATATTGTACCTATTACTATTGAGAGTTCTGTTTGTCAATAGGTATGCAATACAGAGAACTAGCAAATACTTATTACTTACTTATACAAGAATGAAACGCAATCCGCTTTTAAACTTGCTTTAAAAAGCACAGAAAAGTATCGTGATAAATGCCAACCCTGTTGAGTATTATGTCATCGCTTACTTCATAGACTTCATTTAAATGCCACAGGAGATCCCGTTGCACCGACAATTAACCAATTTACTGAGACCATAAGTGGATAATGTCTATTGCATTCAATAGAGGAAGCGCCCACGTCGCTCGTTCTGTTTTATTTAAAACGCAAAATCTATTTCATTCACCTTGACTATGATATTAATTGGGGAAGGAAATACCACCAGTAATATAGAATTTTAATATTTAATTCTTTAGACAAGACAAATGATTCAATAAGATGGCGGTGGCCAGCACATCTAGTTACCACACAATGTCAAATTTTCTCCGTTGATTTTGAACTTAATTGCTAACATTTTAATCATTTGGAGAAATTTGAAAGTTTTATATAATCTGATGTGCTGGCGACTGTACTTACCTATTCTATTCTATAACAAATAAAACCTGAATACAGATATTATTGATAAGCTTCTCGGTTGAAAAAGAAAAATACATACTTAGTTATCTTCTGATTCTCTTATAGCCAATGTTCTATTTTATACTGGGTATAAGTGAAGTATCTATCGCGATAATATTGTCGGCCGTTGGCCGCCGGTCCCACCTACACCAATTTACAGATAATGACCCCTCAGTTATGAATCAGGCATTAAAGTAATCTTTGATTTATGAGTGTAGGAAGATGGCAGTTGTGGGCACGCGTTAGTTGTCCCGTCCCCGGATATATTACTAAGGACAGTTTTATTTTTTAAATAGTAAAGCTTGCCATTCAGTATATTCTGTGTTAACAATCGAATGGATACGCAAATGTATCCCACATACGATCTTTCCAAATTGTTTGTCGATGGATGGTTGTACAATTTTGTCATGAATGAAAGAATTCTGACTTTGAAAATGAACGTAAACGCAAAGTATACCTAAGCCTTTTACCTCGGTATTAAAATTTATATTATAGGTATGTACTAGCTGACCCGGAGAACTTCGTACCGGAAGAAATATTTCATATTTTAAGATTTAAAAAAAATATGTTCGATTTTTTTAAACAGTAAGTAGAACGTACGTAGGTATTATATAGGTCGGGTAGGAAACATCGAATAATCGGAAGGAAAATGAATAAACCTGGAAACCACAATAGGAAATTGACTTCATAAACAAAAAGCAGTGTTAATAATTTGTAAATAACTACCTATTACAGCAATTGATTTACCGTATAGTGTCGTAATAAATAATTATATGAAATACTTATAATTATTTACATATTATATAGAACATCCATACCATCCATACCGTCACGCTTGTATTCCCCGAAGGGTTACGCAGAGCTGTACCTATTAAAGTATACCCACATTTCGCCGGTATGTTTATGTCCCACGTAATAGCGGGTGAGCCTATTTCCATTAACCGGGCACAAATCCAGACTCCGAGCTGCTACTGAGAATTCCATAGAAAAACCCAATAACACTTTAATCGACTTGGAGATCGAACCCAGGACCTCTAGCGTAGAAGTCGCGCTTATGACCAGTATACTAATGTATGTTTTTAAGACCGTGGCTTCCTTCCAATGGACGAATAGAAAGAATTTAAACGAAAACCAACCGTGCTGAGCTCTTTTTTCTATGAATCTGCATTGAACAGAGGGGTCAAAATCTATCTTAGGGTCTTTTAATCCAATTGAGAAAAAAAAGTTGTTTTTGGGGCAACGCCTTTTTTAATTGTGGATTTGTAAATCCTTATGGATCATCTACAATCTTGGGAAGGGTGACGTTCTTATCTATATCGCCCTTACCAAACAACGAAATTTAACATTTAGCGCGGTTAAAATAATTTAATGTTGTATTTTTTTTTAAATAAATCCTTTTCCTCTTGACGTTTGAATAAAGGTTTCTGCTATTCGCATAAAATAAAGTTAATTCATTGTTACAAAAACCATAATTACTTTCAACCCCATTATTAATTTCGCGTAGCTGTACCTACTGAAAAATACTAATAAACCATTGTTTATTTAATGGAGGAAAAGAATTTCAAATTCAAATCCAGGTAAATTTTTGCGGCGAAATACGTCATTAAATATGAATTCTATCAATGAGTTAGTGGCCAAATAAGCGCGGCAGCGGAACGTAAGGTTCTTGGTTCAATTCCCAGGCTGAACAGTGCTATTTGGTTTTGTCATTGGAAAATTCTCTGCGGGTCTTAAAATACGCCAGGTAAGAGCATCCTAAACTGACGACCTTGCATGAGTACATTAATGAACGTAGATAAATGTGGTGTACCAGGATCCTAGCGTAGTCTCTGCTTACCCCCATGGAAGACAGGCGTGACGATATATACCTATGTCATTAGGAAATTATCTGTAGAAGCTTATTCGTATTTGTAGACTTTTCTCTCGCCCTCTCTTACGTGTAAAATTGTGTCTTATTCTTTGAATGAATTATACTAAGTACAAGTGAAAAGTGCGAATAAATGTGTACTACTTACTTACATAACTTATGACGAAGAGACTCTATTGCCTATAGCTTTTCGTATCCGTAAAGTGTATGAGTCATTGTGACCTTAATGTAGGTATTCGAAAGTGGTTCGTCTTAACTTCTTTGAATTGAACCAAGTACAGACAGCGTCAAATATATCTGGACGTACAAACTGTTCAAAATGATCTAAACAACTGTTCAAAATTAACATACAGACTTAATCTCAATGATAGGATCATATAACGGCAAAATTAACCTACATTTTTTAAATGCCTTTTGTCCAAGTCTAGTGGTCCCAAGCCCGACCGATACGAGTACTGGGTCCTTAAATAAAATAATATTTTATAAATTAAAATTAGCAGCACGGGATCTGGATTTGCGCTTAGTTAATGGCAATTAGTTTGCCCTCTATTAAATAGGACCTAAACATACGGGCAAACTGTGGGTGTACATTAGTACACCTCTGCCCAACCCTCCGGGCATACATGCAGGCAGTACCTTGCGCAAGTACTTAGCACTTCACACGATGAACGGTAGTGGTACTTGCGCAAGTTACCGTCATGTGCAAATGTTTGAGTTCTTGGATATGTGAGATAATTTTGAACAGTCTATACTTACCGATATATTTGATTCCGACTGTACCTGAATTTAGGTTTTCTTTTTTACACAAATTCACATTTAGATACACTCTCACTGGATTGGGAAATCGTGGCCTAGCATGCGGTCTAGGTTTTTTTAAATACCTACGCGACGGTTACTTGCGGCTTCGCCTGCATAGGATCCTAATTACTCCGCGGATAATAAAATTAAAAAAAGCCTATGTTAATCGGGTATAATGTAGCTTTTGGATGCTGAAAGAATTATTCAAATCGTTTCTTTAGTTTTAGAGTGTTTTTATTAGTATTTTTTTGGGCAGAGATGTATTAATGTACACCTACACTTTGCCCGTATGTCTATGTCCAATTTATAAGAGGGCAAACTTATTGCCATTCCTGGGCGCGAAAAAGAAACAAACAAATCTTTCCTCTTTATAACATCAGTGTCTATAAAAGAACATAAAAACTATAGCTACACTTGCCAGCAGTGAAAATAATATAAATATTAAGATACATCATGAGGTTGGTATGACTACATCCGTATGGAGGTGTCCTGAATATTATATTTACCTTTTTCATTAATGTTACCACGTAATCCATTAAAATAATGCATACTAAATAAAATATGATGTTGTACTTTTAAGGTTAGGTAAGGCATCTTGGCACGAATATACACATAAAAAATTATCATAATACCATAAAATTACCGAATGGAAGACTGTAAATTTGTAATACGGTATATGGGTACGCTTTTTGATATAAAATTTGACAAAATCAGTAAAACATCCGTGTTTTCTCTAAGACCCAATTAAGAGGGTTACTATATTATAATAAAAAACATAAGATTTTTTATGTGGCTTACGTGACCGTGCCAATCTCTCTCTCGCATATGACAGTGCTATGTGCGGTGTGAAAGAGATGACACAAAGTTGTCAAAGTATTGGCACGATTTGTAGCTGGTATATAAATATAATGTATTATTTTATACCGACTCAAAGTAACAGAACGCGAGTGGAGGATGAGTTTTATACTAATAAAGGAAGTTATATACATATTTAAGTAATTACGTATCGGTGTGTATCGTGTTAACTACTCGAACAATAAATTAAACACGGATAATAATTTGATTCTGACTCATCTATGGTAAACATTAATTAATTAATATGTAATGTCAAAACTCATTTTAAGTAAGAGAGATATATTTCAAATAATGTTACCATACTCATATTAATTTAATTATAGATTAAATACTTTTTTTTAAAACATGCAATGGTCTGGTAACCACGAGCGCGGTTGCAGAGCGGGAGGTTTTGCGTTTGATTCCCAGGTCGATTACTGTTATTGGTTATTGTTAAATTCTTAGTTAGTGTCAGGTCGATGATTAAGTTTAGGTCCGATTAATAGTAATACGCTCATTGTAAAGGTCTAAAACATACCAGCGAACAGTGGGTATACACTAACGTACACTTGTGCTAACCCTCTATAGTCGTGATATTTGTGGTATAAAATTTATGTTATAAAATAATTAAGTACCTAAAATCAACAAACAATCAATAAACAATCATTACATAATTTACGGATGCCACGGCCGTGACAGCGAGCAGCGTGACGAATTGACAATGACTCATATTGACCGCTACCTGAGACGAGAGAATGTTGACTGAGTCAGCAACTCTGATTCACACCGTCATGTGCAAACTGACGTAAATGATTTCCATGATAACTTGAGAATATTTTGTTTTTACATACTTAGGTATACATAAAGTAACAAATTAATAAGTTTATTCGATGTAGTTCACGGAGCGGTGGTTGCCCAGTGGCAACGGCCGCTACTTACGAGTTATAAGGTCGTAGGTTCGAACCCAGACAGGCGCTTTACTTTGTGTAAACTATTTCATCACAATTCCTACGAAAACGGTGAAGGAAAACATCGTGAGGAAACCGGCATGTCCTAGAACCAAAAATGCGAAGACTCTCAGAGGTCATCAGATAGGAAATCTATCTGACGCCATCTAGTTCAAAAAAAAACACATCGACTTGTAAAAGTTCTATTTACAGAAATAAAACATCATTTTTCATTACATTAGACATCAACTACATATCTAAGTAGAAGAAATAAATGGGAAACCAGGTCGCGATATCAACCTTAACGATGATTCGATCATACTCATCCCCTACAATGTTCAGGATACAATAGACCACAAATCGATATCGATAGTAAAGCGATTAACCTATATATCGAGAACTTAGTATTACATCCCTGTCCATTACTCATATTTCGATAGATTCGATTCTCCCAGATCATGTTACGGACCTGTAATGTAATTTTTATTTGATTATTATCTTAGTATAGATTGATGAGTTTTATTTTAATAAATATTCTTTCTTACCGTGTTCCGAAGGGAATTACAAATTACTGGACATACGTAAAAGGATTATTAAGTAATTAATCATCATCAGTATCATCATCATCATCAGACTATGTTCTGTATACTCCACTGTGGGACTAGGCAGAGTTCTAGTTAAACAATGGACTGGTCCGAAGATCGGGCTCTGTGGAGTTCACTAAGACAGCCTAACCTAGCCAGCTTTTCTCATCCAGTTACAAAAATAAATACACAGCTAAACGTAATTAGGAAAAAATATCAGTTCCTGTAAAGCTGTATGATACAGCTAGTATTTAATTTCCAACATAAGTCTTATACAATGACACCCGAAAAGTGAAGTCCAGTCCAGGTAAATACTGCTAAGTATTATTTGTTCTAAATCTAAAACCTTGGATTCCTTCTTTGTTTATTTGAATAGGAAAAATCCTATAAGTACTTACAGGTCTGTTTTTAACTACTTATAAGTAAAATAAGCACTTTCTTTTGTTTAGATTAGATAAGTTCAATTTATTTAACAAAGGCAAGTTAGATAACGTTGCGTAATCAGTAAATATTGGTAGAACGATAACAAGTAAGTATAGTCAATACAATTACATTTAGAAATAGGCGCCTCATTTACTAAGTTAATAAGAACCATTTTCTCGGCATTGGGATCTCATGTAATTTAAAAAAGACTCCTTATTTTTTTTCGATTTAAACTGAAAAAAAAGGGATTAAGTAATATTTTAAAAATGTGTTTTTTAAATGAGTGGCAATGATATATTTTATACCCAAAGTTATGTTGATTTGAATACTATTAATACGTTTTGTTTTGTTTACTTTCAAGCCTTGTTGTTTTGTTTATTTTCAAAAGGCGTCTTTGGGGATTAGACTGGAGAATGTGTGATTCTTCCACTCTAAAAACACCCCGGAGTTGATCATCTGCACATCTGTATTATGTCTTCCTAATAGTTTACCCCAGAGCGTCCAATAAGTCGAACACACCTCTCATTTACCTCCATTTACTTGCTTCTGAATCTCTGTCTGTCTGTCTCTGAATGGACTGTAAGAAATTGCATTTATTGATTAGACCGCTAATTATACAGTCGCCAGAACATCAGGTTATACAAAACTGTCAAATTTCTCCAAATGATTTTAAACCTTAACATGTTAAAGATTAAGTTCAAAATCGACTGAGGAAATTTGTCATTTTGTGGTAACTTGATGTGCTGGCGACTGTATCTACTTATATAACCATGGTTTTTGTTTTTGTTTCTTTTCTGAATCTGACAGTGACAATATTATATTATTATCTTACGCTAAACCATTAAAACAGATAGTGCTTAAGACAAAAAACTATCGATTAACGGAAAAAATACTAGTTGTATTTTACTAGGTGTACTAAAAGTGTAGTGTCTTCAATGTTGCGTCGCACATTGTACAAAGGCTTCTACAAAGTATTTTTTATAGACGGAAAATTATGTTCGTGTAATCGTAGATCGTATTGCGTAGGCAATAGATGTAAAAATCCTGTTTTATACCATATAAATCACGGTAAGTTAGTCGCAATTGTGATGGAATAGCATCGGCATGGCAAATGAGGAAATTAAGTGACGTGGAAACGTTATGTATAAACGTTATGTAAACGTTGAGTGCTGACAGGTGATCGTACCAATTCTCGTCATTCCTGCTTTAAAATAGAACTGAACTGATGAGAAATAGAATAGAACTAATCGACCACATCTTATGCAAGGACTTGTGGTCGATTAGTTCTATTGCCTTGCTTTAGATTATTGTAAAATATGTTTAAGTGATTCGGTCACGATTTTTCATTATTTTATTTTGAAGTTATAAAGCGTTAAAAAAAGTAACTGCTTTAATATTTTCCGAGTTATGTGATATTGATAAAGATCAAATATTCATATACTAGGTCATCAGTACCTACTACACTCGATCAAAGAAAAATCCAAATGTTTTTGTTGAACATCACTAACTCTCGTTAACTCGTCCGTGACAAAGTTAAATCGCTCAGTAGCGTAACAAATATGGATTTGCACTGATTCTCTTAGACTTACTTAACCCAACTATAAAGTCGGTTAAACTGGGAAAATCACGTAGTACAATGTTTTCTTATTTTTCACGTAGATTTAATACAAAACGTTTTGAGACTGATCAAATATTTTCATTCTTGTAGCATTTGAACTAGGAAATCGACTAATTTTATCTGCTAACTATAGCTCTTCCAGTGATCCCTATAATTAATAGTTTAATAGAGAATTGCACAGCACTATGCTTGGGGAATTAAGAAGTTATCATATTTTGCTGTTACCAATAAAACTCGACTTCAGAGCAAACGAAAACTGTGAAAAATGTATGGGACTTTGACACATGGTCATTTGATCACGTGGTCGAACGGAGTATTCGCATTTGAGTTTGAATTTTTAAATTAAGTATTTAGGGCGACTTTTCGTGCATCTGTAATTTGAATAAGGTTCTTGAACACTAGTATGCTTACTCTACGTTTATTTACAAGGAAAAAAATGACTCATCTCTTGACCACCGAATTCAAAACGGACGGATATTCGAATTAATCTGTGTAGCGTAATCGATGAGTAATCGATACCACCACCACGTGTTTCAAGAAATCATTGAACAAATAAGACGATGATAAAATGCTAACTACTGAGTGTTTGTTTAAGATATTATCTTCAACTCACTGTAAGTTCAGAGGTACTACGTGTTTCCATGCATCCAGTATACGCAAAAGATAAAGATAAAATTGCTACAATTAATAATATCATCAATCACATCACTAGCGTGTTGTTTCTATTCGCATTTTTTTATAAGTAGGGAATTTGAATTTCTTTCTTCGGGTTCATTTTTAATTTTATTTTGGGTCTGCCCAGCAAGTATTACCACTCATCATAAATTATATCACCGATTAACACAACTTCTTAGAACCTACTTCCAGATTTTATTTTGATTCGGAATATCCTCATGATTCTTCTGTCACCTGGGGAGACGATCTATGAGGTTATTTCGGAGATGTCGGAGTTGTACCGACCTGCCTTACCTTGCCCTAGAGTCAGGGTAATAATGGGCTATGGTCAAACGTATTGGACCCCACAAAAAGGCGACGGCTTGCCTCGCATTCTGCTCAAAGGCGCGGCTGTGGTCCCGCGCCGTCTACTGGGGCAATTGTCTGGTTGGGCAGTAGACTCTCCACTCCCTATGTCAGCTTGCCCCGCAGGCCACAGCTCATCGAGGCCGGAGTTTTGTCTGCGTTCTTCCATAACCTCTCTTCTCCCAGTACAAAGTTTCTCCATACAACATTGAAGCGGCTGTAACCTAATGGCTAGGGCGTCGGAATTGCGATCATGTGTTTGCAGGTTCGAAACCAACCGTTTGAACTACCGACGTAAACCCACTCGTAATACAAGCATTTAGCTTAGCACGAGCATTAATAAGAATACTAGTAATGTGCGAACCACATTGTTGGTAAACATTTTTTTTACATCAAAGCAATTAACTTAACCAACACAATTTTACAGATAGGTACGTAAATTGTTAGTTAATTGGCTCGAGGTATGTATTATGCAGTGGATTTAACGGCGTGTGTAACCAGCCGACTGTAAGTACCGGTCACCAGTTCATTGTTAATCGAGCGTTACGACTACGTAGTTGTAAGGTAGGTGGACTAATCTATATCAAGCATTTTTTTTTTCTCTTATTGGTTCGCCTCCTACTACGTACCTAAACATACCGGCGAATTGTAAGTTGTAAATCAGTACCTACGCGTACGCCTCTGCTTAGTAACAGTTCACATCACACTTAAACACATTAAGCTATACATTTCTAGAATAAACTGGCCTTAAATTCTACTTTTTAGGACGATGGAATTGAGATCGTGTGCTTGCATTTAAAAAAAAATCTACAAAAACTTAAACACAATGAGAAGTCGCCGTGACTGCAACCAGTTTTCAAAGAGGATAATGCATCGTCTATACACACACACATTTGTATTTGTACATTTACTGATAGGTAATGACCTATCAGTAAATGTACACGTAGGCCATGAAAATCTGGTCATGCTAATCAGGTCAAGCTGACAAAATGAACTGATGCCTGAAAACTGCTGGCGTTTTTAAATAAATAGATCGCTGATATTTAATCGCGTTGAACCGTGACGAATAATAGTTACGCTACCGAAACCTCTAGAAGATCGCAGACGTCAAAGTATTTTGGCTAGGTCTCTAACACTGTGTAATGGATTGATGACGTCTTGTCAAAGCGCCGCCCACAAACAAATATTGTATAAGCAGGTCGCTCAGTGCGTGGGAAGAAGAACAGCCGGCAAAATCCTTATATCTAAAAGGGAGTATGTAAGATTAAATGAACGTTGATGTTATGATTGAATTGAATTGCAAGTGCCGAAATATAGCCATATCATTTGATTGCGTGGACTTAGAAGATTAATTTTATTTACAGCTACAAGGGGAGCTGAGTATTTTTATTAATTTCAATTTTTATACTTCCACGCATTCCTTAGAATTTTATTTCCAGACAGACATACGGCCTACGAAGTGATCTTTGAGGGTTGATTCTTCCTTTTCGTGATGGAGATCCCTAAAAATAACTAAACAAAAACGGGTTGAGTTTTATTCTAATTTTAGTTCATTCAAATATATCTTTTTTTTTAAATATCAAAACTGCAGAACTTATTTGAGAGGTTTTAACGTATTTGAGGAATTCCCATCGGCCAGTATCTATTGTCCTAAATCCTGAACACAAGCAATTTCGAGTTCGCTGAACTGTTCCACATTGTAAGTATGATCACTTGTGAAATAAAAATCGTATTTTTTATCCCAAAATAAACAGTCTTATCAATCATCAATGCGCCACACCTTCAAAGTGACTCTGCTAACATACTCGTAAAAATTCGGGAACTTTGATAAATCCATCAAAGTTATTTCATAACATGCCTCTCCACAAAAAAAAAGATATTATTTTTTACTCGGAAAAGGCTTTGCCTCTTTAAAAAAAGGCGATTAACAAAAAAGACATTGGAACTAAGATGGCTGACAAAGTCAGCAATGGTAGACGGAAGGGACAGTTCGCATATCTGCGAGAGAGGGGAGTCATATTCCATAGTTTAGACAGAGATAGTGACAATGAGACTGAGAATGAAGATCTCACTCGGCCAGAAGGGATAAACTACGGAAGGTCCTTATACAACATTCGATGGAATCATTATAAAGAAGCAAGTAGGAAATACCTTTTTAATACACCTATATTTGTTACTTCGCTTTCCTTTACAGATAAGCTCGAATTGTCCGGCAGTTCCTAAGTTATTTATGATGGTATCACAATAGTTCTTTCAGCCGATTTGATACATAGGTAAATAGGCTTTACTATTGTGTTTGTCTATCCTACTAAATTAAATAAATACAGACCTAGAGGCAGAATTTTATCGAAAAATGTTTTGTATGTCCAGTAAGCCTACGCAGATATGAAACGAAAATATTTGTAGGAATTTAATACCCTGTTTTCACAAACAATATAGACGTAACTAAAAATAATACTTTTAAACGCCGTGTGTAGGTAGTATCTATTTTTTTTTAATTTGTGAGGTCAGGCCCTGAGCATGCCTGTTTAGCTCCTGGGGTTCGTCAGCCATCACTAGAATGATCCTTACTGCTAATTATGCTTAACCAATAAACATTTAAATGTATTCTTATATGAATTATTATTGTGGTACCTACCTGCGCTTGTTTTGAGATAGAGACTGGGACATTTAAAAAGGATTGTGCTACAGTGCACCCAAAAATAATCTATAAAATTATTGGTCCTAAGAGTCATATCGGTACGGAACGCAGTCGGAAAAATAGCAAGTATCAAGGTAGAAGAGGAAATAGGTCGTGGTCATACGCCATGCAAGGGCTGTTAGGTTATGCACCACACGTATAGGAGCATTAAAATTCACAACGTTGTTTAAAATCCGTGCCATGAAGTGAGGGCTTTATTTAAATATCCCAGCACCAAATAATACTGGAAATGAAACTGGATTGGATTTTAGATATTAAATGTTAACAGGAAGGATTTACGAAGACGATCCGATTGGATACTATGGTCAGATCAGTTTAGGCTCTCTTTTTGTAAAAAATCTAATTAAGCTGCCTCCTTGGCCTAGTGGTCGCAAGCATGCCTACTGCGCTTCAGGTTCTGGACATGATTCCCAGGTCTTGCAAAGTGCTACTGGATTTTTCCTTGAAACTTTTATTTTTCCCGGTTTAATGGCAATAGGCTTGCTCCTATAACTTGAGACCTGTATAACACACCGTTTAACTGTGCATGTAAACTTCTGCCTAATCATTCTGGAATACTGGCTTCAGGGTATGTTATGTTTAATTTATCTCATTCAATTTAAGTTTTGCCTATACGAGTACCCTTAAACTTAATATTCATTAGTCACGATGTTTCCACGTTTGTTTGGCTTGAGGACTAATTTAAATGTAGAATGTAAATAGTCCTCTAGAGAGTCGTCTAATCATTTACATATGTCTCAATAAGTCAATGCTGAGTTATACCATTTCTATTTACCTACAGTCTCCTGTGAATTGGAGCGAGTTGAGTATTCACAGCTGGAAATAGAAAAATATTACCTACGTTCGACAATTCTGAGAGGTAGTCAATAAACTTAAGAATTTCTCAATTCGTGTCGTAGTGAGCATAATATTCTACATATTACGATATAGCGATAGTGGGACATCACATTTGGTGTAGGAAATAATTAAATCGCTTAGTGTAGTGTCAAAAAAACGCAAAAAAAAGCCATGATACGCAGGTAGCTCCTTGCAAGAAAAGAGAAAATTATCGTCATAGCGTTATTACGAATAGATTTGGCTTTATTTATTATTCATCAACTCTAATTACTAAGTCTTGTTTGGGATTTCTGGCAATAATTGAGTATCCTTGTCTGCTAATTTGTTCATGGCCCAAATATAGGTCTCTAGCGGTCAAAGGATTACATTGAAACTTTGATGGATAACTTCAGTTTGTTATTAATGTCAGTTAAACCGCTTACTTACCTAATATTAATTGTCTAAACAGGCTGCACTGAAACGAAAATCACAATTATGGGTCCTATTGCAAAACACTTAGTAAACCTGTAGCACCTAATGTACTCATAAATACATTACAAAACATACCATCACACCTGAATTCCGGGAAGGTTAGGCAGAGGTGTACTAATTTACACCAACATTTCGCCGATATACAAATACATTTTGTCTTTGAAATTTTTGTTTGAAACGGTACAACAGAACATTCTTACTATCACGACTGTTACTAGAAAGAAATTTATGCAGTGGTGTAAATGATGTACCCACTATGTTTAGGTCCAATTTAATAGAAATGGCGATTGCCTCGCCCAATCGCCATTGGCAGTTACAGCCTGCGAGCTGCACCTGAGAATTTCCCAATTTCTTCACCTGGGAAATGAACCCTCTATCTCTCGCTCGGTAAATATGCCTACGACCAATGAGGTAGAAATTTTTAGTTGTTGGTATATTTAGATCGATTATCAAGGTGAAATTGGTTCAATGCTGCAATGGTTCGCTGCATAAATATGTAGGTTGATGTTAGATTGAGCGTTTGTTAGAAGCCTCAATAGAGTGAAAATGTTGATAGAAAGTTTAAATATGCGTAGTTTTATATCAAGCATACTGTCATGCAGATTTTCTATGAAATTCAAATGATCAGTGAGAACCACACACTCAAAAGGACATGTTATTTTTTCTTCTAACTATCACTGCCTCATTAGTCTAGTGGTCCTAAGCGCGGCTGCTACGCTAGAGGTTTTGGGTTCGATTCCCAGGTGTAGAGCAGTGTTATTGGGTTTTTCATTAGCAGCTCGGAGTTTGGATATGTGTCCGGTGAATGGCAATAGCTAAACATGTGACCTAAACATTCTGACGAACTGTGCGTGTACAGTAAGTACACTTCTGCATAACCCTTCGGGAAATAATGGCGTGATGGTATGTTGCTATCGGCTATCCTCTTGTGAACTTTGTGATATACAAAACAAGATTTGATTTTATCAGTAGGTACCCGTTATCCATTCTTACTGGAAAAAGACTATGACTGACAATGACAATCATTTTTCGATAAATCCTTTGTGGTTCCAAACCCCTTTACTTACGAACTAATAAAATTTAATTTCACTTACAATGTAACAGGTCAGTGACCTATGTGACCAATTTTCTTCTCCCTTTTTATTCGTTAACAGCCCAATCAGTGGTAACAATTATTTCAATATAACCTCCCTAAAACGTTCGTATGTAATGAGATTACATTACACAATTTGATTCCTTGTTAAGCATCAGTTGGACTGTGGACACTGTAATGGACGGCTAACCGACAATTAAACCTAATTGGTATCATTTGAGAGGCAAAGGACCAATGCGGGCATTTACACTCGCTTTTACAGTTGTAGTAATATAGCACACTAACACACACACTAATGTGTGGTATTGTTTTAAGATTTGCGGGGACTAAACTGACTGCCTCATTAGTCTAATAGTCCTAAGGGCGACTACTCCACTAAAGGTCCAGGTTTCGGTCCCCAGGTCGAGCAAAGTGTTACTGAGTTTTTCTATAAAATTCTCAGTAGCAGCTCGAAGTCTGGATTTGTGCACGGTTAGTGGTAATAGGCTTGCCCCCTATTACATAGTACCTAAACATACCGGCGAAATGTGGGTATACATTAGTACAACTCTGCTTAACCCTTTGGGGAATACAGGCGTGATGGCATGTTATTTTAGATTACCATAATCACAGGCACTCCATAGTTACTCTATTTGTTGATGGACACAAGTAATGCTTTGTTTAAAAGGATATTCCTAATACTAGAAATGTTATAACTTTTAAATTGATTTAATAAACAATTTATTTGATTATTACTTATTTATTTATTTGATGATTCCCTCGATTCAAAGGACCAAAAAGCTACCTTTCTTTCAGTAAGAGCAAAACACATATAATTCTTTTTAATTATGTTACACATTGATTGTAGTTACTCACTATACCTATTTGTCAAAATGATCACAAATTTTGACAATGTATGTCTTGGGTTGGTGAACGGCAGCGGATAAGGTGTGACTAATCGGTAAGGAAATCCATTCCTTTAGTAAATGGTGAAAGCTAGCGGGAATTATAATGAACACAAATGATGTCATAGTCGTAGTCTAATTTGTGCGGGCATGGTGCACATGTGTGGGATTTCATAGCATTTTCTATGTATTGAAATGTGCAGGGAATAAGACTGATGAATTTGTATGAAAGTTTTGTAAAAGTTGAAAGTTGTATGAAGGCTTCATCACTATATATCACTTTTGGTTTATTTAATTATACAGAGGTAAATTTTGTTACCTAGTAATTATTTGTTCTTTTCCATATTGTCAATCTACTACAGTTGAGGCGTACATAAAACCATTCATTTGTAATATACAATATATTTTAGAGTACTAATTTTTGGTCTAATTAATAAGTCCTTTAATTTCACGTTGGCAGAAAATTTACCGAGATAAATTGCTGTTGCAAACGGTCACGACAACTACCACTTGTTAAACAGTTATGCAAATTAAACAACATCTTTATTAAAAACAATGCCTTACCTCTGACTCACGCGCAGGGAAAATGGCGTCGTTGTGTTTTATCGCAAACTATGAAACGAACCACACACGATGTCATCAAATAAGACCCTAATGAATTTATACTTTATGCTTTTAAAAGGTGAAATAAACGGCGGACTGTTATCATAAGAGACGGTGGCTATGTTTACGATATCAGTGCATGAACCGGACACCATTCAACTGACAACCAGCTGTATTTCACAAACAATCTTCATGTCTATTTCCAAGCTAATAAGGCATGAGGTTTAATTTTGGAAAGGCTAGATACCTTTGTCAATCATTGTAGGGTTAACGGTGTAAGGATAATATTAATCGAACTATTTATAAGTCAGGCTGTGGTCGTGGGGTGTTTTTCTCGAAAACCTTAATGATTAATATAATTTATATTGGGTTTGAAACTTGGTACGTTAATATTTCCTGCCTTGTTAACACCCGTAAAAGAAATGGTTATTTTTTACGTTTCATCGCTATTAACCTTGCTTTGCCACGGGTGTTTGTTTTAAGTCTAGGTGTATTGTCCGTCATTACTTAAGTCTAGGTGATTTTCCCTTGTGCAGGAGCTACCTCTGAAATACATTATTCCATGTAACATGTGAAAGAGTACAATTGGCTCGTCCCCTATTACATGGGGCCTAGACATACCAGCGAACTGTGGGTGTACATTAGTACACCTGTGCCTAAATCTTCGGGAAAAAACAGGCGTTATAGTACGTTGATATATAAAAAAGTATCTGTCTTAATTTCTTCAGTTTTGTTATTGTAATATAGTTTGAGAATCCCATTCATCCAATTGCTGAACACTAAATAATAATAATGTTAGTTATTCATTATTCCTTAGTTAACTGAACAGTGGTATATTATCCCATCTTAGTCATTACTTGAATGTCACTCGCTCTTCACAGTTCAGTAGTAATTTATGTCAAACGTGACAGATAGCGCTAATCGTCACACTGACGGCATTAACTTGTAAGAATGCTGCATTTTGACATACCTACTTGTAGGATATGTAATAGTAGCTCCTTTGTTTTTGAAAATTACAATAATGCTGTTGTGTTATGATGAAGTTTATGGTTGTGTACGCTGTTTTTAACCACACCATGAAAAAGGTTTTTTGAAGCCTTTGTAACATAAAAATGAAACGAAATGATTCATAGCTTAAAAAACAGCTAAAAATTTTAGCGATTCCATTATGGCTTATGAAAATATTCCTTCAATGTAATCGTATAATTTTATCAAGGGTATACCGAACAGAATCTTCGATTCACACAAAGTTCACAAAATTCCATCTCAGATGTCTCGTGGGTAGACAGATAGTAAATACCCAAAAGTTTTTCTTGTGTCTAGCAAAGACGAGTATTTTCTTTTCTAGATAAAAACATAAAATGTTATTACTTTTAAAGTAGTTTATCCCCTAAGGTGCGGATCAAAGGTATCCTATCATAAACCGCGGAACCTTGCTACGAAACTTCAACCATCACTGAGTAAATCAACAAGTGACTCAAAGCCAAACAGGTTTAGAGTTATCTGAATATACTTAATTAAATATTATGAATAAGCGTAGCGATTTAACATCACTGCTTATTTATAGACTGTGTAGTATTAAGTTTAAGTTGTTTCGTTGCTACTATATGACGTAACTAGCGACGAAAGCCCGGGATTTCGAAAAACAGATTATAATCGCTTTTTAATTAAGTAAGTATTAAGTTTCCAGTCTTTCAGTCAAGATTGTAATGAATAATTTTAACGTACCTACGTAAAATTATATAAAAAAACATTTTTTTAGTTAGCTAGGCTAGCAATTAGTTAGCTAGCTATTTTTTAGTTAGCTAGGCTAGATTTTATGACACATCAGTTAGTCAGTTCTTTTGTACAATTGTAAATGAAACTATACGACGACTGGACTAGGTACGGTCAGGGAATCCTTTGGATGCTTTTAAAAGTCATCATCGTCATTGTATAAACTAAAAGAGGCTCCACTGCTGAAAAGCGCGTTCTCCACAGACTTCCACAAGAATATCTATATCGTATGACCCGCAAAAATTACAAACTTTATCAGGTTGTCTGTTCAAAACTGTAAAAAATAATTTAAATCAATACGCTAATTTGACGAAAAAAATTACGTCTGGCTTACAATATTAAAAATGATTGATAGTTATTTTAGTTGTATTATTAAATTTATCAGTTCTAGGCCAAATGGTCCTAAAACGAATTGCTAACGGAACAGTTTACAAGATAACCCTCGGTGTCGAATAAAACATTTATCATTTAACACATATTCTTCGACTGCGTAAATAAGATGTCATTTGTCGTAATTAGTCACACAATCTATCACATAATAAGGTCCTAACCTTGAATGAGATACGCGCTTTGTTGCACACGACTAGACTAATTGAATAAAATTATTTATGCAATAGATAACTCTCCCTTAAATAGAATTTCATCGCGGCAGGTTTCTATATTTAGATAAGCACGGGTGGCCCGGCTGTTTTGTATAGAAGACTTGTATATATAAAAATGGCCGAGGAACTTAATATTCGTATTACTTAATGATGTTGTTTTCAAAGAATCACATTAATCATCATTCATTAATTGGAAGGTACTTCTAATGGAATATCCGTATCCAAGAATTGGGCAAGTTAGTAGTCATTACCTGGGTAGCGCGTGGGCGACTTATTTATGAATTTCTTGAGTCTTGACTCAAGTGGAGAACGGGAATCAAGGCTTGAGGAATATAAAAAAATACGAGCTTAAATGCCGGGTTTCGTATCCAATAATAGGGATATTATTTTATTTCTAAGAAAGAGAGATTTATTTTTTGATGTCTATTGAACATGTCTAATTATTATTACAATAAAATGAATTCCGTAGTAAGTAGAGCGAATTAATAGCGTTCGCAATCACGAATTCTTGAGCAGCTGATCGCAATCGCGTCATTAATTGTGGTGAAGTAATTAATGATGCGGGCTGTGTTTATGTTATGGAGGAAAAACAAACAGAATATTTAAGTGAAAATATTTTTCATTCGAATGTTTAATGTGTATCAAAATGTGTTTAATTGTTTCTACTTTCTTTTTGTGTTTTTCTTTGTTAGGTTTTAACTGAAACGTAATGAATAATCTATACTTAGATAAAATTAATTAAAAATTATAACCATTAATGGAGTACAGTCTGTGTCCTGTTAGTCATCATTTTTTTGCCAAATCTGTGATGTATATAATATATTAAGAAACACAATATAATGTTCACTTGGAAACCTTTTCGGAGCCAAGGACCAAAAAATTCGAACGCATTCGTTATGAAAGCGAACGTCATACGTAGAACCCTTGGCTCGTCATTTGATATATAAGTTATAACCGCTACAAAATTTATGTTTTCCTGACCTTTATAGCCTTTATAGCAACTACATTTCACGACAAAAATACACATAAAAATGTAAATAAATCGTATTAATTTTTAATAGCATATTGCAGAAGAACTTTCGATTCTGCTCAAAATTACTATTGTGCCTTTGGTCACTAATATTCTATTGAAATATCGACGCCTCCTTCCCCTTCAGTTGCTTGCTCACTGCTACGCGTCGTGACGTACATTTTTTTTTAACGAATTAACTCTATTTGCGGGTCAATTGTAGTGCATTTGCGATCTTTTCAGCCAGGTTTTGTCTTACTTGGCCCTACCATCTTATAGGGA
This sequence comes from Subacronicta megacephala, assembly GCA_958496365.1. NCBI lineage: Eukaryota > Metazoa > Arthropoda > Insecta > Lepidoptera > Noctuidae > Subacronicta > Subacronicta megacephala. Next base: position 5,268,149 of record OY292525.1, read on the forward strand.
TTCAATCTTCCCAGCTTTTTCTCCGCCTAGTTACCGGGAAAATGGTAGAAATATCAATGCACAAAATTATATAAAATAATGAAACTATATTTAAAAAAAACTTACTTGCAATGAGGGTAGCGCATTAGTAGTATTCTTGTTAACCCCTCATACTAAGCTTAATGCTTGTATTACGAGTGGGTTCACGTCGGTAGTGCAATGGGTGGTTTTCGAACCGTGATCATACCTTGTGATCGCAAGTCCGACGCAGTAGTCATTAGCCTACCGCCGCTTTTAATTAAACAAATTTTTACAATGCAGGCAGCATTGTAAAAATCAGAGAATATTATTTTGATGCCCAGTAGATCTTTTCATATATTCGTAAAATTGCAAGTACCTATCACCGGACCCTCTGGGAAGAGAGTAAAATAATACTATGAAAGAAATCCTTTTGACCTTAATCGGTTTCCGACATAATGGCGTGAGAAGATATGCAGCTGTTATAGTATATATATCTTCGTTTTTGAACTGCGTAGAGGCATCGATTTGTTTTGTATGTCGGTATAGGACAACAAAAAATCCTCATAAATTTCATTTGGTAAATGGTCAAAACAATTTATGTAAGACTGAATTTCAATAATAAAGGACGGTTTACAGTTCCCAGAAATTTCACAATATTTTAAAAAGTGACTGATTGTTTATGTTAGGATTCCGCTTTCATAATATACCGATTTATTATCTTTAAGTAGGTACAACAGTAAAGAAAGTACGACCTCAAATTCAAAGTTCTAACCTGTTCTATTTCGAATACAATAAAAAGTCTCACATTATCGCTTTAGTTTATTAAGTTATGCAGAGGCGGTAATGTCTAGTTAGAATTTTACATCTTATAGAAGAAGATTTTGCAGTTTTTGAGATGACCTCATCTAGCAAACTGCTCATTCTTCTTCTTATAAGGCCCCAATGTCAATGTCTACGACCATTTTTGTATGAGGCAAAGTCGATTTCCTCACGATATTTTCCTCTGCTAGTAGTTTTATTGCCATGGTCCTCAAATTTTTTGATAACCTGTCTTGTTCTCTTCTGTCAGATAACTGCCCAACGTGTCAAAAATAACCCTGAAGTACCTTCTTGTGTTTTCGTTTGAAGAAAGAATAATCATCAATGTGCAAGGCAACTTTCAAATTCAGAGGGGAAGCCCCTGCTTGATCAACTTGTGTATGTACTGTTTTTTCATCATGAGGAGCTCGTGGCAAAGTAATTATAACTGTGTGGATTAACAGATCTGCAAGATTAAGTTACGCATGCCGCGGTCAGTCTGTGGATAGGGGACTGTTCTAACCCAGTGAGATCCCTCCGTGCCGCAGAGAGCACGTAAAGCCGTTGGTCCCGGTTGTCCCAGTCTATCCTTCGAATATCGGTGTTGCCCAGAAATTGGGTTGCGGAGGTGTGATGGCAGTTGTTTCGTGTAAAATACTGAAATTCAGCCGCACCTGGTTAATGATGGAGGATGATATTCCATTATCATCACGCTAACATTGAATTAGTGAGTTTAATATGAACAGAATAACAACGCAGAATGAAAACATTAACGGGATCATTTTCCTAAAACAGAACTTTCTGCATTGTTGCCAAGCTATAATCTTCGTCTGCACGCGGGGGTTGTTTAACACTCTCATTCCCGTTAAGTGGGGCTCGTGTGATCACTTTGCATGCGCCACGTGCAATATACAGGTGTAATGCCCTTTCAGATAAAACAACGATACGCAGCGACAATTTTCTAATCTCAATAAGATCCTAAATTTATTATTATGATGACTTACAGGCACCTGGCGATCTGTACTTACTTGATACGTCACAAATTTGCTTTATAGATTTTAATCACACAAAAATAAATTGTTTCCGCATGAAGATCAAAATAGCTCAAGAAATATGCGTCGAGAATTTATTACTTTTTAAGTCGACATAATGTTATCAAACAAAGTCTAGTTTATAACAGACTACCGTAGCAAGGAATGTGCAAGACCATGTAGGTAAAACATTCAAAATGCTAATCAATTTTCCACCATGTCGTAACGGCATTGGCATCTCATGAATTATCCAATCACCGGGTGCGACCAATTTCCATATCATTTCGCAATGTATAGTGCGCGTATATTTTTTTATAACCTACAAATAAGTAAGATATACTTCAAACGCAAGACTGTCTGAATCTAATATAAAAAATATATATATTAAGTGCTACTTGAATTACCAGAGTGAGGAACTATTGTGACTAAACAGCAGAATTAAACAAAAGATCTTTAGTAAAGGCCTATAAAGATGTAATTAAATGGTCGCAGCGCAGCGGTAGGTATCGTATGCAAATACCTTTACAATTGACGCAATACTGAATACAGCGTTCAGTGAAATTAGCTAATAGTTTCAATGGTATTGAATGCTCGCCTGACGACTATAATTACCATTCTGAGTAGGGTTCGATGCGCAAACCTTCTATTTATTTAATCAATTAAGTAAATAGTTTTAAGTAGTCTGTTCCATGAAAAACACGAGCGTTTGTTTTTGTATCTCGATTAGTTTTCCGTGGGGATTCCTAATTTAAGTGTAGTAAAAGAGGTAACCTCTGAATTTATCTATACTTATATTATAAAGAGATAACGTTTGTGAGTTTGTGACGTTTTATGGGGTTAAAATTTTTTTCACGAATAAAAAACTGCAATATTCCTGAGTGACACAGGCTACATATTACAGGGGAAGCCACGGGCTCAAAGCTAGTATAAAATAAAGTACTAGGGTGTTTCGGTAGCTTTTTAGTCAGACCATTTATCATCAATGCTGATACCTATACTCCATTTGGTTAGGTACTTAACTAAAGGTAAACAATAAAAATGGCGACGTTCAGGGCTCTTCAACCTTTATTACAATGGTATCTTATGAATTGGGAGTGAAATTAATAAGAACACGTCTAACAATCAATAAAAACAACGAACAAACAAAACAATAACTAAATAATAAAATTTACGGCAAAAGAAACACAAAAACGAACGAAAGTACAAACTGTTACGAATGGCGTCTGGTTACCCGACTAAGTATAATATCGGTTAATTATTTTGCCGCGCTTCCTCGCGCTACTACTTCTTAATTTTTTCGAGTTATCAAAAGTCTATTATGTAGAAAAAGGTTTTGATTTCCTGTCTTTTTAGATTCTTTCTAGTAGGCACATTGCAATACTTTATGACATAATTATCGATTTGATTTATTTATTGGTCGCAAGCTTAAGAATTTATAATTACCATTTAATATTAAACAAAGTAGTAAAATATGCTAGTATAGTAAAGGAAAATTATTTTGAATAATTAAATAATTTATTTTGGTTACGTTTTGTTTCAAGATGAAAAATGGCCCTATAAAAGAACCTTTTTTATGATTTGTTTACCTTTAGTTAAGTACCTAACCAAATGGAGTATAGTAACATAATAAAGTTACGCCTGTATTCCCAATGGTTATGGAAAAGTGTACTATTGGCCTATAAATAAGAAATAAGCTTCACGTAATAATATCGCTATCGCTTACCTATCATATGTAATATATACTTAAATACTTACATATTATAGGGTTTTATCTACATAATCAGTCCTACAATTGAATCAATATTTAAATATACTTAGAATCAAATAAGTAAGCAATTCCTGGGCAATCAACATTTATTGAGAACGTAAAGTGGAACCATAGCGCAATTTAATGTGCCTAAATCATCTTTAGTAGATATGATATCGCCGCCCTCACCGAACAATAGAATAGAATAGAATAGATTTGTTCGATAAAGTGATATAATTAAAAATATATAATGTTTATACTAAATTGAAGTTATAAGCGAAAATGTATATTACCAAAAGAATCATCATCCGTAACGCAACAATACGATTATATTCAGGTAAATTATCGACACGGATCTACACAGTAATAGTTGAATGCGATCTAATTTTCTGCTATGAAGAAAGGTTTTCGGGCCCGGTAATGAATTGTTACGATAGCAATTCTTATTATTAATGTTAAAAAATATTGAATGATTACCCGAATGATATGGTAATCACCAAAATTTCTAGTAGGTACTTGAATAAGATTGTGATAACAGCTTGCTGTAAAAGGTGAGACTTTTATTTTTGGCGAACAGTACAGGTAAAGTCATTGCAAAATGACTATCTCAAAAAGTACTCGTACGAATATAATGAAAAAAAATCACAAGGTGTAATTGACCCTCTAGAACAATAATTCCCAATAAAAGCACTTCTATAGTAATAGTTGATTACGATACTATTCGGTGAGGGCGGCGATATGAGCCCTATTAATACAGGCCATATTATTACTGTTAGCTGCATACCTGCCTCCAATTTTTTTTTGTATACAAAAAAACTGTCTCCAGTGTCTCGCGAGTCTAGCAGTCCTGATAGCGACTGCTATGCTAGAGGTTTTGGGTTCATTTCCCAGGTCGAGAAAAGTGTGATTGGGTTTTTATATAAAAGTTTCAGCAGGAGCTCGTAGCTTGGATATTGCCCGATGTAAAGAAATAGGCTGGACACATACTACATCAAAGCAGTGATCTGTGTGTGTACATTTAGTACACTTCTGCCCCCTTCGAGGAACACAGGCGTGACGGTACGTTACGTTATAGTATAGTATATAAATGTGGAAACAATTTAAACAATACACAATTTAGCTCAACACACCTTTAACAAAACATAGGTTGACCTAAATGCCATGCAAATAAAATACTCGACAATTTATACAGTTGTTTAATTTGTTTAAACACATTTAACAAGAACAATGTCGTCTGAAATAATGCTATTATGAAAGTAATGTATTGTGTCGCTAGATTTGTATTACATTATGTTTCTAAACTATTTTGTCTTGGTGCTCGTTGTCTACATACTATCGGTTTCGTAATGTGGGAGCTAATCATTATTATTAGCATTTTATTAGCCCTCCATATTGCAATGCTTGTAAGAGGCCGCTAAGTAATAAGAACCTAACAACATTTATGTAACACCTATATTTGTACACTTAAACACCTATATTTGTACACTTAGTATGCAATAAATCTTTGAATCATGTTAGGAGTAGCGTCGATATTATGGACTTGGCTGGATTTAGGCTGGTTCTAGGCTGGGTCATTGCCCACACTAGGTTTTTTTCGCTTGTATTCAATAGAATATAAATTCTCACATACATAAATAGCCAGACAATATTTGGTTTGTGTGAAAAATCAAAATTAATTTTAATTATCTTGCAAGTACAGTATTTTCGGAACCAGGCTGTCTTTGGAAAATAACTAAGGCTACTTATTGACTTACCTTAGAAGTATACTCTGTCAGATAAAATGGCCAAAGGTTTCAAAAACGAAGGGACCGGAACGAATTCCCACATACCTTGTTTGAGATTAATGGGAATTGAGAGGAAAATCCTAACGGATCGGCCGTCCCCTCTAAGGAAGATTTTCCGTATGTCGGATTTGTACCAACTAAGACCGGACTTACCTCCCCTGCCTGGTCCGGCCTCGGGACTCATGATCACCTTTTGCCATGACCCTAACAGACATGTTTTATAAAGCCGGTAACACACTTGTGACTCCTCTAGTGTTGCCACCGCCCATGGACACCCTCCATGGGCGGCGGTAATGACCTACCATCAGGCGATCCGTCTAATCGTATCCCATAAAAAAAGACCCGTAGGGAATTTTACAATAGTAAAATTAATGTAAAACTTTTATTTTTTATTCCAGAAGCAATTTAGACAACAGCGTGATCTCTAATTAATAAACTCTTATCTTGATGGATTTATTAAGGTTGATACCATCATTTATTCAAATAATTTTATAAATTTGATTTCGTTGCCTACAGGAAAAAAATAAAATTTCAGAATTTATGACTACGGGAAAAAATTGGCAAACAACTTGGCCCGACTTCATAAATTACAATATCTATACTTAAATTTAAGTATAGGGATTTTATTACTTTCAAAATTAAATAACGGAGATTTGATTGGATACGTATTTTTTATGACTTCCGCTGTCAATATAAAAAAGCTCTTCCAAGGGCTGAATTAATACACGAATCAGAGAGATGTTTCGAGGAACCCTTTGAACACGGGACGTCCTAAGAAGTTATTACATGCTTTTAAACACCATCTCCCAAAAGTATATTATTATAATGGCTAAATATTACTCTCAGTTTCCTGTTATTTTGTCTCGAGTATAAATACGCATCATTATTCACTGGGCTGATAGTTGTTATTTAAGCGTGACGTTTTATTAGTGTAGCCTACGCCTAATCGAAGCTCCATGTGGTCAGCTCAAAATAAACGTGGGTTTTACTGAACTTTTGATATTTCTAAATTAAATCTCATAATGCAAAGAAGTAAAACATATTATTGAAATATTGTGAGTTAAGTCACAAGTCGTCAGGTCATTTTTATTTACTATTGACAGAATGAGATTACAGAAAACTGGTTTTGTACGTAGCGTACGTCTAATTAAAAGCAGATTGAATAACAATTTATACTTAACATCTGTTTGTACCTGTGGTATATTCCGTGCAAATAAATAATTATTTAAATCCTTAATTAAGACTCAAGCTAAAATCTAGCGCAAATCTTACACTGCAGTATAGTTCTTTGGTTAATAAATAAAATATAAAAAACAGTACATATTATTATTTATTCACGGATGGACAATAGCCTTATCTTCTCATCTTAGAAAGAGACCGTGCCTAGCAGTAGAGCAGTAAATTGGTTGATGATGGTAATATAAATAAAACAAATGAAAAGAATGTACAGTCATGTAGTAACATCGTAAGATTTACAAAACATAAACCAATAGAGTGAGGTTTTGATCACTGTAACCATAACAAAGATGAATTTGATACGAGGGGCAATGTTATTAAAGAATCATTTATCATTTCAGTTACTTTAAACGTTGGAGACTATGAGGTAGGAAACGAAACCAAATTAGGAATGAATGACGAGCACAACGTGACCATGAAGACGTTTACTTCGACGACGGATATCCTATTGAGAATGTTTATTTTTTTCTCCGAAAAGGATATCCGAAGATATTTTTAGAGAAGTTTAACTACAGTTGCTAACATATAAGACATTGAGATAAAATAACATAACATATTTGTGTAGAAATATTTTATAAGTGTTTTATAGTTTATATTATAAGCTTTTCTTCATTTACCGTTTTACCTAATTCTCTATTTAACCCAAAGGTTGACTGGCAGAGAATGCCAAATGGCATTGAGTCCACCTTGTGTACCATTTGATTTGTACATAAAACATTAAATAAAATGACTATTCACTGATTGACTACAGATCCTTTATATTTATTCAAAATAGATTCAAGAATATCAATACGGTAGACATTTATGTACATTTCTTAAACCAACCATACTACAAAATAAAATAAAATAATAATCCGAATAAGAGTCACAATTTTAACGATTAACTTCTACGCCAAGGGTCGCGGGTTAGATTCCCATACAAAACAGATAGCCCACGCCCCACAGGTTTTGTTATGAGTCTCTGTTTGTTAACAAAGTCATGGATTTAAGACCTTCGATGGATAACCTTTTTTTAATTTCCGTGGAGTGTATTTACGTTTAGCCGATCACAGTCGTGCACAAACATTATTGTGTCCCAGACAATATAATGTACCTAAGTACCTACTAGCAAAGTACAATATGGTTGATTTAACGATTGAATCATCAATATTATCTCAGTTTTCTCGCGTTAGCTTTGCGTTTCTTTTCGCATGGGCTGTAAATGTTTTTTATGGTCACTTAGGCCTTTTCTGATTCTCTAGAGCTATTAGATTTAAATTTTATGTCTATGCATCTGATTATTATATACACTGCGCTATGTGTATTGTTTTCTTTGCCCATCCTGTACATTGCCTAAGATTTAATTGCGTGCAAATTTGTTAATGTAACATTGGTAAATTATTAAATGCTTTCAAATATGGCCATGAATTTTAATTCTACAATAATGCAATCGCATTTTTGTGGTGGTCATCGAGTAAGGATTATCAAAATTTAAAAAATACAAATGTTTGTTCTTACTCATTGTTAGTTTTTGCAATATTTTGCTACGTACAAAGGTATATTTCACGGTATGATGGGTATTACAAAGATTTGTTTACACAATTTAATTTTAACATATTTACTCACCGTGCTCCCACGGTGAGTTTTTTGTATTAAAAAACAAATTTAATAAGTAACCACATAAAATACACATATTATTTTATAGGTATACCTTCTAAATAATTAAAAAAATAACAGGTAAGTACTCAATTAAAACGTTTAATAATAGCGTACTTAGCTCTCTTTTAGAAAAAATAATTCGGCGGGTAGTATTTTGTTAATTATAAAAACTGGGTAGTTTAATACTTACCAATTATCTGCAAACGAAATAAAACGCAAATCCAATGTCAATTTGTGTTTGTCCAATCAATTCCAGGCCAGAACCGCTTAATTTCTTTAAACACGCATAGCAATGAATAATAAAACAATGTCACTATAATAATCCTTGTCACGTATTTAAATGTTTCTGTCATCACAAAACTGTAAGGAATATTACCTTCACTTGAGCCGTTTTCGAAAAATTTTAGTCGAAAATTAATATTCGCGCCAGTTTGTTTTATTTGTCAGCACACGTGTGCTGCGTCGTCGGCGGCATATGTTACACTGACATAACGACGGTAGCGCACAATGCGCTAGCGCACGCATTGTCAATAAAGTTGTACAAATTTATTGCGATGCTCATCCAATCAAAACAACACTCTATGTATACCACTTAAAGTTCAATTCAATAGCAATGATACGGTTAAGTTACGCGAGCAAACGGGACAAAGTGAGTCATTCTACAATTCACAGCTGGCTGCGTCATTCATAACTGGCTTTCATTCTGAATTCGCTGTTATGACATCATGTTAAGGCCTATATTCCATTGATTTTTACAATATTTTATTGAATTTTTACAATGGGTGATGCTCTATTTTTTGTACCGTGTGAATGCATATCCTGATGGTGTGTTAAAACTTTAAAAGTACTCAAAGAATGAATGAAAATGTCATTTAAAATGCTTTGCAGAACATTTTAGGTCACCTAATTACATGGTATGTTAATAGAAAGGTGAGAGGCTAATAGATAGTCATTAATAATAGGTAATAGTCTTCGTTTGTAATTAAGAATGAACTGGTTTGCTTCCGTATTTTTTCAAGAACACAATTAACTTTTATTAGTGGTCGTTCAATTTAAATTACAATTTATTTAATAATTAGTACTAGCGTTTTAAAAATATTATTCGCTTAGTGCAGCTAGTTTCTGACTTTACAAACAATAAAATTCGGTAAAGGGTAAGGCAAAGCTGAAACAGATGTCAGCACTAACGATTATGCTATAAAAGCGTTATAAATTGACTTAAGCAATTATGTTATAACCACAGTATATAAATGTTACTAGCTTTCCGCCCACGGCTTCGCCCGCGTGGTTTATTGGCTTTTCTATACTAAAATATGTATGTATTATACATATAAACCTTCCTCTTGAATCACTCTATCTATTAAAAAAAACCGCATCAAAATCCGTTGCGTAGTTTCAAAGATTTAAGCATACAAAGGGACATAGGGACAGAGAAAGCGACTTTGTTTTATACTATGTAGTGATGATGATATATGCTACCTATATGCATAGGTAGCATATATAACATTTACACGCCTACAATTTGAATGAAGTCGAGGGTAAAACTTCATGCCCACTCGCTTTTGTATCGTTAACTAATAACAATTAACGCAAACAATTATTAAATGAAAGATTTTTTTGTTATTTTAATGATTCGACAATCTGGATAACTTGACCCAGAGCCAGCTGATAACATTTGCAAATCAAAGAACAAGTTACAAGTACGTACAATTAAAATGTAAAATAATATAAACTCACTAGTAATACGTCATTGGTTCCGAGGTCATTCTTTGACCAGGCGGTGTCAAATCAAATTTTTACTTGATACATCTTTATCATAATAAGCGTTTACAGTCATACCTATACATTAAAAGTTAGTCATCTGTATTATGTTCAAAGTACGCAAAACACGTATTACAATAAGTATTTTAGACTGTTTCATAAAGCAATAATATTCATAGTTGCCTTGTTCTTTAAGAAGTACCTATAATAAAAAATGTAATGGTTGCTGCATGTGGTGTCAAGTGGTGACAGCTGGTTTTCTATTGACACCAATTTTAAAATGATCTCAGAAGATTGCTCCTAATTATTTAGTATCTTATATCAACCAATATTATGGCTCAATTTCCGTATGGCGGGCTTGCCAAATGTTATTGGCTTTTTCTATAATTACTGCCACATTGGTCTAGTGGTTCCAAGCGCCACTGTTACGCTAGAGGTCCTGGGATTGATTCTCAGATCGAGCAAAGTGTTATTGGTGTTTTCTATGAAATTCTCAGTAGCAGCTCGAAGTCTGGATTTGTGACCGGTTAATGACAATAGGCTCGCTCCCTATTGCACGGGACCTAAACATACCAGCGAAGTGTGGGTATACATTAGTACACCTCTGCCTAACCCTTCGGAGCATATAGGCGTGATGACGCTGTTTCTGACAATATTTGGGATGCAAGAGAAACCACAACAACCAGCAAGTTATCACCGTTTACCCAAATACTGTGTACATCCTCGGCACGGGTCTCCTCTCAAGGTGAAAAGGACAAAGCTATTGTCAACCACGGTTGCCTACTGCGGGTTGGCACACTTCTTACGCCGTCGAGAAAATTTCTCAGGTATGCAGGTTTCCTAACAATGTTTTTGTTCACCTCTAAAGTGAGTCACATACGCAAACGATTACGACAAGTCAAGCGGTGGGTGTCTTGGATTCAAAATAAAGACTTACCACTTGACATTGATCTAGTGATCATAACAAGCCAGTCATATTATTTTCAAATTAGAAGATTCAGATTTTAAGTGCCACTTGGTCCGGTTATTTATGGGTAATTGAAAGAACTCAATTGCTCAGACACCACAACTAGTTTTTATTGCAATAAATTTAGCAGTTTATAATTTAATGCACATTTTAGCTGATTCATAATTCTACATTCATTTACAGCTGTCGAAATTTGCACGACACGTTGTATAGTCCAGTTTTTTCTGAAGTCCTGAACGAATGACTAATGATCTCATTATAAAAAGTAATATGTTTAGTTGTTTGTATTCAATGAACACACACTACTCCATTACCTATTTATTCTTAGAAGCATTACTTAATTAATTTGAATAATTCTTCAGCGCAAGTATTTATCTTTGCCCAACAAAAGGTCTTTAGCATTCAACCCAGATTTACCTCCTGCGACACGTAAATTATTTTTTACGTGCGCCCCTAAACGACATTTCATTTTAATTACCAGTGTAATTACACCTTAAGTGTAATTTAGGGCGTTGTTGAGTGATACTTAATTACCACTGAAAGTTCTGGTTACACTGTAACTCGTAAGAGTTTTATCTACAACGATAATCTACACTGTAAATTGCTGTGTTGACGTTGATCACCTCATCACTACCGTTGTACCAAGTGTCGTCGATTCGATTCCCTTCCGAGGCTAATATTTGTATGTTCTTTGATGTATGCGTGAACTTTGTGTCGGTTATTTGTTAGGGGCTTTAGCTACAAAATAGTCACCAAAAAAAATATCCACTCCACCAATCCATCCAGTCCATTCCAGTCCACAGAATGAGAGACGTGGTAATAAAAATGTGCCTACTGTGCCCTACATACGAACACTTTGACTGCTTCATAAAAACAACCGAAGAGGTTACAGAGGTGACAGACGATCTCGAAATGGTCATTAGAGCAATTAAACTAAAGAAGGCACCAGGACCTCACCAAATGTAGACCAGGAAGTAAAGCTCACCATCGAAGTAATCCCTGAAAATGTGGACATAGTCATGACTGACATCTTCAGGAGCGGGAAATTTCCGGCGATGTGGAAAGTCGTAAGACTGTTTTGTTTACGAAAACTCAATAAGTCTGCAGAGGTTCCATCAGGGTATAGACCGCTATGTATCATCATGCACTGCCAAACAAGGCACACATCGTACAATGCGGATGTTTGCCCTAATTGACCTTGATATAAAAATACGGTTCTTAATTTTCTTACCTGAGAAAGAAGTATAATATTATTTGTATTAGTAAAAAAATGTATTTTGCCTCGTTGGTCAGCAGGAACAGCAAACTATTCCTGCTGACTGCAGAAAAAGAGGTCTGGGTTTTATTTCCAGGATGAGCAAATTATTGTTTGGTATATAATCTTATATAATTATATAATTCTCGTGTCACAATGTTAGTTACCATACTCCTCCGAAACGGCTTGACCGATTTTTATGAAAATATGCATATACTACAGTAGGTCTGAGAATCGGCTACTCTCTATTTATTTATTTTTGTCAATTTTTTTTTAAACGTATTCTCTACGCAAGCGAAGCCGCGGACGCACAGCTAGTCGTATATCAAATTATCTTTAGCACCTCGGATTTTGGATTTCATACATATGAATAGTAATGCAGTGATAGCCTTATATAGTCATTGGACTGCCAAGACAAAATTCTCGAGTTTGAATCCAAGGACACAGCTCTTTTCGAAGACATGTAGTATTTATGCTTAAACGGCTTAAACATAATGAGGAAAGCTGCATGTCTGAGAGGTTTTCTTGACAGCGTGTGGAGTCTGCCAACCCACATTCGGCCAGCGTGGTCGACTATAGCCTAATCCCTCTCATTTCGTGCCCAGCAGTGGGAAAATATAATGGGTTGATAATATGAATGATTGGCTATTTTCATTTCAGAGTTCATTCAATAAGGGTAGTTATTAACTATTGTTAATAAAATTGATAAACGAATTTTTATACATTTTTGGATTGGCTATAAATTACAGTTAAGCGTGAAAAGGATATTTGGCTGTACGACTTCTAAATTACTTCCACACGCAAAACTTTGAATTCATTCCGTTTGAAGTTGAACATTATACAGAGAAAGTTACTGTATTCCGGGCAAGGAATTGATTAAAATTTACGAATTTCAAGTATTCACGAATCTTCCAATGTTAGTGACGGTTGAAAACCTTTTGTAGGTTGCAGCAAAAGTTACAACGTACAATACAAAATGCTTGAATTCACGTGAATAGAATAATTTGATTTCGTCTTTGATTGTATTTTGAGTAGAACTTACGATACGAATCGTCAAAATTATAGAAATTATAGTCCCATGAAAGACAAAGGCGCCAAGTTTTCAAGAAAGATTCTAATACTCAAACGTATAGTAATAATAATAATTTATACTTTACTAGCTTTCCGCCCGCAGCTTCGCCCACGTGCCTTGTCAAAAAATTGTAGCCTATGTCCTTTTTCAAGGTTTAGTGTGTCTCAGTACCAAATTTCATCAAAATCGGTTGAGTGGTTAAGGCGTGAAAGCGTAACAGACAGACAGAGTTACTTTCACATTTATAATATTAGCAGGGAAGTAGGGATTGTACCTACACCAGAAAAATACAATAACAAGGCACATCTGATAATTTAAATATACAATTAGTAGCCTTATCGCTATCTGCAGTCTCTTCCAGACAACCATGGGATATATTGCATTCTAATTGTCAAATGAATTAATTTTAACTCCTCCAGGGGCCGTATTACCACGTATTAATGCCATCATTTTTAGGTTGTGAGAGAGGGATGCCGCTCTACAGGTTAAATAGTGGCGTCCCTCTTTCACAACGTAAAAATGATGGCATTAATACGTAGTAATACGGCCCCAGGTGGTAGAATATCCATGATGTTTTTCAGCAAACAAAAATAAAACATGCCATCATCACACCACGCCTACATTCCCCGAAGGGTATGTTAAGGTCCCATGTTCACATATCCCCAAAAACGGTTAACTCGGTGTCCAAACACGTGTCCAATTATAGAAATATACATACATAGAAAGAGCAATTTATTCTAAAATGTTTCAATGCGGCACGATTTTATTACAGGTAAGTGATGTTTTATAGGCTGTAAAATGGAATGGGTCCCATAAAAGTGACTCTGGAACCACGGATCCTTGACATAGAAAGGCGGTAGGTAGCTAGCCAGGCAAATCATGATTATAAGATCAAACTAACCAATTTGTTTGTTTACTTTTATAACATACTTAGCTTTTCTTTTCGATGGACGGGGAGAAATTTTGTATGCTCAGCCGTCGGTTATTTAGGTAAAGTATTGGGTATAAAAAGTTTTGAACATTGTTATTATATCAAGTCTGGCCTTCGTACAGAACATTAAAGAAAAATCTTATTACTAGCAAACTCAAGGCACGGCAAACATTGTTCTGCCATACTAAAATTGCTATTAACATTGAGAGTTGCTACCCCCACCTCCCATTTTCTATTATATTAGGGTTCTATTCTCTATTCTATTAAAATCGTTCGAGCCGTGTCGGAGGTATGCGACCACAAACATCGCAACAAGAGATTTTTATATATTAGATCTATTACAATCAAATGTGAATTTATTTCAATACATATTTTTCGGTCCATTGTACAGAGTCATTAAATTGTAATTTTCTTCACACTGGAAGGAAATGACAGCGATATTTTTTGGGACGTGTTATCGTGACACTTTATTCATGGACCACGCTTGTCCCAACTGAAAACAAAAGAGCTCGTGTTTTTACAAAATGGAAAATAAAATGAGAGCACTCGAGTCCCGATGCTGCCGGAAATGACGCAGTGACGGTGGCTTCTGCGTTTGACATAAATCCTATCGTTTGTCAAACGTATCCGTTTTTTGCGATAGCGATGATGCGTGTTTGGTATATGGTAATGAAAAATTAATTCCGTGTGCGCATTCAGTGTTAAGATTTGTGGTTTAATGTTTTGCATTTGATATGAAAAAAGCTCTCCATTAATTTATTGAGTGTGAATTTTACTGTGTACAGGATAACTTTTTTTATTGAGTTCATCTTTTAACATAAATTGCGATGATAAAATGTTTTCAATATTATCTGATAAATGGTGTGCCACACGTTGGGCGCCAGACGTAACATGGTGAACTCGTTCTAGAAACGTGGACGGCCAGGGAACTATTAAGTGGAGATAAATCACAAACCAAGAACACAAATAGTACAATTTTAATTAAATTAAGGTTGATATACGATAATGGTTGGCGCTCTTTGGGGGAGGCCTATGTTCAGCAGTGGACGGCAATAGGATGACATGATGATGATGATGATGATACGATAATGTAGAAAAATAAGAGTTAAGCTCAGGGGGGTTCAGCGAAGGCTTCGAGGCGTGGTCCGAGCGGTAGAGGGCGGCACTTAACTTGGCGGAGCTGCAGCAGGAAGAAGAGCGCCGCGCGTCTATTTATAGCAGCAGATCTATGTATAGTGCCGCGCGGTGTGAGGCTCGAGATTTTGGGGCGGCAAGCGCGGACCGTATCACAATGGTAATATACCAGTTAAGCTAGATGGTTTTAGCATACTTGTCATTCTAGATCAACACCATCATCACGCCATTTACTGTCCTATTGGGCATGGGGCTTGTCAGAATGACATGAGGATAGTATGGGAAGACTCAAGACGGTAACCAGGTTACATTACGCTGACACGCGAGCTTGCCGGCTTTGTAGAAGGCTGATGAAACGCCACTTATCTTTCTGGGGGAGTACAGATCGCTGATACACAAGCCTTCATTAAGGGAAACATATTATCTTAAGCCAGATACGCCCAGATGAAATAAAACAGCGCAACCCTAAGCAAGTTTTAGTAGTGCAGTTTATAGTAGTCGCAGGATTTAGCGGTGAACACTTAATTAAATGATTGGCGATCAGAATAGACCGACAACGTACAAAAGAACTTAAAAAAATGCTCTTCGCTGCAGCTGGTTCAGTATAGCTTGGCAGACCTTACACTCTATCTAGAAAATGACACATTTCCTGCGAAGCTAGCCAGATAATTTATAATAACATCTACGAACTTAATTTAGAAAAGTTAGAAATGCATCCCTTGATTTCGAAAATATTTCAACGGCTTGGCAGTATACGGACAGAAGTCAGAGGTGCGTATTGAATTTGAAAATATACCAATGGCTTGCAGTCGTAGGTCCTAGATATATTATCTATTACGACTTCGACTTTGCTGAAATATACTACATGCGTTATATTACATAACATAACATAACATACCATCACGCCTGTATTCCCCGAAGGGTTAGGCAGAGGTGTACTTAATGTACACCCACAGTTCGCCGGTATGTTTGGGTCCCATGTAATAGGGGGCGAGCCTATTGCCATTCACCGGGCACAAATCCAGACTCCGAGCTGCTACTGAGAATTTCATAGAAAAACTCAATAACACTTTGCTCGACCTGGGGATCGAACCCAAGACCTCTAGCGTAGCAGTCGCGATTGGGACCACTAGACCAACGAGGCGTTATATTAAATTAAGTATATTGTGTTATCATCACTTTTATGCTCGATACAACGAAAAAACTCGGTGATAAAAGATATGACGACGCTCCATACTTTACGAGCAATCACAGCAGACATTCATAATGACTATAAAATGTATCATGATATAATATTTCAGTACATTCATAAAAAAACTGATGACTGAACATTTAAAACATACTGTGTTGTTATTTATTTACGAAACAATTGTACTAAAACAATGCGAGGCCGTATGTAGTGTAGTAATTACAGTAAATACTTTTTATAGTTTCATTTTACGAGGCAATAAAATTTAACGCGATGTAGTCCAAAATGCACTATATTGTCATTTATTCGGTTTTATTTTATTGCAGAACGGTAAGTAAAACATTATTGCTGTGACTGAACATATTGGTTTTTCCCTTATGTCATTTAACTATTTACATTATTTAGGTATATATTGGTAAATCCAGTTTGTGTAGTTTTATATAAGTAGTATGTTACATGAAATAATTAACAATTATTATTGTGTTGATGATAGGATAAACCGTTTTCTATCTTTGGATTTACCATGAACAAAATAATTAAATGAAAATTATTTATTATAATTAAATTTCCTTAACATAAATAAAATAAATATATATTAATTTTATGTTAAGGAAGTTTAGTATTTTAACTAAACAGGTACTAATAATACAGTATAGGATTATCTACATAGTTACCAATATTAATGTACTTAGATACTTTTCCTATCAGTACTTCTGTTGTATATATACCTATCTAGTTTTGTAACTATACTTGTCGAGAGATTCAGGATCCTGCAACACTGAGTATTCTTAAGGGAGATCCAATTCCATATATAAGCTGTGTTACTTTTGATTTTTATAGAGCTTTAAGAAATCGTTTATAATGATTTTTAAGGACACAAATGCCCAGCAGTGACCAAATGGATTGTTTATGGGTTAACTTGGTAAAAGAGCACACGATCTAATGGTACTCGTAAGTAGTCATGGCCACTTATGGATACACCGAAGGAGTTACAGATGCGTTACCGAGCCTATTGAATGGAGCCGAGCCTGATGAATAAATTACTTTTAATTCTTACCTATCTAATATATTTTTTCATCGAATATTTTTTTGGTAATACCTACCTAGACAACGGTAGACAGTCATTCACAATTTAGACATTCCCTGAATATAGCGCAATAAAATTGAATTGCTTCTTCTGTCTGTCGTTTTGAACATTAGGATGGCATTTTTCATAGGGACGCTAGATTCATTTCCACTGTAATGACGTTCGAAGAATGCAGAGAGGGAAATAAATTGCAATTCCTGCTGTATATTTGACTGGTGGTACAAACGGCTACACATCAAGCTATACAAAACCAGTTTAAACTGACCTCATATTGTAAAAGTTTCCCGCACAATTTAAGGTCAGCCTATACTGGTTTTGTATAGCTTGATGTGTAGCCGTGTGTACGTACTCACCTTTTGCTAATATGCAGAATAAACTTACACTTAGCCTAACGTCCTGTTATTCTAATAGTTTAATTCATAAAAATATAAAACTGTCTACTTATAACTTACTATAGTTAGGTAAGTACTTGGTATATAGGCATATATTAAATAAACATTATTTAACTTCTTTTTTTATTGTATTGTATGGCATACAAAGCATATGGCCTGATGATACAGAGGCTAGAAGCTACTTGCACCAGTGCGTGGTATCTCGCGCGCGTTGTCATTTTGAGACCTCAGTTGTTTTGGTCAATTTTCCCAACAAAAATAATATATATTGAAAAACTTGCTTAGTGGTCCCGCAACTGCTACGCTAGAGGTACTGGGAACGATTCCCGGGTCGAACAGGATCATTGGTTTGTTTTATGAAATTCTAAGTAGCAGCCCGGAGCGAGGGTTTGTGCCCGGTTAGCGGCAATAGGCTCGCCCCTTATTACATTGGACCGAAACATACCGACGAACTGTAGGTGTACCTACTTTAGTACACCTCTGCCTGATTCTTCTGGGAAAATAGGGGTGATGGTATGTCATGTTATGCTAATCAATTTCACTACGCTTAATAATTGGTAACTTAAACACTACTTAGCGACATAGTTCGACCATCTTAACAAAGAAGAAGAAGAAGTGGCTATTAATCCAAAAAATTAATAGTTGGTCTTCAAATAAAATAACAAGAAAGAAATTAACCAGCACTTGCCTTCTTTTATTACTATAGGTCATTGAACTCTCGACGTCTAAATTAGAGACGTCAAAGTTACAATCACAGTTGGTACTTCAATAGCCCTAAATAAGGTCGTTCGATTTTCAAATGAACATTTATTTTAATAACCGCTTTTTTTTTCTTTTTTACCGTTACGCGGTATTCGATCAAAGAACCTAGGTTCGTCGCCCTTATAGAGAAATCAAGAGGCATTAATTAGTATCTACTCAAATTAACTAATATTGACAGGCTTTGGGGGAGGCCTTTATCTCAAAATTCTAGCAGTGGAATTATATAGGTTTATAAAATGGCTAAGTACTAACTATTTATTTTATAACATACCATCACGCCTGTATTGCCCCAGTTCGAAGAGTATGTTTAGGCACAATATATTACTTATACGGTGATTTAGGTCCAATGTAACAGGGGGCGAGTTAATTGCCATTCACTGTGCATAAATCCAAAGTCCAAGGGACTGAGTATTTCATAAAAACCTAATAATACTTTGCCCGATATACGAATCGAACTGTGGACCATTAGCGTATTCCTCAAGGGTTAGGCAGAGGTGTGCTAAGTGCTAACGTACATCCACACTTCCCATGTAATAGGAGGCGGGCCTATTGCCATTCACCGGGCACAAATCTAGACTCCGAGCTAATACTGAGAATTTCATAAAGAAAAACAATAACAGTGCTCGACCTGGGAATCAAACCCAGGACCTCTAGCGTAGCAGTTGCGTGAGGCAGTCTTAAAAAAGTGAAATGTTCTTACAAAAATCTCACAAGTTTGGAATGTTCTAACTATGACATAGTTTATAGTTATATATCGATCTTCGAAAGAATTCAAACGTGACCGTCGTTCCGTTAATTACCAATCGAATTCTTAGTTTTTATAAAAAAAAATTAACGTTATAAATGTTTTGCGCATGAAAACAACTATAAATCGCGCTAGAGTTGCAGAAAACAGCCCGCCAATACCAAAAAATAAACAAAAGACAAACAGAATACAAATGGAAGCAAATCTCTTCCTGCAATGGTCCATTTGTTTATAATGTAGGTTCGAGATCCCCGTGGGTCCTAAATAGTCGAGTTATGAGCGACGTGCGGTCCCCGTGCAGGGAGCCACATCCTCATTACAAAAAAGGGGACTGAGCAAATGGCGTGTAACATATCGCTTCAAGGTGACATGCATTCTGTGACTGAGAATTTTTGTATGACACTAATAGGCTCCATGAATACCATAAACGGGGTAAACCAACAAAAACAAAATAAAATCAGTTCATGAACAAGAAACGTATAAGCAAATTAATTTATGCTAGACAGAGAACGCAATATAGGAACATTGTGCGTGATGTCAAGCATTCCGTCCGCCATACTTATTCTTTACTGTCATTCATTCTGCGGGAATGGGTCAGAGAATCTTCTCTCAATCCACATCAAATACATTAAGCGAACTTTATTAATGAATTTTAATGATTTTTTATAGTGTATATATTTAATTCTTCTTTTTAGTAAGCTTGTCATTTTTAAAATCATAATTCCGAGTGGCTATTGATAATAATTCCATAGCAAAGCCCTTCCATAGAAAAATCCAATGACACTGCGACCTAGGCAAACGTACGAAGACTTTCATCGTAGCAGTTGCGATAACGGCCATTAGAGGAAATTAAAGTACAAAAACCCCTTGGACACCCTACCTGGATTGGCTGAAGTGACAAAGAGATGCTTTGTTTTATGGTTATTACGAATATCAGATTTTTCATTATACCCTCTTAAGGATATTAAATATCCTTCCCGACGAGAAATATGAGCTAAAATGATACATAGTGTCAATTTTTTGTGCCTTAGTCTTACACTACACTAAGGCTTGATACACAATAGAATTGTATCAAGATAGATAAGCGAAACTTTGTCAGTGTAGTATGAGCTCTAACTTAATTAACACAAGTTTCCTTATGTCTTCATATTGTATTAGGTAATGTGGTTTGTTGAATACCACACATAAAGATGATAAAATAATGTTAGTTCTGGGAATCTTTCATAATGTAATCTTGGTAATTATATTATTATTTATTTCTATAAGGGAATCACCACTGTGCGGTTTCAGTTAGATACTATTTTTGCTTGGTATGGTCACTATGCAAGATTATATTTGTAGAAAATGAATACTACGAAATAAAATGACTAATTGCCTCATTGGTCTAGTGGTTCTAGAGGTCCTGGGTTCGATTACCAAACATTGTGTGTTATTTTTTTTCTAAAAAAAAGTTCAGTAGCAATAGGCTCGCCCCCTATTTTATAGGACCTAAACATACCGGCGAACTGTGAGTGTTCATGAGTAATTGAGTACATCTATGCCTAAATAAATGTTAAAATTATTGTTATTGTTAAAATTATTATTAAGTACTAGTGGACTCAACAGACATTGTTCTGCCCTGCCTCGATCGCAGCTCCACCTATATTGGGTCCAATTTATCCATATTTTCTCACAGTTTCAACATTTCCTGGACTTCCACAAATAATTCAAAACCAAATTAGGCAAATTGGTCTAGCCATGCTATAGTTTTAGCAAGACTAACGCACGACAATTCATTTTAATATATAAAAAGAAGAAGATAAGAAGAATATGTTTCGAAAGTCCATCCTTCACACTACAACTCAATTGAAGGCTAAATAATGTAGTCGATAACAAAATCAGGCCTTTTAAATGTCAGATCCTAAATAGTACGATAATATTAACATAGTTGTCAATCCGAGGCGGAGGGACGTGGAGGGACTTCGGAGGGAAGGATTGGGAGGGTCCTGCGATATTACTTCATATCTATGCAAATGATGGGTTTCATGAAATTGGAGTAGGTACAGTGCGTCCGAGGTATATTAATTTAGAAAAAATATATTTGTATTTTTCAAAGAATATATAATATATTTTTTTAAAATTAAAAATGTTGTTGTTGACCTCAATCTAGCCGCCGAGGCAAAGATGAGGTCGATTTTTATTAATAATGGTAAATTATGGCTTCCGGGTTTGATCTTTGTGCTCGGTATTAAAAAGAAAAACAAATCTTAGTTATCAATGGACGTTTATACAACTGTACCTACTTCCCTAGAGTAAACATGCGTCAGATTGTGAAGTAAATAATAATAATATAATGTACTATATAAGAGGTCAAACTAACTTTTTCATGTAATGAAATGATATTTATTTCTATAAATAGATCTTTTAAAGACACGTTTTCTTCTCTTCTTTCACTCTTTCTTCTTCACTTTTTTTGCTTCATCACAAGTCGTTTTAAAAAAAAAATATCTAGATGATACCGACGTTTCCTATCTGATGACTTCTGAGAAACTATAAGCATAGTAAAGCATTAGGCCTCCATCATCATCACCATCATCATCAGCTCATATTCTTCCACTATTGGATGCATGATGTATGCCTCTTTTAATGAATGCTACAGAACCTAATCTTTATAGCCAACTGGCTATAAAGAGCGGCTGACAACAACTGTTGTCAGCCGCTTTCCGGCCAGCATATCGTCACTCCACCTAGCCTGCAGGCATCCTTCACTACGTCTCTACTCAAGAACTCGTTTGCTTCAAAGAAAAGCGAATGCATAAACCATGAAGTCAATCTTAAAACTACAATAAAAATCTTTGCCCCTATGAGGCTATCGATCTATATAAGTTTTTGCATAACGCATGTTGGTAAGCAACATACAATCACGCCTGTATTCCCCGAAGGGTTAGGCTGAGGTCTACTTAATGTACAATCCACACTTCGCCGTATGTTTAGGTCCCATGTAATAGGGGGTGAGCTTATTGCCATTCACCGGGCACAAATCCAGACTCCAAGATGCTACTGAGAATTTTATAGAAAAATAACACTTTGCTCGATGTGGGGATGGAAGCGGCGGTAGCCTAATGGATAGGGCGTCGGAACCGACTCGCAACACAAGCATTTAGCTTAGCTCGAGGGGTTAACAAGAATACTAGTAATATGTGACTCACATTGCTAGTAAGCTTTTTTTTAAAAAAAAAAACCCTAGACCTCGTGCATAGCAGTCGCGATTGGGACCACTAGACTAACGAGCCAGTCATGTTGGTGAGTATAGATCATTAAATTTTGTTTAATCCTTTAGTAGATGTAGTATACTCACTAATATTCTAGACACGAAGTTTCAAACTTGGAACGTAGTGTTTACGGCGCAATTTCCTAAAACTCGAAATACTGCCTGCAATCTGTGTTTTACATCTGCAAACAGTCACACGTGAATATTAGACATTGAAATAAACCTATTTTTTACAGATGTTATCAGGATATTTATATTTTATTATCTATTAATTCCCAATCTTTCGGACCTTTGGACGTGGCCATGGATACTATAAAGTAGTTTTATTAGAATGTCCATGTATGTATATATCTTAGAAGAATATAAACGTACATCAACATAAAGGGTTTAATGGTATAACCACATGAGGCTGCCATTTTGGATAAGCAAAAATCTATTATTTCGGCACTTATATCTTAGTAACGACTAGAAAAGAGGTCCCAATGCGCATTAGTAGACCGTGAAACGATGTTTTTTTATGATATTGGACATTTAGGGTTTCTTACCCCTATAAGTAAAAAGTGTAATGGCTCAGCCAACCGAATTCGCTAGATTTTTGATGATCGTAGATAAAAATCAACCATGTAATCAGACCATTGACCAATTGTATGAATAATAAAGACGTTGTTAAAGCCTGTGCCAAAATTTTGTCTTGAGAGGATAAGTTCAAATCTGGCATTTGTTAAGGGAATGACAAGAAATCTCTCCCAACAAAAAATACTCAAACGTTCCTTCTTTCCATTTTTTTTTAAAAAAAAAGGTTATTAACAATGTGGGTTGCACATTACTAGTATTCTTGTTAACCCCTCGTACTAAGCTAAATGCTTGTATTACGAGTGGGTTCACGTCGGTAGTGCAATGGGTGAGTTTCGAACCGGCAACCACATGATCGTAAGTCCAACGCCCTAGCCATTAGGCTACCGCTGCTTCTTTTGAGCCAGCATGTTAAAAATAATAGGACAAACTATTAAACTGCCATTATTCGAGCAAAACTTTATAAGTTCCTTATTCAATTTTCCGTTTACATTATTGAAAACTTGAGATCATGTTTCAGTAGTAATGCATCTTCTTACAAAATTAATCATCCTGTACGTTTGGTACGTTTGGGATAATTGCCTGTTAATTATCACCCCATGTCGTTAACATCGTCGTTTCCTTGGCAAAGTTATCTAAAGTTCCTCGAAGTCCTTGAAATTTAATTAGATGTATAAAAATGTATCTTTATTTTTTTTGAAACTACTTAGCTGTTTCCCGCGGATTTACTTGCATCCCATAGAACTGTTTGAGACAAAAGGGAGCCTAAGTCCTTCCCCAAGATTCAATCTATCTCTAGAGTAAATTACTTATAAATCGGTTCAACGGTTCAAGCGTGTAAAGGTAACAGACGGACAGACATACAGAGTTACTTTTGCATTTTTAATACATACTCGTTATTACTTAAGTATAGTATGGATCCACTTGTCCGCCTATCCCTAAAATAGAAAAATGGAAGGCACGATTGGTGCACCAGTGGTTGGGATATCGGCTGCCGTGCTAGGAGTTCGATATAGCCATCATTCCATGATGATGATGGTACATGATGATTTTCCATACTATACCTATAAAAAAACTAACGATAAATGTAAACATTTTTTATACAGGAACGTCTTTTTAAAAGTAAATGGATCTGGTTTATACATACACTTGTGCAATATAGGAAAATGAACTTTTATGTTGGGGCAAATAAGAAAAAAATGGACGTCATGCGGCAGAAATATTTCGAATTATCCTCAAAAGAAAGCAGGCTTCTATCCCTCAAAACAGAAAGTTCATAAAACCAAGATAAGAAGCACTTGTACTGACAGATGTTGAGAAAAAGTTTTAGTTTGTTTTGACACTTTTGAAACTGTTTGTGACAAGTTTTGTTAGAGGCAAAGCTTGTTCCCATTTTGTGCCTAGCAATCTTAAGCAAAATATTGCCAACATAAAATTTTGAAAGTGTAAAAAAATAAAAAGTTCTTCGCTATGCAGGTTGTTTTCAAATTTATGACATTTATTTATTTTTATTTATTTATTTTATTCTTTATTGTACACCACATATGCAAACTTAAAAATATATATCCACAAAAACAAATGTAGGTACAATGGGCGGCCTTATCGCTTAAAGCGATTTCTTCCAGGCAACCAAAGTGAAATGAACACTGGACAAGATAACGGGCATTTAAATAATAATACTATACAAAAACAGGTCATTATTGCAAAACCTTAAAACTACCTATATGTATATATAAAAATAACTCTATATCCTATGTATTATAAATACATATATATATATATATATAAATAAAATAATATGTCTTTGTATTTAGGTAATTATATTAACTAAGATTATTAACATTTTAAATACCTATCCAAATTCAAGGCAAGGAAAATGAATGGGTCGGCACGACCGCGGTAGTACTACCCTCCCACTGAATATTGTCTTTAAGTGGTAGTATGCATACTGTTGCGTTTCGTTTGGTGAGTGTGAAGCGCCGGAGGCCCAATTCCTCCCTCAGTCCCCTTCTTTCTCGTTTTCTCCTCAGTCCCTTTTCCTTGGCTCGGCAACGCATCTGTACCTCTTTTGGTAATGTAGATGTCCA
Organism: Subacronicta megacephala; assembly: GCA_958496365.1. NCBI lineage: Eukaryota > Metazoa > Arthropoda > Insecta > Lepidoptera > Noctuidae > Subacronicta > Subacronicta megacephala. The sequence goes on from OY292525.1 coordinate 5,293,588, forward strand.
CGGGGGGCGATGACTATTTACAATTAGGTGGCTCGCCTGATCATTTGCTGAGTTATGTAGAGGTGTACAGTTTTACTGTGTTCCCAGTCAATTTAATTAAATAAATTCTACCACCTTGCGCCGGTATTTTAAGGTACCATGTAAGGGCAGGTGTAATATGGTATAATTATTTTAATAATTAAATTAAATTGACTGCGAACACAGTAAAGTCTTCACTTTAAAATTCGTTAACAGTACACAAAAATATAAACAATATTCAAGATTTAAGTCGTCTTGACACTAGACACAAGCTGATTTATTTTTATGACGAAAATTATTAGGCCGACGTAAGTAGTAGATATTTGGTTTGGACAGCTACTTCGCTATAGCAATTTTCACCAAAAATTGCCTGTTAGGAGTTGATAGGCAAATAAACCAACTTTTGAGCTTTTAGGCAAGAAAAACATTATTAACCTCTTACCCTTGACGTAATAAATTAGAAAGTAATTTATAACGTCAACGGTTTTTCAATATATGTTCTTCTAGGATTTATTTTGTTTCTCTAACAGCCTATTTGTTAATTTCAATATTTTTGAGTTGCTTTACAAGGGTTTTTGTCCTAAGTAGTGTGAGCAGTTATCTTCTGGGTGTGCTCGCTCTACCGTCGACCTTATCTTTGCCTCAGCGGCAAGATTGAAATCAAGATCAAATCCATCTTTAATAAAAATATATTATATATATTGTGGGCTACAGATCGCCCATGCACAAAGATCCGGACTTAGGTCCAAGTGCGGGCCCTTGTATAAGCATAGCATAGCATATAGGTGGCATAACTGATTGTTTGACCACTGCATTTCCATCCGTCATTCATAAATTCGGTAGACACTTCAAAAAATCAAGCAATTTACTTAATTACTAAAATCGAACACTATCAGTGTGTCAAGAAGCACGAATTTTAAACAAGAGTTCCATAAAGGTTAAACATAACGTCCTTATATACCTACGAGTATTAAGACGAGGTTTTGATAATTATGCTATCAAAAAACGAGAACATCGCGGGTAATTCCATGGGACTCAGCTTGTATTAAAATATAAAAAGATCAATCTCACCTCAAGTCTCATTTGTCACCTGAAACTTGAAACTCCTGGGTAAAATGCTGGACATGAGAAATAGGTCGGTAACCCTTGTTTGGAGGAAAAGATTTATTCTTTTTGAAATATGTACATATTTTTGTATTATATCATACTAGTTGTTGCTCTTGGTTTTACTCGCATCTCAAAGGATTGTTTGAGATAAAAGTTAGCCTATATCTTTCTCTAAGGTCCAATCTATCTCTAGGTATACTAAAATTCATCAAAATTGGTTCAGCGTTTGAGGCGTGAAAACGTAACAAACGAACAAATAGACAGAGGTACTTTTGCATTTATAATGTCATTATAGATTTTTTATTATTATTGCGTTAGAAGCAGTTAACAACAAAAACACAATGTTTTACACTAACTACTTACTTATAAGATAAAGATAGTCTACCGTCATGCCTGTATGTCTTGGGCGATCAGGCAGAGACATACAGATGACACCAAGAGTTATATCTCATTGAATTCCCATGTAATATACGAGCTTATTGCATGTACAAAGTTTATATTAAGGCTTTTTTTACAAGAAAACTGGATAAAATAATCGACCTGGGAATTCAATCTAGAAGCTCTCGCTTTCACGGCCGTGTTGACGATCAGTAGACTAGTGAGGCTGTTTAGACTAATTCTAGTTCTACGAGTAGTGATATGCATAATAAAATCAATTTACTATTATTTATTGACTGCCTTATTAGTCTAGTGATCCTAAACTCGACTGCTCAATAGAGGACCTGGGTCCTATCCCCAGGGTGAGCAAGTGTTATTGGGTTTTTCTATGAAATTCTCAGTAGCAGCTCGGAGTCTGGATTTGTGCCCGGTTAATGGCAATGGGCTCGCCCCCTATTATATGGGACCTAAACATACCGGCGAAGTGGGTGTGGTGTGGTATGGGGTGTACATTAGTACACCTCTGCCTAGCCCTTCGGGGAATACAGGCGTAGATACAGATAGTATGTTTAAAATCAATTTACAAAAGGTAACAAACATTATCACTGTTATCGCATCTACTTTCATTTTCTATTCTATGTCCTCAATCAACACGTGACCGTCCCATGCGTTTAAAGTGCATTGGCACGAATTTATCAAGAGCGATATTATAAAGCTTTCCACGTGCAACACGGGTTCGAAATTCATACCAAATGCAGTGCGTTTGCGGTATGAGTGCGATGGCCCTACCATCGCACTCATACCGCAAACGCACTGCAGGTAAGGTAATGGATAAAATTGTAGAGGGAATTTCAACTTTAAGATAAAAAACACATTTATATAAATAATATCATAGAGGGAATATCAACTACCCTGTAAGCCACACAAAATTTCTCACCAGCGGGAATCGAACTCATAGCGCAGAAAAAAATACTGTGCCATTAACGCCGTCAATCGTGTAATTGAAATAACAATTAAGTAGGTAAATATGAGAGATTCCCCAACTTTACTTAAAATCCAAGCGGCGGTAGCCTAATGGCTAGGGCGTCGGACTTGCGCTCATGTAGTTGCCGCTTCGAACCCCACCCATTGCATTAGCGACGTGAACCCACTCGTAACACAAGTATTTAGCTTAGCACGAGGGGTTAACAAGAATACTAGTAATGTGTGACCGACATTGCTAGTAAGCGTTTTAATAAAAAAAAAGAAATTAACAGAGAAAACAGTTGTATAAAACACATCTGCGATCATCGAGTAGCTCTATATGAACTTGTTTTGAAGAACCGTTGAAAAAACACTCTCGTGTTGATCCATTTTGCACTCAGCTCTGCAGAGTAAAGCATGCAGTGTGTTAAAGCTTTAAGGTTATAAAATGTCAAAGTAAATTAATTGCAGAAACTTGCAGGCTTTTGACTAAGAGTGGCATATAGGTATATGAGGGTTCTGACGTAGGTTGCTGCAGGAACTTTGTAAGACTTCCTTCGTAAATTGGAGCTCTTTTATATTAAATTAACTTTATAATTTGTACACCTTTTGTAAGTTTTACCCGCGTTCAAAGTTTCTGAACTGCATGAAACTTTCAGAGCGCCCCTGAATTTGAATCCCAGCTTTTCGAAATAATATCACGTTTGTATTCCGCGATGGGTTAAGCAGAGGTGTACTATCGAGTAGGGGAACCTATTGCCATTGCCGGATACAACTGCAACGTAACATATACCAATAACACTTTGCTCGATCTGAGAAACGAGCCAAGGACCCCTAGTATAGCAGTCGCACTAACAACCGCTAAGTTAATGAGGCAATAAAATAAAATAAATAAAATATAGTCTTTGACACTATCTAAAATAACTTGTATCTAGTTTTTTTTAACAGCTTACTAGCATTACTAGTATTCTTGTTAACCCCTCGTGCTAAGCTAAATGCTTGTGTTACAAGTAAGTTCACGTCGGTACTGCAAGGCGTGGGTTTCGAACTGCTAACCACATGATCACAAGTGCGACGCCCTAGTCATTAGGCTACCGCCGATAATGAATAAATAAAAGTAATGTGCCAATTTTAATGTTTATAAATTAGGTATCTAGGAATCTAGATAGGTACCTGATATATTCAATCTATTTTCTCCCATATCTGTGACTTGTTGATATACATTTTACTGTAGGCGTCAATACAATCCTTACTATCAAATTATTATGAGATTCATAGGTTGGACAGAAATAGGCAGGTCCAATAATTTCTGAGCTTTGCCCATGAATATTGGCAAAGGTTTGAATTATAGCTTCGGGCCCAATATTTTACTTATGGTAGGAAAATCACGGACTTCATCGTTTCGGTCCAATGAATTTGTATACATAAGAACTAGTTTTCTTGTTAACTTATTTATTTGCTACGAAGTACCCACCTACCTATAGATAGGTACCTACTTGGAATATAATCTGCCAGAAAATAATTTTGTTTGCCAAGTTTTTGTAACCTAAGTTATGTAGGTTGTTCAAAGTTCACTGTAATCGTCGGATTCACCATCCATATTTGATTTCAATTTGGGCTAATATTACAAACTTCGTGAGAGTTCATTGACTTGATCAAAAGTTCTTCGATGGAGCCTGATAAGGTGGTGATTATTTAAAAAAAAAATCTTTCCTATACTAATCAATTACTAACTAGTCAATGTTTGGTAATAGGAGATATTTTAGCAAAAAATTATGACGGGTCTTTATGAGAGCAATACAAACAAAGCAATTATCTTAAGGATTTTTGTTTGTCTGTCTGTCTGTATGTTTGTAGGCGAATCCCGCAAAAACTACTGCACGCATTTGATACCACTGCCGTTTATACGCCGGATTAAATAAAATAAGACACATCTATCGTATACTTATATAATTTCGGTGTATCGTAGGTAAATGTTCTCTTTATAAATGGCTTTATCGATTTTGATTTTTTTTATCCCAGCAGCGCTGTTGTCGACTGCCATCGTCAGTTCTTGGGTCCGAAAGCCAAGGCCTTTGACTCTTATAATTATGGGAAAAATTGTGGGCGTATTAATCACAATGGCTCATTTAAACTGTGAAGGAAGACATCGTGAGGAAATCTTTCTAAGTATATGCCTCAGAGACAGAAATTCTCGACGGAATATGGATTCTGCCAACCCGTAATAGGCCAGCCAGCGTGTCGATGACAAATTGTGGATGCTCTGTCAAACATGTGTATATCAACTATTAAGTTGGTGTAGGTGCCTACAAGTGTTTAGTCAACGCATTATAGGACCTCCCTCGATTTTAGCCTGTAGTTTATATTGTAGGGAAGCATGAGGCCTAAAGACTGGGAAAATGAATTCTGTGAAGAACTTTGTTACCGACTGGTCTTTCGCTACGTCAAAGTTTCGATTCCGTTGTTTTTTTTTTATAATGGCTGTAATGACATGTATAGTAAAGTAGAAGTCTTACTAATAATTTATGCATTAATTCCAGAGATTCGCCTATGCTGGAATATGGAATAATTTAACCAATCATTAATTTTAGAAACATCATATTTTTGAAAATGAACGAATTAATTGTCATAGTTATAATATTATTTCAACTTAGTAGACAGTTTTGTGATACCTGAGCCATGAGACACAAATATTTCAAAATTGTACCCAAGGTAGATGACAAAAGACAAATCAAAGTAAATTTGAGAAATTTAATTCAATTAAAGTTCAAAATCCTTCGGGAGTACTTTGGTATACTGTCTCGTATTCGTGATTGATTTTATGTAGTTTAATTTATTTGTCTTAAAATAAAAGTGACTGAATCGTGTTTAACGATTACTTATTTAAATATTTGTTCGATGGTATTTATTATTAAGGGTTTTATTTAGACAAAATTGTTAATTTATTTGCCAAACGTATTTATTAAAATACGCGTTCGAAGTACTTACATCGTTGTAAACAAGAGTAATGGCTATTTTTTAACAGTTGCATTCTTGAAAAGCTCACTTATATTTAAATAAAAAACATTATTCAAAGCAATTTAATAATGACGGATTGTATCTACCGTGTTAATTATTTAAGAGCCTAAATACATACTTGTCGAAATAAAGATATTGAAATCAAAATCATCATTCTCAAAATATAAAATATAAAAAACTATGTGTTGTATATATATACCGTTTAAAATCATTTATTTCCAAAGATTACAAATCACTTATATAGAAATAAATAGGTACTAAAATATATATTTTTTAAACTACATTACATGTCCAGAAACGGCGCGTCGAAAATGAACAAAATTTCATTGTTATTAAAATTATACATTGATACAATAATATTTTTATCATCGGTAAGAAGGGTAGTTACAACATTTTTTACAAACGCCGTGCGTTGTGTTGCCACGGCCGCCGTGCGGTGACTCGATATGCAGGAGATATAAAGACTGCTTCACAGCGGAGTTAATTTCTTATATTTTAATCATTCATTTCTTGTGACATTTAAGGATGTGGCATTTCAATAATCTTTTAAATAGTAATAAGGATTGTGTTTCCTTGATATCTTTTGGCAGTGAGTTATAAAGTTTTACTCCCTCGTATTTTATGTGTGTCTTTCCGTAATTGGTTCTAGGACTAGGTATGTGTAATTTGTGGCCTCGTCTCAAAATACGCTTTTGTACGTTTTGTATGAATATATTATGTACTTATACAGGATCCGCAATTCTAATAGCAATCAAAAACAAAACCATCCATCAAAACATATTTTATAAATGACATGATATTCGTAGGAGATTACAACAAAAATAATAATTAAGAGCTCTTTATGTAATATTTAACAAGGTACACAGATGAAAACATTCCATTCTTGTGGAAACGAAAGGCACTTTAAAATTACCTTGTTGAATAAATATTCTACCTTAAACCCTTTTGATTAAAGTTCATTGGGTTCAATATAAATAATCAAATAATGTTATCTTATTGTACGAAGGAAGTAATGAGAAATTATTAAATATTTCCTGCGTAGGAAGTCAACATGTTATAACAAAACAGATTATAAACCAATAAATAACTTGATAAATTTGTGTTATTTAGGAAGGCGTATTATACCTGATACTTTATTATTTATTGTTATCGTGGAACAATTGCCTTGATTGTATTATAACTAGAAACTTTTATTACTAGTTATTTACAATTCAAAGTTAAACGGTTTACACGATTTTAGTCATATTTTTCAACCGACTTCAAAAAGGAGGAGGTTCTCAATTCGTCTGTATGTTTTTTTTTTTTTTTTTTTTTTGTATGTTTGTTACGCGATATCTCCGCCAGATTTAATGATTGTTTTTTTATTTGGTAGGTCATACTTCAGAGGTGGTCCCGTTCAAATTTTATCGAAATCGGTTTAGCAGTTTTGAAAATATCAACAAAAATCTAAAATTTGTTTACATCGATGATATTATCGTTTTCTCCGAAACATCGCTGTCTTATTGGAGCAGTGCGTTTAGTTGGCTAACAAGTACTTCTAAACAAACTTTCCACTAAAAATTACAAAATAAAATTACTTTTAACAAAAAAGTTAAACCGCCTTCAAAAAATAATGTTGTCTAAAACAGTTTAGGAAGTCGGTGGCGAAAATAAAAGACCCACTCAAATATAAGTCACCGACTTCCCAAACTGTTTTAGACAAAATTATTTTATTATTTTTTGAAGGCGGTTTAATCTTCGTTAAAAAGAGTTTGTGAATTTGCTACTGGGAAAACGGAAGGTTTACCAGAGCCTGCATTAAAATCTCCTGGTATCCAGCCCCTGTCCATACCTGTCATATTGTCAGAAACATAGCACCCTTAAATTGGAAAAAGATAGTATATTTGACAAGGCAAGCAACAATCCAGTGCAATAATTACAGAAATTAAAAATAATAAACTACATGTTAAAACCGCATCCTCTCTAGGTAATAACATAAAGATTCTTTTTAAAAACGAGAAATGTAAAACAATAAGCTTACGCTCGTTATGTAATAATAAGAATCTACTACTTATCATTTGTGGATTGTGTTAGATAATTTTAATCATGTTCAGTATGCTCAGTAAAAGTCAATGTTTTATATACATTTCTCAATAAGTGAATTTTTGTAAGTTGTTGAAATAAAGTTCTTAAACCATATTTATATCCAAATAATTTTATTTAACCCCATTCCTATTACCCCCTTTAGTGGTGATTATTTGTTTAAAAAAAAACCATAAACATTAAAAAGTCCCGTAAAATTATTCCTGATATCTTTCATTTTAATATAATATCAAATTCCAAACATTTCATTGGACCTCAAATATATCTACTTCAAGTCAGTAAGTACTTAATAGTTATTTCTAGTTTCAACCACATCATGTTTCAAGTGTTCCACATCATTTAGAATATTATTAAGCAAAACATTTATAGCGAATGTTCTCGAAGGCTTTTGTTTATAAACCCATAAGCCAACTTGATTTTTTCGACGGCGTGTGAAGTCTGCCAACCCGCAATAGGCTAGCGTGGTGGTCTTTTAGCTTTATCCCTCTCAATTTGAGAAGAGTCCCGTGCCCATCAATTCATCTTCATCAACCCTAATGATGAAAAGTTAAAAAGTAATTTCAAGCCTTGATTTTGAACTAACAATTGGGAATCTAATATAATAATATTACTATTTTTATATACAGCTGAGCTTAAACCATTGCATATAAATATTTATTATGAAAAATAAATTATGTAACATTGATTTCAGTGGATGTGGTAGCGGTGACATGATACCAACTTACTAATGACGTAAAAAACCCACAAAGTAAAACTGAACTTTAAAATAATCTTATAATACTTATCAAACCCTCGGGTTTCAGAGGGCGTAAAAGACATTGGGGCGTCAAGGCATCTTTGACAATATCAATATACAGAAATAGAACAAAATACCTTGACGCCCCAATATCTTTTACGGCCTTTGAAATCGGAAAGGCCGATATGTAAAACCATCATTGCTGTATATTCAAAACCAGCGTTTAAATACTGCGAACGCGGCGTACATAACCAGAGCGATACCCGTCACCACCGCCAAGTTGCCGACAGAAACCCTGCTAATGCAACCTTCTTCTGCACAAATGCCATACCTACGGACAATAGAAGAACATTAATCATTTATTTACGGCGCCATGATATGGAAAGTTTAGCTAATGGTTAAATAAAGCTGTGATTAGATAGTCGCATTTGCGCGTGTATGTAACTACTTTGGTGTTAATTACACGCATGATTACAGTTTGTTGTTAGACTTTACAAGGTAATTTAAACGTATGAATTAGTACTACACGTAGTTATTCATAAGTTTGCAATTGCTAAAATATTTTAACCAAGTTCAATAAATGAGGTTCTTTATTCGACTATTTGTTTTTTATATAATTATGTTCACCGATTTCTCAGCCAATTGCGAACCAATTTTGTAAATTCTTTTTTTTCTTTGAAAGGGTTTACTAACGAAGAGGTCCCATTTAACTTTGGTAAAACAACAATATCATGAACCGTTAGAACAACGATGATGTAAGAAAGTCAAGTACTTGAAACTACACGCGACAAAAAAAAAACTTTTTATTAATTATTTTTTACTTAACGTACAAGTAAAACACTTGTACGTTAAGAAAGTCCCAATGCTTCTTTTATTTTGGCCTATGTATGAGAGACCGCAATCACAATCAAGCTTGTATACTCCTGCATCTTGTAGAGGTATGTGGCACTTGACAGGTGGTAGGTACATCAGATTTGATAAACCACAAGTCCTTGCAAAAGAAAACCGATTCCTACCTAGGATGATTCGCGAGGCTATTGAAATTAAAAAACATCCAAATTTCAATAGAGAATATGGCTGGGTCTTACCATCTGCTTGGAACCCCATCATAGATTCCATTAAATCCAAGCACAAGACTGCGAGACCTAAGGATACGGTGAGCTCATTCTGCGTGACCGGCATAAATAATAATCAACAAGATGATGGGTAGCTGTTGATAATTTTGACATTAGGACGACCAACACCTCAGTCCACCCGTGACCATGGATGCTGTAAAGGATCCGAAACGTCGGGAATTTAAAAATATCAATATAACGCGATAAAATCCGTAAAAAGTAGTTTTATTTCAATGTCTAATATTCGCGTAAGTGTTAGAAACCAGTATATTCAGTTTGTGTTGGGAGATAATTATAATACATAATATGTAATACGTGTATTTGTAGTCACGACAATATTTTGATTGTAATTAGAAGTTTAAGTATTTAGTTTATATGAAGCGACAATTATAATTATAAGTATGTCTATTTGTAACAAATTGTTCAATATAATATTTTTTAGGTAATTTAATATTCAAACTCTATATCTGATTCTTATAATCTTTTTTTTTATGGAATAACTCAGCAAACGAGCAGGCGAGCTACCTGATGGTAAGTAGTCATCGCCGCCCATGGAAATCTGCAGAACCAAAGGAGTTGCAGATGCGTTGCCGAGCCTATTTAGGGAAAGGGAGGGAAAGGAGAAAAAAGAGAAGGAAGAGGCTTAAGGGAAGAATTAGGCCTTCATCACCACATAAACTGTAATAAACAAAAAGCTTTCCTGTTGAAATACAGGCCTTGTTAGCTTCGACATTTCATACAAGATCAAATGTATATACTTAATATTGTGCGTAGTCGCGAACTTAAATATCTAAACGCGTCTTTAACCTAACCTAACGCAGCTATCTAACCTTACCCTTAGGGGATATTACTTGATAAACAATAACCGTACATGGTTATGTTTTGTCTACATATATTATTAGTAATGGTTCAACCCTGTAAACCGATTAACATGTTAAGCGGAGAGATAAAAGCAGAACTTTGGTTTGATTTAGAATAGGTTTTAAAAAAATATACAGTCATTATTGCTACAACCCGGTTTCACGTGTGGTTTCTGTTTTTTTATCCAATCGCTACCAAACTGGGTCACTCTGGGTCACTAGCTATGCTAATCCGAAAATTGTCTGAAAACTTCATTAAATCGTTTCAGCCACATCGGAGACCATAGGAAATATACATTATGAAATTCTTAGTGAACTGTGACTGGACACGAAGGAACAGTCACCTTAGCTTATGCATAAGATTTTCTATTAAATAACTATGGTACCTATATATATCTTATATTGTTTTTTTCTAATTTCATGTTTTGTTTACATTTTATTTAATTTACCTCAACTTTCTGTACATATTTTATTTTTTGCTTCACTTCTTCACTAAAAATTTAACCGTACTTGCACAAAATTTTGTAAGATAAATTTAGTATAGTAGGTACTTACGAAGACTAAAACATTATTTTGTAATTATATACCGTACCTTTACGTAGATATTAATTTACTTAAACGAACTTTGCAAATTATATATCGCTACGAGCTACGAGTTTTACACAATGCTACGCACGCTACGAAGCTGCCTACGGGTCGCGTCACATTTTAATGAACAATGTGTTTAATTGCTTTGTGTAGCAAACCATCACGTCTATAATCAGATAAGTTAAAGCAAAGGCGTACTACTGTACAACAACAGGTCGCCTGTATGTTTATAGTTCCTATGTAATAGGGGACGAGCCTACTAGCATTACACACTGCATTACCTAGCATTACCGGGCACAAATCTATATACGATAAAACTATTTTTTCTCCGGACCTGTGAATTGATCACAATACTTATGCCACTTGACAAATGAGGCTGGTATTACAGTAAAACATACCATCACGCCTGTGTTCCCCGCAGGGTTAGGCAGAAGTGTACTAATGTACACTGCCAATTCGCCACAGGCACAACAGTAAAATATGTTTTCATTTGATCAATGTTTTCATTATTTATATCCCCATCATACTTTTAACAAGTGATATGTTCCTCAAAGTCTCACTCAACATAAAAGAGTTTTACGAGCGACAAGATTATCTCACTGATTACATGCGCCCATGTCTACGTGACATAAACTCATGAAAGCGGTTCATCTCTTGTTTTTTTTTTATTATAATTGGATCACGTATATAATGAAAGTTGAGCTGCTGTAATTGCTGGAACAATATAGTATATGCGTAGAATGTTTTATGGCGAAAATCAATTTATAAATATTATGTGTATTATAAATATTTATATCACGTTACAAACACAGCTTATTTTTTTGTTGTAAAGCGTAGGGTAATTCAATATTCATTTAAGTAATGGGCTTTTTTTTATTAACTCTTATTTCTACAAAAATTAAGCTAAGAAACAGCTCAAATGGCGACCCCGGTACCTACAGTTTCACTTAATTGAAAACAAAATGACAGAAAGCGCCATATACATTAAATTACATTTGTTCATTGAGGTTTACTAAGGAGTGAACCGCGGGTGTACATTTGTACACCTCTGCCTTACCCTGCCGGGAATACAGGCGTGATGGTAAGTTATGCTTACGAGCCGTAGCTTATAAATGCAAGTGGTACTTAACTCCCGCGCTGTCATTTTGCAGCCTCAGTTGTTAAGACTGTTTTTAACCGTTTTCAACAAAGGAGAGGTTCTACATTCGTCTGTATGTATGTATTTTTATGTCTAATTCACTGACAGAGGATGTAGTGACAAGGATTGAGAAAGTAGTGCTAAGTTGGTTTGGTCATGTAGAGAGAATGGATGAACGGAGATTGACGAAACAAGTATATAATTATGGCGAGTGCGGACGGACGAGCTGGAAGGGGACGACCTCGGCGAACGTACCGCAACCAAATTGCGGATGTTCTAAAAAAAGGCCAAGTTCTGAGCACCCTAAACCGACGGTCATGCATTAAGAGTTTAATGAATGTAGATGAAGCGAAAGTAGTGTGCCAGGATCGTGGCAAGTGGAAATCCATAGTCTCTGCCTACCCCTATGGGAGACAGGCGTGACAATATGTATGTATGTAATTCACTGGCTAGTACTGACAACGACCTTACTATCCTGAATAATAAACCACCATTATTATTGACTATTCAGTAATAAAATAACTTTTTAAATAAGTCCAATGTAAAAGAAGTACAAGTTAATTACATGTATTTTCATGCTTGTGACATAACAAAGCGAAAATTTTTGGAATACGACAACATCTTAAGTCTGTAAGTTCAATTTGTATGAAATAAGTCGGAGCGACAGCCTGCTAATTCCACATTAACCTACATTTGTAAGTTGTTGAAAATAATTAAAGAAAATTCCTTTCTTGGAAGTGCTAATAGCCCAGTAGGCAGTACGCTTTTAAATGTTAATAATAATATGATTTGTTTTTGGATAAAACATCAATTACACGTTTTAAGGCTTAGTTTACAAAGTTAAAAAATTAATTGTTTCGGTATAATTTTGGTATTTGAAAAAGAAAAAACACAATAACACTGCGCGATCTGGTGTAATTCGAAGTCAGGACCTCTAGTGTAGCAGCCGCACTCGGGACCATTACGCCAAAGAGGTAGTTTAAAACACATTTAATAAATGAATATTTTAAAATTTTAATAAAGAAAAACAGTGACTGCCTCATTAGTCTAGTGGTCCTAAGCGCGACTGCTATGCTAGAGGTCCTGGGTTCGATCCCCAGGTCGAGCAAAGTGTAATTGGGTTTTCTATGAAATTCTCAGTAGAAGCTCGGAGTCTGGATTTGTGCCCGGTTAATGGCAATAGGCTCGCCACCTATTACATAGGATATAAACATGCCGGCGAACTGTGGGTGTACATTAGTACACCTTTTACTAACCCTTCGGGAAATAAAGGCGTGATAGTATGTTTAATAAAGAAATATAAATAAACGAAAAAAAAATTCATTAAAATATTCCGTAAGCATGTTATGCATAATAATGTATTTAATATTTAGGTACCTTATAAATAATATTCCTAATATTACGCAACCGCCACCAACTATGGTGTAAGTCACTATCAATATGGCGGCTTCAAGCAACGCCAGTATAATTGCTTCTATTATTTTGTTTGTGAGAATCACCACGGCAGTCAGTACTCTGATTAACCCATCCATTTATCATCACGGTTAGGTTCATTTCTATTACTTTCTGAAACCAATATCGGGCAATTAATTACCTATAGGTGTATGAAGCGAAAATTATTAGCTGTGTAACACAGTTCAGCTAAAGCAACGATAACTAGTGATGTGATTATCAAACTGTCAAGTCCTACATCTGACCTTTTCATGGGAGTTTTAGAAATTATCTCACACTTAAAAGGTGATGGAATAAGGAAAGCTTTTTAACCTTTTGAACGCCAGAGTATAAACGTATCGCCGTACCCCTGACGCCAGGCCACTTTTTCTGTCAAATTACACAAGGTAGTGAAAACACACTAAAGTAATGATTAAATTGTTTATTTCATAACATGGGCGACGTATATTTTTTCATATATTTGTGACGTTGGCGTTCAGGGTAAGATTTCGTTTGTCACATATATGTGACAATGGCGTTCAAAAGGTTAAAGGATTACTCGGCAAAAGTGCAGGCAAGCTACCGGACGGTAGGAAGTCATCACCGCTCGTAGACATTTGCAATACCAAAGGAGTTGCAGATGCGTTGTCAAGCCTTATTTTAGGAAAAGGGACGGAGAGGAGAAATGAAGAAGGAAGGAGACTGAGGGAGGAATTGTGCGTCTGGCGCTCCACACTCGCTGAACGAAGCGCAACAGTAAGCATATTGCGACTCGACGTCAATATTCTGTGGGAGGATAGTACTGTTACCTGACCCACCCTAGGTGGGATGGTGGGGTCTCGCTGGGTCAGGTAACAGCTATAACCCACTGTACTTCTCGGTCCTCACTTATAACTATAAGTGTAGGTACGTGCTAGTGTGGTGTAAATTCCTGCCTATTTAGCCCATTCCGTCTCTTTTGGCCTATTTAGCCCCCAGAAAATCTTATTATAATATTCGTGGTAATTGCTGTCATTCTTAGAATACAGTATGAGCACAAAAGAAAATTGTTAACTTAATATTAAATGATAATTTCATATTATTATGATGTTAACAACTTGTGTTTTGTGTTTATAATGTAGGCGATGATAAAAGACCAAAGTAGAAATAATATTTCCCCGTGTCTCCTTATAAATCAACACAAAACACAATACAATTTTACAACGCACTTTAACTTCTCCAGTATTTCCACTGTTAATGTAAGTGACTTATGGGTATTACCTGCTGTAACTGTTGGTTACTAAATTATCACATAAATTACGTACAACGCGAAAATATTATAAATATTAACAGGGTACTTTACAAAAGGCGTAATATTCAAAATACAAGACTTGTCTGTCTTCACCACAGCTTTCAAAGTTTTGACATTAATTGTCCATAGCTTATAATAAACAGTTTTCGACCAAGAAGTAAGGATGATTTTGCGTCGAACCATTAACATTATTATAAAAACGTTATTCAGTCTTACTTAAATTATTATAAAATAAAATCATTTTGGGTAATGGAAATAGGCGCGGCAGCGTTTTTTGCCGCGCGATTGGAACGCGTGGTAATCAATGATAGTTAATATTAATGTATCAAGTCAAACTTTTTTGGATATAGAAGGTATGTCTTTCGAACGAATCCTTTAGAATAAACTGTCAAATTTACGGCATTAGAGTACGGTAACCTTTAGATATTGATGGCACTTTAATAGCTTGTAAATCGACGCAGAAAAAATGGTGTCGGTATTCGAAACGTCGTTATTACGTTTAAGAAGAAAAAGATTTCAAAAAAGAATTCAGAGAGCATTAGACGGTAATGGATAATTTATAGACGTGCATTAGGAGTGTTCAATTGAGATATTGAGAAAGTTCTAAATGTGATTTGTTCGGTTGAAATATTAAGTGGAAGTGTCAGTTTGGTTGCTCTCTGAATAACTGAAGAAATGTTTAAAGATAACACACTAATCAGTTGTCTTTTGTATAAAAACTTTATTATTATTACCACCCAGGTTCGTTCCACTGCGTTCTGGTAATGAGCACTTTCACGACCAACTTCTCAAGGTCAAGTTGAGTTTCATCTCCTTGTTAGCCTCCCACGTCATTAACGACTCGTGAACTCCACTCAGTGGTAACTGTAGCCCATATCCGTTATGTGACACACATGTCCCTCAAGTTCCCTCTATCCAATGAAAGCGATTTGAGTTTTGGTGCTCAATTCTGTTGTCAGATAGCGTGTGGCTATCTCAAGATACTCCGCTGCATGACTCGCTGACAAACCTTAAACGCGGACTTTTTATGTTTTGTGGAAGACCATGGAAGGGAAGGCATATGCAAAGCATGTCCATGAGTTTTCTTTTAAGGGTGAATGGAAGTTCTTTAATTTGATCTTTTGAGGACCAAAAGCGCTTCCAGACACTTGATTGATTCTTTTTACGTTACCTAATATTATCGGGAATAGTGCAAATCCGTGTAACTAGCATTGGATATTTATGCGTATCTGACCGTATTTAGCCAATTTAAAATTCGAAACGAAGTAAATTTAAATTATAACCTCCCCTGCAAACTTACACGTAGCGCAGATAGGTACACGGACTTTACTTATGGTAGATTCGCGGATATGCACTATCCCCCGATATATATAATAATTTTACTCTACGGCTTAACATATTAGTGTTAGGTTTTAATCCTAAGTCCCTTCACTTTCCTTCAGTGTACCAAGTCTCATTCAATGTAGCTCAATCAATTTATTCAAGTACTTCTTACATCGGCTACACATTGTCAAGGTTCTTGTTATTTTGCTTTGTGCTGAATAGGTTTCTTCTAGCAATTCAGGCTAGCGACCTCTTACTTTAACATACCAGTTTTGCACGGGATTGTATTATAGAAAACCGTCTGATAGCTACTGGCATTCTACGGTAGGGGTGTACAGATACGGAAAGGGTGCAGAAGACTGAAAGGTCCCGTCCCTGCACACACATTACGACAGCGATGTTACGTTCCCCCTATGTAAATGTCGCAAGAATGCTAATAGGTCTCTTAATAAAGGTGAAAGTGAAGAGTTATGAAAAGAGTAAAAGGGTAACTAAATGCCGCACTCACAGATATCAATCAACTAATAAAAGTATAAGATAATAACGACTACATCTTGGTATGCTGAGAATAACCTAAATAAATACGGAAAAATAGGCCAAGATTTACTAACAACTGTAAGAACTAAGAACACTGAATAACAAGGGGGCTTACATGCATGTTACGACATAATCTAATCGTCACATTACCTCGTCTTCAATCATACTTTCGGCAGAAGGTATGCGACGACAAAATTATTTTATGGCACGCATGTTAGGCGTCCTGGCGTCTTCAAACATTTTGGAGTGTTCAAAACAAATAAAAAAATGTATTGAAAAGCACTCTCAATACGTTCTACATCCATTCGTCAATCTGTCCATCGGTCCATCTAAACGCAACTAGCGCATTAAATATAGGGTAACTGAAGGCAAGTTCGGTTTTTATTCCCTGTCGCTTCCTCGACAAAAAATATTTCTAAGTTTGTGTAACACGACAAAGGCTGGCTCACTGACTCCGTCAAACTTTAGATGGGATGAAAATACGACGAAGTAAATACTTAATTGATTAACTTGCAGAACTTTATGTTAGCCAAGTTAGAAGAGACGAAAAGGCGACTTGCTATAATCTTATATTTTGCTTCACAATGTGTAATGACCTTTGCTCAGGAGTGGGCTTTTTCAGGCTTAATATCAGAATGGACAAGTACGATTCGCACCGATGGTTGTGTTCAAACAAAATTTAGAAGAGATCTTCATCACGGGAAACGATTCCGGAAGATTTTTTAAAGTAGGTAGGTATATTTGAAGTTTATCTAAAATCTAATATTGATAATCTATTTAAACAACTATTAAGTACTTAAATAAATTATATACCTATTCTATGCTCCTCTTTATTAAGCAACAATCTATGAATGTAAACTAAAAAAAAAATAGTTTAGTTTACAAAATAGATTATCCTTAGATAGAAACTTTAGTGCTCTCAAAGCATGGATAGAATATATTTTCTATTATTACAAGAGGATATAAACTTTTGGTACCAAGAGCGGTATTGAGTGTTTGATGAAAAAGGTCAAATTTTGACAGCCTTACGTTACGTAGGGTGAGGGCCTGTCCATTTGAATCACATCAACTTAAATAGATGGCTTTGACCTACGAATTAAATCAAACCTTTTCCAAAAAGAATAAAATGTGTTCTGATGGGTGTTCTGATAACAGTGAGAATAAAATTATTTACACATAGAAGGAATGTAAATTTATTCAGTACTTAAATTAAAAACAAAATATTTAAAAATTAAATAAAATCTCCGAATAATCTATTATAAGGTGTTACTAGGTGTGTCCTGCAGTTTTTATATTATTTGATTTTGCTCGGCTCTTAAAGATTATAGGGTGATTTTAAACAACCTTAGTAACTACTTCTAACATCAGCTATCTGTCAGTGTCAGTGCAAGACGCATCAGATTGAGTCCAGCCGTTTCGGAGCTTAGCAGTAACATACAAAACATCACGCTATTAGGAGCCGGCGAAAAAGAAAGAAATAGGGGCCGAAACTGCAAAACGAAATATTTATGAAAAAAAAAAAATTGCTTCTGTTTGTGAATAACTGTTTCGTTGTTTAATTAGATTGACGAGCTGAGAGTAAGCAATATTAGAATGGATATTAGGTACTTAGATTTATTTTTCCAACCATAGCATAGCGTTGCCGGGCTAAAACTAGTTTATTTTAATACGCAATTGTAAGTACCTGATCACAAGTGCCATTGTAATAAACAATATTTAATTCCGATAGTCATTTAACTGAATAACCGCATACCGCTGGCAGGCAGGGTGCTTGCAGTGAGGGATCCACTCGCTTCTATTCTCCGTACGATAAGGCAGAGGTGTACTTAATGTACACCCACAATTCGCCGGTATGTTTAGGTCCCATGTAGCTGAGCTGTTACTGAGAATTTAATAGAAAAACCCAACCATTTTGCTTGACCTTGGACGTCAATTGAACTCAATACCTCAAGTAGCAGTCGCGCTTGAGAACACTAGACTTGTCTAGTCTTGTCATATTTACCTAGTAGCACTTAATCTGAATTGCAAGTTATGTGCTGTGTTGAAGCGGTGCTGATATGGTGAGCGATGACCTTAAGGCTGGCCGATGGGCCAATGATTTTCAATGTTGTTATACTGAAAATCGTATTCAATTCACTATCGACAATTTGTGTCTGTCCATGCGTCAAACAACCTGTATGTATACTGTAGAGTGGGTATTGCACTAGGTATACTTATAGGTATACCGACGGGTATATTAAGTTATGTGGATCTGTGGAAAGTTATCTGGGATAATTCTCGTAACACAAATGTAATCTCTGTTTAATTAATAGGTTAGCAAATTGGGAGTAAAATTTGTGTATCCTTAGATATGATATCGGCTATATCTCTCGGAAGACTAATAGCTTCTAATGAAATCAGTTATCAAGTTACTGGAAATTGGGTTAATTGGCAAAGTGACGTTGACCGCCCCGCGGTTTCATCCGCTTTACCCTGTTTTTCAGGGTCGTAGCGTAATGATAAATAGCCTATGACCTTTCCTGAGAGTTGGGCTATAAAATGCAAAAATAATTTATCCAATCCGACTGGTAGGTCCAGAGATTAGCGTGTTCAAAGAAATAAAACACAATCTTTAGCTTTATTTTATTATTATTATTACAAGCATAGATTGTACTAATCGTAGTCATGCAGACTATGATTCGTATATTTTTAAGACAACGTACAAAATGGACTGCCTCATTGGTCTCGTTGTTATTTTATAATTTTTCAGTACCTAGATACTGGAATATAATCATAAACCGTGAAAAGAAAGAGGAATATTTTTTTTAAAGACATTATGTAAGCACGTGACTTAATTTAACTGTTAATAGAATCTTACATTGTATCCATTTTTATTAACCCCCTACGCAAAAACGATGGGGTGGTATAAGTTTGGCGTGTTTGTATGTGTGTCTGTGGCATCGTAGCTCCCGAACGGATGAACTGATTTTGATTTAGTCTTTTTTGTTTGAAAGGTGCATAGTAGTAGTCGGTAGTGTTCTTAGCTATGTTTGATGAAAATCGGACGAGGTGCAATTTTCGAGGTTTTTTTAATATTTATTACTGAATAAATAATACGGTGCATTAATATAAATATTTTGCGAATTAGAATAATTTAAACTATCTAATAGTACTCATTATTGGTTAGCGTTATTGGTCAGATTACTTACTGATAATACTATGATCATAATTGGTACTTAATAGATAGGAAATATATAGGATAGATAGGAATTGTATATAAATCTACTTGATGCAGATACTTACTTCACTGCAGGCATATTTTCAGTTTAAGTGCGAGTGGTAAAACAGTTTGAAATTGTAAAGGTACGTGCTAAAATAATAACAACACAAAAACAGAGATTAATAAATTCTGTTCACGCCAAATCAAACGATCATTGCTCAAAATATTCCATCATCTCAAGCGAAACATCGTGAGTGAAAGCAACAAATCACTTTGTCATCATCATCAACCCATTACAATACAATGTCTGACTTTTAGGCATTGCTTTACTCTCAGAATTAGAGGCGTTAGGCTATAGTCCGCCACGCTAGCCTACTGCGGGTTGGCAGACTTCACACGCAGTCAAGAAAATCTCTCAGCCATGCAGGTTTCTTCACTATGTTTTCCTTTACCGTTTAAGTGCGTGATAATTAATTATTAATACGCACATGACTTCGAAAGGTATCATCAGGTCATGTCAGTAGGCTATCTCACAGCATTCACTTTATAGCACAATCCAAGTTCCTTGGATTTTTTGAGAGTTTAATGTTTTAATTTTTATTTATTCATCGTTTTCCGTTGGTCCCAAGTTATTTGAAGTAGGTATAGCACAGGCATGCCACAGACAACATCCCAGTTAGCCATCACAATTATTCACTCATTTTCTAATCACATCTCACAATTCATCCTATGCATCTCTCTAGAAATCATCCTCCATACTCCATCACAAGAACATACCAAGATGGTTCCTTTTTGAATTTATTGTCAATGGCGCCACCATTCATAGCTGATTGACATCTCCTTTGCACATCACTATATTTTACCGGTATATGCTGACCTTACATTTTACTAGAATCCTTTATAATGTGAGATCAATTTATACTGACAATGTACTTTTATTTATTTTTTACTGAATTTTATTTTGTGCTAGATGAAACTCCGTTGGGGAATCGTAAGCACTGGAAAAATATGCAATGATTTTGTTAACGCCTTTAACTCCTTCGATGCTATAAATAAATTTACTAATCAAGAAATAGTCGCGGTTGCCGCGAGAGATAAGAAGAATGCACAAGTGTTTGCGAAAACTCATAACATTGCGATGGTATTTGATTCTTATAATGAAATGGCCTGCAGTGAAGACATTGGTAAATATATTGTTTTTTTTTTATAATATCTGGATTTGCAGTGGATAATATTTCTCCAGGAGCTTAACGCATGCCAGCTCCTAAGTAAGGTTAAAGATAAGATCAAACAATAATGAAAAGAGTTACTTAGTAAGAATGTTGTTTATAATTTCTACAAATTATAGGCAATGAAGAATGAAAAAATAGTGTTGTAATAGTAAAATTGTTGTCCCCCAAACCACTAATACTTCTTGGTATATAAAAATTGTATTGTAAAAAAATAAAGTAGGTACTGTTCCACAAAAAAAAATTAACAGGTACGTATTGTGTAGTCAATAGTACTAAGTACCTAAATAATAATATGTTTAATTCGCCATTATACTACAAAAAATACATTAATCATTTTGCAGACGTAGTTTACATTGGTACTTTAAATCCAATGCACTATGAACTTACCAAAATGTACCTTGAGAATGGAAAACATGTACTTTGTGAGAAGCCCCTATGTATGAACGAAGCACAAGTTCAGAGTCTGATAACCCTGGCTCATAACAAGCAACGGTTCCTCATGGAAGGGGTCTGGTCACGTTGCTCTCCTGCTTATAGAGATTTGGAGCAAAAAATAGCAGAAGGAAAGATTGGTGAAGTAAAATTTCTTGAAGCAAACTTGGGTATTTATAGTGAGAGTGAGAGAATTCTGTAAGTAAAAATTCTTTTGTACTAAATGTACCACACCGTCCCGCGGTTCTAACCGCGTTCATCTAGTTATTTTCTAAAATCCTTTTTTAATGGCTGTCTAAATTTTTTAGGCAAATTATGTAAAAAAATGTAAAGATAAAATATAAAGTTTCTAGATTGTAGAATTTGAAAATAGTTTTTGAGGTTTCGTGATTATTCAGTGAGTGAGTGTTATTTTGATTTTCTATAAAACCTTATTGTTTATTATATTTTGGTTTTAAATACCTAATGCTAAATATCGACAAAGATACACCGGGCACTAAAGCCTCTAAGATCCGAGACTTCATTATTTGCTTGTATTTTTTGCTTTCTTTATAGATTTGTTTAAATTTCTGGTATTCATTTTAAGTTTTTACACTAGCATACCTGTGAATCAGACCAGGAGCCTCATCAATGTTGCTAATAGGTAATAATCATTATCATCATCATCATCGACCCATTATATTGTCCCATTGGTGGGAACGGGTCTCCTCTCACAACGGAATGATGATGATAATTGATCATTGGACTGCCATTTTGATAATAATTACATTTATTTACAGAAAAAAACAGTATGGGGGTAGTGCTGTCCTAGATGTTGGGATATATCTGCTACAACTGTCTCAATTTATATTTAAAGAAATGCCTACAAAATTAACTGCTATCGGTAGTTTAAACGATCACGGAGTTGATTACACGGAGACGATTGTCCTGGAATATGGAGATGGTAAACGAGCTGTGCTCAATGCACACACTCAACTACAACTGTGTAATAAAGCCACTGTGTACGGGACCAAAGGACACATTATGGTAAACTATTTTTACTCATGGAAAATTCTTCTTTTGTTTGAAAGGATGGCTTTTCAAGTGTTCCAATGAACAAGTCAGGATCTGATTGATGGAATCCTGTAGAAATCGAGGGAACTCCTCTTTTATAGACAAACTTGAAGCAATTTCGATATTTCTAATCACAAAAATTTTTGAAATAAAATAACTTTTAACAAAACAATGATATAAGAACAAAAGAAATTTGCGCCAAACTCAAATATTAGGCGGAAAGATGATGATAATTATACGAACATCTAACAATCGTTTGTGGTAGTCAGAAACCGAAACAGCCTGACAACTGCCGTTTATCCTTATGAAATCCGTATTTCTCAGAAATTGGGTTGCAAAGGTCGGATGGCAATCGTTTCGTGTAAAAAACTGATACTCAGCCGCATCTACCTAGACTTGAAACCTACCCTAACATAGTTGTGAATTGGATAAATGCTTAAATATTTTCGCCATATTCTTATCGGAGAATCGAATTTGAGGAAAAGTACACCCACGTCGACTTTTTGTAGCGATTCTGTAGGGCGTTTCGTTCTAGCGCCTCCATCGCTTTCTTTGCAATATATTATATCGCAGGTTTTTTTATTAACTGACGCATGTAGTGGTTTCGTGAGGGTAACACAATAGATTTTGCATTGTATCTACAACTAGCTTTCCGCCCACGGCTACGCCCGCGTGGTTTCTCGGCTTTTCTGCATTTAAATTTTCCCGCTTTTACAACATTTTTCATTTATGCTCTGCTCCTATTTATCTTAGCGTGATGATATATAGTCTTTAGCCTTCCTCGATAAATGGGCTATCTAACACTGAAAGAATTTTTCATATCGGACCCGTAGTTCCTTAGATTAGCGCGTTCAAGCAAACAAACAAACAAACTCTTCAGCTTTATAATGTTAATAGGTAATATTATTATATATTATATTATAGTATAGATACAGCGCTTGTCGGGTTAAATAATGTCATAGGTGTCTGTCGCGCCAAAATAAGAACATTGCTTTACGTCAAATATTATTAATTAAAGCTAATCTGAAAATTCTATTCTATTCTAGTTGCAGGAACCCTTCCACTTCCCACTGGGTATCTCTATAAACACACACCATAACAGCATTGCAGAAAAAATTGTGTATACTCTGCATGAATCGGAACTTCCGTACAATTTTGAAAATAGCGCGGGTTTGGTATACGAGGCTTTGGAAGTCTCAAAATGTATTAAGGAAGGTAAGCCTATCTACAGCTTAGGCTCTAGACAGACGGACCGCATTTCGACTGCAATAGAACTGCAAACCAAACGTGCAGTCCGGTTGCAGTTCAATTGCAGTCGGCGTGCAATCGTGTGAACTGTGACTGTACGTTTGGTTTGCAGTTCTATTGCAGTCGTGGCAACTGCATTGAAACTGCATCCGAACTGCAATTAGCAGTTGGATTGCAGTCGAAACGCGGTCCGTTTGTCTAGAGCCTTAGAGTAGAATCGTGTTATTCTCTACCTAACCCCCAATATGCGACAGAACCTAGACCAGTTCGACTGTTGGTTGTTGGCTTGAAAATATACCTACCTCCGCTACAAAGGCAAAACTTGCATATTATTTCAGTTTCCATCTAGCGAGGCTCTTCGATTGCTTAGAGAACTTTAAAATACCAAAATTATAGACTTTAATTTGAAAGTTTTGTGTATCCCCACGGGGCATTCCGAAAAGTCACGTGCACATAAAGTTACCACAAAATGTAAAATTGTCTCATTTGATTTTGAACTTAATTATAAACATTTTAAGATTTAAAATCATTTGGAGAAATTTGAAAACCTGATGTGCTGGCGACTGTAGAAAATAAAGAAAAGTGATTATCTACAACAATTTTAATATTTTTTTCAGGATTGTTGGAATCACCACGGATGACTCATAATGAAAGTATACTTTTGGCCCTTCTTGAAGACACCGTTCGTAATCGATTAGGAGTACGTTTTGAGTGTGATGATGTGTAATTGTTATATTGTTAAGTAAAGAAGAAAACAGATAAAAGATCAGACTGTATAAAGAAACGAGTTCATCAAATATAATTTACTTATCTGTAGTCACAATACGTAATTATGGAATTATTTTTTATTTCATTATTTTTTTTCGTTATTATTCACTATTTATTTGTTAAATATCTGTAGTGTTGCTAAATAAAGGTGTTACTTTCTTTCTATTATCACTGAAATGATTGCGATTACTCCCGTATTAAAACCCCTCCGATAATGTTTAAGAGGGGACTCTAGTCCTAAGGAATTTGAAAATTAGGTATTTGAAGAAAGTAACGCGCTGCACCTCCATTCTCTTCCTGTACAGTGCGAAAAGGACAACTGCAGCTTAGGATGATTTTACCTACAAAAACCTTGACCAAAAGACGTTTCGTATTCTGCTGTTTTCTTCTTCAAAAGTCGATCT
Source organism: Subacronicta megacephala (assembly GCA_958496365.1). NCBI lineage: Eukaryota > Metazoa > Arthropoda > Insecta > Lepidoptera > Noctuidae > Subacronicta > Subacronicta megacephala. The sequence goes on from OY292525.1 coordinate 5,318,509, forward strand.
AAACAATTTATATATCAAAATTTAGAGGAAAAGCATGTCTATGCTTTTATTATTTTATTTTTTGTTAAAAACTTTTCAATATTGTCTGATAGTCGCCTGAACATGACGGTAAAAACGGGCTTTTGTTTCGAGTTTTTGAATTGTCATATTTTCTTGTGAATTTTTTTTTTTGGGGAAAAAATGAAATATTAGGGGCCCGTATAAATTAGATATTATTTTTTTGGGAAAATATCATTGCTCTAGAGCCATTATCTATGAAGAAAATAGCAGAATGCGTTTGTATGGAGAAAGGCTCAATAGAGTACCCTCTTAACCTTGATCTGCTATAATAAACCCGCACATTATTCTAGTCTAGTCTTGCAATAGTTTGCATTTGTTTCGACCATGACAAAGACCACCATACAACCGACCATACAACCTTATTTTAGATTTAAGTACCTATCTTAAAAAAATCAACATAACATACCACCACGCCTCTTTCCCCGCAGGGTTAGGCAGAGGTTTACTTAACTACACTCGCGCTTTGCCGGTATGTTTAGGTCCCATGTAATTGGGGGTGAGCCTATTGCCATCAACTAGGCACAAATCCATACTCCGAGCTGCTACAGAGAATTCCATAGACAAACTCAATAATACTTTGCTTGACCTGGGAATCTAACCCAAGAACACTAGCGCAGCAGTCACGCTTGGGACCACTAGACTAACGAGGCAGTCAGGCGTTATTATAAAAAAATCTATACATTTCGACAAATTGAGTGAACCTAACTAGCGGATTATTTGCGCAATTTCAGGGTTAGTCCCATAGTAAAAATTATTCATATTATGATGGTCTTATGGTAAATTATATCTTTGAATCGTCGATCCCACAATCCCTAAAGACCAGGGTCTATAACCAGTGCGTCCTACCCGTAATGACTTACGGAGCCGAAACGTGGACACTCACTATTGGACTGGTCCACAAATTCAAGGTCGCTCAGCGTGCAATGGAGAGAGCAATGAGTTTCTTTGGTGGATAGAATTCGTAACGAAGTCATTCGCCAAAGAACTATAGTCACCGATATTGCGCGAAGAATAAGCACGCTGAAGTGGAAGTGGGCCGGCCATTTCTGCAGACGGACAGATGATCGTTGGAGCAGACAAGTGCTAGAGTGGAGACCGCGTTTGGGCAAACGTAGTGTGGGACGCCCTGCGACACGATGGACCGACGATTTAAAGAAGGTGGCTGGCAGCGGATGGATGCGAGCTGCCCAAGACCGGGATGGTTGGCGCTCTTTGGGGGAGGCCTATGTTCAGCAGTGGACGGCAATAGGCTGACATGATGGTAAATTGGACAATGTTCCCCTAACACTTGTACAGTTAATTGAATAATGTTTCGCATTTGACGTCAAATAAAACCACTAGACCAGGGGTTGCCAGGCTTTTCTACAGCACTCGGTGAAGGTAAAGGTATTTCCACGAGGGCCGCACTACCTACCATTTTGTAAAAAAAATATTGTTCTATGAAATATATTTTATAATAATATAATCCTCATTCATTCCTCATCAATTTTTTATAATACGTATAATATTCGCTCCGCCGCGTGTTTATAACCCCTGCGGTCAGTGCAGGGGTTGTCAACACGCGGTGGCTTTTTCGCTTCAGAGAACCTATATTACATGTTATTTTTAAATTAATAAAAAATGAAGTTAGGTATAAGCCAATAGTTTATTATAACGTAACATCACTGTACGGTTCAGTAAATTTGCGGCAGCGCTAGGACATAAATTTCAATGAAAATTCCTTCATTTAAGATAAATCCCTTCTATCGAAGGCGTAATCCAGTACAATACAAAATAGTCTGTTGTGGCAAATAACGGAGATTAAGCCCTTTTCAAAACGGGTACGGGGCGGAAGTAAGGCCTACTTAGTGATTTAAACCTACTACACTACACAGAAATACATTTTATCTGTGTTAGTAATAATAATATGTACTACTACAAGAAAAATTGAGTCTAAAAGATACCAACTGGGAATCTGTCTGATCAAAAATGAACAGAGGTAGGCAGTTCTGTAGATGGGAATACGAGATCAAATCGACAGCTGGTTAAAACCGAAGAAGACTCACGTTGCATAGAGTACAGTGGAGGAAGTTAGAGGAGGCCTATGCAAAATAACAAATATGCTCCCAAACAAAACTCAATGTGCCGCCTTTTGCACACTGAGTCATATTTTATTCTGTAATGTAAGTAATATTTTGTGATCTCAGTAATAAAGGCTATTTTATTTATGAATCAAACGGCCATTCTCTCCCCCTACTCCCCTACACTTTATTGCAGCGTTCTTTGTCTCTAGGTTTAGCAAACGAACCCGAATGTGAAATTTTATTCCAGCTGAGGTTTCCCATTGCGCTTTGACATGGGGTCCGTCAAACGGCGCGTGTACTCATTTAATACAAATCCCTCATTGCCATTCAAACAGGCATCTCGTAAGAGGCGAGAAATATCTGACTTGAGATCTCATTGGGTCTGGCTGGCCACTTTACTTTGGAATCGGAGGACTTGGTGTGTATTTAAATTTTGGCCCGTGCGAGTCAGTTCCCCCTTGGTTGCTACAGCTTAGGAAATCTACAGTCCGCAGGGGCTGTGAAGGCTTGGCACTGCATCGGCAACTCCTCTGATGTTGTATTGTACATATGGCGTACATACAGCGGCTATGAAAATGAAAAATGCAAAACATTTATTTTAAACATACAAATCAATCAGTTTTAAATAAGATAAGATCAAAAGTTAAATATTTGTACGATCTTCTTCTTCTTCAAGTGCCTCTCCAGTTAATGGAGGTTGGCAGTCAGCTCCGCATACTTTATCCTGTCCCGAGCAATGCGAAAGAGTTCGACGGCACTCCGAATTCCGGTCCATTCCCTGATGTTCCTCAACCAAGACTTTTTTCTGCGCCCGGGCTTCCTTTTTCCTTCCTTCCGGCAACTTTTCCCATCATAATAAGTTGCAGGAGCTCATATCTTTCGTGCCTAAGCACATGCCCCAGGTATGTAACTTTGCGCTGTTTAACGGTTTTCAAAAGTTTTCGATTCTGGTGAACCCGACGCAGTACTTCCTCGTTGGTTACTTTTTGTGTCCAGGATATAGACATCATCCGTCTGTAGGCCCACATTTCGAAAGCTTCTATTCGTTTCCTGAGATCTTCCTTTATAGTCCAAGCCTCACATTCGTAAAGAAGTATAGGCTAGATGTAATACTGAAGCAGGCGATTTGTACGATGACATAAGTTAAAGTCGTATTTGCCATGGTCCTCACACTAGGCAATGCCTGTGTTGCGGGCCTAATTACCATAAGATGGCTCGTTTTTAAGGCAGTTATACGTGTATCGCATTATGACACGTCTTTACAAGATACCCATAACTTAATAAAAGCTAGGTAATTAAATTGGGATCAAACGAGAAAAGTCACGTATAAGATATTTGGGTCAAGGCGTGGCGTGGCTAGCCGATATATTATTTCGAACATTTTAATGACATTTTTCTCATATTGTGATGACATGTTTGGCATAGCGTTGTTGTATGTTGGCATGTTTGAAATAGAACAAAAAATTTTAGTGCCTTCAGGATGCAGGTAGTAGTTTCGTTTCTTGGTGTTTTATGAATGTGGTTGTTAAAACAACCATAACCATAAGGCTTCACTGCTCAAGAATCGATCCCAGGACCTCTAACGTAGCAGTTGCGCGTAGGATTAATATTCTGACACACAAATCAACACGTTATTCCTCACAGTAACCTCAAAAAATCTATCTTAAATCCCTACTTTGGGTGTCAAATTGCGTCACAGAATTAGGGCATTCCCGATAAATTGTCCAAATAATACCGGATTTACCGAAGGAAATTCTGACGCTATCAATTAATCAAATGGTTCGTTAAACAGAACATTGAAATAGCTTGGATTACAAACGTCAAAGCGACTTTGGTATCCGCTAAATTCAGCGAAACTTTTCGATGCCGCGACCTTTCCGAGATTGATGAATAGTCCAGTTGAAGTAAGTACGGTAATAATTCAGGTTGTCTCAAAAAGATTTTGGGCGTGTAAGTAAAACTGTTTGAAGGAAATTTATAGGAAAGGACTGCAATTATAATAATTAAATAGGTAATGGTAGCTCCTGTTATCTTTGAAAAAGGACTTATTTGCTTTTAAAAGTTGTTGTTCACTTCTTAGTGCGCCTATTTCCATATCAACACATTTTATGAATGTAGCACCTATTATATCAATAAATTAAACTCGTTACTTTACTTCGTTGAAAAATAAAATTATTTCACAAATACTAGTCTACACATTTTTCTAACCAATTCACGAAATGAATGGCGTTTAGCTAACATGGAAAAGGAAATACTTTGAATGCTTTTTCTCTCTGAAAAACATGGTCTTTTGAAAGAAGACGCCTGTTGGGAAAGGAAGATAAATTGACTTACTAAAGAAACTAAGCGAGGAATGAACATCATTAACGATGTTTTATGAGGAAGTAGTATTTTTCGCCGCAAATATACACCATATTATAAGTAGTTCAAATACAAGTCAGCCTCGTTAGTCTAGTGGTCCGAAGCGCGACTGCTATGCTAGAGGTCTTAACACAACACTAATGTTAACAAGAATACTAATAATGTGCGGCCCACATTGCTAGTAAGTTTAAAAAAAAAAAATGTCAAAACATTCAGGATAGACTACTGACTACAGTATTACAAATTGAGTTATAGTGAGTCTATAAATTGCGAGATCAGCTTATACAAGTCTACGGCCTAATAATCAGAATTCGTAGATCTAAAAAAATACGATATTGATATTTTGATGCCATCCGGTGTCTATTTTATTATACACGATATAAAAAAAAATCAGAAAAATAGTTTTTTTAAATCATTTTTTACAAATATGAATGGTAACATTGATTATTAAACAATTTATTTTAAAAAGAAACAGTTTTTCTCTCTCCTGTAAAATTTGCTCAACCGGAGTTACCTACGTCTTTTCAGAATTAGGTCGACGAAGTACTGCATAGGTCGACCTGTAGCAGTGTGTACTAGCCGTTTGAAATACTGTTTTACAGATTTTACAGCCCCTACAGCCTTTCATCATTTAATCATACATAATAATTAGGTATTTCATACTTTACAGAAGTACGTAACAAAACAATCTATACGGATAGAATTACTTCCTTCCTTAAAAAAAAGCAAAAGTATATGGATATGTATTGTTTTCTCATTTTATTAACAGCAGAGGGATCGTCTATGTTAAATGTGATATTTAACTATACTTAGTGACACTTTTAAATGGTTTAGTAGGTACTTAATGGACCTTTACTAAGAGTTTTCGAATAAGCACCATAGTTTCTTCGTTAGTTCTTAAGTGGGGTTAAGAATCATGTATGCAATAACGATAAAATGCAATATTTCAAACCTAGCACGAGCAAAATTAAAGTTATTGAATTTTTCTATGAAATTCTCAGTATCAACTCGGAGTTTGGATTTGTGCCCGGTTACTGGCGATGATAGACTTGGCCTCGACCCGAAATACCGGCAAACTGCGGGAGTTAATTAATTACACCCCTGTATAACCCTTCGGGGAATGCGGCCGTGATGGTATGTGAATTAATTCTAAGTACATTTAACTGTTGACGTGAGGATCTAATGATCAAGGTAAAGGATTGCCAGCTCCGCATAATATTTCGGGATCAAATCCATTTTAGATATTTAGTTTTTACAATCTTGATGCACCACTGATTTTATAAGAAAATACCAAATAGTTTCGCAGCTCCCAAAGCTAGCTACGTGCCTACTTCGAGAACTTGGGGATTACCTATCCAAATAAAGTTCGCCATCTAAAATCATAGTCAATATTTGATAGGGATTTATTCATTCAAAATTCATAGACCACCACCACTGTGTTTGGCACGAGTATTTAAATTATGTACCTATATTATTTCCCCGCAGTTTTACTCGCATTTTGAAGGAGTTTTTGATGTAAAGAGCTATACCCTTTTCCAGTGGCGGATCCAGTTTCGAAGGATCCGCCACTTCGGAGGATGCCTTCTCATCATCATCATAAACCATTGTGTTGTCCTACTGCTGAGCACAGGTCTCCTCTCATTGTCATTAATTATTAATACGCACAATATGACCTCGAAAAGTCAGAGGCCTTGAATTCGAACTCGAGTCCTTTGACTTGTCAGTTCAATGGTCACATCACAATTGACCATTTTAGTTACTTTCCAGATGAAAACCATCAACCAAATGCTTTAAAAATATTGCTGGCTGTTTTTCGTAAAAAAGCATTGTTATATCAAGTCGATCAATAGAATTATCTAAATTTTCCAGGGTTATAATAATCTTATCTTATAAATGGGTTTATGGAAACTTTTAATGGAAACCTCACTCGATTGGGGCATGTCAAGTTAAAATTTCAATATGTCAACTTAAATCAGAAGATTTATGAATAAAGTAACAAAAAAAAAATCCATTTTGTGCCGATATTTTGGAATATTTACTATGAATAATTATAAAGTGTAAAAAAGTGACTATTGCATTCGTGAGGTTAAACTCAAATCGACTGATTGGAGATCAGACAGTTCTTAGACAATTATATTCCAGACACGTAAAGAAGTAAGTCTGGTTTAAAAAAAAAAAACAATTTACAATCTAGGCCAAATCTCTTCTGTTCATTATCATAATCTAATTTGAAGCTGATTTTCGTTGTGGATTATCTGAGACTATAATCTCCAGATTCATATCTGGATTATGGACTTGCTACGTAGTAGTTAAGATGACGTAGGCGGCGTAGCTGACGTAGCAGTGACCTACGCCGCGTAGCATACAACGACTACGTACTTCTTCAAATACAATAAGCGTATTCAATTACCTAGTCGTGTGTAGCATGTTTTTAAACTGTGACCATGTAACAATTAAATTAATTTAATCCTATGTTATATATTGTTTTAAATTAACGACTTTTGTTTCACTTTCACTCTTCAACCATTATCAATTCGAGCTCACAGGTTGTATGGGTGCGTTAATTGTATAAGGGTTACCATCAGCAGCAGTATAGGGCTCACAAAGGGACAGCGTGATAAACGCTGTTTCGTCAAATAAAAAAAATACGATTGACGCTGACTGTCGGGACAGCCCTGAATGGATAGGAACCAATTTTTTTTGCATATGTAAATTTATGGCGGAAGTAGTGGAGTGGAGCGAACTATTGTCATTGGATTTTTCATCAAGAAATTCTCAGTAGTCGTAGTTTGGATTTGTGCCCAGTCAATAGTAAACTGGGTTCTACATCAATTCACCTCTATCGAAACCTTCGGGGAATTCAGACCTGATAGTATGTATCTTTCTTTATATAAACTACTTTAATATTCTTCACATAAACGATGGATACCTAGATGAAATCTAATACCTACCATAGTGTAAAAAGGTACTAATGGTAAGTTGTGGGCACAGATGTTTTGCGCTATAATGAATGTTTTGTGCTCAAATTGTGGATTAAAACGATTAATCAGCGCAATGATTCAGCACTTCTCTCTGATTGCGAACGTAGAGCGTGTGGTTTGAGGGCTTCGCACACTGGACATAATTGTTGAACAAATTAATAGGATAAGTGGTAAAATGCAGTGATAGCCATTAGATATGACCATTGGACTGCCAAGTCAAAGTTCCGAATGCAAGGCACGCACTTCTATCTTCTCGAAGTTATGTGCGTATTAATAATTACTTATCACGCGCTTAAAAGATGAAGGAACACATCGTGAGGAAACCTGCATGCCTGAGAGATTTTCTTGATGGCATGTGAAGTCTGCAAACCCGCAGTAGGCGAGCGTGGTGGACTATAGCCTTATCCCTCTCGTTCTGAGACGAGACCCGTGTCCAGCAGTGGGACAATCTAATGAGTTGATGGTGATCATAAAGTGGTAAAAGAATCGTATCCAGAGTTCAAACAGAAAATAAAAAGTAGAAGAAGAAGTATTTATACACATTATCTTCATTTGCGTCACGCAGTTGGGTAGAAATATATTAGCTTGCCAGCCCTACTTTCTTCATGAATTGTTCGTCGCCAGGGAAAACGGAGACGTATATCGGACCAAAAACAAACAACAATTTCTTTTCCCTTTAAAAGGGGTCATGGTATTCCAGGTCAAAAATAAGTTCATTCGTAATAGGTATTAACTTTATCCTGACCATTACAAACCTAATAAAAAATAGTCAAAACGGTCAAAAAAAAATTATTCGATAATATTGTTTTGTGTAGTGTGTGTAGTGATAGCCTAGTGATATGACCATTAGACTGCCAAGTCAAAGGTCTCGAGTTAGAATCCAAGGCACGCACCTCTGACTTTTCGAATTATTAATTAATTATCACACGCTTAAACGGTGAAGGAAAACATCGTGAGGAAACCTGCACGCCTGAGAGATTTTCTTGATGGCGTGTGAAGTCTGCCAACCCGCAGTAGGCTAGCGTGGCGGACTATAGCCTAATCCCTCTCGTACTGAGAGGAGACCCGTGCCCAGCAGTGGGACAATCTAATGGGTTGATGGTGATCATAAAGTGGTAAAAGAATCGTATCCAGAGTTCAAACAGAAAATAAAAAGTAGAAGAAGAAGTATTTATACACATTACCTTCATTTGCGTCACGCAGTTGGGTAGAAATATATTAGCTTGCCAGCCCTACTTTCTTCATGAATTGTTCGTCGCCAGGGAAAACGGTGACGTATATCGGACCAAAAACAAACAACAATTTCTTTGGCCTTTAAAAGGGGTCATGGTATTCCAGGTTTCCAATGTTGAATATAACGAGGTCCTTCTGCGTGTAAGTCGACTAGATATTTTTTGACACAATCATAAACACAAGCTGCTTATTGATTTCAACAATTGGTAGAAAAAGTATCCTAACATACTTAACATCTTGTTTTACAATGTGCCGACAGAATACGTGTTACACACTTGTATATGTAAATTATTTAATTGACCATTCATTCGAATGTTAATCTGCTATTACCATACACATAAGTACGAAATACGCATATATAATGTGTATATACATTTACATAAATATCTGTGCAGTGATCAGAAGTTAAATTCCGGTAAACTTACTCCGGGCCTCGCAATAATTTAATTATTTTCAGTCTTCGTCATATTTCTGTCACCAGAATCTTTTCTAAATCGGCGATCTCGTAAACCCGGATTTATACAAATACCTAAACTGACATACATACTATATGTACTTATATAGGGGTAGCGTGAATAGGGGCGGAGCCTCAGGGTTGTCAGCCGTTACTGTACCGTTAAAACTAAGAGATGGGACACGATAATATTTTTTATCGATAGTGAATATTTGAATTAGAAATATTTTTTTTGGAAATTAATTCATTTTTAGTTATTAGCTATTTTTATAGAGATTTTTTTATTAATATTGGTTAGATACTATAAAAAGGTGTAGGTAAAAGGTAAATACTTTGTGAGTACTTACAACCAGAAAAATAGTGCGAAGGAATGAATTAATGTAGATTTAACAAATTGTATACAGACACTATAAACACGTGGTATTCTTTGGTTACTGCCTACCCAAACATGTATTTACTATTTTAATATCCCACTTTAAAAACAAACAAAAATTTCCAAAAATAAGTTCTTTCGTAATAGGTATTAACTTTATCCTGACCATAGCAAACCTAATAAAAAATAGTCAAAACGGTCAAAAATTTTTTATTTGATAACATTGTTTTAATACTATAGTCGTACCTATAGTATATTATACTTTAAATTTCACAAGTGACGATTACATTTTGCCACCTTACTTTCGCATACGGCATACCATTGTACGGTGTTCCTTATCCATAAAATGTGAAGTAATTAATTACACAGTTCTCTTTTCGTTAATGTTCTCAGATGCTTTGGGCAAAACCTATTTATATTATCTGCATACTACAAAATATTTTAATTAATAAAGCTGTGGGTTTTAGTTAAATATATTTCAGTTAGATAAAGGCTTTTGGAATAATTTAAAATGGAACACACTTATTCGGCAGCAGAATATTAGAGAGTACTTGCAAACAAGCAAATATAGCAATGTTTTTTAGAAATTGTATCTTATGACGATTAAATCGTTATTTACTTTTCTTTAAAAATGATTTTTAAATAGTCATCATCAATCCATTACATCGTTCCGCTACTGGGCATGGGTCACATCTCAGAACGAGAAAGGTAAGGTTATAATACACCACGCTAGCCTACTGCGGGTTGGCACACTTCACACGCTGTCAAGAAAGCCCTTAGGCACGCAGATTTTCTCACGATGTTTTCCTTCACCGTATAAGCGCGTGAAAATGAAGTACCTATTAATACGCACAAGACTGCGAAAAGTTAGATGTACGTGCCTTAGATTCAGAGTCGAGACCTTTGACTTGGCAGTACAATGGTCATGTCACCAGGCTATTACGCACACGGACAAAAGCCAACCATGCTGAACCCATTGAATGACGATTGTTACACAATAAAATATTGTCTTGGGACCCAGTTAATACTTAAGTTATAAGGAAATAAAAACAGACTTAAGCATTTTCTGGTGTATCTTCAATCCTCATCATCACACATCAATCAAAATAAGGAACAAAGTACGAAGTTTATTTACTCTATTAGGTGAAAAGAAATTTCAAAATCGGTTCACGACCAAAGAAAATATCGTACACCTTACACAAAAAAATTCGTCGAGTTGAGAATTATCGAACCTCAACGTTTTTTGAAGTAGATTAAAAATAAAAGCTAAAAGAAAGTACGTAGGTACGCCAAAAACATTTGAAAAATATTCGCTGAAAAATTAAGCAAACAAAAGGAAATTCACTGCTCTCTTTGCATAGGATCATGTCAAAATATTGGCGGATTCGACATTTAAATTGAATGATTTATTTTTTATCCGAACGGTGATGTCTAATTTCAAATTATTCACGTATAAATATGTTAAACTCTTATGCTTAATAAAGTGTAAAAAATACAATGTGGCATGTAATTATTTATTTGACACTATAACACACTACTACAAATGCTTGTAATGACATTGTGGTCAAACCTAGCATTACCTATATAGATGAAATTCTATAGGCTAGCAGGCGTAAGCACATTTCTAAGTCGTATACAGGCAATTAAAAATATAAATAATTTAGGCCGCATTTTTTTCTTTTCGAGTAACTAATGTGAGGATCTGACTATCTGTTAGAAATATTCTAAGTAATACAGGCATAAAATGAAAAAAGACCACATTCTTATTAAAGTAAGATTAAAAATCATTAATACTCGTAAGGTTACAGAATACCCGACATCAATCTCAAAACAATTCCTTGCGATAGAATGGTGGAATGTTTGTCAAAACTTTGTCACAAAATTAAAGTCACGCCCTAAAATGACACTACACTTACCCACGCTGTTGAAGATAACAGGAACGGCCTATAAGAGCAATTTGCTTGCAAGTGGTTACGAGGGTGTTGTAAGAAGGTACACACGGCAAACAAGTTAACTGAACTGGCAAACGACTAACAATAAATTCATAACTAAAGTATCATAAGACTGCAATTTTTGCAAGCGTATTTTTTCTACTACTTTTTTTCGTATACCTGGTGGATGTCCGGCTGTTCTACTCTACAGGTCGCATTTGTCAACCAATTCTCATGAAACTTTGTGAGCAGGTTCGATAGTTATATAGAATTTTTCCACTGAAAATTTTCAACATGACATGTAGAGGTTGAAAACGTAAAACTACATATTTCAGCCATTTTGAAAAACTTTAAAAAATTTCACTCACTGTAAATTTTTTCATCCGATAAACTTCAATGGGTGATGATGTGACAGGGAAAAAATACATATTTAAAAAAATGTTTTTTGCTATGCAAAGCCAAATGCTATGTTAAAGAAATTCAAGCCAATCATACACATTGCAAACAATGCATCAACTTAGGAAGCTGTTAATAGACAAAAAGTTCTTCTAGTCATTTAGGTGTTCCAAGATTCATCTCAGTTTAGCTCTAGCCGCACGACATCGTCGCCTGCAAACTTATCTCTCTTTCTCACTGTACAGAAAAGAGGTTGACGCCTTATAACGAGATGACTCGCGATTAAATATTTGCACAAAGGCCCTTCGCTCGCCGCGGTTTGTTCCCGGCTTAAGTAGTTCGATTTGAGTAGGAACGTACTCAAACAATGAACGATGGGGATTTGTAGGCGGTCGTTGACATACTGCTGATAAAATGGCTGAATGGTTTTTAATATTTCGTCTTAATTTTATTGTTTTGTCAAAGGTTCATTGTCAAATTCGTTGACTTGTGAAAGAGTCAATGACTTATGCATGCAAAATATTGTCGTACCAACTCTGGCACACGATCACCGCTGCACCGATAGGTTGACACTTATAATAAACAGTTTGGTTTAATTGATATTATGTTTCTCAGCAAGACTATATTCAGAAGTAGGATAAATGCCACTTTAGTTTAAAGGAACAAGTTTGTACTAGTATTATTATATATATTTATAAAGATTTATGTAACATTTCAATCGTCCTTTTTAACTGTTAGCTATTTTGTTTTGTAATACGTGGATAATGTTGTGAGTAGTGTATTTGATACCTGTTAATTTGTTAAATAAACTGCTGTTTGTTATCCCTAATAAAAAAAATACAAAAAAAATATTACAGTTCCAGAAGTACGGCCTAGGGAATTAGTAAATGGACTTTTCCAGCAGCCAATAAGGTTACAGGTACAACAATCTGTTCAACTAAGTCACATTCTTGGTATTACTGATGCTGTTAGACGGTTGAGACAACATACCTTCATGGTGATCCATCGACGTGGAATTAACCTGTAAAACAAGAAATACATTTATTTAGCATTATCAAGTACTTTGTTCACAAAGATATGAATTTTCTAGAGAAAGAAAAATTCGAGCTCAAGCAGGGTTTAAGCTTGCGTCCCTCTGGTTAAGTACACCAGTACAAATTTTTGTTTCAATAGAAAATTCATATGTTTGTGAACATTTCACATTATTTAATGCTAATATATAAAAAAAATAAGCAGAAAGTACTTTGTTAGAAACAGTTCTTCAGTACTTTATTGTTAACACATTATTAGTACCCACACTTACTCACTATCACACCACCGCCACCGCCTCGGCCGACGTGACGGTCCAACTACGACTGATCGCCCTACTATTAACCGACGCGAGCGGCGTATACACCTTAGAGAACAATATCAGACTACCCGCACACAGGTTGATAAGAATAAGAAATAGTCCGTGTGATATATTGCTCAATCTTACAGAAACTCCTATAAATAAAATATAATCAAAACTATTTTGTGAATTAAAAAGTAGTAAACTGTAAAATGTGAATGTTAAATTGCGAAACATTGTAATAATCTTTCGGTAATGTACTCCTTCCCATCAAATGACCTCTGAGAACATAACAGCAGGGGTCACGTCTTGCCTTAGACAGGTTCAGGAATGATCTTGTAGTCTCTCGTCTGGGATGATGACCTGCACATTTGTGGCCTTTTTAGCTTGCTGCCATGTGCTGGAGGTGGCCAACGAGGTTGGTTTTTTTTTTTTTTTTTTTATTCGGGAATATTAACAGTTATACATCAAGTTATTATTTTCATGAAGGAAAAATACGACCGCGGGCAGGATTCGAACCTGCATCTTCTGGTTAAGTACACCAGACGCTATGACCGCTAAGCCACCGCGACCCCTACCCGCCATGTCGAAATTTGCCTTCACCTTTTTAATTTACGTCTTTGAGGCGACGTAAGACGTAAATTAAAAAGGTGTACTTAACCAGAAGATGCAGGTTTGAATCCTGCCCGCGGTCGTATTTTTTCCTTCATTAAAATAATAACTTAATAATCTTTGCATGGAAAATGCCTAAAAAATACAAAAATATAGTTATACATTAAGTCATATACTAAGTTATAATTATACAAGAGTTATAAATGTATAACCTAAGACATTTTCCGCAACACATTAAAAGTTATTTTTAATAGTGCGCTATTCTAAACTGTTAAAACAGAAAAGTAGTTTGTGAATTCAAACATAGATAGGCATGCAAACAGAGAAACAGAGAGGGAGGGAGATTAAGTAAATAATAAACTAACTATTAAAATCTGAAATTGTTTTGTAGACTTCAAAATTTTTGAGCTGAGACAGAAAATAAGTCGGTATCTTTAAAGATCTTGTTGTATTGGTTAGCAAGGCGTCGTAGGGGTGCTCGGTTTTAGTATCAACTTTGTCCAGCCGGAAATACATCGAGCACATGGTGTGTGTGCGCGTAAAGTATAATTACTTTACAGCTTAAGAAAATGGTTAACCTGATTTACTAAAATGCTTTACAATATATTTTATAAATCTGAGGAAAATGCTTAAAAACCAATTACAATAACATGAAAACGTTCATCTCGTCACGTCTGTTTATTCGAGATTGCCAATCATTTTTTGATTTAGCATGAATAAAAAATAAATAGGTAAAACGACGGCTGATGCTTACGGCAGCTTAGTATGCGAACGTCAAATACGTAAAAACATAGAATTTTTATTTATGTAACGAGAAATTGAAAACGCAATTTAATATAAAATCTTATTCTAAAATTGTGACTGTAATTATGTATTTATCCTTGGATTTTCCCAACTATGTTACGGTTGTAACCGCCTGAATAAACTAGACTTAGTGGTCCTAAGTGTGACTGTTACGCTAGAGGTCCTGGGTTCGATTCCCAGATCGGGCAAAGTTTTTTTCTGTGAAATTCTCTGTAGCAGTTCGGATTTTGGATTTTGTGTCTGGCATGGCAATAGGGTCGCACACTATTAAATGGAAACCAAACAATCCGGGAAACTGTAGGTGTACCATTAAGTAGGCCTCTGCCTGATCCTTTTGGGAATACAGGCGTGATGGTACTTATTTATGTAATAGTACTAGCGTCTATAGTCTGCAGTTTTTTAAATGAAATTACCTAACACATGTTTAATCTAAATGAATTGCTTGTTATGCCTAGTCACGCTACAAAAATGGTATGCCGTGATAAATAATACATGGACGGCTTTTCAATGTCAATATATTTAGAATAATGTTCTATTTTTCGGGCTTCATTTTTGCCCCCATTACATATAATTGTGTCTGATAGACCGAAACATAGTTCTAACCAGATGTGTACCTTGGCTATTTCAAATTTAATCAGAAATCTGTACAATCACACTAATATTGGGCCTTTTTAACCCAATGTGTTTTTAACGAGTTTTCAATACCAACTCGTTGCCAAAACTGAGAAACTCAATTCGCTTATTTGTTTGCTTATGTTTTTCAATGCCTAAGGCTGGCTACACATGGTACAGCGGGCTGATAAAATATATCTAGAAACATGAGCGGGTAAAAGGCTGCTCCAGTTAACCGCACGTGTCCACAGACGGTAGCTAGAGCCATAATGTACTAAGTCTTAAATAATTATATACGTACTACCTAATTGCTTCGGAACGGTTTTGTTGTTTGAATAAATGTGCCAACCCAAACAAGTGTGTAGTATGCCTAGTATAAAAGTTTGTGGAGTGTACGTGTAAATTGTAGTTTAATAAAAAGCGCGAAATTGCGTTGCATTAGCTCCAAGGTTATAGTTACGTACCTAATTTTCATAATAATTATTCTACGTAGGTATATGTAGGTTGTACAGGGCTGTGTAGCGTTGCCGTGGCCGTTCAACCATGGACAGTTGTATGACAGATTTGAAAGAGTGTGATTCTGGATTGAGAATGAATGAATTGCCTGTCAAATACCTTCTCTATGCTGGTATTCTACTAAAATCGTCAGTGGAAGAGTTGTAAAATCTGGTAACGGTCATGAATGAAGCATACAAATTAAAGGGCATGAAAATAATATGAGTAAGGTGAAAGTTATGGTTTTTGCAGGACTCGCAAACGGCGAGTATCTGCGTCTATAGGTTCTGCCTACCCCTGTGGGAAAAAGGCGTGAGTATGTAGTTATTTATACCTATATTTTTTTCTACGTATACAACAAATAGAAATTTCGTGTGTTTCTGGTTTTTATGTTTTGTATAATAAAGTGATAAATATGTGTTACCTGATGAATACAGAAATATAAAATACCATCATCATCATCACCCTTACCTATTCTTCGAAGGGTTAGGCAGACATTTCCTTCTGTACTCATGTAATTAACAAGTTGGCCGGCATGGTTTTAGGTCCCTTGTAAGAGGAGCTGAGCTTATTCCAATTTCCAATAATCAGACACAAATTCAAATTACTTTGCCTAAAATCGATATTTTTACTCTGTTTTTAGATAATTTTTAATGAAAAAGACTGAAGTTGACTGAGTTAATATAACAATGTTACTGTTTCTATATATAAAAATAAATAATCTTAAAAAAACCGATATTGATGGTAAATCGATGATATATTTCCTTTATGAGACGCAACACACGGCTAGGAATTTTGCTGAGAAGAATTACACATTTTATTGCGACGCTGATCAACACCAACAGGAATGTTAATGAAATACCGCAGAATACGGTAGCATTACCGTAAGATAGAGAGAGAAATGCCTTAAGACCTAGGAATATGTTCTGAAATTTGTATCTAAAAATGTTACCTGTTGCCTGAAAGTTACACTCACATTCCAAAAAACTTTTTTATACAAAAGGTAGCATTTATGTCTTTAAGGTCTAATCTATCTTTATACAGAAATTTATCAAAATGATTCAGAGGTTTAGCCGTGAAAACTTAACAAACAAATAATCAGAAAGACTGAGGTATTTTCACATTGATGATATGGATATCTGCATAAATGATGCAAACGTTTCCAACAGGAGTCTAGAACATTGTGTAATATCTGAAAAATGTATTTGGAGGCGGAACCCTGTTTAAGTTATAATGTACCTACAACGGTCACAAATTAAAACTCAAATCCTGGCACTAATCCTACAGCCACGCTTGCAACCAAGAGGAAGATAAAAAAATATAGTTTTTTTTTTACAATTAAGTAAATGATAAGTAGCAACCGCCGCCCAAAGACTGTCCGTGTTCTCTTAGCATTCTCTCAACTATGCCGCTGGCTTCTGTTAGAAAAAAGAGAAGTGAAGAACAAGGCCCCTTCCTGATAGAGGAATTGGGCCTCCAGCGCTCCACACTCATGAATGAAACGCATCAATATGCACTGCTACTTAAAGTCGATATTCTCTAGGAGCGTAGTACTTCCCCAGTCGTGTCGACCTATTATTGCTGGCATGTCAACGAGTTGTGTTGACTGCCTCGTTGGTCTAGTGGTCCCAATCGCGACTGCTACGCTAGAGGTCTTGGGTTCGATCCCCAGGTCGAGCAAAGTGTTATTGAGTTTTTCTATGAAATTCTCAGTAGCAGCTCGGAGTTTGGATTTGTGCCCGGTGAATGGCAATAGGCTCGCCCCCTATTACATGGGACCCAAACATACCGGCGAACTGTGGGTGTACATTAAGTGCACCTCTGCCTAACCCTTCGGGGAATACAGGCGTGATGGTATGTTATGTTATGTTGTTATTTCCAAATTTAAATATTATCAACATAACACACAACATATGGTACTTAACACTATGTTACCAAAGATTTGTAAGCAACTTCACTCCTGTCCTAGTTTGTAAGCAATCCAGTTCTACATGATGTTTTGAGTTGAAAATCAATTGGGTACTAAATAACGTGATTATACTTCCATGATCGATTCGATCGAAACAATACATTATTTCAATCGAAATCATTTAGTTAAACTTTTATGATTCATTTATTCGTCATCGATGATGCCTTATGCAGAATCCATTATAAACGTAACAAAATCTATTCAATTTATAAGTTTCTACATTACAACATTAACCTATCTGTGCATAAAGGATAAAATATGCATAAACTGAACACGTGGTAAGCTTATCTACACGTGCACGAATATGATGTAAAGGCTACAACATTTAAATTGCTTTTGATATCTAACTCGAACAGACAAAACTAAATTCATTTAATGTGGAAAATGGCATAACAATAATTGCATTAAAAATTTTACATATTTTCACTCTCAACTTATGTTTTTAAACTGTGGAAAAATCTCAGGAGATGTGGCAGGGTATTTCGGACTTGTACCGAAAAAAAACTGGAATTTGTTTCCCTAGCCATGTGGAAAACGCACTACTTACAACATTTTTTGTACATACACAAGCAGTGGATAACTTATCTAAACAGGTAGCTTAAAATGTTTTTTTCATTTTAAGCTTTTTGATAAATCATATTATGATTCATTTTAGGCTTTTTGATAAATCATAGTATGATTAAGAATGTTAGTGCCCCCTAAGCGGGCGTGGTGATGCTGATGATGATAATTTACTAATTATCCCTGTTTAGTTAATTGACCTTAAAGCCTTAAATATACAGACAGCCAGACACGAAACAACATTCTTTAATCTATACGTTCGTTCAGAAGATTTCATTTTACAGTTTGGAATTTACGATTCTACTCCCAAAATGAACGTATATAACTTTATAGCTTAGCCTGAAAGATTAAGCAGAGATCGTATATTTCAAATTCAGGATATTTCAACTCCTGAAGTTTCTTATCTTACATCTGAAGGATATACAGATTTTAATGTGTTGCAAAACTATAATAAGTAGCAGCTCTTATTAAAATCAGAAGATTTGAAATAAATGACGTACCTATACATTTATTTTTAGAAAAAAATATAAAACAATTTAGAGAAACCAAAAATCTGCTGATCTTACTTTGACGATAGAACGACCATAGGTTTATTTGCCAAAGACAGTGGCAATAATAACTTGATGTGATATTTTTACTACGTTTAAGAAATCTTTTAGTGCGCTGTTTACGATATTAGGTAGTTAATCTGCCCACCCGTTGCTGAGCAATAACTTTGATAGCAATGGATATTGATATTGACATTGAACACCAATCTATCAATCAAGGATACTTTACTTTCAATCTGTCTCCTTTTATATCTTTTTCTATTCTTTATTATCTTTTAATTTCCCAGTACTTTCCTACAACTCAACAAACGCTTTTTCTATCTCACTCCAACATTAGCATTCTTACGTTTACGTGTCATTTATCAACCCACAATGTAGGTTCTTATATTATGACTGCTGGGTGACACTGATTATATACACTATACACAACGGACCCTTAAACTCGTCTCGTTTTAGTCCCAACAAAACTTTTCCCGCGGGATCGTTCGCGGGTTTGTTCGAAATTACAATAATAATTTTATTAGTATGTTTGCAAGCAAGATAGAATATTTTTACTCCTAAGAAACACTAGTTGTCTGTGTACCGAAGTATCGCCCGCGTTTATTTCGGTTTACTTAATCTATGTCTTAATCTTAGGTAAGTCTCGTCGGATAAATAAGCTTTCTGCAAATTTCAAGTTATTAGATCTAGCGGTTTGGACTGCGGGCTATAACTTAATTTGAATTGTAGAATAGAAATTACCAGTTTAATAGTGTTACAATATTTATTCAAGTCATCGCCTTCAATGGGTATTTACATTAAAATGTACTTAGTTCATTGTTTTGTTTATAAATTAGACTTGTGGCTGATACACAAACTAAAAACAGTAGGTACAATAAGTAGAGAAGAAAACGTTATCGCTTGTGTGTTATACGAGTATTCTTGTTTTTATAAGCGTATTTTCGTTAGGTATGGATAAAAAGGTTTTTTCATAGAAATACGTCTAGCCTTTTAAGTTCAAAATTTAATATAAATCATATTACTTTTTTTGAAAATCGACATATATACTCGTATAAAGATTTTTTGGTAGTTTTCTGTATTCCAATTGTGTGGTTTTCCTTCTGATTAAAATGAACGATGTGTGGACATAACACTGTCGTACAAAAGACCCACAAATTATCAAATACATCACAATCTTAAAAGCCATGAAAAATTACCCTGTCTTAACAGCTTCACAACAACATGACATCATGATTGATAGGAGTAACAAGCTTGCCATTCATTCAGCCTATCTCAACCGCCGTATACGTAACTCTGAGGAAAACATTTATCCTGATTATATTCGCGTAAACAAACTTCAACAAAAGCAGGTTAACGACTGTAGAAAGAGCTTCTTGTATCAAACTATTTCAAGGCTTGAAATTATGAGTATTGTTTGTACCTCTAACTTGCTGTAAAACTAGTATTCGGCCCTTTTGAAGCATGTAATATCAGGAATTGCTCGTGAGAGTATATTCTCCTGATAAAAATCTAAAACCAACACGCTTTCTTAAACTATATAGTGGGTTTCCATCATTCATCATCATTCCATTCCAAGTCGCGAAGTTAAAAGTATTTATGGTTTCACCAAAGAAAACACTAAGGTCAGGACGAGAGTATTTAAATATTTAGATAGATTAAAAAAAACTTATTGGATTTTTCTATAAAATTCTCAGAAGGCGCACGGAGCTTGGAATTTTTGGTCGGTTAATGGCAATAGGCGCGCTCCCTATAAATGTGGGTATACTTTAGTACGCTCCTGCCTAACTGTTCAGAGAATGCGGATTTATTGGAATGTTGTAACCTTCTCCATTGTTCTTATTTTCTTACTTAAATTATTACTGTATTCAACGACTCAATATCTTATGTAAGTATATTTTCATATGCATACCTACATCTTTTCTAATCGTTATAAGCCACGCATTTTTTTGGGAATTTGAATATTATTTAGAAAAACCCTCCCTAAGCAGCATTAGGTGATTAGGACTAAAAGATAGGAACCTTTTTATAACGTTCTTTTTTGTATCGCAACTTCTAAAGCCATTTTTGTAATCATTATAATGTTAGATTTTATATAAATAACTCTACCTACGTACCCCAATCATCTACAGAATAATTTAACTTCAACCCTCCTGCGATCGGCGCAGATAATAAAGTGGCTAAAACAATTAGCAAGTTCAATTTCCCGGAGAATGTCAATGAATTAATTCCAAAAGACGAACCTAAATACGGTTTATTTAAATCCGACAGAAGTTTGGCTGTGAGTGACTGATTTTATAATCAAACCAGGGCCTGTTTAATTCAATTATTGCAACAGCATTATGGATGGAAAGAGGTCATTTATTTGGGTTCCTTTTTGATCGCGGGTCATTATTATTTCACTTGCCAATGAGGCAATAAAAGTCTAGTGGTTATAAACACGACAACTACCCGGTCTTGGATTCGATTCCCAGACGATCATATTGTTATTTGATTTTTCTATATAATTCTCATTTGTAGCTCGGTGTTTGTGTTTGCGCACGGTTATCTCTCATTCCTTTAGCTCATCGTCTTTGGGGTACATGGGCACAAAAAATAACAATAAATGATAACAACTTAACTTGCTCGATGATAATTATGTAATTTTTTATTTTAAGCTGGCTGGCGTTAAAGACGTTGTTAGTGCTAGTCTCAAATATGCTAGTACCTAAACTGTAATTACCTGAACTGTCTTGACTCAAAACTTTTTGACTGAATACTTGAGCGAATAACCTTTGAAGTCTGCGATGCCGTCTAGCTGGGTAAATACGAAATATAAATTGGCGCCTACCACACAAACTCACGAGCCACCGTATATTAGAGGGAGTAGTGTCGAGTTACAGTGTCTATTCAATGTTTAGGAGTGAGTGGCGATGGTTAGGGAGATAAGTATTGTTGCAGTTATTTGCTTTAGTCCATGTGGTGA
Source organism: Subacronicta megacephala (assembly GCA_958496365.1). Classification (NCBI taxonomy): domain Eukaryota; kingdom Metazoa; phylum Arthropoda; class Insecta; order Lepidoptera; family Noctuidae; genus Subacronicta; species Subacronicta megacephala. The sequence continues at coordinate 5,340,254 of OY292525.1, forward strand.
GTTTAAATTATACTTATAGAATATACAGTATCCCTGAAAAGGGGACACCTGCATGAATATAGTATTACATTAATTAGGATACATTATGGACATAAGTTTGTAATTTTCATGTTTTTTAATACTCGATAAACAATAATTTATTAGTCACCAAAAAATTAATGAAAGAATGAAAAATATGTTTCTTAAATAAAAAATATTTTACTTTATAGATGCCAGCTGCTTTTATGCAAAATAATGGTGATAACATTCACAACTTCAAACTAAAATTTATAGGTACATTTTTCAAATAATATTTTTGTAATAGCATATTAGTATCCCAGCAAAAAATTGCCAACTCTTACGAGCTCTTAACACTTTTATGATTAATAGTGAACCGATCTCAGATAAAGGCAGGTCCCTAACTCGCAAGCCCTAATTTACAAACCCTATATCATGGTCTAAAAGTATGGCTTGGCCAATTTGCGGTTCTCACACAGTCACTCCCTTGGAGCTCGTCTGCTAATTTTGCCAGCAATTTCAACTAAACTGTCAAGTTGACATCGCGAATACCATTGGTGTTGATGACGATTGAATAATATCAATGTAACACGATCAAATCCGTGAAAAAGTGAGTAACAAACCATCACGCCTGCATTCTTGAGGGGTTATGCTGAGATGTACTAATGTACACCCACATTTCACCGGTATGTTTAGGTCCCATGTAATAGGGGGCGAGCCTATTGCTGTTCTTCTTCTTTCTCAGCCAATATTCACCCCGTGCTGAGTGTAGGCCTCCTCCATTGCACGCCATTCCTCTCGATGTTTCGCTTTTCTCATCCATTTCTATTGCTATTAACCGAGCACAAATCCGAACTCCGAGCTGCTACTGAGAATTTCATAGAAAAACCGAATAACACTTTGTTTGACCTGGGGATCGAACCCAGGACTTCTAATGTAGCAGTCACGCTTAGGACCACTAGACTGATGAGGCAGAACTCACTTTTGCTGACACGAGTTTTAATCGAGTAACCTATGGTTAGTAACCTTTAGTTATGTACATTTGATAGCTATCGAGTTCCAATATACTTACCTAAGTATTTAACCCGGACAAAGACGAGGCGGGCTGCTAGAATAATATAATAGTTTATGTACCTACAGAACTGATTATCGGACCCCAGTTCATTTATATAGTCTAACTAGGAATGACACCTATTCTATCAGATAAACGACATCTAAGATCGGACAAGATTTTGTGTAACATAATGAAACTAACGAGTTAAGATCCTCCTTTTTTAAAGCCAAGTAACACCTGAGCTTACACGCCAGTCTATTAGATAAATCAATAGTTACATATACATAGAAACTTCTTCTTTGATAGTGTCGTGAATAATGGCCATCGGTTTTTTCTTTCTTCCCGCCGCAAACTCACGAAAACTACAAACTTGAGCCATAAATTTGCCAAAGTTGCCTCATAAATCTATGCTCAATCAAACTTAGGTCCTTCTTTAGGCATCCCGTATGAGCCGCGGTTACACTTCCATATTAAGAAGCGGTTAATCATATAAGAGACGCATTTCCTGTGACACCCAGATGTCTTTGTCAAGTGCTGTTCAACTGTTTAAATAATATTTAGGCATGTTCGTTGTTTAAACACAATAATTAACCTGTTATATTCGTAATAGAAAAGATGGCGAAAGTGTGTCAGGTTTTTAAGCGGCGCCAGTCTCCCATACCTTGCCGCTTCCCGTAGTGAGTAATGATTTCCACATCCCACGAAAAAAACAAAATCTATAAAGGCGGTATCTTGTAACTACTGACATGACCCCAGAGTCATAGTATATCAAATCATATTCTGCTGTAACTATAAAGTCATCACGAAAATCCAAAAAAAAATAAAGCAATCTTTTTTGCAAAAAAAAGCAAAAAAAAAAATATCGTCGTATAATTAACTTACACTCATAAAGTACAATCATGCATAGTATCATATTAATTAAAGCATAGTGGGTATAAAAAGCTTATTTAAGAAATCCCTAAGGGGTTCCTCAGGGATTTCTTAAATTAGGGCCAGGAGCTCTCGACTGCCATTTCAATAACAAAACATTCTAAATTTAAACGTCTACAAATTAAAATCTCTGGCAAACTAATGATTGAAACTGTAGGACCATCCATTGAGATATTATGACACTGTGAAGAGAATTATTGTATTTTAAGTTGTAGCAGATTACTGAGACTGGTATAAAAGCTAACAGTGGTAATATTATTTTATTATAGTAATGGTAAACACACAAAACATTACAATGATGGTAGGTTTATGTTTTGTATAATCTACTTTACATCTACTTAGACATAGTATAAAACAAAGTCGCTACCGCTGTTTGTGCGCATAGATCTTTTCAACGACGCAACGGATTTTAATGCAGTTCTTACCAATAGATAGAGTGATTCAAGAAGAAGGTTTATAGTAAACATACATATAACAGTAGAGAAAAGCCGAGTTATAGTATAAAAATAATCCTATGAAATTAAACTTGAATGGCAAAAAGGTAAAAGCAGAGAGATAATACTTAGTACTATAAGGAAGTGTTATTATATTTTAATTCTAGGAAACAAACAACAGCGTGGTGTAACTTAACACCAGTAAGAAAAAATATAGTGCAATATTTGATGCAGCTTCTGAATTCACTAGCTAACACCTCAATGGATCGATTAGATTGTTTACGTTGCAAATGAACGGACGTTCAAACTTAGTGACTACATAAAAGGCCGAGCGCTGTGCCCGCCTCCCGAATAATAATTAGCAAGTCTGCATACATTTTACAAGCGAACCACGTCGGCGGAACTTGAAATTTCTATGGCTATTCGCAAGAGGAAATGGCGAATACAGTTAGACTAGCAAGATGATTGATTACGTATTGCGAATTACTAATACTGTTTATAATGTGTATTGTCATTTGATGTCGTTCGCCTGTTCGGTAATTTATTGAGTTCGGTAATGTCATTGTCATGTTTTTATTAGTAGTGTACACCTTTAATCAGTGTTTGCGGTGAATGAGCTATGCTGATTCAGTATGGCTTACCCACGAGGTGCCGTGGTAAGTACTTACTCAAGCCATGAACTAAATGTTAGACTGAATACAATATTCACCTAAGTACAAATGACAAGAAAATACTATCTCAAGGTAAAAGATCGAGAGAACAATTCAAGTAAATACCCTTTTAGACTCAAGCTCTAACAAATACTCGACGACGGTAACGTAGCCTAGTATAATTGTTTGGCGGTAAATTGAAGCACCGTCAGTAGCCCGATTCACGTAATTAAAACCGTAGCGATGTCGCAGCGACTTAATCATTGAAACAGTTTTCCAGTGTTATGTGAATACAGTCAGGCCAAAGTTTTAGGACTGCCTCATTAGTCTAGCGGTCCTAAGCGCGACTGCTACGCTAGAGGTCCTGGGTTCGATCCCCAGGTCGAGCAAAGTGTTATTGGGGTTTACGTAGATAACTGACCACGTCACCGATATAATTTTGCAGCCCTCTAAAGCAGGATTAATGCAGTTATTATAGTAACTACTCTTTAAAAGTTGCAATTAATTGAAATATTAACTCTTTACGGGTCAAATTATAACAATAATAATCGCTAATAGGGTCTGCTGCTGTGGTGATTAATTCAGTTCAGTTTTCAGCCGCTAATTACTCGGTAGCTTGGAATCTCCTTTGTGACCGATTTGATAACAAACATTTGCTTATTCATCATCATGTTTCAACTTTATTTAATATTGAAAGTTTACATAAAGAGTCTTCTATTAATTTGAAGAATCTACTTGATCAAATCAATAAAAACTTACGTGCCTTGGAGTCGCTAGGGGAACCTGTCGACCAGTGGGACACTCTTCTCATTTATATTATCACACACAAGTTAGATAGTAAAACTTACCGTGAATGGGAAGAGTACAAAGGTCGCCTCGACAAAAATTCTAAAATAACGTTTAAGGTATTCATTACATTCATCAAGGATCGTGCTGATTTGATAGAAATGTTGGAACTGTCGAATTCTTCAGTCACCAAAAATTCCAGTACTGTTAAAAATGTAAGGGTTAAAACAATGATGGTACAGGATTGCAATAGTAAAAATAGTTCTGTCGACAATAATGTTACGCATGTAGGTTCTATGTTTACTAAACCAAAGAGTTGTCTGAAATGTAATGGTGATCACAAGATCAATGTTTGTCCTCAGTTTTTAGCGTTAAGCAATGAAGCTCGTTGGCAATTGCTACCTAACTTTAAGGTATGTTATAACTGCTTGTCTTCAGGGCATTATTCTAATAATTGCAAAAAGGCAGGTTGTAAAATATGTCGTCGTAAGCACAACACGCTTGTACATATTGCGGATCATGTAAAGCCCAAGTCTGTGGCGACTACTAGTACTAATAGAATAGAATAGAATAGTTTATTTTCTCACCACAAAAACATTACATGATTAAAACTATCTAAGAGGATACATTATTGGTCATATATCGTTCTAGTTGTTACAATAGGACAGCGTAGTGAGCATTGGTTGTCATTAGACTAAGTCGCCCTATCCACTCGTACTAGTTAAAAACTGTATCACGAGCGGATAGTCTTCCTCGCCTTCAGATCAACAAATTTACACAATACCTCAAGGAACTTATTAAGCTAATAACCATTATAAAGTGCCAGTAAATTACATGTATAGTGTAAGGTATGACGATGTTTTCAGTTAGTTAATAGGGTAAGTGTATTTAAAAAGATGTATGTGTAGTTTGTGTGTTTATGATGTCAGTCAATGTGCTTACGTGTTTTTTAGTTTTTATGTGCCTCACTTATTTATATCAGTTTTCAGTAGATTTTCGGTCGAATTATAGTCCAACAGTTCCAGGAATTCATGAATAGTTTTCTTTAGGGTTTGTGTATTAAGTTGTTTTAGATTTACATTTTTACTTACGATGTTATATAGGCTTGGGCCAAGATAGTTAAAGAATTGTTGCGCAAAGGAAGTCTTTTGTTTCGGTATCTTATATACAATATCTGTTCTTCGCCTTGTTTCAAAGTGTGGTTTAACTGTATTCTGTTTGAGAATAATCAATTTAATAAATAATTTTCGTATTGTGAGGACGCCTAATTCCGAATATAATTGAGTTGTCGGATATGTATACTTTTTACGACGCATAACTTTAAGTATCATACGTTGGGCTCTTTCAACTTGTAGCATAGAGGTTTTTGAAGTGCCTCCCCAGACACTTAGTCCGTAGGCTAAAATAGACTGGCAAAGGGCAAAATAGACGTTGCGTAGTAATTTTATATCACATGTGTTTCTGATTGTCTTAAACACAAAAATTAGTTTTCTTGCGCGCTTGCTTAGGTTAATGATATGTTCTTTCCAGCTTAGGTTTTGGTCTAGTGTTACTCCAAGGTACTTAATATATTCAGTTCTAGATATTGGTTTACACTGACAGTTACTAGTATTGTCACAAGTATGTGCTTGTATTATGATTGAATTTGGAGGAGGTTGTGTTTTAGCGTTTATAGTGAATGTAATAAGTTTTGTTTTCTCGAGGTTGAGTGTTAACAAATGATTATCCATCCATGTGGTTACTGTGGCAAAACCCTGATTTGCCGCTTCTGTCACATCCTTCCAAGTGCTAGAGTTAAACAATAAAACCGTGTCGTCAGCAAATGTTATTATTTGACCATCATGTAACTGTAAGTTACAAAGGTCATTAATATAAATAAGGAACAGCGTAGGACCTAACACGCTGCCTTGGGGCACACCAAAACATATGTTTTCTTCTCGGCTTTGGCTGTCATTAATTTTTATCACTTGTTTCCGGTTGGATAAGTAGTCCCGGAAAAGTTGTAGTGGTATTCCACGAATGCCTAGGCTCTCAAGTTTTTGTAGAAGGATGGGAACAGAGACGGTGTCGAACGCCTTTGCCAGATCAAGAAAAATACCAAGAGTTTTCTGTCCTCTATCCAGATTCTCAACTATATATGATGTTAATTTATGTAATGCGTCAGTGGTAGATATTTTTTCTCTAAATCCAAATTGATTTTCTGAGAGCAGTTTGTGATACTCAAGGTATTTCTTGAGCCTTGTATTTACCAACTTCTCCAGCACTTTTGACAAAGTGGGTAGAAGGGAGATGGGTCTATAATTCGACACCAGTTCTCTGTTCCCTGACTTATAGATAGGAATTGTGGTGGACTTTTTAAATGCATCTGGAAAAATTCCCTTAGAGAAACAGGTATTAAATATAGTAGTTAATGGCATAACCAGGATATCTGCTGCTTTTTTAATAAAGATAGTAGAGATTCCATCCCATCCCGACGAATTATTAGAATTTAAACCAATTATGGTTTTTTTAATTTCTATCTCATCAGTTGGGAGAAGTAGGAAGGAGTTTAATGGTGCCATATTCGATTTTTGCGCACATTGTTTGCATAGGTTTGACTCACTTATCCTAGTCCTCGACAAAATTGTATTTGCCAGGTTATTACCTACGTTAGCGAAATACCTATTTATACTATCTAATGCCTCTTGAGTGGTAGATTTGATGGACAATAGCTCTAATGGTATTTTTTGTTGGGTATTTAAATTACACATTTGTTTAACTAATTGCCATTGGTTTTTTATGTTACATTTTGCCTGTGCAAACTCTGATTTGAAGTAATTATTTCTCAGATTCTTTAATAGATTATTACATGTATTGCGATAGCGTTTGTATGTTATTTTTAGAATTGAGTTTTCAGGGTCTTTTTTTAGTTTTTGGTGAAGTTTGTCTCGATTTCTCATACATCTGCATAGTCCAGGAGAAATCCAGGGCTTAATAGTTACTTTTCGCCTCGGTATCTTACGAGTCACTGTGTGTTTTGCTAGGATTTCGCTTATGGTATTCAAGAACACGTTTGTCATAATATTTGGGTCACCCATATGCAGCCGCATTTCCCAGTTAATATTTTGGAGGTCTCTTATGGCGGCATCATGGTCGGTTTTGGTGTAATAAAGATCCCTTTTGGGTCTCTTGCTAGTTTTGAGGGGTATCGCAACCATAACACTATAGTGATCCGTTAAAGTTGAATGACATACCAAAGTTAAAGTATTAAGTTTATTTTTAACAAAGCAACTAATGTTAGTAGTGACGATAGTACTGCCGCGGTGAGTCACCCCACTCCACAAGTTCAAGGTGCAACACTTTCTGCGAGTATTAATCAGGGTGACGTTCTTCTGTCCACTGCGTTAATAAATGTTATAGGTAGAAATAATACAGTACTTACCGTTCGCGCTGTCCTTGATAGTGGCAGCACGTCATGCCTTATAACTGAAGATTTATATAAAAGGTTAGACTTATCTGGTTATACTGTGAACAGCTCCATAGTAGGGATTAACAATTCGTTGTCTAATATTAATAAAATGTGCCTCGTGCCTGTAAAATCAATAAATAATAATTTTATGACTAGTGTTAACTGTTTCGTATTACAATCTATTACAGATAATGTTCCCAGCAGACATGTGGATTTATCAAGTCTTAAGATTCCGGGTGATATTTGTCTAGCTGATCCTAAATTTTACTCACCTGCTCCTGTAGACATGTTGATTGGCGCTGACGTCTTTTGGGACCTATTAGGATCACAGATAATAAAACTAGGACCTGGGCAACCAATTCTTTGCGAAACTAGACTAGGTTGGCTAGTCTCTGGCCCAATTAAATGCAGCAATACATTGCTACCGGCTGTAATAGGTAAATGTAACTTCACTAACATTATTTCAGATAGTGAGGATAACCTAAACGATAATATACAGCATCTAATTACGCGATTTTGGCAATTAGAAGATGTTTGTACAACGTCACAACATTCTCCTGAAGAGAAGTTGTGTGAGGAGCATTTTATAAACAATACTACACGTTTCAAAAAAGGGGAAATTTTGTGTTAGGATTCCATTAAAATCCTCTTGTGATCTCTTAGGTGAATCTTTATCTAGGGCTAAACATTGCTTTTCTTCACTAGAGCGTAGATTTAAGACCCAAACTGAACTTAGCAAGATGTATATACAATTTATGCAAGAATACGAATCTCTGGGTCACATGTCTAAATGTGAAAATAACGAACAACTTGCTCATTATATCCCTCATCACGGAGTTCTGCGCGACAGTAGCACAACAACTAAATTGAGAGTTGTTTTTAATGCTAGCAGCCCAACCACTACTGGTATTTCATTTAACAATTTACAGATGACAGGACCCGTGGTACAAGACGATCTTTTATGTATCCTATTACGTTTCAGGCAACATAAATATATACTCGCTGCTGATGTCGAGAAAATGTACCGGCAGGTAGTTGTTCATCCGAATGATAGATATTTGCAGCAGATAGTCTGGCGTGATAACCCTTTAAAACCGTTACAAACTTATCAACTCAACACTGTTACATACGGTACGGCTAGCGCACCGTTTTTAGCTACTAGGTGCCTTAAACAGTTGGGTTTAGATTGCGGTGACCAAAAAGTCTCCGAGGTTATTCTTCACGACTTTTATGTCGACGACCTACTCACAGGAGGAGATAATGTTAATGAGGTCATTGAGTTGCGTCATAAGGTCACATCCACTCTCGCTTCAGCAAGAATGAATTTAAGAAAGTGGAAGTCAAACGATGTGCGATTGGTACTTGAACGTGACTTTCCCCAGTCTTCACTAGATTTGAATATTGGAGGATTTGAGTCAACCAAAACCTTAGGATTAGGTTGGCAGTCACTGTCGGATGAAATACACTTTCCCATTAGTGAACCAATCATTAATAGTAATACAAAGCGCGAAATGCTTTCCATTATTTCACAGATCTTTGATCCTTTAGGTCTTTTGGGTCCCTGTGTAATGGTGATGAAAATTCTGCTTCAAAAATTGTGGTTGTATAAACTGTCTTGGGATGAACAGCTGCCTCCAGATATCAGTAAGCTTTGGTCCGAACTTATTATTAATTTACCACTTATAACTAAAATTCATATCCCACGTTGTGTTATTGTTGATTCATTTAAACATTTAGAATATCACATATTTTGTGATGCGTCTGAACGGGCATATGGTGCGTGTCTATACGTTCGGAGCGTCAATGATGACGGTGCGGTCTTAGTGCGTTTATTATTGTCTAAGGGTCGAGTTGCGCCACTCAAGCCAACAACCATACCCAGACTTGAGCTTTGTGGTGCTTTAGTTGGGGTACGTATTTATGAGAAGGTTGTTGCTTCATTGCGAGTGAACGCAAACCGCACATTCTTTTGGAGCGATTCCACTATCGTCTTAGGTTGGTTGAAAATGTTACCAAATAAACTTCAACCCTTCGTGCGTAACAGGGTTGCTGAGATTTTAGATAAAACTGGTAGCTGTGAGTGGAGACACATTTCAACTGATCAAAACCCGGCTGATTATATATCTCGTGGCGTAGACATTGCTTCAATGTCTTCTTTAGAGAAGTGGTGGTCTGGACCAAGTTTTTTAAGGCAGGATATTTCTTGTTGGCCTACTAATATCTTACATTCAAACGATGATAAATTACCTGAAATTAGGTCTAATGTAACTTTACAAGGGATAGCTAATAATAATTTAAATGAATTTATAAATTTTGAGCGTTTTTCTAATATTTTAAGGCTTGAACGTGCTGTAGCATATGTTTTACGTTTTATTGATTTATGTAGAAAGAAATGTAGTGTTGGTCCTCTTACTAGTAATGAACTTCAAAGAGCTTTAAATTTGATCATTCGTGTATCGCAAAACCAAATGTTCAGCGAATATAAGTTATTACTTAGTGATAAAGAATTGCCTAATAAAAGTCCTTTGATTAAGTTCAACGTATTTCTAGACGATAATAAAATTATGCGTGTTGGAGGCAGACTCCATCATTCAAGTTTCCCGTATGATAAGAAACACCCTATTCTTATTCAGTCATCTCATCGGTTCACAAAGTTGTTATTTGAATATGAGCACAAAAGGTTATTCCATGCTGGACCTCAATTACTGTTGGCATCTATAAGAGATACGTATTGGCCCATACGAGGTCGTAATTTTGCGAGAATATGTTGTCGCAAATGTGTACGTTGCTGTCGAATGAAGGGTGAAACTGTTTCACCTATAATGGGTAATTTACCGCAGCAGCGACTTTTGGCAGGTTTTCCATTTGAAAACATAGGCCTAGACTATGCAGGTCCCATTCAGTCTGCCGTGCGTCAGGGTCGTGGTTGTAAATTGGTGAAGGTTTACATTGCCATATTTATTTGCTTTTCAACCAAATCAATTCACCTTGAATTAGTTGGTGATTTAACTAGTAATACTTTTATTATGGCATTACGAAGGTTTATCTCACGTAGGGGAAAGCCGATTAATATCTATTCCGATAACGGCACTTCGTTTGTTGGTGCGTATAATGAGCTCTCGAGGTTCCTTAAGACCAATTGTAATTCGGTTACTGAGGAAATGGCTAAGGAAGGAATTAACTTTCATTTTATACCGGCGTACTCCCCTCACTTTGCTGGCCTTGCGGAGGCTGCTGTTAAGTCAACAAAGCATCATTTAGTTAGAGTGTTGGGCCTTTGTAACCTTACTTACGAAGAATTGTATACCACGTTAGTTCAAATTGAAGCGATCTTAAACTCCAGACCACTGACGCCCATGTCATCAAACGTTGAAGACTTGATGCCGCTAACTCCCGGACATTTTTTGATTGGCCGCCCTATGACATCATTGCCATCGCCTGATTATCAAGACCACTCCACAAATTCCTTAACTCGATTCCAACGCATTGAACAGTTGCGACAGCACTTTTGGACCCGCTGGAGTAAGGAATATATTTCGGAACTCCAGATGAGGATGAAATGGCGATCATGCAAGGGTTCGTTGAAATTGAATGCTTTGGTACTTCTGAAAGAAGACAACATGCCACCCTTGAAGTGGAAAATGGGTAGAATTGTTGCCGTGTATCCAGGTGCTGATGGCGTTGTACGAGTCGCAGACGTCAAGACTTGTAGTGGTCTAGTTCGCCGATCATTCAGCAAGATTCCTCCGTTGCCTGACCTGGAGTCTGATGAATTGGGTTGAAAGATAGGCTTTCAACGCCCGGGGGTATGTTTGGGCAAAACGCCTACTCAATCAGCGAACGCAACGTGTAACGCGGCATATGATTAGGTGTAAGAAATTAAAATTAAGTATTGTACCATTTGTACCTCCTACCCGACCTTTTTTTTTATTATTACACATATTTGCATCAGAACAAAGACACGTATTTTATTCCACTCCTGAAATTAAATGAACTATGAAATTCTCAGTAGCAGCTCGGAGTCTGGATTTGTGCCCGGTTAATGGCAATAGGCGCGAAATGTGGGTGTACATTAGTACACCTCAGCCTAACCCTTCGGGGAATACAGGCGTGATGGTATGTATATATGTAAAGTTTTAGAACGATTCTTGCCCAATGAAAATGTGTGAATACGGTAAAACCATTTTTCAATAGGACGACTTCTAAATCGGTCCGATCGACGGATTCGTGAATAGGAAAACTTTTTCTACGATTATGTCGCTGCGACATCGCTACGGTTTAAACTACGTGAATCGGGCTACAGGTCCTACCACCACATGTGCTGACTTTTGGTGACCCACAACATGTGTTTCGTGCCACCATGCTGAGAGTTAATTTTCATGATAAAATGATATTTATTTATGTAAATAGTTCTTACAAGTCAATGTAAATGTTTAGAGCTAGATGGTGCCGGCATTTTCTAACTGACGGCCTCTGAGAACCGCTGAAACCAACTAAGAGCATCATGGTCTCTTTTGAATTGCAGACAGTAAGAGCAATATTGTGTGAGTGTTTCACTGCAGAGCAATGTCTGATAAGGCTTTTTGTAGAAATAGCCATTACAACTTTGTGTTGAATAGTCCTAGCCGAAGGCATGCATCAGTCATTGTGTAGTTCGACCATATTATAGAGATATTGAGGTTACATACCATCACACCTGTATTGCCCGAAGATTTAGGCAGAGGTGTACTAATGTACACCCACATTTCGCCGATATGTTTAGGTCCTATGTAATAGGGGGCTCGGGCCCTATTTCATGGGATTATATATTAATATAGAGGTTAATTTTGATTTAAGACCTATCGTCCTCTAACGAACAAATCGTAAAGTAGGTAATTCCCACGACGATACGTCAAGCTATACTAACATATCTACGTATACTTTTTTATATTATAAAGCTGAAGAGTTTGTTTGCTTGAACGCGCAAATCTCAGGAACTACTGGTCCGATTTGAAAAATTATTTCAGTGTTAGATAGCCCATTTATCGAGGAAGGCTATAGGCTATACATCATCACACTGAGACCAATGGGAGCGGAGCATATATATATAATGCAGAAAAGCCTAGAAACCACGCGGGCGAAGCCGTGGGCGGAAAGCTAGTTTTTTTATATTATAAAGCTGAAGAGTTTGTTTGCTTGAACGCGCTAATCTCAGGAACTACGGGTCCGCTTTGAAAAATTCTTTCAGTGTTAGATAGCCCATTTATCGAGGAAGGCTATAGGCTATACATCATCACGCTGAGACCAATAGGAGCGGAGCATATATATATAATGCAGAAAAGCCGAGAAAACACGCGGGCGAAGCCGTGGGCGGAAAGCTATCTAGTATAAGCAAGCCTCGTATTGTAAAAGCTTGCATACAATATGACGTCAGTTTATATTGTATGCAATAAAATAGAGTATCCCTTTACCTTTCGGTCATGTCCATTGTCAGAATTTACCCCATCCATCGTTTTAAACACACATTACACCTACGATATTTCCCGCCATACGTGCAAATGACGTATACCTACATCCGATATGACGCCTTCGGCCTTTGAGTAAACGTTTATCGTACAAGTTAATGACAAGTGTAGGTGTTAATTTCAATACTGACAATTTGGGGTACGTGTCAATTGGTAATGTAAAAAGTTTTATCCATTCGAAACATTCAAGATTAGGAATGTTATTAGTTTAATTGCCGAACTTTCATTTATTTATATCAGTCACTGTTCATAGAATAGAATACCATCGCGCCTGTATTCTGCGCAGGGTTAGGCAGAGGTGTACTAACACTTCTCCGGTATGTTTAGGTCCCATGTAATAGGGGGTGAGCCTTTTGCCATTAACCGGGCACAAATCCAGACTCCGAGCTGCTACTTAGAAAAAAATTATATAAAAAAGTAAAAAAGATTTTATTAAGAGTCATAAAATTTTATTCCAATTAAACACACAGATTAGCTTTTATTGCAAAAGAAAAAGAGGAATTCCCAATTTGTCATGACGTACATCAATATCAAAACAAATTAAAAACTCAGCTTCCAATGATTGGAGAGACAGGTAAGAACAAAAGATATTTGACTTTTTCATTTGTTTTTCAATCTAGCTAGAGTCAACCTGGCAAGCGGTACAGTTCCTCTTTTAAGCACATAACAATAGATTTTGCATTGTGTCTACAATATGCCGCTTGACATAAATAAACTTCTAATGTAAATAACACCACCAAGCCCACATTTGAACTTTCTCCTACATGAGCACTTAATACTGGGACTGAAATTAATCCCAACCCCAATCCCGTTTTTATTTAGCTTCAGATTCTAGGGCCTCACGTTTTGCTTCGGTTCCTAGTTTTTAATTTAGACTTACTGTGCCTGGAGGAGACATTAGGAGGGTTAGTGTTGAGACATTTTTAATTTTCAAACTTCTTTTAAGAGGATAGTATCCGCTCCGCGCTTCATACAAACGTAGTTTGGTCTTATCTTGAATATTAACAAATGAAAGTCTTTGGAATTTTGCAGTAACAATTTTATCATTAAAATACGTGTTCGTGCAGTATAAAATTTCATTTCAATATACGGTTAAAAAGTTACACGAGCTCAAAGATTGGCAATTTTCGTTGAAAAACGGCCCAACTTTATGCTAGTATTTCTCGACAATGTATCAATATAGAAACATTCTGATTCGAAAGAAACCCAGATAATATAGTGAATATATTTTTACAAGATTTTTTTTTACGTATTAAAAATATTATAGGAGTAATCTCCAAAATTCGGAACATAAGAAATACGCGTGAAAATGTTGCAAATGTATTGTAGTTTCTCCTCTCGGGCACGCGATCGCATCGCGAGGGATAGAGACAGCGACAACTGTGCAACATTGTTGCGTTCGCGAGGGACACTCCTCTTAACTTCAAAATTAAACAAAATTTACGTAGGTCACGTGCGAAAGTAAAAAACAAATAAAAATACTTTAATTTTAAGCGTTCAACATTCTTTTTTCTATCCCTTCTTTTTTTAATAAATAATTTGCCCCGCACTAGTATTGGGTCCTTTATCGTTGATGCAGTTATTATATTAATCGTACATGCACTATTATTACACTGGCAACAATTACTATACTTATTAGCCAAAACACGTATTTGTTCAGTGTGGAATTTCAACTGCCCACATTAGGCCGTCAAATTAACACATTGATTATCATTTTAACAATATATAGAGATTGGAAAAAACACATCAACGTTTTCTCCATCAATAAGCAGTATTGGCAGAAACGACAAAATTAAAAAACATTCATCAATTAGCCATCGTTATTCAGATAATAATCGTATTGTTTAACCAAACAAAGAATATATTGATAAATTGCGTTTAATCATACATCCACTCATGTTAATAATGATATAAATTATGTTTCATATTCATATTGGAAGATGATTATTGTCAATTTTAATAATCCGTTTTACATTTTCTTTTTTTGAAAATTGATTCTTTATGAAGCAACTCATGTGTTTACTCCCAGTTAATATTATGAGGAGTATGAGTGACTTATGAGATAAGCAATATCAGCAGACGTGAGGACTCCAACCATTATAACTTAACTTGAACGTAATAAAGGCAAACACACAGGCCCATAAAATGGCGAATTGAATAATGGGATTTATTTAATAAATCCCGCGATCCTGTGAGTCCACGATGATGTCTATTTTCCCCTAATCTTGAAGGAATATATTGTCAGTGTTCACCTACGTTATATTATAATACGAGGAACTCCTTTGCAATATTTCAGTCAATATTAGAGTTTCCAAAATTAACACGGCAAAAGTTGTCAAGAAAACATAGCTAGGTACACAACGGAGAGAAGAATTTTCCTGTGTGGGTTAAAATATCTACAATCTTCACTAGCGCTCAGATCAGCATATATTATCGTGAAAAGCAAAAATAAAACTCACTTTAACTTTCGTAAAGCACCTTAGGGTATGGTTTCGACATTTATAGCCATTTTGTAAGCTGTCATTAATGTAAACTTTTGTTACCTGTTTAGTGGTGAGAAATAAACTATTTTATTTATTATTTTTATTTTATTTGCGCGGAGCAGCATGTTGCTCCACCAACCGATCAACAACAATAAATATAGCAAAAAACTAAAATAACTGGTCAATTACGGGTCATTAAAATAATAAAGTTGTTATTCAAAAATGTTGACTGACAACTATTTTAACACTTATTGATATTTTGAATAGTCTAAAAAAAAATATCATCAAATCATATGGGCTACTAGCCCACCATACTAGCCTTCTGTGGGTTGGGAGATTTCAAACGTCGTCGTTGAGAAAATCTCTCAGACATGCATTTTCCTAACGTCATTTTCCTTCACCGTTTGAAGCGAGTGATAATAATTATTATATAGGTAGATAAAAAGCAACAAGCATACTCATAGCTTGTCTATTTTTACACCCGCATCACCCAAATGAAAGATAACATGAATATAACAATATTAATGTTATCTTTCATTTGCGTAATTCCGTACTAACCTAATTTTCGGCAGGTTTCCTTGAACTTTGATATAAGTAAGACTAAACTTTGTCTAACGTATGCCGCGTTAAGTGCGGTAATATCTCTTGTATTTGAATTTGTAAGCAATTTAATGGAAATCGAAATTTTTAAACCCTTATTTTTAAGTTTTTGCAACGCATAACTTTCTTGTATAGATTTTGATGAGTTTTTATGTGTAATAGAGCATTATTACAAGGAGTCAGAGTAATATTTTTACCTGATTATTCTGGGCCACAAGCTTTAGATTCAACTATCGCGTCTAGCATTGGATTTTTCTATGAAATTATCAGCAGAAGATCGGAATTTGGATAATTCTTCGGAAGCTTTTATTCTATCACATCATCATCCCGGTCGACTGACCGTTGCCGAACCCTCAGAAATACAGGCGTGTTGGTAATATTGTTATGTCTTATTTACTGTTCAAAGATAAAATAAGGTACAATCGCCGACATGTTACATGTTAGGTATCTAAAGGTGGAAATGTATACCCGCATAGTACCTACGTGGACGTTGTTTACGTAGCTATGCGCCCGTTTATCGAAACGAGGATCTAATCTAAAATGAAAGTGAGGACTGTCGATATACTATTCGCTTTCGGTCGAGACTCTTTTTCGGCTTGAAAAATATAGGTAGGGTACATGCTAAATGAAAACATTTTGCTCATGAATGTACTTCTTTAAAATCTGTAGATAAATGGGGGACCTGAGAGTAGAAGACTTAATGCTTATCAAATAATAAGTATGCCAGTAGTGATATCGCTAGGGTAATAATTATGGCTTGTTTAATTTCTTTCCAATCTGTAAGTACTCATATTTTTGTTCGCAAAAAAAAACTTGACTATGCGAATTACTTTTTGCCGTTAATTGTACCGCAATTTTTTAATATCTACATTTGAAGTACCTGCAAAAACATTTCCTTTCTGAAAAACTAAGCAGATAAAAATAACGATTATTTCAAATTACCTAAGAAAATATATTTGTATTTATTATTGCGTCTACGATTTTGTCTAATTTGTAAATACAGAAAGAAACTTTACTAATAATTTGACAGGATGAATAAATTATGCGACTGAGTTGAGAATATTAAACTAAACCGCGAACATACTACATTAAAAGTTTCTAACAACATTACCTTTCTGTCATCCCTTATAATCTCACCCTTGAATAAATAGCTAAATGAACAAAGTTTTATTAGAGCCAATAGTTTTAGATCAATTCACGGATTAGTCCAAGGTTCATTGCCTTGTTATCCGAAAAGTACCAATTCGGAAAATATTATCTGTAATGAGAATCCTATATTCTCCATATATTTGTCATCGCCTATTTTCTGCTATAGTTGCTTTTGCTTGACCAGGCGACAGTCCGATAGATATCTATGTTTTTACCGAATGCGATACGAATTTGTTACCACTTAGACACGAGTATTAAGAGAACAAATTAAATCTTTCATTGGTAAGCAAATTTTAATGACAGTTTTTCTTTTATGATAATAACTAACGACCCGCCCCGGCTTCGCACGGTCAGCCAATTTATACAAAACCTTTTACAAACTATACTACAAACACCTTCCTAATGAATAATTTCCTCTATTGGTAAAAACTACATGAAAATCCGTTTAGTAGTTTTTGAGTTTATCGCGAACAGACTGACAGACAGACGCGGCGGGGGACTTTGATTTACAATATTACGTAGTTATAGTGATTATCGCTTCGGTATTAGATTAACTACAACATGTACTGATTTTCTATATAAAAGCAGTCAGCCGTATTGAATATAAAATCGAAATTCCGACGAAATTTTCAATTAGAGTTATATTTTTTTACTTTTAATGCAATTAAAGTTGTCCCAATAATTTTATTGTACCTCAGATCCCTTTAACACGGAATACGAACCGAGCACTTAGCGCGGACACCTCATCCCTCTAGAGTTGATTGACCCCGCGCGAGCCTACGTTTGATAAAAACGCCGGGAGGCCCTACCATGTGCTTGTATTTTCAGCGCTACTGAAGGAAAGCGTCAGTCGGCAACAAGCCGTCGCCGACGCTACACGTATTCACGCGAGCCTCTCAAAGCTCTGCGCCGCGTAAATAACTTCGATACACAACACGAAAAAATGTACTCTACTTTTTAATGTGAATAAAATTTTTAGTATAGAACATAAACCTTATAGATTTAGTGTCATATAGTTAAGTAGTGCAAATTAACTTTTAAGAAACTTTAACGGAAAATCTTTTAAATTGTGTTTTGTGAAGAGACTATTTTTCAAAAGCGTTCTTCGCACCTAATCACGTTGAATAAAGAACTTGAAAACAAACTCAGTGAATGGACTACAGCACTCTCGACGGATCGAGTTAACGTGTTCGATGAAATGTAAACGATAGTCTGAGGACATTATAATGAATGTTTTGTTGATATAGTTTGGAAACAATCGATCGGCGGTGCATGAAGTAGTGATTCAATTTTATGCTTTGACTGGCGGTTTCCTGCAACGACGGAAGTCGCCGATACGAAGACCGTGTAGAGCCAGTTAGAAATAGCAGCTTGGTTCATCAACACAACGGTAACTAACGTTTGTTTTCCCGGAACATGTTTGTTGTGGCAACAATTCGCATTACGAATGTATGCAGTATGTTTATAACCACTTTTACTTGCACACGTTCAGTTATGAATCAAAACAAACTTCAGTTGCATGTTTCGTGTTTCCTTTCTATTATGGAAACCTATTTCGGCGTCCATTTTATTACGTCAAAGAACTTGCCTTAATTAAACGTTGGACTATGCAAAAGACTTAGTGTAATTGAAATTCCTACCACGCTCGAATCCGGAATTCGATTAGACGAATTATTTTGTAATAACTTTGAGACACGTATGAACACTCCGAATTCGTTGCATATTTAGATATAACTCATGAACGTGACCGGCTTGTTATTATTTACGATAGCGAGAAATAACTATTTTATTCACTTTAAGAAAGGCAACACAATAAAACTTAATTGTTTGAACAACATTTATAATAACAAATCCTTTGTACTATTTTGATATAACTTTCTATACCAGAATTGTCATAATTATTATTTTGTTTGGAAACTTTCGTTGTAAAAAAGTTGCCAAATTTCGAGTACCTACGGTATATAAATACGATATTTATGGACCCATGAAACTGATTCTGATCTTACGACATATTGTAGATACATTATTAATGTCATAATCATCATCATTATATATTTTACGGCTACTGAAGTCTCTTTTCTTCGTCCCGAGCAAAAGCTTATTTTTAGTGGTCATTACTCTTTAGGGCAGATCATATCTCTTGCAATAGTATTACCTTCGTTGTTCCTATTTGATGCCTATCGTTGCTCTTTTGTTCCGTATTTACTTTTTGATATCCTCCTACTAATCTAGTAGTAGTTAAACAGGTTTATTGGACCGAAGTTTGTTTTTTGTTCTTGTTAGTTTTGGAAGTCTTTGTTAAATTATCACGACTAAGTTTTTCTTATCGGCAATTTAATGTTTCACTCATTAAGCTCTCTCCTATCTTGTCTCGGTTGACTTTCTCAAGGGTATCAAATTTAATAGCACTATCTTCTAATTATTTTATCGTTTTAGCCAAAGTTGCATATAGCCGTGATAAATAAAGTTCTATTGTCCTCTCAGTTACTTCCTATCATCAAATTATACAACGAAATGATTGTACCATAAGAATTTAATACCTAATTTATATAAATATTTGTTTCTTGCCGTAGGTTTACTTTCAGTTATTGCCTTCTTATCATACATTTTGAAGTTTCTTTTAAAAATAGAACATATCCCAAATATCTATCGATCCCAAAATCCGAATATTGTAACAATTTTTGATCATCCAATTATAACTATGGCTAATCGAAGCATACACACTACTACAGGTCAAGCTATACAAATCCAGTTTAAGCTGATCTCGCATAGTATAGGTATTCTATACGATAAAAGGCCAGCTTAAACTGGATTTGTATAGCTCGACGTGCAGTGCCGTGCTCACAATAACATTCCTAGAATGATTTCATAATGTTGTATAATTATTATCGTCGCCTTAGTAAGTCGCAAGACACGTCTGCTAAATAGTTTAAATAAATATAGCGGCTCGATCATCGTGTTCGCTCGATCATTTGCGTATGATTCTACGTCGTGCAACAGATTAGTGGGTGTTTTGTGATACGGAAACTTATGATGACTAGGTAATGGTGTCAGTTATGCATGTTATTCAAATATTATTTGTTTGCAATAGTTATCAATTAGTGCCGAAAATAAACGATTTGATTCGGTTATAATTCTTGCAGGGAGCAAAATACCCATAGCTAATTTAATTTGCTTAGTATATGTAATTATTAAGGTATGTAGAAGACTGTTATTAAATTTTAACATTATTCTGGGCGGAAAAGAGACAGTGATAATTATCGTATTTTGTGCAGTAATAGCCTAGCAATATGACCATTGCACTGACAAATTTATGGTCTTGAGTTCAAATCCAAGGCACACACCTTTGTATTTTCGAAGTTAAGGGCCTATTAAAAATTAAACATCACGCGCTTCAACGGTGAAAACATAGTGAGGAAACCTGTATGCATAGATTTTCTTGACGGCGTGTGAAGTCTGCCAAACTGAAGTAGGCTAGCAGGGTGGATTAGCCTAAGCCCTCTCATTGTGTTTTTCTTTCAGGGGCTTAGACACGTTGGTAAATTGTAGTTTGTCTTGAATTCATAATCGTACCGATAAATGAATCAAAACAAAATGTTCGGTAATGTAATTTATACGCAATCGAAAGTTTATGTGATTAGATTGCCGCTCGCTAGACTTCTTTAAAACATAAAGTAATTATTTGTTAAACAATATCTAATTTCTAACTTAAATGAAGACGTTTTACGAGAGTGCTGTCAATTAGGAATTGCGTAAACAAAAAATATTATACAGCCACCTTGTATAAGATTTTTCATTTGATCAAACATTTTTTGTTGGCTGAATAATATTTTTTGGACTACCTTCTATATATGGATCACTCCGAATTTAAAACAAGGATGAATCCACATTAATTGTCTATAAATTTATTTTATTCGCTGCTATTATTTATGAAGATATTGTAACGGCTCTTTATATTGGATACAACTTGGAATCTTTTTAATTTTTAAATACGACGTGACGACAAATGCCCGCCTATGAACCATTAAATGTTACCGCGATTTTTTCATGATGAAATATTAAACTAACAAAATCTTATTGAAAATGAGTGCTAAGCGGAAAACCTCATAATGCTGAGCTGGGTAGGTAAATAATTACCTTTCTCGAGCAATAGAAATGTGAAAGATATTTTTTTTTTCATTTTTTTATTCTTGGTAATTAATGTAAATTTAACGTTTTAAATAAGTATTTTATTGTGAAATTGTATATTTAAGTAATAGAATTTGTTATCTCTCCCTTAAAGTAGACACTCGTTTATAAAACTGTGTTGTTTCAGTAAATTTCACTAAACAAAGTAGTGTCTGTTGTTTGTTTAATTCTGTTACACCTTAAATAACGTAGGTTCATATATTAATATTAAGGGTGTATGCCTCTATGAAGCTGCGAGAAAGCAGGATAAACACTTATCGCTTTTGTTGTAGGGACACCCCTACAACAAAAGCGAAGCGAAAGCTGAACGGAGCGTAGACGACTGATTTTAGTGCAATGGCATCGCTTCGTACAACCTCGCACCGCTTCGCACCACTTCGCATATCTTCGCACCACTTCGCACCGCTTTGCTCCTCTCGGCTACAGTTGACACGCAGACGACAGAGTTTTGTATACAGAACTGCGCAGTGCTGCGGTTTGGATGCCGGACGTTCACTGAAATGTTTTCCAAACACATGTTCATAATTTATTGCTTGTATCAAATGTTACGGGAAAACTGCAGAAACACTGCGTAATGGGTTCGTCATAACACGTGTTCTCTATTTAAAAAAAGCAGTCTCGCGTTTATCTAGTTATTCCTAATGTCGAGGCAATTTCTCAAAATCTTCTCTTACCGGACCTTATGTTATTTTCGTGTATTTTGTGCTCTGTCGCTTGAGATTAATCTGTAAGTAGAATGATTGGTATTTCATATAGATACATTGAATTACAGAAATTGGGTTTGTTGCGTGTGGCTAGCCTACGTTATTTAATTTTCTGAATTATTTTTAACGCTGGCATAAACTGATAGGATAGACAGAGTTAGAGTACAAGTGACATGATTTATAATCCTATTTAATAGGGTCCAAGTATTGCAATTAACCAAACACACATCCAAAGCCAGCTACTGAGAATTTGATATTAGCACGGCTTGACCAGGAAATCGAAGCCAGACACTCACAATTAGCAGCCATATTTGTGTCCATGGGACTATTAGTAATATTCAATTACCATTTTCAACAAGGGCCTTTTCAGCTGGATTTTGGAATTACAAACCTAATTACATAAAAGAGAACGTTCAGATTTCTAAAGCCCATTTCAAAACGCCAGTTTCACAAGTGCTAACTCAATATTGGATGACGGTTGAACCCAAACGAATCCATAGAAGCTAGTAAATCCAAAACACAATTAGAAGTACTTATCCTAACGAGCGTTTTCTAAGGACAAGGGCTTGTTTAAACTGGGGTTCTGTAAAGCTGGGTTTAGACTAAACGGAGATCCCAAAGATAAAGCTAATTAATTGCCACTTAAATTATAATAGTTATCAATGAAATAGGTTACTGTATTTTCCTTAACCTGGCACAAATCCAGCTGCTACTGAGAATTTCATGGAAATACCCAATAACATTAGTTGAACTTGGGTATGAACCCAGGACCTCAAGCTCGGTGGGCTCACAATTTCACACACACTCCATAGTACCTAAGGTATAATTATTATGGTACTTAGAGTAAATAACTTCAAATGTATTGCCAAAAGGGTATCAGTAATAAGAATCAATAGGTACTTACCCCAACGTTTCTTGTTGATCGGACCTTTTTGTATAAGAACTTCAGCAGTGGAACTTTAAGTAAAGATTTTCAGATTTTCTCGCAAATTGACGGAAAAATTAATGATTCACTTAGCAAAAAATATTAGCTCCCAAAAGTTATGGATGTACTTCCTAATCTGAATAGATTTATTTTGAATAGGTAATGGGCAAATCTTTTACAAACAAATGTTTTCAAGAATGATGGATCAAAAATTTTCTTATAAAAGAGAGCAAACAACGTTTTGTTAGAAATATTTCCCTTAAAAAAAATCTTAGTAGCTCGAAATTTACTTTTTTCTTTCCGAAATCAATCATTTCCGAAATTTTTTGATATAATCCTGAAGGACGCCGTGGCTAAAAAACATATTTTGTTCGAAGAAATCATACGTCTCTGAGTTCTAACCAAACACGATCCTTAAACAATCATATCTAATACTAAGCCTAGTAACCTGTAGAATCCATTCATTCTTAGCTACCTTCATGTAGGTTTACGTGCTGAAAATATTGATAACGTTGAACACACTCTTCTCCAAATCTGTTGAAAGAGCCGTTGATCGATCTTCTTCAGTCCAATCTTAGTTCAATTCCGTACAACTCAGTTGACATGCCCCAAATATATTTGATTTATTTGTTACCCACTGTGCGGACGTGACAAAATACAATTTATGGGGAAATAAAACGTTTTATTGTTCCCATCAGTTTCGTTTTGATCTCAAAATTGTTTACTTTAATTTTCTCGGAAATATAATACGAACCGTTGATGGAAGAACTGAAGTTCAAATGAACCGATTATTTCTTATTTATTTATTAACATACTGGACTTTACAAGGCGCACATAGTATGTAGTAGTAGGTAATGTTTTATACAGATTCTTAAGATACAATAACATGCCATCACCCTGTTTTGGCCGAGGAGTTAGGCAGGTCGCGACCAGTCCCGTGTAATTGGGGGCGATCCTATTCCTCGTTAATGGGCACTAATCCAGACTCCGAAGTGCTACTGAGAAGTTCATAAAAAAACCCAATGATAGCTCAGCTTATACCAGTAATGTACAGCATGATAGCCACGACACATACGTAGCCATATGTACATTCCAACACGCATATATACCTAGAGATAGGCAGAGGTGTACTATGGTACACCGAACTGTGTACACCTCTGCCGGGTAAGTGTCTTCGGCGAACAGTATATTTTCGTTTAAGTATGTGTTCAGTCCGTAGTCATTTAAATATTACTAACGATAAACGGGACATCGAGAACAAAATAATAATATTATACTTTTTGCTAGTTAGAAATAAATCGCTCTATCGGAGTCACTTTGTCTCTGTCATGTGCCAGCGTAACCAAAAGAGAAAACAAATCAAATTCGAATAACAATTTGTCCAATGCCCGCTCTATAACCCTTTGAAATCTCTTTGCCTCATTTCTATACAAAAGGAGCCGGCCTATTGCCATTTCATAAACCGAAATGTTTCTAAATTCTTTAGACAAACAAAAGTCGGCCGCTACAATACCAGCCAAATTCGTTGCGTAAATAAAACTATGTAAGTCGTTTCCACGATCCCTTTGTAAAGTCATAAGACGTAACGTAAGATAAAGTAATCGCGTACATTTTATCGTCGACGGCGAGAGCTTGACAATGTATTTTAAAATAAAACGCTATACACAAATCCTCGTAAAATGTTCCTGCTTGTTTGTACAAGATGGCCCCAACAATTTGTGTTATACACGGAACTACATTATTATGATCCTCAGCTAAAATATTTTGATAACAAAAACATTTTCAGCTGCTCTTACGTAACGTGGAGGCATAAACAAGTATTTTATTTATAGCGTACCGCACTAGGGATGAAAGAGGCTGTCCGATCAAAGCGTGGCCGCCGTGTCCTCTCACGAGAAAAATGCAATATTCTGCTTCATTTTTATCGAAATATTTCTGGTCCCGTACCTATCGACTTTTATACTACAGTATCGATATATAGATATTGATCACAATAGACCTACTACAGCCGCAGTGATACTCGTACCATAGCCGCAAATAAATAACATTACTACAGGAGCTTTTTGTGAGGAAAACCTTCAAGCGCTTATCTGAAGAACTAAAATTGCCGTCCAAAACTTGCCGGAGACAAAGG
The DNA here is from genome assembly GCA_958496365.1 of Subacronicta megacephala. Lineage (NCBI taxonomy): Eukaryota > Metazoa > Arthropoda > Insecta > Lepidoptera > Noctuidae > Subacronicta > Subacronicta megacephala. The sequence goes on from OY292525.1 coordinate 5,365,240, forward strand.
CAGATCCTGAAAAGAATGATAGAGAAAAAATATTTGGTCAATAGACAAACATAATGAAGAGAAAAATTCAGCATAAAAAGCCAAACATACAAAAAGATCAAACTGAAAGAAGTATCAATCATCAAGCTGGGTCTCTAGATCAACAAAAATGTTAAGCAAAATTGAATTCTTGACGATTACTTAATTTGATTTCATCTGCGTTGTGCTCCACGGATGTCAATCAGAAAACTAATCTAAGTGCATGGCGTGGTTGCTTGCACAAGTCTCAGGGGCACCAAAATAGATGGTTCAAATACAACAAGGAGCTTAGATACTGCGAGATTTGTTGCGTAAATCAGGAGTATACCTAACGGGAATGTTCTGATGGGGTACTTCATATGGGGTAGTACTGCAATCCTAAGTTCTACCACAGAAAATCCTGCTAAAGCTTCAGCAGAACGCAACAATTTATTCGTCTATATATGACGGATAAATGCAATTTTGTGTTTCTTTTTTTTCAAAGTTAAAGTCATAAAATGGCGAAGGATAAGTCAATGTTGGTTTCCAAAACAGTCACGTAATTCGTAGAATATTAAGGGTAAGCGTCCAAAATTCGAGCTGCTACAGTGATTTTTTATAATAACTCAATAACACTTTCATCAACCTTGGAATTGTACCGTTTACAACCACTTCACTTATAGCAATAATGTTATTAAACCTGACGAGGAACAATTATTAGCAAACACAATATAAACGATATTCTGTTACGGCACTCTGGAGGGCCTTTAAGAAGAAATACCAATACAAATTCATAGAATCATTACGATGAAGCTTTTATACAAAAAAAAACTTAATGTGACGGTGACCACCGGAGTGGTTTTAGTGGATAAGAATCCCACACTGTCCGGTCGAATCCCCCAAGACCGATCGCCCTTCGAAAGGTATAAAAAAAGGTTTCATCTACTTACCAAAGTGCTAATAGAGTTTAAGTAAATGAAAGAACTTTTACCTTAAGAATGAATAAGCATTAACCATTTGCACCTAAGCCAAAATTGCATTAAACTCACAAAGAAAATCTTTCAACGAAATCAAAACGTCCCTAAGTATATTAGTCTGCGAACAGCTTTTGTTAAATTAGGGGTGCGCTGACAAAGCATCATACACCTATTAAAGTTTGTCTAACACTCATTAGCAAGTCTGCAGAACTTAGTAGGGTTGTAACCTATGAGATATCTTTCAACAAATCGCCTTGCAAACTAGCTGTTTTATCTGATTGAAAATGTTTGATTCGATTATTATCTTTGTTTGACACTTAAATGGCTTCGATGATACCTAATGTTGATATAGTCCGTCTGTCTGGTAGAACAATGTAATTTACTTAAATCTTTTCATGACAGGGTTATTAACCTGTCAAGGAATTATTTTCCTTCGAACGTCGCAACCCGAATGTGATTTGATTAATACGTTTCCGTAATTAATTATATTATATCATTTAAAGAAAAAGATTACCTACATTTTCTTTTACACTGTACTTTTATGTCAATAAGTTTTTAGCGTTCAAAACATTTATAGTCAATATTACTCCTAAAAACATCTTTCAAATTAATGCCCAATTAATTTAGTTTGACGCAGACGTATCATTTCAAAAGATTTATTCAATTCTTAATAGTATCATATTTAATATAAATTTATTATATAATTTGATTTGATTATTATTTGGTTGAAAGCAAATTAAATTGAATATGAAACTAGGTTTTATTAATATAAAAATCTGCGATAATTCAAACTAGTAATGCCAATTTCATGAAAAAAAAACCGCCTTCATTTGTATAATAAAAAGCTTAATGGTAAAAGTATGGTCCTGATCAATGCGTATAATATCCACGTCACGTCATTTATAAAACCAACCAATTTTTTTTGCACTAATGGAAGTATGGCCAATGACCAAGCAGCCCACCTGATAAATTGCAAGCGCCACATAGACTGGCTGGCTAAATTACAAACACGCCGCTTCGTACTCTTAGGGAAAAGGAGAAGGAAGGAAAGAGAACTGAGTGAGGGATTGGTCTTCTGGCGCTACATACCACCTAACAAAACCTAACTACACTGTTACTTAACATCGATATTCTGTGGGATGGTAGTACTGCAGCCCCATTCATGCTGATTCATATACCTATTTTGAATTATAAAGTGTACATTTCAATCACAAGAAACCGATTCTAACTAGATTGAGACATATTTTAATCAACGAAAGTAAAGTCTAGGTACCTATGTCAACAACTTTTTTAAGGCAACCAACATTACATTTGAATCCGACGTTGTTGACGTCGGAATTTCGAATTAAAGATAAATTGAAAATGGAAAACCAGAAGATTTTGAATAGATTAAGGACCAACTGCCGGTGACGTCGAGCTTAGACAGCCGGAAGACGCTTCGATTTGCCTTGGATTTTGAATATCTACGAAAATTTGGAATGAAATCGATCTTTTTGTCAGAGATTTCTTTGACTTCACGATAAATTAAAAATATTTGGAGCTGCAGTATTTATTTGTACTAGTATTTACGCTTAATTTGTCATTAAGGCTCAGTCAATAATAATTAAATGTGTTTGGTTATCGACAGAAAGCCGTTTGGATTTTAATTTTATTTCTCTAGCGTCCAATAAGACACACTTTACATCAATGATAAATAACATTTATTTCAATAAATAGATCCTTTAAAGACACTTTTACAATTCAAAGTTTTTTTTTTTTAACTAACTAACTAGATGGCGCCGATATTTCCTATCTGACTACCTCTGAGAAGAAACGGCGAAACAAACTCGGAGAATTGTGGTCTTTTTTAAAGTCCATGATTATTCAGGTATATGGTATTGTCCTAAATCACATTTGGGACATTAATGTATTAATTTTACAATAGTACTTATAATATAGATCGTAATATGTATAAATATATACTGGTAATTGTATTACATAGGGGATCTTCATAAAAAATCCAAGGTGCTGAACATCCATTTCTATTAAATTTATTTCGAGAATAAAAACCCTCTGATATAAAGCTCACAGAATTCTAAAAAAAATATATATAAAAACTCCAGGGACCATAAGTATCGTCTATGTAGAGACGAGGACTGTTACTATTTTATTTCTCGAAGGAGGCGAAATTATACAAAATACTTTTTCTTTTCCAGTCGTTTTAGAATAACGAACAAAGATTCATGTGAGGAGCGTATCGAATTTGAAACCAAAATATAAGATATTAATTCTTTTACTTACATATTTTTACTTTTTAACGCACATCAAGCTGTACAAATCGAGTCTACACTGGCATCTTACTTTGTGAGAAGTGTACTTTTACAAGCAAAGTTAGATAGTACCTACCATAGAACCTAATAAACATTTTCAATTTATTTTTTCAAATCTTTCGAAATCGTTCGCTTTTCAAAAATTATTTAAAGTTCATCCCGAAAAAAAACATGTAATTCTAGGAAAGAGCGTAATTTATTATTATTATTTGTCAATTCCTTGATAATTTTCAAATTGCCCTTATATTTTTCTTCACAAAAGAAATCAAAGATATTTCTGAGTAATACCTAATCGCGAAGTTTTATTACTCGTAAAGTATTAACGAATTCAGTTCACATAGGAATCGTCGAACGCGATATACTTTCTAGGGCTGCCGCGATTTAATAAGGATAGAAAGCTCCACTGGTAAAATTCTGTTACAAAAGTTTATTTGGGAAGATACCCAACCAATTACAATATATTCTGACGCCATTAATTTGCGAAAAAATGTGGTCTGTGTGTGTGAGCTGTATGAAATATTTTAAAAATTACTGAGCAAATGGTACTTAACATCTGACGTCACTGTATTGTGGCCGCATAGTTTGTATCAAAACTTCAGTAAGAATTCGGTTGAAACCAGCTTTCATGACATCGGATGAGAGTCTGACTTACGTAACTATTATTATTAAAAATATGTATCTTTATTTTTAGAAGGTTATCAAATTAATTAATGAGGTTTCTAATAAATAAATCAAGCAAGCAAGTAATCAAAACGCTATTAATAAAAAAATATTCAATCCCTGACGATGGCAGCCCTATCGATGACCCACTTTCGATCAATTATGTTCACGAAACTTTTTCAAACTTGTGTAATTATGTTATCTGATGAGCGTTACAGGGAAAATGTCAGACAACAAAAATCCCAAGGTTTATTATTCTGTTCTGCCGAAAGAGTAATTAGTTATCGATTTAGTAATATTGTTTGTACTTAATGCAGAATACCTAGATACTAATGATTTTCATTTTGTATAAAAATGTCTATTTTGTACATACCCCAGTAGTATATGTACTAACAAAAATATTGGTAAATATTTATGTTAGTACTTAGCTGGTATCTACAGTAACTACTTAATAGTAGCCTGATATGGAGCTTTACCGGATTTTTTAACATACATACATACATACACTCACGCCTGTTTCCAATAGGTGTAGGCAGAAACTACAGAACGCCATTTGCTACGATACTTGCATACTTCTTTTGCTTCTTTTTTACCTCTAGTATTTTATCGAGAATGTAGACATTTTTTGTAGAAAATATTTTAATATATTCAATTGTATTGTACAGTGGTGTTTTTATATAATTTTCTTATTTAAGTTATAGGGTTATATACTTGCATGGTATTGAAGCATTCTATAAAATCGATTATCATCTAATTTAAGTTTAATTGTTGATACAATAGCAGTTCATTATTCCAAACCTTGCTTAAATTGTGACGACGGAAATCCATGCTCCGTCGGTAGATGACATCATAAATACCATATGCACCATCACATGTGAAAGAAGTAAAGATAAAGAAACCAGAACCTCGAACTTAGCAGCAGCACATACGAAGACTAGATCATTGAAGCAGTGAGAATACAAATGAACATAGAGAGAAAAATACTGAAGATATTGTATCGGCCTGCAAAGTTCTTATTACTTTTGTTTTACTTATTGGTACATTTTGGCACAGTTCCAACATAATAACACTCAATTCAATGTTTTAGTACCACGTTATCACTCTCTTGTCTTCTCCGTAATGTGACATTATACTTCATACTTATTCTTACATATTTGTATTCATATCACGTAATATAAGCACTTTATTTATTTCGTTATATCATCATCTTCTTAGCCTTTTCCCTAGTATGTAGGTTCAGCTTCGGTCTAACCAGGTGAGGCTAAAAAATAAAATGAAAAACCCAATGACACTATTCACGACCCGGGAATCCAGGATCTCAAGCATAGCGCCACTAGACTAATGGGGCAATTTGTTTTTTTACATACATACCATCACGCCTTTATTCCCCGAAGGGTTAGGCAGAGGTGAACTAATGTACACCCACATTTCGCCGGTATGTTTAGGTCCCATGTAATAGGGGGCGAGCCTATTGCCATTAACCGAGCACAAATCCAGACTCCGAGCTGCTACTGGGAATTTGATAGAAAAACCCAATAACACTTTGCTCGACCTGGGAATCGAACCCAGGACTTCTAGCGTAGAAGTTGCGCTTGGGACCACTAGACAAACGAGGCAGTCAATGCTATTAAATAAACGAATTACCTACTCAATCCACAATATACAAAATAATGTGAATTATTCTTTATGGAATTACAAAATTAATTATTTTCTTAATTATTAACCTATTACAATCAAAAAATTCCTAACATAATAATTACAAGACAGATTCCCTTTAAATGTGTCGTTCCTTTCCACGTAAATGTTCTTGTTCACGGTCACAGCGCCAACATAATGAGCTGTTGTGTGAACCAAGTCTTTGTAGTTTGTCACGTATACAATTTCAACTCAAAGTAGGTACCATTTGGTGATACTCGAGAGTGGATATTATAAATTGATGTGGTACCTACTCACATTTCAATTAAAAATAAAAGGTAGTTTGTCAGTAGTTAACATAGAAAATTTTAAATTGATAGAAAATTAAATAATACAGTAGGTAAATTGCTGTAGGTATATAACAATATACACACGGGGACTAAGCAGTTTTCCCTCTGAAATGCCTGTATTCCGCAAGCAATAGCAGTAATTTTTTTAACTTCACGTGGTGTCGTTTATTGCGTAAACTCTCGTTTCGAAAACCAAGGGCTCGGTACTAAGAAAACCGAAATATAATAGAAATAGCTCTTCTAGTAAGCTCTAGACAACCATCATTCTACAGAACTATTATTACTACTATTTACGATGCCCATTATTATTTAAGTACGTCGAGACCGGTCACCTAATTAACGAAGTTATTAAAACCGTTTTACATAACATGCGGAGTGCCATTCTTAAATTAGTTTTGTTTACATGCGAAGTTTTTAGTGGTGAACAAACGACTTTTGAAAAGCTCGATTAAGAAAGTAGCAGAGCGATTAGTGACTGTGATTTTTACATAGATATTTTACAGCACATCATTCATCCACGATGCGCTCGCTACAACTATCACTGGGCGACGAAACACGTTCATATTTTTTTTCAAATCAACTCTGATTTCATGATAGTGGCTGTGACTTCTGCGCGAAATCAGTGGTAATGATAATGATTTCTAATTGATGAACATGATTTAGTCAACTTCATTTTTATTCATTTATTATATATCAGTTCTCTTAGTGAGAAAGAATATGGGTGCACAAGCACATTCGACAAGGTTGACGACTTGTAACTTTACTCAGTATATCCAAAAATGTACTTCTAGCAGCGTAGGTATCTATAATTTGAGCAATGTCATAGTTAGAAAACGAACTTGCTTAATATTAAAACTTAACGAGTATAAGCCTTAACGTCAGTTACCAAATGATCCGCCTCCATCATTGACGATAATCTTTGTTCTCTTTCTTTCATCTAACCAACCGTTTATCTAATGCTTCCCATAAAAAACATCACGTTAATAGTTTCTTCACTGGAACGATCGGAAGTCTTTGGGGAATCTTTAAAAATAACCGCCCAGTATCGATACGGTATGGACGTTCATCATAAAACAAACTAAGTTATGGCTCGACCACAAATAGCCCCCCAGAATAGCCCGCGACCGTTACAGGGTTAAGTGCGTAAGCGTATTAATATTGCCTTAATAAACTTGGTTATTTTTCCTTGATTTTTCACATTAATGCTTTGTGTAAAAGCGGTGTTATATTTTATGCGAGTTTTGAAGGCAAATTGCATATTTTATAACTTTCTAAATTTATTTTTATGTTTAATCCACATTCATATCGGGTTCGAAACGCCATTACGAGTTTTAGAATCAAGGAACCTTTATACCTAATCTACTAAATTATTACACACTTACATAAATACATACACTCACGTCATTCCCATAGGGATAGGCACAAATAATAGACCGCCACTTGCTACGGACTCTTGCATACATCTTTCGCTTTTTCCACATTCATACATCTTTTCATGTTCACACCCCTGTTTCGAGCACTACTCACCTGAACTATAAGGAGGGCCTCGCCTATATTAGCAGTGTATGTCCTTCTTGATTAATAAGTGGGCTCATAATTATCTCGTATGGTTCCGTACCACACTTACCAATGTACTTAAGTACCGTAAATTATTAGGACCATAATAATAGGACATTGTACAAAAAGGCAGACTTATGCAATATCTATACAAATATATCTATTAGGTATAAAGAGGTAAAGTTTGTGAGATTGTGAGATTGTACCCCTACAATCTCACAATCTCACAAACTTTACCTAATCTGTGGATCTACTCAACTGATTTAAAAAATTCTTTCACCAATAAAAAGCTACATTATTCCTGAGTGACATACCTAGACATATATTATGCCGTTATAGTCCACGCTGGCGAAGCCGCGGGCGGAAAGCAAGTCTATAAAGATAGTAGCGTACGTAACAAAGCACACGTCTCTTAAACTGAACAACCATTTCAATAGCTTCCACTTCTCTTTGATAATCTACAATATATTTTTTTACCTATAGTCCGTTATATGTCGTGATAAGCCGCTCATTGTACCTTGTATTGCTATTTATATTTCAGGAGTACACTAAAGCGTTAAATAAATTATTATACCTTCGCGTAACAGCACCCTAAAATTAACGAACCGCTATCCTTCACCACTTAAAAGATCTAGACCGCAATAAAATTCCTTAAATTAAAAGCAACAACGCTACACAAATTATTCCCTTTGTAAATAAAATTAATCTAAATTAACGACCCGACAACGGTTGCCGCGTGAAAAAAAAACACTAAAAGAGTAAAAAAATGATTTTAGGCAAACACTAATTAAAGAACCAAAGTTACTCCATAAAGTACGGGGATATAACTGGGGTTCATAAACAGTTTTATTATCAGACATGACTTCAGCTATTTCGTAATAACAATCCGTATTTTTCTAGCTGTTAAAAATGGTCTTATTAGACGGATAATGTTCGATCCAATCATATTACACACATAAAAATGACAAATATAAAAATCCAATATAAGACACACCCCACACAATTCTAAGTCAGCATAACTACAGCACTACTACTACTACTACTACGTCAGTCTAACATACTAACAAGATATGGATTTATAATTATCTGAAATAAATTATTCTATTCTATTCTATTCTATAACAATCAGGGGTAGAAAAAATACATGAGCTTCTTAAACATTGACTTTGTGATGAGTTCAAACATTTATCATTTAGCACCCGCTAAACTGCGGACTCATTAGAGAGAAATATAAACTTTGGACCAAAAGACCAAGTTTGTAAATTTTGGTCTTGGCGAATAATGCTCAAGACTTTAAATCCTGACTAACTTGTGCCAGTTATTGCTCAAAGAGAATGATGTCTTCATTGTGTACGTTCCGCCTTTTTACTGTTGTGAGTTTTATGTGCTCTATCGCTTTTATTATTCACTTTGACTCTGTCACTTCCTTTTTATTTCCGTACTAAAACTATGCCTTTAAATAAATCAATTCAAAGTTTTTGAGATCTCTAACCAAAAATTTCTAGGAATAAACTGTGATCAATAGATATTACTTTTATTATTATTGGCAATAGGCTCGCCCCCTATTACTTGGGACCTAAACATACTGGCGAAGTGTGGGTGTACATCAGTGTAGGACCTCATCACTGATTTTTGTTAATATAACCTGTACCTTTTTCGCTATAAAGTACAAGTAAACGAAGGTGGTGTAATGAGTGCTTTTTACAGTCCACAGTTTCGTCTAAAAGGTTTTTAATTTAGTAGCTCTTGGTCTTAAAGAAGTAAAAGCTTTGATGCGCTTCTCTTTCACAAAGTATACCATCATCAGAATCTCTGAATCGATGTTTTGATCCAATTCGTATTTCTCGTGGAAAATATCTGTATTTTTTCAGCAGTTTTTTTTAAGCAGATAATCTTATATTTAACAATGAATACAGCATTATGAGATGAGTCTTATGAGACCGAATTAGAAAATTTTGAATTGTGTCTATAATATGGAACTAAAAAGGTTAAATTGATTATTTATAGTAAAAATATATATAGCAATTAAGTAACTGAGCAAAATTCCAAACTATAAACAGCTATTGAACATTTTCAAATATTAAAAGAATCACTAACACTAATCGGTCAGAGAATTGTAACCAATTGACACACGAGCCACAAAAGACCATTGGCAGTCGTAGATGATATTTATTAGCCAGATATTTAGAATAAGTGTCTGCTAAAACACCTATGACCTATAATATTTTACGACCTAGTCTCAACTACCATTCTTAACAATGACGGTTTTATGGCGTATTCGATGTTCATTGTCTGGACTATTTATATTTGTAATTATTGGCTGTTAAGTCTGCGAGGTCTTAAGTTATGTATCTATTCAAAAACTTTTCTACTTAATGTAATTTATGTGTTAGTATTGAACAACTTTATTTGAAATGAAGTCAATAAAAAACGTCTACGAATTTATTTCATTATGATATAATTTAGCTTGTTATACATTGATGTTTTTTGAAGAATCTTACAAAAGTTATTCGAGACTCATGTTATAATAGATTTCTTTCGCATTTCAATAAAAACTTTACAAGTTACAAGTTAGTTAATGAGTATTTAATAATTAAACTGAAATAGCAATTTACAAAGCCAAAACAGTTTCGACTGCAGTGCTTTACGTATTTGACTCAACTAAAATATGCTTAAAAACTTTTTGTAAAATGTCTAAATATTTCCACCAACGCGAATTACGATCCTACCAATTTAGAGTATCAATATCCGAACTCAATTTAGAAATCGCAATGAATCCTCATTCATTCTCTCAAGATCAAGGACTTTTAAAATAACTTGTTGTAATAAAAGAGCTTAATCTCCGTCTGCTGTCTTAAAAACTATAAAAAATGCTGTTTCTATTTGTTTTAACTCGTAAATTTCATCTTATTAAAATTGAAACCTTCAATCTTGTTACTTATACGATCATTTATTTAGACTATTGCTTTGTTTTTATTGTAGTCAGCCTCATTACCTATGTCTAGTGTTGAGTTAGTGAGAGTGACTACGATTCGCTTGTTATTGAGTTTTTCTACGACATGTTCAGTGGCAATAATATTGGATTTTGGATTTGGTAAGTTTGGATTTGAGCCCAGTTATTGCTGCCCTATTAAAAAGATACCGGTGAAATAGGGCTGTGTGTATAAGTGTGTTGCCTGTACAGATTATTAGGTAATCATTAGCAATTAATAGTCCACCCTCTAGTGAAAATAATGATGGTTGTCACAACGTCGTGCAGAATACCATATTTATTATGTCAAAATTAATTGTTATTCCTTTACAATTTATTTTTACCTTGTGCATATTTTATTTTAACAATCAAACGCCTACGTTGCTGTTATAATGTATGTCTTATATATTTGAATAAATAAAATAAATAACGGCCGCAGATATCTATTTGTTAAGTTAATATTTTTTACACCCCTAGCAAATATAAACAACATAAGGTACACATTGCTATGTATTCTTATCCATCCATTCCATTCCATTAGAAGTCTTTGGTTGGTATTGGAACAAATTATAGAGGATTTTGATCTCCATACAGCATCAATAACGAAATTGAAACGATTATGGCAAAAAATTTTTTGGAATACTTAATCTTGATATATGCATTTTGGATTTATAGTTTCGTGTGCATAACTTTAAAGGTTTTTAATAGAAAATATTTTTATGTGATTGAATGCATGATTGAAAAACACCATGAACAACAAGCTTCATATACATAATTATGAAAGACATCTATACAAAATACATAATTACATTCAAAACTTCATCATTATCTTACCTATTTGTATGTAGGTTTGTAATAACTCACGTTATTTTAAACAGGTGTTCCGTTTTCATGAATGCTCTGTATAAGATTTGTTTATGTTTTTTTAGGGTGCTTTTTCCAGAGCTATAGCTTTTGGTGGTATTCGTATTCCTTTGTTAGTCACTTTTTGTCAGAACAGTCAGAAGAGTCAGTTAATTTAGTGTTATCTAACACCCGGAACACACGGAACAACTAAATTATCTAGAACTACAAAAATTTACGTAACTCCCAGCTTTTCTGTGCTCGTAATTAATGTTCATAATTTTTTCAGTACCCTTCACAATATTTTCTTCGAATTCTTCAAAATGTTAACGCAAAACCTCTTAGCTTCTATTAATATTTAATCAAATTCAAGAAATATGAAGAGAAAAACTTAAAAAATAAATGTAATAGAGATATTGCTTTTAACCACAGAAAAGAAAATGTAATTTCACTGATTAAATGTAATTTTGACGCAAAATATTATTTCGGTAATTTTAACTGAAGAAGGCCGGAGTAAATTGAAAATTTCCGAGAAGCAAGCTAATTAAGAGCAATACAAATAGTAAAACACGAGCCTTACATTAACTCTTGGCTCTCTTGTAAACGGTTATTTACAAAGTTACAGATGCCATAGTTAACGACGGTCAATCTGAGGATTCACCCTTTGGAATAATTTATTTTAACTACGCAAAATGTATACATCTTTGGGACGTTGTCTATTCCTTGCCGTCTGTTTGACCTCTTGATACGACTCTTCTCCCATTATTTCCTTAAATGTTGCCTGCTTCTTTTGACTGCTTCGTTAGTCTAGTGGTCCCAATCGCGACTGCTACGCTAGAGGTCTTGGATTCGATCCCCAGGTCGAGCAGTGTTATTGGGTTTTTCTATAAAATTCTCAGTAGCAGCTCGGAGTCTGGATTTGTGCCCGGTTAATGGCAATAGGCTCGCCCCCTATTACATGGGACCTAAACATACCGGCGAACTGTGGGTGTACTTAATGTACACCCACAGTTCGCCCTCTGCCTAACCCTTCGGGGAATACAGGCGTGATGGTATGTTATGTTATGTTTTGCCTTCTATAATTATTGCCCTAAAAATTTTTCGTGTCGCCGTTGCGAACTCGCAAGAAAGCCGTGCGCAGGTGAAATAATTATGAAGACCTATCCATAGATACCCCACACGTATGGATTTGATAGATGGACCCCCAAAATTTATTGTTTTTTTCTATTTTTGTGTGAAAATCTTAATGCGGTTCATAGAATACATCTGCTTACCAAGTTTCAACAGCATAGTTCTTATAGTTTCGATAAAAAAAGGCTGTGACACGATCGGACAGACAGACAGACAGACAGACGGACATGACGAATCTATAAAGGTTCCGTTTTTTGCCATTTGGCTACGGAACCCTAAAAACAAATGACTGGTTCTTCGTAAAAAGTAGGCGCGTGGGCTTACAAGTAATTGAATAAAATAGAAATTTAAACAACCATAAAGAAAATCTTCATGGGTACCTAAATCTAGAAAACAATGTGACTTTGACTCATTAGCTGGTTAACCTCTCTTTCTCTCTCTATCGCTTTGGATAATTTTCAAAAGGCAACATAATAATCAGAACCCACAATACAAAAAAAGAACAAACGGACATCTACAATACCAGAGGAGTTGCATCAAAGATATCTTCACGTTCTAGCTGTGAACGTAAAGATATCTTTGACGCTGACTGACTGACTGACTACTATTAAAAAAATTAATCAGCTAATAAGTCATAGTTTATATTAGGTACTGTTATGACATCATTCATTGAACGACTGACAGCGATACCAAAACTAATGCATTTTTTTAAATAAATATTGGGAATGTACTACTTATTCAATTTGTACACATTTCGTTCGCTTTATTGTGTTTGACAGCCTAACGTGAGATTCTCGACAAGAATGTATTATGAGAATTCTAAGTAATGTACCTTGTTAAAAAAGCTCTTACCTGTAACTGGCTGCATAAATTTGAATTTTCTCGTGCGAATTTTTAAAAGACTGCTGTGTGTATCGATTACTTAGATGTAAAAAATGCTGTTCAATAGTTCTTTATTCAGGGATGGATTTGGAGGTCTTGGTCTATAGCCGAGACTATAGGGTAACGTACGAATCCGGCATACCCTGTAGCCTCCCCGGTCGCGAACGAACCATGAGTATATTAAGCGGCGGTAGCCTAATGGCTAGGGCGTCGGACTTCGGACGGACATAAGGCTGTTCCATGACTGTGTAAAAGTAGGTACTTAATAATAATTCGTATGGGTAAACCAGCCAAGTCAGCCCTTAGACTACATATTTGGATTTTGCATAGAACTTGGCACTCAATCTCAGATCTCCATTCTTTTTGCTGCGAAGCCCACAGCAGAGAATAATTTTTGTATTGAACTTGGCTCTCCTTTTTTACATTTATGTTTTTGGTGGGATAGCTTTTACATAACGCAATTTTTTAAATTGCCTTCATTTTACTTTCAAACTGCAATTCCGCTGGTATTCGAGTATAATATGTAGTATTTTATGGTATATGAGTATAATCGCAAATCACATGCTTTACCAAAACAAGGACACCGTATGTAGGCCATACAAATATTTGCTCCGTGCGAGGAAAATATATAAATTTTCATACATTTGACCGTAAGCCTTTTGCTATGTGCCTTTATTACAATAAATTAATTGTATGATCAAACCCAATAAATACCCCTAAAAATATAGAGTTCTCAAAGAACATAATAATATAATGAATCTGCATTTTATAAGCGCGCTGGATCATAGTACGATTGTCAACTTTTTATCACCAACTTTAAGAGTACACATATGCACTCGACGCTTTTTATTTTTTGCAGACAAAAACAAGGCAAACATTGCAAAATGTGCAAAAGTTGTAAATTCAGTAATAATATAATTGTTGAGGTTAACAACAGGCGCAGAAACTGTCTTTAAAAAAATACTTCAAATGAAGACTTATTTTATGCTTGAAATAAAACCCTTAATACATAATACATAATACATGGAGTCGTAAGTCGGGTGGTTCGTTCTTCGGACACGTTCGTTTCGCGCTCCCAGTTTTATTCGTAAAAACTTAGTAAAAACCGTGAAAATATACGTAAAAGTTATACCAGTGTAAAGATAAAGAAGAGTTTTATAACATGTGATAAGTGTTCAAACATTAAAGTGGTCAACTAAGAAATTACAACAGTTTTTATCCAACAACAAAATTGAAAATACATCGAACAGCTGACCGGTACGGTGAGTCATTCCACAAGCGGGCAGCGGTCGCCGCGTCATTGCAGCGATCTCACTCGCACTTGAACTAGAACCACAGTGCTGTCCCGCTTGCACCTACACCACGCGTGCTACTCCGTAGATCGCTATCTGAGTCACCGCCGCCGCTTATCCTTTTGAACTGGTTACGGTTTACTCAAATAGGTACTAATAAGGATTTATGAATATGAAGGCTATTTGCGAGGCTTGTAAACAAGATATAAAAAATGACAAATCAATAAAATGTACTGAGTGTGAGGCTATACACCACCAGATATGCGTTACCACCGCGTCAACAAACTTTAATACAAATAAAGAGAAATGGATATGTCCGTCCTGTCAAGTAAAAATTCCGCGTTCAGACAACAGTAACACACCGGTACGTCTCACTACTCCCTCCCCAAGGATTGAACTCGACGTCGTAAACATAAATACACAATCTCGCGGACACAAACGCATGGCTATCAGCCCACCAAAAAGGGACGATTCTGAAAAGTCTGTCTCCTACGCCGATCTCATCAAGGAAATTCGCCTCATGCGTAATGATATGGACGAAATTAAAGATACTTTGAAATCTATGTATGAAGATGTAAACAAGTGCAACGCCCGCCTCGACAGCTACGAAACAAGAATCAAATTAATTGAACAGGAATACATTCCACAAATAAGCCTTCTCAATGCAACGATAACCGATCTTAAAGAACAAATTCATCAACAAAATCAGGCTGCAATAAAAAATGAAATCGAAATTTTTGGGATTGAAGAGTCCACCAATGAAAACCTCGTACATACGGTCCTGGTAACAGCATCTAAATTGGGAGTTGAGCTCAAAGCCGAGGACATTGATTGGACAACACGCACAGGGCAAAAAAAAGACCCTAAGCGACCAATAGAAACCAGTCTTCCTAGGCCTATTATTGTAAGACTGCTAAGAAGGGCAAAAAAAGATGAGCTCGTCAAAGCGTCCAAAACTAGACGGAACCTCTCTTCGAAAGATATCAACTGTCCAGGACCGAGCCGGAAAATCTTTATAAATGCACACCTCACCAAAGAAAATCGCTTATTATTTCGACAAGCAAAGGCCCGCGCTGAAAGCGCTGGTTACAAATACTGCTGGACGAATAACGGTCGTATTCTCGCTCGCAAGAGGGAGGGGCAGCCTGCTATCCTTATCAAGAATAACCATGATCTGGAGTTTTTTCTCGGTGCTAATACAAGCAACGTCCCCATGTCGGAAAAAGCAAACGATGCAAATAGTAGTTAGCTATCTCACAAAACTCTATTTACACTATATTACAATGTTATCCTACTTAAATATAAATTCTAATAGTAATATATATTCTAATAATAATATAAATTCTGATAATAATAGTAAACAGTATAAGATTAAATATCTGAAAATAAATAATTTGTATAAAATAAATCACGCATTCAATAATAGAACTTTACACAATCGATTACATACTTTCAAAACATACACAATAATACACACACTATACACCCTATACATACATCTACCCATTAATCGACCAAACCCCGATATCCTAACATCTTATAACACAATGCATGATTTCACATTTTTTTACCCTCAACACAATTCGTGTATTAAATGGCGGTCCGTTATGCAATTGACAACACAAGTTTTCCTATACGCGAATCTCCAAAAATTAAACACAAATCAATACAAATTCCTCCGTGTCTCGAGAAATGACAACTATTTGTTTAGCATGTTCATAAGAATAGACTATAACATATTAACTTGTGCAACACTACAGGTTCTCTTCAGGACTAATGTTTGATCAAGGCGATGACATAGATAAAACCTTAACGATTACGTGTCATGTTCTTGAGACTTTGGAAACATGTCGAGAATTAGTGCCGCAAAACAGTTTAAAAATCCTAACCCTCAATATAAGAAGTATCAACCGCAATTTCGATGGACTACAGGTAACACTGAAACGTCTCGGTACCGACCCTGACGTAATAATTTTGACAGAATGCTGGCTGAACGAAAACACTATTATTCCAAAACTTCCAGGCTACAAGTCATCACACACAAGTAAATATATAAACAAATGTGGAGGAGTCACGGCTTACATTAAAGACGCTCTGAGCGTTACTGTGGAAGAATTAAAATGCGAGGAATGCAATTGCCTCAAACTTAGTATTTCCAAACAATTGTGTATCTTGGGCACCTATCGATCCCCCTCATTTAAAAATACGAATACATTTATGTTGTTTCTGGACAATACAATTAAAGAAACACCTAACCAAACACTTATAATAGCAGGCGATATGAATCTGGACATTTGCACCTCGACCGAACAATGCGCAGAATATCTTTGTTTGATGGCTAGTCATAAACTACTGCCGGCTATTTCTGTACCAACGAGAGGCTCCGCCTGTTTGGACCATATATTTGTGAGAGGGCCACCACCTTCGGAGACGTTAGGATTAGTCTGCCGTACAAGTATAACGGACCACGATACCTGTTTACTTAGCTGTACGGCTGTCCATAAGCAAATAACAACATCACATAACAAAATCCCAAAGCAAAAAGTTAATTTGCCTGCAGTTGTCGCCAAACTTAGTGACATAGACTGGACAAACATATTGAATACAGATAATGTAGATCAAGCAGCCGGAGAGTTCAGTGACATCTTGCAAAGTACCATTCAGGAAAACACAAGCTATGAACGAGTCAAGCGCAAGCAACGAAACCTGAAGCCATGGATCACTCCAGGACTAATGAGATGTCAAAGGAACCGTGACAGACTTCACCAACAAGCGAGAAAAAACCCGAACGATCCAGTTTGTCAGATGATTTACAAAAGATACCGAAACTTCCTGTTTGCACTGCAGCAAAGACTTAAAACATCATACGAGAAACAACAACTCCATGAGAACAAAAGCAACCCAAAAAGACTATGGAAAACGCTTAAAGACATTTGCAACATTACAAACAGCCGCTCAGATGCAACAGAATTGACTAAAACTCACGCTAATCCTACGGAATCTCTGAATCAGTGCAACGAACATTTTTCAAATATTGGTAGAAATTTAGCCAACGACACACTCATAAAGCTAAACACAACGGAAATATCTCTTGCTACCGAACACGTGACACTTAACTCACCGAGCAACTCTCTCTTCATTCAGCCCACAGACCAATACGAAGTCAATAATCTGATAGAAAATCTCAAAAATGACAGCGCTCCGGGACTCGATGGCCTCACCCCAATGATAATAAAAACTATAAAAAAACAAATTATCGACCCTTTAACAAGCATTTTCAACATGAGCATTATCTCGGGTGTCTTTCCCCAATGCTGGAAACTTGCTGCTGTCACACCGATTCATAAAGATGGTGATAAAAAGAGCCCAAACAATTATAGGCCTATTTCTCTGCTCAGTGTATTCTCGAAACTACTAGAGAAGATTGTCAATAAACGACTTACCTCGTTCTTAAACAACAATAACCTTCTGTCAGACAAACAATTTGGTTTCAGAGCACGCAAGTGTACGGAAGATGCAGTCGTTTTGCTGACAAATGCAGTATCATCATCCTTGGACAGGAACGACTGCTGCTTAGGAGTATTCCTCGACCTCGCCAAGGCATTTGATACTGTATCGATTCCCATACTTCTGCGGAAACTGGAGGGTAAAGGAGTGAGAGGCAAAGCACTGGACTGGTTTCGTAGCTATTTGTCAAAACGCAATCAGTGTGTAAAGCTAGGCACCAATATTAGCAAACCATTGGGTATTAGCGCAGGAGTACCACAGGGAAGTGTCCTGGCAGCAACCCTTTTCTGCATCTACATCAACGACATTCTAGAACTTCCTATACAGGGCGCCGAAGTAATATGTTATGCAGATGATACTGTTGTACTCTTCAGCGAAAAATCATGGGACAAAGTTATACGAGTCGCAGAAACAGGAATGGCTGTACTAGCGAAATGGCTGACCAGGAACTTGTTGACATTAAACTTCAAAAAATCCAAATATATTGCCTTCCACAAAACCCTTGCTTCAAAACCAACAACACCCCCAGACCTAAAAATTCACACCTGTAAAAGCCCCGAAACAAATCTGTGTAATTGCAACACCATAAGCAACATAAACTCAATAAAATACCTGGGAGTGGTACTTGATGAGAATCTTTCATTCAAAAATCATATATCATTTCTGTCGAAAAGAGTAAGGAAAACCATATGGATAATGAAATCACTAAGGCGCAGTGCTAACAAAGATACTCTTATAATGGTGTATAAAGCGTTAACACAATCACTACTGTACTATTGCATCCTGGCTTGGGGAGGAACAATCAAATCTAAAATGATCGAACTCGAAAGAGCCCAACGCGCAGTTCTGAAGGTGATGCTCAAAAAACCTTTTCGATTTCCTACAGATGACTTGTACAAGGAATGTAAAGTGCTCAGAGTTCGACAGATTTTCATTTTGAAAGCTAGTATGACAAAACATAAATCAGTTATTAACTCGCCGGAATACTCCCGTCTTACTAAGCGCCGTATCTTTCGAATACCTGTACCTTACATAAGGACAACTTTTATAAAACATTTGCCTGTCTTTCTTCTTCCTCACATCTATAACAAAGTGTGTAGAAACCTACCACAAATCATAAACTTACCAACGAGAAAAATCAAATCCGTTATAGAGAATTGGCTTGCAAACCTTAACTATCAAGACACAGAAAATTTAATTCAGTCCATTAGCTGATCCCGTCCCCTCCCTCCTCAAGCTTCGTAAATAACACAAACTTTTTTTACAGTATGACATTAAATCATACACACCCACACACCTATACACACACACAAACACACCCACACACACTTTACACACACAAAAACAGACCTACTCATTAGCCTAGTTAATTATCCCTGTATTTTTTTTTTTTTTTTTAATTGTCACTAAAAATGCTAGCATTAGATAGTTTTAAGCCTTCTTTTCCTCATTCTAGATTTAATATAAGCCTACCTATAATCCCTATTGTACTGATGAGCCGAAATTGAAATGTGAATCTGTATAATAACATTATATCTCTGGCCTCTGCGATACAAGCCTTTTGAGCTTAGTGCTGCGGCCGCCGTAAAAGTCGTTGTATCACATCTATTTTGAAATAAATTTATTCTTATTCTTATTCTTCTTATAAATGCTTTATGCAAATGTGATGATATAGGGCGTAAATAAGCGTATTTTATAAGTTGTTGTTTCATACAATATTTACAGTACAGCTCAGCACTTTTGCCTATTCCAGTAAGTACCTAGTCCCATTAAGTACCTAGTTCCAGTACCAGTCAGTGTTTAACTACCAATTGCGTAACTAAAACCATAATAATCAAATCATGCTTTTAGTGTTTATTTATTTTCTGCCATTTAAGCTCTTTAAGGACCTTAAAACTTTATTTAATTCTACCAATAACTATCGCCGTAAACTGACCATAAATAACCATAACTCTACGATATAAAATCATTACTAAATATCAACCAACTCAGAAGTTAGTGTAGTACCACGACCGGGCACTAATGTCTACGAGTACCCTAGTATTTAGTCGAACTTGTTATGATTTAGAACGTACATTTCTGATTTACCAACACTGAAAATATCGACACCTTTAACCTAAATTACACAAATCAATACCAGAAACTTTGAAACTCGAGCCTGTTTGTACATATTGAAGGTTAAGCGTTTAATTTTGTTAGAATTGAATTTCGGATATTGAATAAATCTAACTCAGCAGACGGGAAGTTAAATGGAACTTTACTTCTCAAGTATTGGTATTGACAACTTTGGGAAGATAGAATATTGAAGGTGATTGAAGTTGGAAAAATAAACGCTTTTGGAGGAGGTACCCTCAATAATTTTCTCGGGGGAAAGGGGGAAGGACGACAAACAATACAAAACCTCCCTCTCCGCACGGTGGGCTGATACGCGTGTTATGAAAGTCAACAAAACCCAACATGCTTGTACCGACTGGAGATCCGGAACAGTAAAACTGTTTCAGATCCTCCAGTCAACCATTTTTTTAATGAGATAACTCCGCAGGTGTCTTTCCTTTTGGTAAGTAGTCCTCACCGCCTATGGACTTCTGGAATACCAAAGGGGTTGCGTTGCCGAGCCTATTCCAGGAAAAGGAAGGGGAAAGGAGCAGGAAAGGGACTGAGGAAGGAATTGGGCGTTGCGACTATTTGTGCCTGTATGTTGTGTATGTGAGATCTAGAGCCTGACAAAACTAGACAAATTATTTTCTTTAAAGCTGATTTTTTTTTCAACGTTATATCGTTGTTCATTACTGCCTCATTAGTCCCTTGTCTAACCTTGAAGGTTTGATTCCCAGGTCGGACATAGTATGTTCAGTGTTTTCGGTCATAAAAATCTTATTAACGGCCAGCAACTGATATGTAACATGTCGGCGAACTGTGAACGTAAATTAATGTATCTTTGCCTAACCTTTTGGGAACTAAGTTATGATAGGTAATATTCTCTTCTTAAATTATTAAAGTGCTCTTTGTTATTGTTTACGTTTTTTTTATTGTCATTATTTATTATTTTTTCATTTCTTAAACAGACATTTCTATTTTATTAAATTATTATTTATAGGTATATTCTAATGTTTACATATTGATTTATTATTGCGTGTCCCTGTTGCTAGGGAAATAAATGAATTTTCTTTCACTTGTGTTTGAAAATGTAGGTCCAAATGGCCTAATGTATTACTATAGAATAGTAACAACCTCGGTTTTTCACAAGCTCACGGTCCTCAAATAAAAAAGTCATAAAAATGAAATAACCACTGCTAAAAATGGCCCGAAATAAACACCACCAAAAGAATAAATGACGTAATTAAAATTAAACAATGCCCTTTTCATCCTGCTATTTAGTTCGCCAAGACACCGCAATGGGTGCCAAGGAAATGGCTTACAGAGGCTTCGGGCACGTTTTATTATCCGGACAGCCAAGTTAGGCAGTAAAGACTTCGACTAGTCCGCCATGACTAATGTTCTAAGTAGCTCTTCTCCACTCTTACTAAACTTGAAGTGGTATAGAAGGTGATTAATTTTAAGTTGTTATTTAATTTTTGTTATTGGTTTTAAGGTAGGCTTTAAGTTAATAATTTATTTGTAAATACTCGTACTTAATGTAATTTTTGACCGAAACTGTATCTATACATATTATATGGATATAGTTTCTCTATGTATAATTGGTCTGTAAGGGTACCGGTCCTTTGCCTGCCGCCGATGTTTCTGCGCCCAACACGTGTTTATATTGGTTCAACCAATTTATATCTTTATATTATATTTTTTTCCAAACTATACATACATATTTTACTAACTTACTTTTACATAATGTATCTTCAGTTACTGAGTTGAAAGATAGGTATTCAGCCTTAATTTTATAACCAAATATTTATAATTTTCTCATGAAAAGCCACGTGTTTATTTGTTGTTTCCGCACTAATCATATTCCAGGTTTGTTTTGGAGAGAATTTTAATTAAAAAACTTCTACGGTTGGAACGTTAATGAGTAGGTTTATTGAAGTTTAAAATACGTGCCTCAATTGCTGGCTTTATTTCAACACGGTTCGCGTAAGGATCGATTACCAAATCGTGTTTGCTTCTTCGGAAATTTCCCGAAAACACGCTTAGTTTTGGTAAATATTTCCTTACATCAATAATTTTGTATTTCATACTTCTGGTATTTACAAATAATTCCTTCATGTTTTCGGTTTTGAAATTAACACCATTTCTTAATATACACAAGTTTCCATACGTGTTATGTAGGTTTAATTATAATTTATAGACTAAACACTTCGAGCAATTTATTTCCTTTCCATACAGAGGCTGGCTGTAAGAAATTCCGTTAAGTTGCCCATTATTCCAGTCCACCCCTGGGTTTTAGTATTTATTTTTGTGCATAGAAAGATAATAAATTCCATTTATGATTGCAAGGACATTTTGAATTCCGTTTAGCTTTGATTTTTAAGGGCCAATTGGGATCAATTCTTTCGGAATCAATTCATATTTAGAAGCTTAAGCAGCTTCTAAATATTATGGATTATTCGTTGACTGCCATTGTGTCTTACAGCCAAATCCCTTTCATTCTGAGAGACCTGTGCTCAGTAGTGGGACAATATAATGGGTCGACGATGATTGCAGCTTTTTAGCAGGATAAATTGAATTAAGTATGAGTATGACTTATCAAAAACATCTTTGCGAGGCCACCAGAATTGCTCATTTCGAATTACAAGACCAGGAGGATTGCTCTATCCACCGGGGTATCACTAGTATAAACTAAATTGTTTTGCAAATGTTTTCTCTTCAGGGACGGTGAATTTATATAAAGTCAAATCCCATATTTGGTCCCCAAAAAGGTGGTCCTTTGTGCCTATCTGACTGAAAGCTTTCATATAGATATTATCCGGCCTCCCTCGGTATCTTTAAGTAGATATTCGGATGACTTATTGTTTCCAATTTACTTTTTATCGTTGTATCCTTTGATAAAAACCATCATAAATTATTTTACAAAAAAAATATATTTATACGTCCAGCATCATCATTATAATAACTGTCTTATTGTTTGCAAGCACGGCAGCTGAGCATGAGGTCCTAGGTTAGATTCCTAAGTCGAACAAAGTGGTATTAGGGTTTTGTATGAAATTTTCTATGGCAAGTTTGGAATCTTGGCCGTTTATTTATTTATTTATTTTTAGGAAAGCTCACAGACAAATTACAGTCGTGGATTCATCATCAACCCATTACATTGTCCCAATGCTGGGCATGGGTCTCCTCTCAGAACGAGAGGCATTAGGCTCTAGTCCACCACGCTAGCCTACTGCGGGTTGGCAGACTTCACATGCCGTCAAGAAAATCTCTCAGGCATGCAGGTCATGCACACACATGACTTCGAAAAGACAGAGGTGCGTGCCTTGGATTCGAACTCGAGACCTTTGACTTGGCAGTCCAATGGTCATATCACTAGGCTATCACTGCACTGTGGATTATACACATTTAATGGTAATAAGCTCGCTCCCTATTACATGGGACTTTAAAACATCATACCTAGTACAGGCTCTAACACTCCGCAACCCCTTTTGCCTTCAAAGGTTTGAAACAAAAATCAAGGCAGTTTGTATTCCAATTTACAGCTGACGATGGGAAGTCACGCTGATAGAACAACTTTAAGCTCCAAATATCAACAAAACACAAGCCCTAGATACTCTATTAACAAACAACAGTGTAAACAAGTCTAATGAATTTCTAAGTTTTGTCTTTGTAGCTAGATTTAGAAAGTTTCTGCCTTTAGGTCGATACCTTTCCTTTATAAAGTAGGCTTACCTTCGTCACGAAGTAATTTAATTTAGTTACTTAACATTGCGCCAATATTTCCCGAGGGGTTTCCCAGAAGTGTAATAAATATTGTTGTGCACCTATAGTCGTACTTTTCACATAAATAGGCAAAATTTTTGGTGCTTATTGATGTAAATTCAAATACAATATTTGCGCTAGCAATATTTACGTCGGTTACAGAGTGACTCGGTGATTTTATTTTGTACGGCAAATTCTCATGGGGGATCCCAAGGGAGGCTTCGGGGTATCGGAATCATACTCCCTAAAATCTTGTCTCTTCTAGATCTATCTTCGGGGTCATTGAACTCATGATCACGTGAGTCGTGACTGCCTAAGGAGCTTGGAAAAGTACTACGTCTTAATATGGACGAACTAATCCTGCCTTATTAATCTAGCAGTCTTAAGCGCAACTACTACCCATCTTGAATTCGATTACCAGGTCTGGAAAATGTTATCCTCAGTACATAGCATAGGTTGGATTTGTGGCCGGTCAATGGGAATAGGTGCGACCCTATTCCCATGTTGTTTAAGGGACCTAAACATACTGACAAACTGTGGGAATACTTACATTAAAACACCTCTGCCTAATCCTACAGGACATACAAGGCAGCTATGATATAGAATGCTATGTTCACTAACGTATCACCCTATGATGATGATTAAGAAACTGCTTCTTCTTTCCCTATCCTCAGTCCACTGACCCTCATGCCATGATATGATTGATTGATAATCATTTTTATTATGATATATTATGATTATGATAAAGATGATGAAACGGACATCTTTTCTTACCAGTAACAATTCTTGTGGCCACTAAAACAAGTAAAACACTAAAATTACTCATTTTATAATATAATTATTAATTAGGTTTGAAAATAATAAGTTAAAGTTAGAGTGAACGTATTGTGAGCTACTTAAAATTTTCGTAGTTCATTATTCCGTACCCAGTTTTATTACTGTTCACTCTTTAAATAAACTCCAGTCTTCATTCCAAAACCAAAAGCAATAATAGTTTAACAGCTAAACGATAGTTAAAACTTCATAATTTTCATAACCGGTTGTGGATGGAATAATCAAATAAAGATTCTTCCAAATTAAAACAACCCTAAATTTAATGCCTAATTTTTATTAACTTTGGTAATGGCCTAACATCTGTTGTTGATTCTTCAGCGACCACAATAAAAACGAAAGTTACCGATCTCACATGAAGTTAACCGATAGGCAATAAAAAGAATAAATATAAAGCCCGGCGCAGACAGACTGGAATCGAATAAAACGAATACACGAGTGCACGTGTAGAGCGGTGCACAGTCTTAAAATGAACAGACGGTGAAAATAGATACGTGTCGCGTACTGCTCTATTTTTTTCGAATTCTTCTCGTAAGTGACGTCATTGATGAACCTGTAAAGGTGATTCATTTGTATACGTGACTGTTTTTCTGCCATCATTTGTACCTACTTGTTACGTTAACGCTTAAACTAAATGACTTCATTCCCACACTTAAATTAAATACTACATACCTATATGATATGCTAATTGTACAATGCATATATCTTAGCAAACGACACGGGAAACAGGTTAGGGTTAACGCGTTTTGTGTAACTGTTAACCACAATATTTGTTAATTTTTTAAACTCTAATAAGGTCAGTAGAGAAATTTTGTAATTATTACTGACCCAACGCGCAAAAGATAATTTTCAACGAAAGTTATATCAACAGTCCTTATCCAAATGTTAACTTGCAGATTAGCGTAACGAGCCGTTTAAAAAAGAAATGTTTTCGATTAGGCTAATTGGCATAAAGCATGAAACTCTCAGGGTCAGAATCAGGTCAATTGACATACAAAGGAACCTTTGCGTCCTTGTCACGATAGCATAATGAAAACTGACAATCTTGAGGAGATAACCCACTTTGATTGGAGCTATTTTTAGGTCATCAAATTGAGGCTCCAAACCAACAGTATTCAATTATCAAGCTTAAGTGCAATTAAGGCTTTATTTCATTACGTAAAATAAGGACAGGTCGCATCGTGGGTGTCCTTGCCTAACAGACGGTAGCGGCCTGATTAATGTCAAGTTTTAATTATAAATTATTTCTTGCCTGAATTTTCTTAGCAAAGTCATTACACGTTCTGGTTCTCTAAGTTTCAACAGATTATAAAAAAGTGAGGCTGTGATATGATTTTAGTCTGTAATAAAAACTCCTTTGGGGAGTTCCATTAAATGTTTTCTACTTTCTAACTTACTAATGAATTTTGCGGTTGATAAACGGCATAGCATAATGAAAAACGATGTACTTATTTATAAAATTTCTTAAAAATATTAAAAATTATTGAAATTGTTGACTTTTAATTGAAATTTTATCAATATTAGGTAGTCGGCACATCAAGTTACCACAACATGACAATTTTCAATTTTCTCAGTTGATTTTGAACGTAACATTCAACGTTTTAAGCTTTAAAATAATTTGGAGAAATTGGACAGTTTTGAACCTGATGTGCTGGCGACTGTACTAAGGTATTTTACCCGCATAGTTATATAAGGATAAAATATTAGAAGTAATTCATAAAATAGGTCTCCAGTTGTTATTGTTGACTGTAGCTTATAATAATTTTGTGTGAAACACATTTTTTTTAAGATACCTGGGAAAATGTACGAAATAAAAATATTTTCTCCCACAAGCTCTTACACTCAATATGGGTACCAACAATATAGCCTCGCAAAGTTAAGCTGTCAGCGAGAAACGAAGCTAGCGACCTTTGAATGGAAGCGAGATCTCGACTTAGTTGGTATTACAAATTACATGACAGAAACTCCACTTCAATTAAATGTATCGAATGATGCAAGGGAATGGATAATTCTATAACAGGTCCGGTACAACATAGCAACCTTCAAGACGCAGTCTTTTCTTTTCTTAAAGGCCGGCAACAAACTTGCAACCCATCCGGTGTTGTAGGTGTCCTTGGGCGGCAGTGACCATCAGGTGACCCGTTTGCTTCCTCTTCTATAAAAATAAATGTGAATAATGATAAGAACTAACGAACATGATATCGTTAAAAATAAATAAATGTTTTATTACAAAATTAACAATCAATCAATTAAATTTGTTGTAAAAATAATGGACTTTCACGCAGAGGAAAGATACGTCGAACTTGTTTAATATTTCAGTAAGAACTTATCCTTATGGTTGTTTTTATGGAATTCCTAAACAATGCCACGACCTCTAGAGGCCACTTGAGAAACTAAACATTCCACTCAAACAATTTGACAGATTAGCTAGCATCTATTGGTCACTAAACTTTTGTGGAGCTATTATATTCATCATCTTAATATTAACTTAGAATGTTTAGTTTCTAAACATTCTAAGTTAAGGCCTCTAGGGGTCGTGGTGATGTCAGGAATTCCATATAGGGCTACAGAAGGCAGGTTCGGTTTTCAGTCGGTACGAGGAGGATTTTCTACACTCCAAAAAAGTTACACAATTTCCGTACTACGAAACTACGTAACAGGTTTTAGTTTCGTGCCGTTTCTTCTTCTATTAAATAATCTTTTACGAACTGTGCAACTAGTTTTAATCATTTCAAAACTGTTCCCTTCCTTTTTATCGATATAAAATATTTTGACTTTGACTATGGTTTTCAATACATCATAATTGCAAAATACGCTAGAATTCATCAGTCACTGAACTCTCAGCAAAACCGGCAATTTATATTTATTCCTTTACAACCGACTTCAAAAAGGAGGAGGTTCTCAATTCGACTGTTGGAATGAACAAGAAATGTTGGTGTCGGAAGTTGGTGGCGAAAACAAAAGAACCACTTAAATTAAAGTCACCGACTTCCGAAACTGTTTTAGACATCAAATTATATTTATTATATTGTTTAAAGTGTTTTTGTCATGTAGTACTTCTGTTCGCTTCTGTTGCGTTGTAGTACGTAGTGCTATCCAATATGTGTCAAGCATTTATCTTTCATTTGAAAAAGACGGTTCCCTACATTTTCTGCAATCACACCTATTTCAGTATTCCTTTGATATGTAAAACAGGATTGAGTAACGAATCTTTTCTAGAATAAGTTTATTGTATATTTTTGTTAACATTTTTATTACATACCCCAGCCCAAGTAAAAGAAAATTACTTTTTTCTTATTTTTGCTGAATGCTAGTCATTCATTCGGTAAGTAATATAAAAAACATGTTTTAAATTTATCTATTAGGTTAAATAGCCTTAGCGGTCGCGAGCGTGGCACTTGAGTGTGAGGTCTTGAGTTAAATATCCAGGTCGGGCAGTTTTATTGGGATTTTAAAATACAATTCTCAGGAGTAAATCGGAGCTAGGATTTATACCTACATCAGTACACCTCTGCCTAAACCCTAGGCGTAATGGTATGAAATAAGCCGATCAATCTGTCTGAAGAGCTTATTAACTTGTTTAAAGTAGGTTGTTCTATCTAATCTGCACGTTTATTTTACTCAGTAGACACTTTACCACAAACAGCAGTTCCATCCAAGTTCTAATGATCAAAGTTTTACTGCGTGTTTATGTAGTCGTCGACCACGGCAAGATAATGTTGTTTCCATTTGGTAATCAAAGAACTAGACTGCCTCATAAGTCATATGGTCCTAGTCGCAACTGCTACGCGTGAGGTCCTTGATTAGATTCCCAGGTTGAGCAGTTTTATTGGGTTTGTCTATTGAATTATCAGTAGCATCTCGGAGTTTGGATTTTCTTCCCCTTTTGGTGGCGAATCTATTACCATTAACTGGGCTAGGTACCCTGCGTACCAATGTTTTCACATGGGTACACCTCCGGCCTCCGCCGCCTTAAAAAGCGAATACGTTCCGCAAATTCAAACTGTCCATCATATATAAAGTAACAATGGAACAGTAACAGGTGTGATTTTAATAACAAGTGGTAATTACAGGCGGGCCGTGGGAGCGCGTAAGCTTCTGCTACAGTGATTAGGGAACACATGTTAACGGGTAACAGTGAATCACATAACAATTCACTGCTAATAAATGTATCAGGTTACTCTAATTGGTATCTGAACGGGACGTTTGTTACGGAGGTATAATTGGGTTTTCTTAATTGTTTGTTTCCACGAGATACTTGACTTTTGCTTGTTTTTGAAGCTCGAATTTTAATGAGTCACACACATATTTTACATAATTTCAAGCGAAGGGGAAGCAGAGACTGTAGAATTATATTTGCTACGATCCTGGCACATCACTTTATTTTTATTTACGTTAATAAAACCTGAATGAATTGAATTAACAATTTAATGATCGTTGGTTAGGAATGCTCTTAACCTGGTCTTTTTTTGAGAATGGCTACATTGGTAGTGGCACGGGAGTTGCTTTTAATAAATATAAACTAAGATGAAGTTGCCAAAAATAGTCTAAATATTACCATAAATACAGTGTACATGTGTACTATACCTACATTTTAATGTATTAACCGATTAGGTTATCAATATGAAAAATGGCGTCACTTGTCAGCAAAATACAAGGGCGGTATTCTGCTAAATTCTAGAGAAATGATATTTTCGTAAACCTTTTACATGACCTTTACGTGATGAAAATGTATGGAGGAACTACCATAACCCCACATTTGCGCAATTGTCACTCCCATTCATTTTCTTTACATGTCACATCTACGCAAACATAATGGCATTTGTCTAGTCAAGTTTGTAAAATAGGACATCGCGTAATAATTAGCAGCCGTCATCGATTCAAATATGGGGCGTGGGATACATTGAGAATCTATTGAATTTTGATATTACAGTTATTGCTTGTTGTTGTTGTTTATGTTTCAGTTTTGTATTTACTACAAAACTGAAACATTTTGTACTGTATTTAAGTCTTAAAATTATGTAGTACGGTAAGGTAGGTACATAATATCATGACAGTCTAGACGACAAACGAGCTTAGTACAGACATATTGATTTTGCACATTTTTATGCCAAATGTACCTATCTGGATTATGTTAGCTCAAGAAGAGTCAATATCTAAATTTCGTTTTAATTATAACAGGCCGATGTTGGTGCATTATAGATATTGATAAGAAATTAATATAAATACTGTTAAACTAATTCTGGAACCAGTTCCACTTTTATATAGGTAATCCAAGGTATATAAGTACATATACTATTTATGATGTCGAAATATAAAATAATATAAGATACATTCCATGAAATAAAACTCACTAGCAACATGGTTTTAGAAATAGACTTAGTGCATAAGCAAGGTACAAAAAAAATAATTAAATCGAAACATATAAAAAAAACAGGCTAATATCAGCTGTAGATACATTATAAATATGGAAGAAAAACTAGTATGAGGAGATATTTATTATCCCGCGTTTCCACAGACGACAAAACATGTTGGAAACAGCTACCTATCCCACTCACT
This sequence comes from Subacronicta megacephala, assembly GCA_958496365.1. Lineage (NCBI taxonomy): Eukaryota > Metazoa > Arthropoda > Insecta > Lepidoptera > Noctuidae > Subacronicta > Subacronicta megacephala. The sequence goes on from OY292525.1 coordinate 5,395,603, forward strand.
ATTTGAGAGTTCGATTAGTTATTTATTTATTAGATTAGGACGTTAGAGAAACCGCGGGCAACGACTATTTTTAATAATAAAGTTAGTACCTGTTTAAAAAAAAACAAATAAACCAAATTTTGACCTGTTCTATTTTGGATTTTTACGGACCAATCAGAATACAAACCCGGACGCCCTATAAACCTTTAACGATAGCAGTTCTTAATTTTATAGACCTCAGTTTAAACTCGTCTTCATCACGGCATGATTCATGACCCTGATCTAATTAAGTTTTTCACTTTTATCTGAGGAAATTATATTTTCCGCAAAGGCAAATGATTTTAATTGCTTTGATAGGATTTTGAGGAATTTGTCTGCTCATTTTTCAAAATTATATGAAAGAAAACGGAGACTTTAATTAGCTGTTAAGAAGAAAGTTGTTGAGAAGAGACCGCCTTTATTAAATGATTTTAGAATGTATTGGGGTAAAATATTTTAGTGGGATAGTAAACGTCTCTTAAAATTATATCATAATAGCTTTTGCCCGCGACTTCGTCCGCGTGGAATAGTTTTTCCCCAATCCCGTAGGAATTTCCCAAAATATCGTTATAATTTAAAGCCTATATGTTATTCTGACATATAAAGAATAATACTGTAAAGTTTCATCAAAATCCGTTCAGTAGTTTTTGCGTGAAAGAGTAACAAACATCCATCCATCCATCCTCACAAACTTTCACATTTATAATAATATTAGTAGGATATATATATAATATTTATATTTATATTAGTAGGATTATAATCATTGTCCCTTTATAGGGTGTCCAAGAAAACGGGATAACACAATACTAATATTATATTACAAAAATATCTTTTGGAAAATTGGTATCTATCCATTCATGACAGATAACCATTTAAAGTTGTGGATATTATGACGATAATTTCGTATAAAAGCCTGTAAACTATAAATTATTGATAAAACTTGCCATAAAAATATAAAATTTACCTACATGACAAAAACATACGAGGGTGTCCCGTTTAAATGGACACACAGTATATAAATATTTTATATTTTATATTTTATAATAGTATACATTACTATTAAGCCTTTTAAAGAACTGCTGAGCATAGGTCTCCTCTCAAACTAAAAAGAATTTGTTTTTTTTTACGTGTTTATGTAAACAAAAACGTAAAAAGCATTTGAATTTAATCTCAACTTAAATAAATACAGTAACAATAAGTTAATACATTTTAATCTTTTAAATGTAGAAAACATAGATAATGATAAGAACAGATGATGTTATTTTTGTATTTTTCTGGTGACATTTTTTTTCCATCATTACGAACGCAAAAACATGTTTACCGTAAAACAAATGATAACACGTATTTGGTAATAAAAAGGTGTTGTAGATGCTAAGTCACAAAGTTTCACAACTTTTATAGAAGTCGTAAAACTGTTTCCGTAATACAGAAGTATTAGTTGATTAAATCGACTGCCTCGTTGGTCTAGTGGTCCCAATCGCGACTGCTACGCTAGAGGTCTTGGGTTCGATCCCCAGGTCTAGCAAAGTGTTATTGAGTTTTTCTATGAAATTCTCAGTAGCAGCTCGGAGTCTGGATTTGTGCCCGGTGAATGGCAATAGGCTCGCCCCTATTACATGGGAACCGAACATACCGGCGAACTGTGGGTGTACATTAAGTACACCTCTGCCTAATCCTTCGGGGAATACAGGCGTTATAGTATGTATGTGTAGTTGATTAAATATTAGAAAATAAAAGTATTTTTTGTAAGGACGTTTATTCTACAGTGAGCGACGTAAATTAATGTTACCCGTTCTGGTCCCCAGGGCCCAGAAAGATAGATTTTACATTACATAACTTAGGGCTTCAAGGACGAATCCTTGGTGTCCCACTTCTGAGCAAAAGTCACCATAAGACTGGTCCTTCCATATCTCCTGGGAGGAATAATAACATCCCTAGAGAAAATCCTAGACTGGAATCGAATGGAAGCAGTATGAAAAGGAACTGAAGTGAACAGCTGCGGGCTGATGATACTGATGAAGGGCGACTTTGCCCTTACTCCACAAATAGTAGTGCAAAATTCAGCACGCGCTCTCTAATAAAATAATTCTTACTCAATGCTCCTACATAATTGAGCTCTTAATTACTAATTAATAAGCCCGTGAACTCCGCGTGATGAAAGCGATTCTATTAGGACCTAATTATGCAAAGCATTTCAAATGTAAATTCCTATAATAATGGGTTCATCATGTTGGGTGATATCATTTGCTAGGTATTGTGTTATGCTTACTAGGTTAAATTGAGGCCAAAGTTTGTTCATCATCATTAATCCATTACATTGTCTGCAGAACGAAAGAGATTAGGCTTTAGTCCCCAAGCTAGCCTACTGCGGGTTGGCAGACTTTACATGCCGTCAAAAAAATCAGTCAGGCATGCAAGTTTAAGCGCGTGATAATGAATAATTATTACGACTTCCAAAAGTCCGAGGTGCGTGCTCTGCCTCATTTCACTAGGCTATCACTGCAATCAAAGTTTGTTATTACACAAAAGTATTAAATTCTTTATTTCACTGCCTCATTGGTCTAGTCATATCAGGTGTGACTGCTTAACCCGAAGGTTCAATTTATAGGTAGAGCATTTTTATTAGGATTTACGCTACTAACCGTTGTATGAATTTATTTATTTGGCCCTTTTTACTATGTAGCAAGTTCACCCTCACGTAAAGGAAACATACTTAGCCCAAATGAGTAAGTATAATAAAAATATGTTGGCTCGTTTGTACCGCTTTTGTGTATATTCCCACCCTTGTTCGCTGATGGTGTATCCGAAGTGTGATATCGTAAAGTCACAGTTTCCCGATGGCCGCTTTACGCCCCGATCTGGCCAAACCAATTCGGTAGGGTAGCCTATGGCTTTTTATCGGCCACATCCCATTACTAGCCTATCCGAGAATATCCTAACGGACAAATCCTATTACAGTTGTCCGAATTGGAACGACCGTAAAAAGTTCAGTAATCTTTACGCGCAACAATAATTACGTTTATTTAAGTATTAACTACATAGCGTTAAGAATCAAAGTTAATACTGTTTCCAATGATATGCACCCGTCAGAAGTTGTAAGCATGTGACTGCGCATTTAGTAAAGATGATAAAATTTTGGTGCAAATACAGTCGTAAATGTTTCACATTCGTAATGATTTTCCTTTAAAGTTTCTATATTTTTTAGTACCAAAAAATTTTTTGTTGTAAATATAATTAGTGCCATTTGAAACGCTTACTTCAGAGAGACATATAATACTTAGTTATGATATAGTCGGTAGGTACTGTTTTTTTAAGACGGAATAAAATTATAGACTTTGTATTCAACAAAGTCAATAATTTTATTAGTACTTACAATATTTACCCACAAGTACTTCAATGAAGAATGCTTATCACATGTTAAATCAAATATTGTTGTTTATAATTGTTTTTCCCCCACTTTAATGTCAACGCTCATATTCTCTCAAGGGACATATGATCACGCAGAGCAATTAATTGCTTCAGAGACTGTCACTCAAGCGTCTAAAATAACATGTAACAACAAAAAACAAAAGAGAGTTCCTTTTTCGAAACATGCTGCCATATGACGTGAAAAAAAAGTCTGAGAAGTAGGTACCTATGCTAACGAACTCGAATATTCGTCTTGTAACTTCACTGCGTAATCAAGGACTTCGTTTGAATCTCCGTTTAAGTAGCTAGTCAGGATAAAAAATGTACTTGAGTAACAAGTTGTTAGATAAAATTTTTTGGATGGTAAAAATTCTGCAGGTGAATAATTCTGGGTTGGTAGGTACATTTTTCTAATATTTTGCCACTAAGCAAAAAATGAATATGAGTTGAATGAAGTTGAGTGGGTAACCAAGGAACTGGGCGAAAAGAGACTTAAAACATTGCTGGCATCGAAAGCTAAGGTTGCCCCTTACGAATGGTAAGCCGGGCCGTATGATTTGTTTGATAATAAAAAAACACTGTCTCTCTCACTCATCCTCGACCAATAGAAGTACACATAAGTACCAACTGAGGCGTACACACGAGAAACCAGCTATTCGTTCTAAGACACATACCAATCAATTCTAAAAATTATGTGATTTCGACCTACGGCGGTTCAGTGACCTTTTTAGGGTTCTACTTCAAGAATAGACATCAAGTGACCGCGCAGCCGCCAAAATTGGACACTCAGTTAAAAATAAAGACCACACCAATTGACCCATTTGGTTGGCCATCATTTATATTGTAAATAGCCTTTTGTATACGTCGACAAAGGACATAAATGATGACTTAGTAACATGGTCACCCGAAAAACAGTGAAAAAAATAGAGATGTTATTCTATAAGTCATTCTGAAATAGCATGGGCGAATAAAATTATCATATGTCATATGTTTATGATGGTAAAAGTGTGGCGGTAAAAGCTAATGTATACGATGTTCGAATCACGATGGTTCGTACTACGAGACCAGACCAGTGTTGCCCTATTTTTTGGACGTAAACAAACGCACGCAATTTATTGCCAGTGTATCTTGAATTTCATAGCTTTTTGTTGGAAATAACAGTAAGAATTATCTTCAATTGAGTTAGGTAATCTTGGTGTTTTTTTAGTTTATCATACAAGTGGTATTTGCGTATTTCTTTTGCTTAGTGCATGTTGACAAAGAAACTACATTACTACTAACTTAGTTATTACTAGTATTATTAATGTAATATAGGTAAGTAAATGAAAGGTAGTTTAGTAGTACCTACATTTGTTAAGCGTGATGATGATGACGAATAGCTTCAACATCTTTTCTTTGATCTTCAGGCAGTAAACTTAGACTAAATCTATCGGGTTAATCAAGTGTAGTGCTCACCAGAATTAATGTTTATAAATAAGTTTAACCGTTAACTTTGAGACACCTCTGCCTAACCCTGCGAGGAATACAGACGTGATGATATATTATGTTATATGAATTTAACTGTATCATTTTTTATTTCATGGTTAGTATATTTGTTTTCTTTTCCTAATGTTTTACCCACAATCTTCGGCGTCGTAGGTATTTCCTTACGACATTTGCGTTAATTAGACTAAATTAGAATGGTGATTGTAAAACGTTACTATTCCAGTAATGTGTCTATTCTCGGAATTTATATTTAACATGTTAGTAAGGAGGTCCGATACTTGAGTAGCAATTTTCATTATAAATGCCAAACATTAAGCGCCTTCTTGCGCCAGTCAGACGTGACCTGGCCACCATCCACACTGTCCGGAGCTATGCACGATTGGAATACATTATTAACACGAGGAGTACTACTGCCCTTTAATGTTCCTTAGTTGTACATGTTTTATGTTCCATTGAAGTTCCAAATCCTTAGTCACGATCGTTCTGATTTTTAGTCACTCTTACATAAAGGGCCTCACTTTTAAAACAATATTTAAAGCAAAATTTTGATAATGAAAATTTCGACTTCAGGTAAAATCTAACCGAACGCCTTAACCAACAAAACTACTTAATTTATGAAAACTACTTAACTTAGTTATATGCAAAGTAATGAAATACTACGTTACTTCTGTTGGAATACGGCCAACAGAAGTGACGAAGAAACACGCACGAAATAATCCAATATTACTTAACTTTAAAAACTGAAAAAAGTGACTGAAGAACGACTTGTTATTGCTACAAAATGGCATCTGTACCTTGCCACTTAACCCTAATGTTATCTGTACCTACCTACACTGTGCAAAAAATATAAAGGTACCACGAATAAAAATCAGACAAATATTTTTTGCAACCAAACAAATATAGACCACTTTGTCTCACTTAGTAACGAGTAAGAAGTGAAAAATTATGGTTGGTCTAGAGCAATCCCACCAAGAGCCACTCGCAAGTTTTGTTTATGATCTACAAACAATATACATGTATGGTTATTGTCCTCTGTTGTTCGTCCTTGACTGGAATATTGTTTCGGGTTTTAGCATTATTTGGCATAAGTAACCAGTTTTGCCTTAGGATATCAGATTTTTTTATTGTAGTATTATCTAGAAGTCTGGTAATACCGGGATCTGAATGTAGTCTACCGCTATTTAGGTGTTACCAGTATACGCTTAATAGCATTATATTGGTTTTCCATACAAAGTATAATTAAACCTATAATGTCTAGACCTTTTCGTCAAATAGTGTAGGAAACCTCGATGATTTGCGAAAAGGTTGCTGGCAGAAGCTGGATGCGAAAAACGGAGGAGGCCCACACTGGAGGAGGCCCACACTGGAGGAGGCCCACACTGGAGGAGGCCCATACTGGAGGAGGCCCACACTGGAGGAGACCTACGTCTAAAGGCTGATGACGATAATAATGATGAAAACATGAATTTTCCTTCCTTCCTTCCTATTGAACCTGCGTCCCTCCGGTTTCCCGTCCACATTTTACGTCTTCAGATAACTGAGTAAAATCTCCAAATAACAACATCTTTATTCGTAAAGATGGTGGGAGCCGAAAGTCGATCCTCATTTTCAATAAAGGAAAATGTGGTAATATTACGTTTAACGTATATTGAACATTTACATAATGCTCGCAAACGCGTTGTTTACATTAAAAACTTTACAGAAAAACTTGGCAACAAAACGTTTTTAATCATCCTATGTACACAATGTATAACAATAAAGGTAATAGTCACGTCTGTACAACAGAACTATAAAAAAAGTTTAAGGGAATATAAAAAGGTTGTAAAACTCCAAAAATGGTCACTGCCGTTTCTGGATATTATTCCACACCTCCCGTATAGACTGTTAAACTAAATATAAATGTATGGAACATTACATAAAATTAAAACTTACTAGCTCAATGGAATTAGAAATAGACTCGGTGCATAAGCAAGGTACAAAGAAAAGAATAATTTAATAAATAAATAAATAATAATAATAAATTTATTTATACTAAAAGATATTGACTACATATAAAATAAAGTTTTACATAAGTGGCTTATACTAGTTAAGTTGGTACAATAACACATCTGTGTGTGAACTAGATAAAAGTATATCTGTATCTCAGACACAGCACTCTTCCGATAATAAATATAATAAAGCAATACAATCACTAGTAAGCATAATATTCTGTCCGTTAGCCCATACTTATACATTTAACAACATAACATACCCTCACGCCTGTATACCCCGAAGGGAAAGGCAAAGATATACCTAATGTAGAGCCACAGTTCTCCGGTATGTATTGGTCCCGGGGGGACTCTATTGCCGAATAGGGGGTAAGTCTATTGCCATTCACCGGCCACATATCCAAACTCCAAGCTGCTACTAAGAATTTCATTAATACCAAAAACCAAAAGGTAACACTTTGCTTGACCTGGGAATCGTAGGTACCCAGGACCTTTAATGTAGCAGTCGGGCTTAGGACCACTAAACCAATGAGGCAGTAAAATGTAATCAATTAAACAAACATTTCACTTTAAATAGACTTATGTATGCTAGACCTGCCAGGCCAACATGCATGCCTCAACAAAATGTTGTCTCCTGTTGCACGTGAGTATGAGGCAATCGTCGAAAGAATTTTGTCGCGGCATGCATGCACGCATAACCGAGTAAAATTAAAAATGTTAGCTAGATCTATTTTGTATACCTAATTTATCTATTTTTAACACGGAGAAAACTAATTTTAATTTTACCAAAAATTATACCTAATTAGATTGATTACTACCCCTGTATTACACGCGATTGTAAAGTATAGTATTAGTTATCATGTAGATAAGTATGTATGAATTTTTTGATATTATATCATAAATTAGGAGAATAAAATATTGACAGATTATTAAAACTCCATTACACAAACAAGCAAAGTAAATAAAAAGTACCTACACAAAAAATCTGCGCTCTCAATACCCAAGGGTTATGTTCAAACATAGAATGTAACAGCCCTTCCCGTCAACATAGCGACAACTTCCGGGAATGTCAGATATATGGACAATGACGCCCCACCGAGTCATTGCGAACTTTTTGCACATAAGATCATAACGGGAAAAAATATCTCGGTGTCAAATTCCCGGGCAGAAGGAAAATCCTGCAATTTCTCCACTATTTTTCTATACAAGTCTACATCCCTTGTGTAATAAAAACATATTACAATGATAAACAACAATGTACAACTCTACTAGACAGAAAAAAGTAGTAGTAAAGCTTGGGAAAATACGAAAATATGATATTCAACATAACTACATCTAAGAAAAAAATACTCGCCTCAGCAATTTTACTTGTTTGATCAGGCTGTCAAACAAGGAAAATCGTTTTATTATTTGCACAAAAAAGTTGTACGATTTGCTCACAATCAAACGATTTCATCTCGGAATATCTGTACGTAAATAATATTTATGGAAATATTTTGGTGAAAACCTTATCCCCGGTCTGATAGGCGATTAATCAGATTTCCATAGTAATTCATATCCCGCTGAGGGGGGTTGGGATGACTATGGACTGTAATGCCGGCTCACCGCCCTCTCTATTCATTTCTAGAGCCGCAGGACGCCCGCCAACACCATTCAAAAAGAAATGATCCCTATTTTAGCACCGTCCTTCTATTTTTTCTTGGATAAGGCCTAAGTCCATTGTAGGCAAAAGCTTCACTCAATTTTATTCAGCAAAAAATACTTAAAGTTCTTAGAAGCCCAAGACTTATTCTGCCGTCTTTATTTAATCATTTTATGAGGTTTTCTTTCGTAACTGAAATCTAGCTGGATTAAGTCATAATGTGCGAAGTGCGATTTTATGGCAGCAATACACAAACATTGTCATCTTTTTGAAAATTTGGCTCATTGTAGAAAATTACCACAAAGTTTGCCACAAGATTGTTTAAAAGAGTACTTATATAAATCGCTTGAAACGTCTGTCGTCTGCCTAAGGGAAATCATTACATTTTACCTGTTTAGACATTTTACAACTGAGTTTTGTCTTTGTAGTAGAATTTCAAATACACTTGAAAGCAGTAAACCGAATCATTATTATCTTTAAATATTACTACGTATTGTATTTAAGCAAAATTAAATTCTTCGCTAGTATTTCTTTTTAGGAGAATTTGTATTCAGGAATTTACATCCTGCAATAGAATTTGGCTTCACTTTCGCATTCATTTGTTTCCATTGTTGTATCGCAAAGATACTTACATTCTCAAGGATTATAAGTATTGATACTTTCTACGCAATGACGTGTGAAAGCACAATGTGTAACGTTAAATCATGGTGCGCACGTTTTAAACTTTAAACGTGCAAGTTTTAACATCAACATTAGGGAAAGCTATTTAAACATGGCATTACTCATTACGTAATATTACGTACACGCGGTGTTCTATTTACGGAAAGAATGTCGAACGAACGTTGGCTTTCTAAACTTTGAAGAAAAAAATACTGCTGAATTTAGAAGGAAAATTTTGTGTTTTTTATGTTCGGCCCTTAATTGAGCTCAAAGGCAAACAAAAATAGTATTTTATCCTCGGTTGGTATAAACAGCAAATCTTAATGACAAAAACAAACAAATCGTAAGCTTTGGGTTGACCCAAAACCCCATAATTATCATCACAAACCCGCCCAACAAAAGAAAATAGGCCGTTATTATCTTCGTATTATTCTAAAGGGGATTCAAATGAAAAAAAAAAAACTGAGAGGTAAAATATAAAATTCGGACCTAATGACCCTTAACTGAGATACACCCTCTTCGTAATTTATTCGGGCAATACATGAAAATGATGAAGAGCCCATAAAAGGCACATTACTACCGTCGCGTCGCGGCGAACAGGTCTGGAATCTTCTCAATTCCCTAATGGTTCCATAACAAATGTCATCAGCTAGGGAAAGCGACCGGCGGCCGGCTGCGTGAGAGAATGGACCGACTATTAATACAGCCAATGTACTAGATGACAGGGTCCGACCTAGATTTCACGTTGTCTGGACGTGCTAACAATATCTCATAATTTAGCAAACTTTTGCGTAAAAAAATAATAATTTGAGACGAAAGTAGCAGAGTACCAACTAAGTACTCTTATACCAGTACCCAATTACCTATAGAGCACATATTATTTCGCGCAATTGACTATATTTTATGGAACAAAATGGAATCTTTAGTTCTAGTGCTCCTCTTATTTTCAGTGCTTATTTTCAGCTCATTTCTTAAGCACCAAAATACAATAACAGCTTTTCACAGAATATAATACACATAAAATATATTTTAAGTAAGATTCGAGTAGTATGTATAAATTCATTTTGATGGAAAAATAAAAATAAAAAAAATACTATTTACTATTTTATATACTATTTCAACGTGTGTCAACCCGCACTAGACAGACTGAAGACCAGAGCCAAAGAATTACTAATAGTGCAGTATAGTGAAAGCTAAGATGATTTATTACATCCACATAAAAAGTGGTGAATTTAATAACCTTATTATGAGGATTTATCTAAATTGTTACAGCAAAATTATCTCCTGCGAGCTTAAAACATAATCACATCGTAAAACGATATCCACGAGAACCAAAGCCATGTTAATATTTTAGCGCCGTGAATGTGAAATTATGCTGGAAGTGACTGTCCCGCCTCTGTCATTACTTTTTCCTAAGTGTAAGTACGTGATTAAGGTCGGAATGAACATTGAGGTATAAAATGTAAAGTCAAGTAAAATCACTATTAGGCCACATCGCCACAAATAGCACATAAAATGTTTACTTTCTATTGAAAGTTTGCTATTGTTATTCTTGTTTGAATTGTTAGTATTTACCAGAATGAGATATTTGTTGAATTTTCTTCTAGGTCTTTCAGTATAAATACGTAATTGCATGTTTGCGACTCGCAGTGAGTTGCAGCACAATGACTACTTTGTGCCGTAACTTATCACACTCAACTTTTAACTGTAGCTCAATGGCAAAAAGTCAAATTTCAGATAATGTCACATTTGTTCTACGAGGTATATCGAATTGAAATGAGCGTAGGCTGGTAATAAAATTACCATAACCTTTTACTGCTCGTAAGCAATTTGGCCATTTTCGTAGCCGTAACATGTTAAAATGTTCGTGTTTTCATTGGAAGGTATAAAATAGGAGTTTAAAACCCTATAAAAGTGACTGGGATTGAGGTCGTGTGTATAATGTATTGAGATAAAACGCGACGCGTCGGGAAAATGTTGAAAGGCACTCTAAAAACATTTGTTTTCGAAAATTGTTGGTTATTTAAAAGAAGAGCTATAGAGTTTTGGCCGATTATTCTAATATGAAATTAATTATATTTATTATAATAAGTAAAATATTATATGAAACATTTCTTCATATATGTTTACAATAACGACCTTTATCAATTTCCCAATATTACACCTTAATACTCACCTACGTTATAAAAATATGTAGATATGTATTAAATTCCTTTGTGTTGTGCACTGTGTGTCGGTGACTCAGTGTATAGTAATAACAATTCTGTGCAATTAATTAAAAATCGTGTATTTCAATTAAATTTTTGACGTATTAAACTTCGTAAATCATGGTAAGTACCTACAACTTAACTCACCTTCCACGTAACGGATTTAAATCGAAAACAAGAGTCGAGTCTTTGGGCTTACAGGGAGATTATGTACAAGTTACGTCAAAGGTGGTAAGTTAACTTAGCTAGAGAACTTAATCCCGTATGTGATGTAACAATAAGGAACCTGCTCCGAAGGTGGAAATATTTGGACTTTTAGCTTACAATTTACGAATACACTTTAATTAGGTACCAATTTCAATATCCTAACTAATAGTATAAATGCGAAAATGAATTTTCTTCTTCATTTGGGACGCTTTCCTGCTTAAAACACTTACCCGATTTTGATGTATTTTGGTACAGAGATTGATAGGACCCTGAAGTTGAGTTATAGGCTTCTTTTAATGCGATTGAAGTCGAGGGAAAATACTAATAGGTAATAAATTCCACATTTTTCGAACGAAATAAAAATGGCTACAAACATTGGTTATAGTATATTATTTGAAATTATAAAGAAGCACATACCGTATCTGTGTTCTATGTGGATCTTCATCTAAGTAAGAGTATGTTGACAAAAGTTTCCGCGATGATGAATCAGTCAATCAAATAAATTCTTCTTCTAAAGACGTATAGATATAAAAATGTAAATGAGATAGTTGTGAATAATTTATATTTTTCTATATTTGTTAAGAATAATAAATATAATAATATATGGAAATCTAGGAAACGATTTAGTAAACACATTTACGCAAATCACTTATTATACATTTTTTTTAATTTACTAGCGTTGTGGGTCACATTACTAGTATTCTTGTTAACCCCACGTGCTAAGCCAAATGCTTGTGTTACTAGTGGGTTCACGTCGGTAGTAGAATGCATGGGATTCAAACCGGCAACCACATAATCGCAAGGCCAATACCCTAGCCATTAGGCATAGGCATTATGCATTTGATAAAGACATTCAAGACAGAAATTCAAACCTTAGAAATGTTCTACATATTCAAATACGTCATCATCAATCTACAGAATCTAATGGAATCTATTTACACAAATAAAAAAAACACCTCTATTAAATAAACAAACTGTGAACACTGAAGCGTAGCAACAGACCTTTATCAAGGGCGCCCAATCCTTTAATCGTGTAAGTACCTAAACATAAGTACATACGTCCTAAAAAATCAAAAGGATTACACCTAAACCCTTACAAGTTTAGGTCAACGGAAATAAATCTCCAGCTAAACTCGGTACAAGAAGGGTTAATCAGCGAAAAAGTTAAGGGTTGAAGGGCCCTTCCTGGAAAAATAATGGCCCGAGTATATACAAACATTGTTACAGTTTTGTTTACTTAACTGATCTAAAGTTTGGACAAATTCCAACCATTTACCACTGTCAACTAAAGGACCAATAAAGCTGTTAGCAAATATAGAAAGGGACTAAGCTACACCGATTTACGTGAATAATGTTATGTGTAACCGTTTATAAGTTACGTGCTTAGAATGCTTAATTGATTTCGGCGTGGTGGAGAATCGTCCTTATTGACAGCATGCGGTTTTGATTATATCTATTGATTATTATGATTGTAAAATATGATTGTAGCTGCCTCGTTAGTCTAGTGGTCCTAGCTGCTAGATATCTAAAGCTAGTTAGCTAGTGGTCCTGGGTCAGATTAATTGTGATTGGATTTTTTAATGAAATTCTCAGTAGCAGCAAGAGTTTGGAAGTGCCCGTTGAATGACAATAGACTCGCCCCCTATATTTAATGTAAGCTATGGGATATTCCAATTTGTAACTTGATATTTGTTTGTTTGTTACAGATTTTTCCGATCTCCGATGGCATTCAAAACTTGTTAGAACGTAAGTACTACTCTAGAGTTGGACACAAATAGGTCCCTTATAACTTTTATTTGAGTTCGAAAATGTTTATTTCAACAAAAAAAATTAACCCTTCACGCATTAATTACAGACACAATGTAAAATTTATTGTCCTGTACAACACGGGGGTCCTAACGGATTATGCTGAATTAATTAAATTGCATTTAATTAAATTAGCAATTAATTTAAATCTCCAATTTTATTATAGTCGATCTCAACAAACCATTATTTACTGGTTTCTAACACTATTTACATTACCATTATTTACATAAAAATAAATCCCGTCACACTCTATCATATCTAATATTATATACATTCAGTTCTTAAGCCGCTGAATTTTTAAGAAAGAATCAATTAAGTACCTACCAAGACCGGCTTCAATGGCTACTACATTATTTCCATGCCTGCCTTTGGTAACGAAAGCGAGTAATTTGGTGGGGATCAAAAAATCACTTAGAAGTCTTTTGTGTTCAACAAAGCGAAAGATCTTTTTACCCGACTGCGCCAGAAGGAGGGTTATGTTTTTCGAGAGTATGTATGTATAATTGTTTGGCACGCTCTGCAGCCTGAACGGCTCGATGGATTTTAGCTTGAGAGGTATTGTTAGATTCGTAATTACCGTGAGAGTGACACTGGGTATATCAAAATAAAAAAAAACGAAATGGCGGATTTTAGGCGCCAAGTACATACAAATGTTTGGCACGCTCTGTAGCCTGAGCGGCTCGATGGAGTTTAGCTTGAGAGATGTCGTTAGATTCGTAATTAGCGTGAGAGTGACACTGGGTAGGTATATAAATATATATATATATATATATATATAAATGGTGGATATTTAAGGCCAAATTCAAATGTTTGGCACGCTCTGCAGTCTGAACAGCTCGATGAATTTTAGCTTCAAAGATGTCGTTAGATTCACAATTCATTGTGAAAGTGACACCGGGTAAAAATTTTGAATCAGAACGCAACATAAGCTGGGAGTACCTCCACGTGGTGAAGGCGGTAACAATTTAACTGGCATATGCATATTATTCTATCAACTGATAATAAAACTAAAAATGATAAAATAAAAAACGGTAATTTGAAAACCTAAAAAACCCGACTGCGTTTCTGGGTAATTTGAAAATGCAAAAACGATAAAACAAGCAAGTCGTCATACCCGATTGCAATTAACCCGAAGTTGCTAATAAAATAAATTCAGTCGGGACCCATTCTAGAAAGTCAGCCTTCGAGTCAGTAGATTGGAGTAACCCGCAATGTAATATGGGTATCTATGTGCTCTCAATTCACTTAGCCTCCATTTCTAGAATGGGCCGCCTAATCCTTCTCGCACTGAGAGGAGACCCGTGCCCAGTAGTTGGGTATGTAGTTGTTATATATTTATCAGATATCCTGGGTTGGGTTCCCATGCCGAGCAAATAGGTATTGAATTTTTTCTTTGAAATTTTCGGCAGCAGCTAATAAATTTGGTGGCAAAGAGCATAAACAATTTGTAAATGGTGGGTGCAGACCACAGCATACCTAGAATAATATCTGTTTTACTGTTAAATAAACATTGAGAAAAAAAATTGCAAACCTTATTTACCATTTTATTTAAAATGCCGTTTGCGTTAAATTATTTATTATTATTATTCCATTTATTTAAAGTTTACTCATATTTTGTTCATTTTTAAATATTTTTATAAAACACAGAAGATAAATAAAAAACATTTAAAAATATAAAAATAGTAGTCCACCGGTGTCGGGAGCAGAGTCCAAGCCACCGGTGGTGAGGGCCCCAGAGAGAGGAACCTCCTAACAATACGCGCCGTATCTAGGAGTACTGCTTTCTGTATCAAGCCCTTGATCCAGCCACTCAACGAGAGCCTCCTTAGGTGTTGGTCGAGGCTCTTGGCTATTAGGCCATTCACTGACACAACGATTGGTACAACAATTGCTGAATCCACCCCCCACATGTCGACAACCTCATGTGCCAAATCAAGATACTTTATTTGTTTCTCTTTTTCGGCTTTCACGAGGTTCTCGTCATGCGGAACGGTGATGTCAACAATCACTGCACGACGCTCTGATCGATCTATCACCACAATATCAGGCTTATTAGCATTTATTATTATCTATTATTATGAGCCTGTAGTGTCCCACTGCAGGGCAAAGGCCTCCCCACTCTTCTTCCACTTCTCTCTGTCTGTTGCCGTAGAGGACCAATCTTTTTTATATAAGTCCAGCTCATCCCGCCATCTCCGCCTGGGCCTGCCGCGTTGTCGTCTGCCATTAAGTGGGACCCACTGGGTGGTCAGTTTGGCCCAGTTTTCGTCTGACATGCGACAGATGTGTCCAGCCCAGTTCCATTTCAGCGTGGCAGCTTTCCGAGTGACGTCTGTTACTTTCGTCTTGGAACGGATGACTGTATTCCTAACCCGGTCCACAAGTTTTATACCCAGAATACTCCGTTCCATTGCTCTCTGGCAAACCTCGAGTATGGACCTCAGCTGTCCCGTCAAAGACCATGTTTGAGAACCGTATGTGAGGATGGGAAGTATGCATACGTCCATGAGTCTCCACTTTAGGGATGGGATTCATAAGATCGCGTTAAATAGATTTATTAAAAAAAAGAACTTGTTCAAACCTTACGGCTCATTTATTATTGTAATCAAATAACTGGCCCCACTTCCACACTGGGATAGAAATTTAGTTATAAAACTGGAACAGGAGTTTTATAACTTAATTCCGATCCTTCTGGGGGGTAGCCATTTGATAATAATTAAATATCTCTGACAAATTGGGGCCAGTCTCACGGGAAATCTTTTAATAGCAACAGGTAGGTTCGCCGATGTGAATATTTTCAAAGGCCTACAACCTTCGTTGCAATCTTTCGGAACAGCGAATCGCCCGAAAGGGTTTTCAATATTTTTATACTTATATTTTATGTTCTTTATAACATGATGGCTCATTAATTCAGAGTGAATGTGAAGGGCAGAACGGGTTCCTCGGTTAAAATAAAAAATTTCATACCCATTCATGAAGGCATCTCGTAAATATCTGACTTGCACCGTGGCAAGACATCAGATCAAATAAAAAGTTAAGATGGAACTTTGCGAACAAAGAAGTGAACAATTACACGCACACACGTTTACCTCGGGCTATCGAACTATCGAAAGCTCGACTGACAAAATAAGGGGTAGTTAACTAATACATGTGTGCGTGTCATTGTGTATTGTACACGGCAAGGTGTAGTTTTACCCGGCCTCACTTCTTTGTTCGCAAAGTTCCATCTTAACTTTTTATTTGATCTGAGGGCAAGACCTCTTAGGGTCTGACTGGCTGGCGACTACCCTTACGTCAGGTTCTGTTGTAAAGCATCTTAGTATGTTTCAACTATAGCGCGTAAGAACCGGCTACCGCTCAGTTAAAAGAAAAGAAGAAACTTCACCCAACATCTATTAGCTACATACCTATAATAACATTATAACAGTAGCCCGATTCACGTAATTTAAACCGTAGCGATGTCGCAGCGACTTAATCGTTGAAACAGTTTTCCTATTCATATCCGTCGATCGGACCGATTTAGAAGTCGTCCTATTGAAAAATGGTTTTACCGTATTCACACATTTTAATAGGGCAAGAATCGTTCTAAAACTTTGGCTTGACAGTATTCACATAACACTGGAAAACTGTTTCAACGATTAAGTCGCTGCGACATCGCTACTGTTTTAATTACGTGAATCGGGCTACAGGCCGATGTCATATTAGATTAACAGAAGCCCAAACAGCAATTTCAGTTTTTTTTATCCGTCTGTCTGTATGTTTGGTCACGCACCACTCTAACTATTGCAGGAAATTTAATATCGTTTTCACTATTGTATTGCTAGAGTTCTAACTTAAAATGTGTTGCATGTTTCATGTTACACCGCCTAGAAGACGAATTATAAGTAAGTAAATTCTCTTTAGACGTGAATAAAACCGCGGGAACATTATAAAAAGTAAGACTAGACATCTATCTTCTTATCACTTTTTCCCAAAAAAAGAGGTCAAGAACTTTAGAAATATAAATGACTTTAATAAAAACTTTTACCATCATAAAACGTTTGTTTAAATATTTATAAAAAACTAAAATGAATTCGTCTTGATAATATCGCAATGAAATATTCTCTGGAACTTTTATCTCATCACATTAATCGTAGAATGATGTTATTTTAGTCGTTGTTCTCAAGGTAATAAAGTTTGTAATTGCAAAAATGATAGATCGCCATTTAAAAAAGGGTTCAAATTACCAGGAAAATTAAGCAGTGAAGTCAGACATTTTTATCGTAGGATAATGGATGGTCAACTCTTTTGGGCCTTATTATTATATATTCTTTATTGTACACCACATAAAAATAACATGGCAATAAACTTAATAAATATACAATAACACTAACGACAATAATCTTTTGGGCGTTAAAGGCATTTGAAGACACGATGAAGCCATGATACACGTGTTGTATGTCTGTTTGTTCTCCAAAAAACATAAATATTATATACATTTAAACAGGTACCTACCTATATAAGCTTTTTATTATATACCGTATAAATGTAAGGGGCCATTCCTACGGGACGAAACTTAAAATAACGAAAAAATTAATCAGCTTTTCCATTTTTTTTTTGGAATTTCGTGTTGGGACTATTTTAAAACTTTTGAACCTTGAACTCTCTTGTGGTATTTATAAATACATGGTTATTAGTAAATCACTTACAACCTCGCAGATCTGCAATACGAACAACAACTTTTGTTTTATACTTTTTACAAATCATAATAATATTTACCAATAACAAACTTTTAAGATAAGAGAAGAGATTCGTTGTTCTATTTAACACTTCCATTCCCCCGCCCCCTAACCACTGGTCCTTGTCCCTGACTTTCACACGAGACAGCAGTTGATATATTAACTTGTACCTTCTTAATATTGTGCGCCGAATTGTATGAAATTTTATGAAATTAAAATCATAGGAACTGAGCTATTTTACTCTAGGACGTAGGTAGTCTTGATATCTACACGAGGGAAATGAAGACGGCCGAAAGTACATTTCCGCTTTACCCCCCAAGGACCACAACGTGAGCTTTAATGTGAAATAAACCACACATTAAGGGAATAAAGGAAAAACTTCCTTACAGAACTGTATTTAAAACTTTTGTTCCCAAACTTTTTATATGAATCGTAAGAGGAAATTTGTGTATTTTTTCCGGAAAAGCAAGGAGCGTAACCGAAAATGACTACTCATAATATACTCATGATGCCCATATATTTGGAGGAAAAAGATAATAACCATTATCCCAATAACAATTTCCAAAAGCCTTTAATTGGTGCTTATACGGATCAGCCCAATCCTTATAAAACCTCCTAGGAATATAACTAATACAAATCGGTTCATTGAGATACAATGTATTCATTTATATCTAGATAGCTAAACACACTTATTTTTTATTGTTGACTAACCTCTACCTACGACTTCACTAGGACTGCAGAATTGGGACCTGGATAAAAACTTTGTCCTATGTAGTCCTGGATAAAATCTGAGTCCTATGTATGTAGTCTATGTTCTGAACTCTCCCTTTGCCAAATTTCATCCAAATCCGTTCAGCCGTAATTGACATAAAAACTAGAATTTGTTGTCACAGTTTCAACTACAATAATAACCTCAAAAATGATCACCCATCATTATACAGACGACAGCATGAGTAGCTAAACTTGCAAAGCCTTATTCTACTACGCCTTGTGTAAAAATGATGATGTCTAACTACCTAGCCTGTATTTTACGATAATGAGTTTTCTTTCGTTGTTTACATTGCTTCGATATTTCATATTAGGAAAATGTTTACCAAACTATGGGGCTATTAAAATTGTTTTTCGACTATCAAAGATTGTTTATCGATTCTAGTAAATTAAATTATTAAGAATACTGCGCGGAAGCAATAAAGATTTTATAAAATTCAATATTTATTTTTCTTCTTTTGAAAATTATGAATGCCTAAGGGCTGTAATTTAATAATATTGAGTTTACATTACACATCTTTCTTTTATATTTTCCATCGTTATCGATGCTTACCGTTATCAGTCTGAAACGAATGAGTTCTTGAACAAACAGACTTTCATGAGATCACTTATCAACTCACATTAATGAATATTATTTATTTACGAGTACACTATTGCAGTATTTATCTCTGCATCACCCTAAGGTTGTTTAAACGCCTTTGTGCCAACGGTGTATAAAGAATTAATAAATAAATAATATCGCACTGTATACGTAACTTAATACTCTAATAACTATTCCGATTATTTAACAAAAAAGTTATGACTAAGATTGACAAAAGTTTTCTTATTCCCAGAGTACGTTTCTTTAGTCCGATTGTACTTAATATCCCAATATAAAAACAGAATAAATCGATATAGCTGTGATAGGAACTATTGGAGGCAAGACTAGAATGCAAAGTACGAAATGATATTCACTTGCATATAAATGCCTCATCTGTCCATTGGCACGGAAACGACATCAGTCACACAAAGATATAAGCAGAGATAATATTAAATGTAGATGTTTTATAGTAACTTGCTATAGATAATTTTATCGTTTTAATAATAAACATTTGCAAACAAAGCGTCTGTTGGTACAACATTATTGTCGATAAAATCGTTTTCGGATATCGTATAATTTTAGAATAGGCCTTCGTATGATATGGGTGTTTTCTTTATAGAATATAGCCATAAAATAATAAAAGAGATACTAAGAAAATTGTTTATTGAAAAAAAACAATATTCAGACACAAGAAATCATCAATATTCAAGCGGCGGTGGCTTAAAGGCTAGGGCGTCGGACTTGTGAGCATGTGGTTGCCGGATCGAAGCCGAAGGTATAAATTATAATGTGAATTATATAAAAAAGAGTATGGGCCTTTGCCCTGCAGTGGGATACTACGAACTTGTAATATAATAGGTACATAAGATAAAATAGATTATGTAAAATGCTAATGGACTAAGTATAGCCAACAGTAGAACCATACCACCATAATGAATTAATTAATTAATTACACTAACTAAATCTTTGTTCTTTTTGTCCTATATAATTTGTATATAAATAGGCAAATGAATAAGATCCATATTTTTTCTACAAAGTAAATGATCCTTATTAAAATAAAAATTATAATTATAAAAGAAAATGTCGTACTTACCGGTAGTAGAATGAAGCGACGAACAATGGATGACAAAAACCTAGATATGAAACAGACCTTAAAAAATGTAACTAAAATGAACTTGGAGAAAATTTTATGAGTACTTTTCATATTACATTTCTATATAATATTTATTTGGCCTACATAGAAAGTAATTCCTCTGACTTTTACGCCTCCGTTTCGCCTTAAAGGTGCTTTAACCCAATTGCCTTAATTGACATTTTTACGGAGCCAAAAAATTCAATGATATTTCTGTCATTTATTGAATTGAAAACGTAATAAACAAAATGGGTGCTCGGGGTGGGTACCTACATAGTGAACAAATTTATTTTTTGGAAAATTCAATTTAGTAGTAATATTATTTACCTACTTATAACAATAAGTTAGTTTTATTTAAGTACTTTTGCAAGAACATATAGCGGATACAATCCTTTTTTTTTGCTGTTTAAAGCTATAATAACACTGCGACCGTAGTTGGTCTATTGTGATCGCCACTTAACGATTCAGAGTTCACCGCTAAACCCTGCAGCTACAATCCTAGGTCGCCGTTCTTCAATTAATTAAGATTTTTTAATAAAATACAAATAATCTTAACTAAGCTCATGAATTTCTCAACATAAGTGATGTGGATTTATTGTACAGCCGGTTGTTTCAGCCCATGGCTTAACTAAATAGCCAATAGCCTCAACTCTCGCTAGACAGCTGGATCAAGGGTTTGGTACAGAAAGCGGTATAGTCCATAACATGCCATACATTGGAAGGAGATTCCTTACTCTGAAGCCCCTAGCCGACGACGGTAGCTTGGATCCAAGTTTCGATACCGGTCGTAATCTATTTTTATATTTTTAAATGTGTCATTATATTTTTTACGTAAATATTGTAAAATCATCAAGAATACTAACTATTACCTATATGTAAGCTTTCAACATACGCCAAAATTTTGTTTCAATACTGAAATTAAGGTCGCACGGCGATCATACAAGTTCCTACGCAGTAGACATAAAAGTGGCTTGATTAAAATATATTGTGCTCACTTGTGACCAAATTTCGGTGCAGAATACCATCATCAACCGAAATTCGCATGACTGAATATTTTATTTCAGATAATAAATCCAATTGAACATATTCGTATGCGCTTAAAAAGGTTGAAATACGAAATAATTAGCTGTATTCCCAATTCGGCCCACACGTTACTGCGGTTCAAAAAGGAATTATTATTAAAATCACGCGCGTATTCGAATGCAACTTGTGTAATAATTTGAAGCCAACCCATCGATTACTCTTTGAGATAACACGAGCACAATGTTTTTTTATATAGAAAACTTTAACACAGAATTGTCTTGCTATATTTTTTTAAAGACGTAGAGAAATTCAATAACATAGATTTAGGTACTGCTTAGAAATGACAGCTGGAAATAATTAACATTTTATTATAATCGTAATCTAACTAAATTTATTTCAAAATCTATCAAAGTCCTCAGGAGGCACATTTTTTTTATATTACCTTATCCAAAAAGGTTTATCTGTTGTATTTTTAATCCCCGACGCAAAAACGACGGGGTGTTATAAGTTTGACTTGTCTGTGTGTGTATGTGTATCTGTCTGTGGCATCGCAGCTCCCGAACGGATGAATCGATTTTGATTTAGTTTTTTTTTGTTTGAAAGGTGAATTAGTCGGGAGTGTTCTTAGCTATGTTTGTTGAAAATCGGTCGAGATAAAATGCAATACTCGGGGGTTTTTTAAGTTTTTAATTTTAACACAAGTGTTGCATTCATATTCATGATTTTCCTCAAACTATTTAGGTAGTTAGGTTGAGGTCTAAATAGTTTGATGCTAGGCACCAGTTTTCTCTCAGTGTTCGAGGGGTGAAGCTATAGTCCACAATGCTAAGCTACTGCGGATTGGCGTTATTTTTAGTATTGCGCACGCTTATGTAAAATTTATTTATACTTTTAGGAACTGATGTCTCGCTGGACATAGCTAAGCATCGGCTAAAAATAAGTTGCGTTCCTGAAATGTATATCATAGTAAAAGCTCATATATAAATTACTAGCTTTCCGCCCATCACTTCGCCCGCGTGTTTTCTCGACTTTCCTTATTATAATATGTATGTATTATACATATACCTAAGCCTTTCTTTTGAATCACTCTATCTATTAAAAAGTGCAACAAAATCCGTTGCGTAGTTTTAAAGATATAAGCCTCAGATCAAATAAAAAGTTAAGATGGAACTTTGCGAACAAATACAAAGACGTGAGAAACAAAGAAGTGAGGCCGGCTAAAACTACGCCTAGCTGTTTACAAACTCAATTTTACACTACGTATGTAACAATACCGAAACTACGCCTTATTTTGTCAGTCGAGCTTTCGATAGCTCGACTGACGAGAGACTTATTTGATCTGAGATATAAACATACATATAGACATATATATAGGGACAGACAGACAGCGTGAAGCGACTTTGTTTTATACTATGTAGTGATACCTTTTACTAAATTATGTTATATTTATTTTTATACAATATTACGTATTTTCGTAACCCTTAATAAGAAGACTAGCTACCCATGAGATCCTTATAATTACAAAGGTAGTAGTAAAATTAGGTACTACTAATTAGATCTTAGATAATATCAACTATGTGTCATTTTGGAATTGGAATTTCTTTGCTACAAAAAAAATAATTGTAAACAATTTTGCCAAGATCACTTCATGCGTTATTATAGTTTTATTGGGTTATTCTATAAAAATTCGCATCTCGGAGTCCGGATACCAGCGAAGGTGTACATTAGTACACCTCTGCCTTATCGTTCGGGGTATACAGGCGTGATAGAGTGCGAGCATATTGCCATTAACCGGACACTTATTCCTTTCCGAGCTGCTACTAATAATTCATAGAAAAACTCGATAACATTTTGATCGGCCTGGGAATCCAACTTAGGACCTCTAGCTTAGCAGTCGCTGTCGACTTATGAGGCAGTCAGTCAAGCCTATTTTATTAATACTAATATATTACTATTGATTACGAATCATAGGTACCCATCATGCATTGCATGAATGATTGAATGTTCAAAGGGTAAACAATATTTCTACGACAATCGATATTAGGGATCGTTTCCTTACGTATAGCGACTACAAAGACCTTTCTTGGGAATTGTGTACGCCTATAAATAGGGACGCGTTTGATCACGATTTCCTTAATACATTGACGTTAGTAAATAATAAACATCGTAGATTATCTTTGTTAAATAATCTCCTTTTTTATTGAAGTTAGTTAAATATTTATATGAAATTCTTTTTAGGATAACTATTATATTATGAGTGAAAGATAGCGGGATCGATTGATATTGTACTCGATTCCTACAGTTAGAAGTTTCTAATCTATTTTCATTTTCATGGAATCGTTTTTTTCATTCAGCCGAACAGCGGTTAGAGAGCTGTTTCTAAGACATTAGTGAGCAAAATAAAACTTTACATCATCATGATCATCAACCCAATACATTGTCCCACTGCTGGGCACGGGTCTCCTCCCAAAACGAGAGGGATTAGGCTATAGTCTGTCACGCTAGCCTACTGCGGGTTGGCAGACTTCACACGCCGTCAAGAAAATCTCTCAGGCATGCAGGTTTCCTCACGATGTTTTCCTTCACCGTTTAAGCGCGTGACAATCAATTAATAATACGCACATGACTTCGAAAATTCAGAGGTGCATGCCTTGGATTTTAACTCGAGACCTTTGACTTGGCAGTCCTATGGTCATATCACTAGGCTATCACTGCACATCTTTACATAGTAGGTATAAAACAAAGTCGCTCCCGCTGTTTGTACGCTTGGATCTTTTAAGCTGCGCAACTGATTTTCATGCAGTTTTCAGCAATAGATAGAATGTTTCAAGGAAAAGATTTATATATTGTAGTATACATGCATAGAGAAAACCCTCGGGCGAAACCGTGGGCGGAAAGCGTCTAAAAAACCGTATAAAAAAGTCACATAAGTCATTTTGTGCTAAAATATTGTTATTATTAAAAATATTTTATTTTTACCCCGAGTTTCTATCTTAAACATAAGATTCCGCAACCGTTTGCGTACACACAGCAACATAAGTGTTAAGCTATAAATTTCTGGTAAAAGCTGACCCCTCACATACCTAGTCTTAAAATTGCGACGTCATCTTAATCTTGGATTGTAGCCATGGGTACAACTTCAAACACGCATAGTTATTTGGTCAGAATTGTAATTCGCCGACTTGTAGGTCTAAAAACGCACTTATCCCCTGTCCGATGGTCATGACCAAGAGATTCAAGATCACTTTCGCCATGACACGACCCCTACAGATCTGGTTGTCAAACCAAGCTTAACATTCAAAAAGATTCTTTGTTTATATTACGAATTCCGGACCCTAATTACTTAAAGGGACAACCCTAATACAAACAATTGTACCTTCAATATAAATTTAATTAGATCTAAAGAACGTTTGTTGAATATGAATGCATTAATAATTCATTAATCCGGGGTAAAGTTAAAATTATAAATGTCATGCAAATATGTGATTTACGATTCGCAAGCTTAATTCAGAATTTACTGAAAATTTAATGTCTTATTCAAATTCAGATACCGCGCTTTGATCATTAGAAACGAATTTATTACTACGGTATTTAGTAAGTATTCAGGAATCTGGGTCTCTTCATTAGATATAATTTGTATGAATCGGATAGTTAATCCGATTAACTATAACAATAATTATAAATAGTAAATTCTTTATTAATTCAAACCAATAATGAAATATCTTTTAACCAAAGTCCTTTATTTTTTAGTAACGTACCTAATACATCTAACAATTTGATATAGTATAACTCGTAGAATTGATGGTCGATGGGGCAAAAAGGTTTTCGAGATTTGAAACCACGCACCGCAAACACTCACTATAGGACGACCTCCAACGAGATGAACCGAGTAAAGATCGCAGTTATTGGATGCAGGCCGCATATAAATCGTCTTTTTGAAAGTCTACAGAGGAGGCCTTTATTCAACAATGGACGACTTTTGGCGGTTATGATGATGATGATAATATGATGACTAAAAATATGTCTTTTTACAAAAATAAATATCACTATACATTATTAATGATTTGAGGCAATCGTACGTGCATATTTCAATGTAAGCTTTAATTCACCATAACTTCACTACAAAGGAAACACAAACACATATGGTGTGTCCTTATTTTATAGTGCCCATAACATAGGAACATTTCAAGCATATCAAAGTATTTCAGCGTTCCACGTTGTCCCAATATGTTCAACATACTCGATGGCCGACAAAAGAAACAAGAGAGTTGTCCCTTTGAGAGGCAACACGTGTGGTGTGCGATGACGACGCTGTGAAACGCTCACAACACTACCAATTAGGTACATGTGGATAGGGTTAGCACATATTACAGTAATTTATTTTGTTGCATTGTAATTTAGTAACACACACTTGGCTTACATAGTGAGCTCCCAAACCTTCTTATTCTGAGAGGAGTCCAATGCCCCGCAGTAGGACAGGAATGCGTTGTTGATGATAATAAATAAAATAAAACTAGTTGACTTAAATAAGCACTGGCACTGTTTAGTAAGATTGCTTTCCTTAAGTAAAGAAATAAAAGCCTAAAGAAAAATATAAGCAGTCAAGTAGTCTATTCAGTTTTACCAAAGTTAATACACATTCTTTTTAAAATGGAGACCTTATCATGAATTGTACACTTCACATTTATTCTTCTTCATATTTTCCGAGTGCTATTGTTGAAATCCATGATTCACTAGGCCTCTAACAATCGACCGTCATCAGGCCAAACAAAAACCTACGAGAGAATATTTCCTCAGTAAGAAAAGGTTACTATAAATCGTTGGCGGTATTATGTAAAATTTCATTAGACTTTACCATTGTTGCGTTTCAAAGAGAGATCGACTCGACGACGCGAGCGACGCCGACGTGGCAGCCCTGACAAAGGGAAGTGAAACCGTTTGGCACTGAGCCCGCGACGCTACCGGTTACATGACAGATTTCTGAAGATAAATCACGCGATTTCGGCGTACTACAAAATGCTCTGCTATTTAAATTTGGACCAATTGAAAATGGACTGTGGTATTTTAGTTGCCTATTCTAGTAATTTAGGTATTTTTATTAGTTTCGTTCTTGTGATTTATTACTAGGATCAGGATAGAGTGCGTCTTCGGTTGATAGGATTTCATTGGCGAAATATCGGGTGGCGATTAGGTTATCACATTAAATTAAACAGCGGTCATTCCAAGTTATCATTAGTCTGTTTGAGTAATAAAATAAACAATTTTACTAAAAATAAAAAACTAAATTTTTCAAACAAAATAAATACCGTAAATATTGGCTCGAAATAAATCACCCTCAATAATATCAGTATACTGACCTGTAAAAGCGGCAACGTCGCCGCCGCCGCCGCGGCGAGTAAGTACCTACATACTTGCAAGTAGGCATAGGATAGGACGCTCGGAGCGATGATTGATATCATCGCTCCGAGCGTTTTCGCAATTCAACACAAACTTTATGGTATTCTTGCACAATAATAATAATTCAATTTAATAAACCTACACTTGTCCAAATGTTCAATTGATTAATTAAAATTTACGTTATGGCCGCCATGCAACTGAATGCTTAAGAGCACCGTCATAGGTAGGTATGATATACCTCTGTCGGTATGTTCGTAACACCAGCAGCGCTGTTTTGGTTGCATTCAATCAACCATGTCGGTGTACTCTGATGATAACGTATGCTCACCCACTTTCACTAACTTCACTAACTAATAAAATGTCCTATCACAAACAAAAAATGAGAAAAGCGTCCGATCTCGCAGGAACTGTCACAACACTTAACTAATCTACAACTAATAATAACGTATCCAACAAACAAAACAAGAAATTTACGAAAATGTTCTCAAAACAATTACAATAAAAATACGAAGGGCGCGTGTGCGAATAAGCAACACACGAACTATCCCTAAGGACCCCGGAAGCGTACTGAATCAATCGCTCCGCACGCGCCGCCGCTTCCGTTTCTTTACTTTGTAGTCGCGCGCCGCCGCCGCCGGCGCCGACAAAGGACGAATTCTGACGACACCTACCCCCGTATCGCGCATAGAGATTTATGCCTTAAACCAATATTTTTAAGAACGTTTTTTATTTATCTTTCGCTGTGGTCCCTTATCTTTTAATTTTGCGCATAGACAAGGCCTAATAGTGTTAGTTATAAGGTCATTTTTAGCTTAACTAGTTTATGTTTCTAATAATTGTTAGTAATACGGAACGGCAACGTTTGAATTTTCTCGGGTCTTTGAACTACTAGTTTAGGTCAGGTGATTATCGTTATTCAATACATGATGTTGTTAAATACTAAAATGGAAAAAACGATCCCAGGGCTAAAATGCTTATTGTACTTATTTTTTTTAGTTGTGTATGGTCAAAATACGTTATGTAGAATATGTGGTTGCAATTAATGTGATAACCTAATCTCCACGCGGTATATCCGGGATTAAGATTTCGTATTTTATACTAGCTAGCAGACGTTATCCTGTCTTAGCTAGGAATATTCACTTAGAAATGGAATAAACAATTTTAAAAAATGCACGAAATAACTACCCTGGGAAGTACTACCCTCCCACAGAATATTGACGTCAAGTAGCAGTTTGCATACATACTGTTGCGTTTCGTACAGTGAGTGTTCTCCTTTTCACTTTTCCCTCCCTTTTTCATAAATAGGCTCGGCAACTCGTTTGGTTTTGCAGCTCGCCTGCTCGTTTCCTGAGTTATCCCATAAAAAACCGTAAAGTTTTTTGATATTTTCCAATTCTCTTAACTTAACTTTCTTAACTTCTACAAAGTATTATAAAACTTAAGAAATATAAAAATAATCGGTAGTTGTTCTCAAGTAATGCGTGACCCAGGAAAATAGGGATTAATTTTTTCTATGTATAGATTAAATTTAAAAATGAGGTCCTTCCATATTTTAAAATTAAAATACCCGCAGAGGTGAAAATTAAAGTAACACACTTACAAAATCGGATCATCATTCTCATTAGCCTAAATTCTTGTATGGATGACTAAGAATGTCACAGAATCCGAATTTCAATGCCCTTCATCTTTCAATAGTACTAAAAATAGTTGTAGCTATGCCAATGTCAAAATATTAACATGTTTTGATACCTTGGAGTAGCTGCCCCCCAATAGGTGCCACTTAATGACTTTAATAAAAATATGAGTCATCATTGGACGATCATGGCAAGGGGATGGTAATGCACGTAGATGAAGCGCTAGTGGTGTGCCAGGCTCAGAACAAATAAAAAGTTAAGATGGAACTTTGCGAACAAAGAAGTGAGGCCGGCTAAAACTACGCCTTGCCGTGTACAAACACAATTTTACACTATATAACAATACTGAAACTACGACTAATCTTGTCAGTGGAGCTTTCGATAGCTCGACTGACAAGATAAGGTGTAGTTTCGGTATACGTGTGTGCCTGTATTTGTGTTTGTACACGGCAAGGCGTAGTTTTAGCCGGCCTCACTTCTTTGTTCGCAAAGTTCCATCTTAACTTTTTATTAGATCTGAGGTGCCAGTATAGTAGCAAGTAGAAATCTATTGTCTCTCCATACCCGCATGACCGACAGGTGTTTCATAACATGCCATCACGGGGTTAGGCACTCCTCTGCCTAACCACTAATGTACATTCACACTTCGCCGGTATGTTTAGGTCCCATATAATAGGAGATGAGCCTATTAAGAAAAATATGTACTTACGTAGGTATTATGAATAAACTTTTCCTCTTTTCGCAAATACTGATACTGAATCATTTTGCAATATACTATACACTGAAAACGAGCTACTGAACTAAATAGAAAACAGATTAAGGAAACATCTATCATCGAATATCTGAACTATACCGGATATAACACAGACAGGGTTAGGCAGAAGTGTACTCAATGTACACACGGCTACAGGTCAATCTATACAAATCCAGTTTAAGCTAATCTCGTTTTGTACAGAATTTCATACAGAAAGAGGCCAGCGTAAACTGGTTTTCTGCAGTTTGACGTGTAGCCGCGCGTACACCCACAGTTCTCGGGTATGTTTAAGTTCCATGTAATCGCGCGAATCTTTTGTCATTCCCCGAGCGCATAGCCAAACTCCCAGAATCGATCTGGAAATCAAACCCAAGTCTTCTAGCGTAGTCGCGCTTAGGACTAGGACTAATGAGGCAGTTATCGGATAGAACAAACTGCAATAGTTTCGACTCGACTCAAGCATTCAAGATTTAACATAACAAAACAAAATTAACATACTTCATGGATACATAATAATTTGGCTAAAGAACAAAAGCTGTTCATTACAACATTCTTTCATGCAACATGATATATCTGACTTAATATTGTATACTGAGATGGCTCGTAAACTGGTCTCAAGCATTGTTCATCTGACCCATATAGCACAAGACAAACTGCCCTCTTATTTCCTTACTATGTCAATGTTACGAGAGGCCAAGTTACACTGGTGGCGATCACGTCAACACGTCTGTGCCAACGACCGCTCCAGTTCGTCGTCATGTATCAGGAATTAGACACATGTAACATTTTTAAATGCCCGCTCTTAATTAAGCGGACCGACGAAGCTTAGGTAAATAGGTTGGACCAAAATAACTCATGACTTGGATGTACAGATGTGGATATTCCTTATTTTTTTTATTACACCAAACGTAAACAGATGTCAATACGATTCGACGATTGATCTTTTTAATTTTTTTATAAAATTAGTGGGCGGGGTTTTACGTCCTCGGTTATATTTATCGTAAACAAAACTAAAGTTAAAAAGCTAAAAACCAACTACGAAAAATAAATCAACTGAAATGTATTAAATAAGGAAATCTTCAACAAGACAGTGGTTTTCAGTCGCATGCCGCACCAGTTATACTTAGGTTGATAGTATGGTAAGATGATATTACCGTAAAGACGAATCAATTGAGACCTCATTATTTTGTCAAACCTGATCAGTTGTTTTTGAGCTACAGTCGAACATCCATACATAGACTGTGAAACTCATTACCCTTCCTTATTAGCAGTCGGGTAAAAGTCAGTATCGTAATTAGATTAAGTATAAAATAAGCCTCCAAACAGCTGCTCTGCACATATGGAAGTAAAGAGAATCCGTGTAGAAATGTAAATTATCCGATTGTTATTACGTAGAGTCATAACAAAATAGCAGTTCATTATTCTAGACAAAAATGGTAAAGGCAAACAACAATAAACATGTTCAAGTTATTCTATTGACAGTCGTAGGCGTCAAACTTTATTAACATGATAAAGTTTTGTATTATATATTTATGTACAGAGATTTTGTTTATCCTAAGAGAGTCCTAGCTATGCAAATAAGCAAAATATTTATTCAGATACAAATAGAAATGTTTGGAAACTGCTGAAATATGATTAAAATCTCGACGTCTGAAGTCTGGGGAGTATAATGAAATTATATACCCTAAACTGATTCGCCCGAACGGTTTGTTTACTTCGTAGTAAATAGTGAAAAAGTATCTAAAAAATGATACAGACAATGAAGTGTACGAATGATCGCTTACATAGTATGGTCATATTGAGAGAATAATGTGGGCCATAAACAAGAGGAATTTGCTATACGTACATCTTGTCATACTCACGCGCCGCGGTTGCGAGTAGTACCTACGCACCTTTTTTTGCGGTGCGGTAAAACCTTCTTCGATTGTCTGTCACTTGGGTAGGTGTCATGTCGGACTCGTACCGACCAAAAACCGACACACTTCCCGTCGAACATCACGGCCAATGGGATTTGTGACATTCGCCAGGGTCGTGCCAGTACGCAGCTGAACTTTTTGAAGGCTTAAAAAATAATTCTAAAATACAAAAAAAAAAAAATTATAGAAATTAACTGCCTCATTAGTCTAGTGGTCCTAAGCATGACTGCTACGCTAGAGGTCCTGGGTTCGATCCCCAGGTCGAGCAGTGTTATTGAGTTTTTCTATGAAATTCTCATTAGCAGCGCGGAGTAAATCCAGACTCGGCGCCCGGTTAATGGCAATAGGCTCGCCCCCTGTTACATGGGACCTAAACATATCGGCGAAATGTGGGTTTACAATTAGTACCTACACGTCTGCCTAACCCTTCGGGAAATACAGGCGTTATGGTATGTTTATAGAAATTAACGTCACCCTTCCCCCTAGTTATGACAAAAGCACTATTTAATTTACTTTTCCAGGTGAGACAGTTTAATTATGTCATTATGTGACCATTCATTTACTAAGTAGGGTCGGCATTACAGTTATATTTTTTTTAAATTCCCTATCACCTTTATTATGCTTCTAGTCACGCACACAACTGTTTCAAATATCTATAGCGGAACGAAATACATACGTTTTTGCACCATCTACTAATCTATCTATTAGCAAAGTCATTCTTAAGAAAACCAGGATGAATGGCGTACTGTTCTTTCTATTTATTAAACATATAGACGGCCCACAACAAGTGCAATCTAATTAAATTATTAATATTACTATATTAGTAATTAAATATAAAACTTAATTAGTAAAACAGATATAATGGTTTCTAACACTTATGTAAATAATAGACATTGAAATAAAACTACTTTTTACAGACTCGATCGCGTTATATTGATATTATTTAATTCCTAACGTTTCGGATCCTCTACAGCATCCATGATCAAATGGTCATCATGTCATAATGAATTTGATTAAAAACTAATATATGCAGTCCTTTTCTAAATAGAAACCAATGTGTTTAAGTGAATCGATTTAGACATTTCGAAAATGCGAGCTAACTTAGCTAAGACATACACACTAATTTACTTAATAAATAATTGATTTAATACGACAATTTGTAAAAAGTGTACTTTTTGAGAGAAAGAAATAAACTTATTATTATAATTGAGAACGTTTTCCTTTTTTGAGATCTATAAAATTCACGGAGTATTCAGTTGCTGTAAATATTTACTGAGATGAAATAATCTAAATATTATCAATAACTGAGGACTGTTAGGGACAACAAAACGAGCTACCGTTAACGCTAGGTTAGGGGTAATTTGCATTCCAAAGTCCGGCCGTAAATTAGGATTTCTATTGACTGTTGCGGTGAACCCATTTCCTAACATTTCCGATTCGGCATTAATGGTTAAAATTGAGCCCAAGTTAATCGGATATTTACGAATCTTATCTGCACCTACATAGTAAGATCAGCGACAATTTATGGTTATAATATCAGTGACAAGTCAGGAGCCCGAAAGTTTAACAACCGTTTATCCTTAAAATAAAGATATTGTCCTGTAATTGATCCGCAAAAGCCTACGAGTAATAGAATAAAAGCAGTAGTTTCGCATAAAGTACTCAGTATTCAATTTCTCAATAGACTAAAAATTGAGCATAAAATAATTGCGAAAGGGTTATGATAAAGATGTTGATTCTTCCAAATATAAGCACATACTTTTTATAACATAAACCTACCATCACGCCTGTATTCCCCGAAGAGTAAGGTAGAGGTGTACTAAATGTACACTGTTCAAGTGTACACTGATATTCAACCCTATCCTAATAGACTAAAAACTGAGCATAAAATAATTGCGAAAGGGTTATGATAAAGATGTTGATTCTTCCAAATATAAGCACATACTTTATATAACATAAACCTACCATCACGCCTGTATTCCCCGAAGAATAAGGTAGAGGTGTACTTAATGTACACTGTACAAGTGTACACCCAAATTTCACAACTATGTTTAGGTCCCATTTATAGGGGGCGAGTCTATGCTATTAACTGGGCACAACTACTCTGACTCCTGCTACTGAGAATGTCATAGAAAACCCCAATACACTTCATAGACCTGCAACTTTTAACCCAGGATCTGTAGCGTATATGTCGCGCTTCGAATCACTAAACTAATGAGGTAGTTGATATAACAATTGTTAAACATCTGCACTGTAAAACGAATCTCAAAAAAATCTAACTTTGACCCACTTACTGACATCTGTTACATTTGGTTAAAAACACCGGCTTTGATCTTTCTTATTCGCCGAATTGTGACGCAGTTGCCGTCATACTAAATGGCGCACAAGCACCGTATTGTACTTAATTCAAAGTGATGTACAGTCACCAGCACATCAAGTTATACAAAACTGTCAAATTTCTCCAAATGATTTTAAACCTTTAAAACTGTTGAAGATAAAGTTCAAAATCAACTGAGAAAATTTGACATTTGGTGGTAACTTGATGTGCTGGCCTCCGTACTTAATTCAAAGTGATCTGTGTTGCCGAGTGTATACCGTATCTAGGTGTTACGAACACTTTAATGCTGCCTGACTGACAGACAACAAAGTATTCCCTTTCGCCAATACAGTGTCGCTTAACGTCGTCTGTTAGATTCCCCATTCCATAATTAAGTAGCTTACCCGACAGACGTTTTTCTATCTAACCTATGTATTCAATTGAGACTGGAATATTTAATTTAAAAAAAACGCGCGTTCCTAAAAAGTCTCGGCAACGCATCAGCAACTTCTTTGCTTTTGCAGATGGCCATACACGCCAGGCATCGATGCTACTTATCATCAGGTGGCTCGCCTGCTCCTTTGCTGAGTTTTCCATAAAAAAGAGTGGTTACGTTTTTTAGTATTTTCCAATTTTCTGCGCATTTAAAAAAAAGTGGAATAAAGTTGGTAAAGTCTTTCTGAAGGTATGGAGTGACCCGAAAGATAGGCATTATTTTTTATATATTTATATAGATAGATTGTATAGACCATCTCTTCTACGCTCATCATGTGTTTTCCATATCTCATCTAATACCACTATAATATGGTTAACATAGTACATACGGCTACATTTTCCGGAATAAGTTGACCTCGTATAGTACAGGTTTTCCATACACCGAGGGGTCAGCTTACATTGCAATGTACTTAGCCGTGCGTATCTATAGTGTTCGCGATCATAATGACACGCACATTATTTACACATGTTTATATGATAGGAAGCCACGTGCACCGTATTGAGTCTAAACACTAGATAATGCATTACCTATGACAGATTGGTAGTTCAATTTACAAACAGCAGTAATAACCTAGACTGGTTTAATTTCTCACTATGCGTGGGAAGTACGTACACATTTACGTGACTGGAACTTGAGTAATGGATGATGCTGAAGTGTGTTTTGTGTTTTCCTCTAATATCACTTCACAAAACTTAAATTGATTTCTGTGCTTATTTTGAAAACTTGTCCAACTAATTTATATCAGACTGTTCCTTAATGGATTAACAATCAGCGACGATATTGCATAACATACTGTTGAAATTAAAAAAATTAGGATCTGAAACCAATCGATATGATCTTCTAACTGACATAAGATCATAATTACAAGGATAATTGACAAACACAATAGAAAAACAATTGTTATGGCCCTCTGGAGAGTTATCGTACTGTACTATGATGAATGAATAGAGGTTTAAAGCAAGAAGAGAAAGACAAAACTTGTGTTAGTAAAAATACCCACAAAACAGAACATAATCCTACTCTAAGGAAAATATTTTAAAAATCAAATACCTACTTACCATTCCCTAAGAATGGCGTAACTATATCACAGCATAAAAAACGACCTCTCCATTATACAGTTATATATAAAAACGTGGGTGCTTCATTAGGACGTCAAAGAAAAACTCTCGAATTGGTCAGGGACGACCTCCATTGTTAGATTTTTCGGTCACGTCGTCCAATCAGAGTCCAGCGCAGTGCCGACTAATGACAAACCTTATTTTTTAGAAACTTTATTATAATATAGACTTAATTATAATCGGTCTGGCTAACGTAATAAATGAAACGTGGCAGTGAAAAAATATCACTGAATTTTTTTTTATGATTCCCGGCTATGATTTCTAAATAGTGGAACTATTATAATTATAACACTTATCTATATAGCTGTATTTGTGTCAAATAAATGATTATAATTATGATAAGAATCGGTCACGTACCTGTATCTAAGATAAGGCGTTTTATAAAGGTATTTTCTTTTAAAATTTTACAGCCTGAATCAGCCCCCAATCATGTAAAGTTACAAGAGGAATGTTTTTTGCAGTCGTAGAATGGATGGTATCTGTAGGTAGATCTAACTCAAATTCAGATCAAACAAAAAGGTGTAGTTATTGGACCTTTTTGGCTTATCTGCATTCGACACTGAGATTCCACATTACGCGGACCACAGATTACTTCTGTGGTTCAAAACCTAGTCATAGCCATACAACATTATTCAAGTAGGTTCATTGTCGAGCTCCTGCGTTTCTAAGCATTTTGATAAGATACATACAGATATATTTATTAGAGATCTAAAGGACGCAAACACATTACTTTTTTCATTTTAGTAATATCATAAGCGACGGAGCCAAATATTACGAACCAAAAATTCATGTAAACAAAGAAAAATATGCTCGGAATACATAATTATTTACACTAGAACACTTTTGTTCATCATTTAAACATAATATATTACAAACTTATTAATATTAAGTCAAAGATTTCGACGCCCGGGCGTGACAATATAGATATTATTATTATTTTCGGTAATATGTATATAGATTATCAGAATATTTCATTTAACTATGCTAGTGTCTTATCTTTTATTAAATTA
This sequence comes from Subacronicta megacephala, assembly GCA_958496365.1. NCBI lineage: Eukaryota > Metazoa > Arthropoda > Insecta > Lepidoptera > Noctuidae > Subacronicta > Subacronicta megacephala. The sequence goes on from OY292525.1 coordinate 5,431,887, forward strand.
AGTCAAAGATTTAGTCATATAATTCCTAAGTAGAAATTACGAAAAAAAAAATCATTTTTCGCAAAACCTTAATCATATTAAGTGAAAACTCATTGGCGTGACCATTTTCCATCAAATGGTACTACGTCATCTTGAGGACGAACACCCTTACGGAAAATAACTGAAAAAATGGGGGCGCGTCCGTGACCCAAATATTTAAAACATTCCATCCATCGACAAAATGTCTACGAGTTACACCAACCGAAAGTTTAATATTTATTATTAATTAACTGCAACTTCCGGTGCAAGATCGTTCGCGGTTAGATTTCATTGCTGTGGCTGACGTCACATCCCTTATTTATTGGAACAGTGAGTAAACTAACCGGCACTATCTATTATTGAGATGAAGGAATGAAGGTTTATGATTAAGAGAATATGCACCGAATTTACGTGTGTTTGTAAGCTGTCTGTAAATCAATTTGTTATAGATTAGAAGGTGCGGCCAGCGCCACCGCCAAGTGAGTTAGTAAAGACGTTGCCGGGTCGTTATCGTTGATGATACGGAAACTTTAAATTCACTGTGTATTCAATTTGTGAATAAAGATACGGACGGCTACACGACGAGCTATACTCATCCAGTTTACGCTGGCCTCTTATTTAAGGGAAGTTACACAATACAAGATCTGCTTAAACTGGTTTTGTATAGGTTGACCTGTAGCCGTGCACTGCTTAAAGAAATTTGAGACTAAATAAATTATGCTTAATCGGAGTAGAGTTAAGGGAACTTGGCTATGGGAAGTATTGAGAACTTTTTACGAGAAAAGAGGCACGAGACTTGGCTATATTTACATGAAATGTTTTTGACGGGATATTGTTTTCATCAATACAATGTAGCAGCCCATATATTTTGAATACGGAAATTGCCATGTTTCATCACAGATACTGCTGTATCTGTGATAAAACATGCATCTGGGCTACGTAGCAACGTAGCCCAGTGTTACAAACCAACTCTTATTAACCCTAGTAAAATACCTCTTAAAAACACTGTATTTTGGTGGCTTTTTAATATGAAAAAGACAAGTTGAAATATTATTATAAAATAATGATAATGGTGTATCGTCAAAAATACTGCGTCTTATTTTTATTCTATACCTAAACTTTTCGATAATTTCCAGCCGGGGGAGTTCCAGGAGGGAGTTTTAGTTTCGAGTTAATAAATAAGCATTATTAGGTTGAATTCGTTAACGTATTTAAATAGAGACACGCCATAATGTAGGATTCATTATGAGAATCTTCAATTATAATTTTATGCAATAAAGGCTTATATCTTACAAAGTACTCCAAAATTTATTTCAATCTACTGCGCATTTATTTAAAAAAAATACATATAAACATTTTATAAAAATAAATAAAGAAACAACTTGCTAGTTCATAATTTTTGACTCGCGTCACTACTGTATGGAGCCAACGATTTACTCATTACTAATTATACTAATAATACAAAGAAGAAAGACTCGTTTGTTCATTTATTTGTAATCGATAAACTCAGAAACTAATGAACCGATTCGAATAACTCTCTCATTATTAGCTCATTAGGCTATTTATTATCTCACGGGAAAAACAGGAACCTATGCAGGTGAAGCCGCGGGAAACTCTCTAGTGTATATAAAAAAACTCTAATGCTGACATGCCTTCTTCGACATAGTCTTATCGTTATCTCGTCTCTAACTATTGTCTAGGCACAAATATGTAACAGCAAACGTAGCTCGTAGCACATATTAAAGTTCTTTTGTTCGCGAAATAAAAGTTTACGCCTTATTTTGCTTTGAGTGTAAGCATATGGTAATAACATGAACCTAATGAAATTGTTAGCGAAGATTATTCTTATAAGCTTCGTGAACGTAAGCGTCTTTTTTGTATAGTGCTATACAAAAGAGACGCTTACGTCAGTGCATCTTTTATTAATTTAATACTCACTCAATTCACTTAAAATTACCTACGTACTACAACCCTTAAATCATAGAGACCTTTGGTTTGATTACCAAGTCAAGCAAAGTGGTATAGGTTTTTTTTATGAAATTCTCAGTAGCAGGTTGGAGATGGATATGTGTCCGGTGAATGGCAATAATGTAGCCTCCTATTACGTGGGACCTAAATATACCGGCGAATTTTAGATGTACAATAAGCACACCTCTTCCTAAACCTTCGGAGAATACAGGCGTGATGGTAATTAATAGGTATTCGCGCGTTTGGCATAACAAGGGATTAATTAGTCTACGCGTGTTATATAATCTTGTTTGAATACGAGAAGTTATTATGCTAAATCAAAGCTATTGATTCGCGGCATAGTGTCCCTACTCTTATCTGCCTACTAATAACTTTACTTCAGCAATGATTACTCGAATATAGAAGTTGAAAGGCTTAATATTAAATATACTTATAGATTTACCCCTTTCGAAGGCTTTGACTTGATTCAAAGCTGAATTAAATAAATTCATGGAAAAATGTATATAGTAAAAGCAATACGAATCAGATTGATTTAGATAATACTAGCTTTCCGCCCACGGCTTCGCCCGTGTTTTTTTTTTTCGGACTTTTTTTGCTATAAACCTCACGGAGCCCGAGACCTTTCCAACGAATGCAAAACCGTGGAAATCGGTTCGTGCGTTCTGGAGTTATATCGTCAGGAAGGAAAACTCGACTTATTTTTATATAGTAGATAATATTATAAAGAAGTTGTCAACTGTTGTCGGCTTGCGGTACGAGTTGCCTGGTAAAAATGTGTGTCTATGTCACGTAAGGAAAAAGGGTTACACGCACTCCCGAAAGTACTAGAGACTTCGGTCTTCAGATATTATTGTCAAGCGCTAGCCACTAATCTTGTGGACGTCACGTGTTAGTAAAGTGACGTTCGTTTCCGTCCGGCGTAGTTCGGACGTCAAGTGCATCACTTGTTTTTTTTTTATGCGTGAGGAAGTTTGTTCCTGTTAGATTTTTTATTATACTTATTTCGCGAATAATCGAAATGCTTCACGATAAAGGTTAAAAGTTCAATAAACTTTCTTATTTTCACGTACTTAGTTTGTTCAAGCTATTGATTGGAGATACATAACAACGAACCTTACAAAAACAGCTCAAAGCAGTCAATTAAATTCAAATTAGTTGTCCGTTGAACTGTGATAGTTCACTTTGTTTCCTTAGACTTAATTTTCATCATTTCGTTTATTTTAAGAGATCTTCATCATATAATTTTAAAAAACCCTGTCAATATTACACCTATTAGGCATATTTTAAAACTAATTCAACCTAAATAGGCACCTATTGTAGTACCTGGTCATATTGTGTTTCGTTTCCAACAGTACTTACTTCAAAGGAAATAAATCAATAGAGACTCCATTGAATATAACAAAATTTATTTAGGCTTGATTTTTGTAACGCTATTCTTTTCTTTTGGTAGGCAGCCGAGCGCAAATAGGACACATTTCTACGTAATGATTTCGCTTTTATAGAGGTGAATTACGAAAAGCCTAAATCATATTTTTCTCACTAGACAGGTTGACAATTTTTTATACTGATTGTTCTTGAAGATAACGCCGACGAAACAATTGTTTTTTGTTTTACGTTAGTCACGTTTGTGTCCCGGATTTGTTAACCCGGCCTCGGCGTTTGGATGTGTATCTGGTTAATGGCAATAGGCCACTCGCGACTTAAAAATACTACTGAAGTCAAAGTACAATGTAGGTACATAAGTACTACAATACACTACTAATGTACACCCACACTTCACCGGTATGTTTCGGTCCCATGTAATAGGGGGCGAGTCTATTGCCATCAACCGGGCACAAATCCATATTCCAAGCTGCTACCGAGAAATGTATTAATTCACTGACCAAATCTTTACACATTGTGTGGTGAATTATTATGCATAGCAGTGTACACATACCTGGTATAATTTTAATAGCAACAATCCTTGCACAATATCACGTGAGAACAAACAAATACTGGCAAAGGAAACTGCATCAGAAGCTATTCCTGTTTGTGTACATTTAAAATATACCATCACTCCTATAATCCCCAAAGGATGAGATAGATATATGTTTTAAGTCCGATGTAATTGGAGTAAGTGTTTTAACTGACCACAAATTTAAATACGGGATGCTAATGAGATTTTAACCGGTGACAACAAAGGTGAAAGGTTTAGGAATAAATATAAATAGAAATAAAAACACAATCCACTGCGTACTAATATCACTATTGGTTTGAAAAATAGTAATGATGTTTTCTTTTATTTTGCTTAACAATAATTAGTCTGCGAGATTGTTAAAGAAAGTAGAAAGGAAACTATTCTTATAACCTAACTAAATATATCAAAGGAGATAAATGAATCCATTTGTGCTAATCCGCAAATCCTCGGAAAATTATTATTGACCTACCTCCAATTGGGAGAAAAACGATGCTAATAGAGGCAAAGTAAGTAGTAAGCACTTAGATATTTATGGACACCCTACTAGTGGGCCATAAATCCTGATTACGGACAGATCTATATAAACAAAGGTGGAGAAAGTTCGGCAGCAGGTGAATTAATTTCCTAACGCTTGGTTACCCTTGTTATTCATGGTAGTACTGTATAAAATAACTTGTGTAACTAAATTGGGCAAAAATAATGTGGAAATAAGGCTTTTGTTCAACTTTGTTGCATTGAAAACTCTTCAAAATTAAGTCATAGGGACATAGTAATGTTTCATTAACAGATGGAGCCAACGTCACCTTAAGACGTACAATGTGGAAGCAAAATAAGCGGCTGTAGTCTAATGGCTAGGGCGTCGGACTTGCGATCATGTGGTTGTCGGTTCGAAACTCACCCATGGCACTACCGATATAACAAAATAAATTATAAATATTGTTTTTTTATGATTATAGAACGAGGGTCATCATTTATCGTAGCTTCCTGGATCGTCATACAGGATATGCGTCCAGATAATGTATGACCCTGGTTTAGCTGTATTGTTAATGTACCTACTAATAAACTGTTTTCGAATATAATATAAAATCTATTTGTAATTATCTAATTAAATCGTAACATAATTAATGTTTACGTATGTTGGTAATAAGGACTCTAGATTCAAGACGAGTGTACACGATGACCTCCGAACGTAAATAAATAAGGTACCTAGGGCTCAAACTAAGGCTTAAACTTCATCCACTATATTGATAAATAATTATCCTTATCCGTTTTAGTCTTAACAAATCATGATGTGACCGGAGTCTGTAGCCGACATGAAAGGTATTCAAATCTTAACGGTGCCAAAAAACCTACATTGAATTGTTACGATAACGATTTATTGGTTTTAAAATTAACTAATATTTGTGATGGCTTCTTGATGGATGATCTTTGTCTCATTTTAAATTTAGATTAGAACTACTATTTACTTTTCTCTTGTTCTTTGTTTCGCAAGTTCTTATATCCGACACTATTTACTTTATATAGGGGCATTGCTTGCCATAACTTAACAAGTAGAAAGGACAACAACACCTTAATCATTGAAATGATGTTGTTGAGAAACCCCTGTCAGAGACGGCAGTGTCATCGATTACGGGACAGTTATGTATTACGCGTAATTTCGCCGTTTTCCCCCAAAAAAGCGGGCTTGTTATTACGTGAAAATCTACGGGGGAAGCAACGTTGTCCTGATTTATTTGAACACTTTATCGTCTGCAACCGCTTTAGTTAGTCGAGTTTCAGATCATATTTTACATTATTATTGTAATCCAAGTTTAGCGTGAAATGTTTTTGTAAGCCCTTTTAGGCGAACATTTTGTGTTGTCGACAAATTGTCGGCCACAATGTGGGTCAGTGTTTTAGGGTTAACAGTTTGCAAGTATTAGTTATTTTAACGAGAGTATTATTCGGGATGATTAAAACTTTTTGTGTAGCAGGTCCTTTCTAGACCACATAATATTTGGACCACACATTGCTTTTAACCCTAAATGTTATTTAGTATACCCGCTGTAATGAGATCTTCGTAAGCATTAAGTTATTTTAGTGAAGGAAAAATACAACCGCGGGCAGGATTCGAACCTGCGTCTTCTGGTTAAGTACACCAGACGCTATGGCCGCTTAGCTACTCTCCCACCCACATTTTTTATTTACGTCTTTGAGGTGACGTATTTTTCCTTCACTGAAATAACTTAATAATCTTTGCATGGAAAATGCCTAAAAAATACAAAAAGATATTCGTAAGCATTGTTAAAAAAAGCTGTTGCTAATGATTAATTAGGCAAGCTAGGTAATATGTCATCATTATCGTCAACCTATTACATAATCCCACTGCTGGGCACGAGTCTCCTTTCACAACAAGAGGGATTAGTCTATAGTAAACACGATAATCTAACGCGGGTTGGCAGACTTCACACGCCTTCAAGAATATCTTTCAGGCATGCAGGTTTCCTCACATTGTCTTCCTTCACCGTTTAAGCTCGTGATAATTAATTATTAATACGCACAAGACTCGGAAAAGTCTGAAGTAAGAGGATGTGAACTCGAGACCTTTGACTTCGCAGTCCCATGGTGATATAACTAGCCTATTACTGCACTGTACAAGTTTTTTACAATCAATGCAAAATTTTCACCACACCGCAATCTTTTGCAAAACATATCTAGGTACTAGTTTAGTATCTAAATAGGTAGGTACATCAACAATTATAAAAGGAAAAACATTATGGGGACCAAAACCCTAAACGGTGGCAGCACGAACAACGGCTAAGACAAATGACATTTAGAGGGAAGATACCACCATGACAGATAAGGCCTGTCAGTTACAAATACAACGGTAATCTTTTTCCCACAGAAGACATTTACAACCAGCACGAAACATTCACAAATAAACAGTTTAATCTTTGCTGGACACCGTTTTTTTCTACATAAATAAATATATCATTTATCTAGGTATAATCATATATTATGAAGGATTGAGGGTATGTTTGTTTGTTCTCTATGAGCTCTAAAACGGTTGGACCGATTTTAAGATTTTTTCTGTCAATCTTCAGATTAGCCCAGCGAGCGCCTGCGAAGTTTCGTAGCGATCCGATAAAAAAATCAGAAACCGCGCGGCATAGCTAGTATTAAAATATTATTTTTATACATAATTAGTGAGTAGCAGTGGTATCATAGTGATATGACTACTAGACTATCAAATAATAAGTCTCAAATCGAATCAACGATACATAGCTCTGTTTTTTTTTTAATTATATGCTCATAAAAAAAACAATATCGTGACGAAACCTACATGCCTGAGAGATTTTCTTGACGGCGCACATGTGATGGGACTTCGTTTGCATTAGCAGACTATAAACCTTAACCCTTTTATTCCGAGAGCAAACCTGTACCCAGCAGTAGGACTTTATATGAGTTGATGATGCTGCAACTAAAATTAAACTTTGAGGTTGACGTAAAAAGGTTCCTTTTGACGGAGCAAACGTCCTGTAGAGACACGTAAGCTCATAATAATTTTGTCGCCACAGCGTCATACACACGACAACACACATGTTTACATAGCGAAGTTTGCAATTTAAAATTTTTGCACGGAGCGCATTATGTACGTACCTCTAAAAAGAAGTGAGGTTTCTTTTTGGTTGAGTTTAAAAATATTTATTCTTTTAACACTTCATTCACCGTTTAAGTTATGATATTCTTTCCGCCTTAGAAGAAGCAACTCAGCACGATTCGATTCGAATCGATTCGATTTACGCACGGTTAATAGCAAAAGGGTTGCCTCCCATTCTATGGTACAGAAAATACTCTGCCTTACTCTTCGACGAATACAGGCCGCTTTTGAACACTAATTAAAGCTATGTTTAACCTGCTAGCTCCTAAGCTATAACCAATTTTATGTCAGTAGACGTTAATTTATTCCCGAAACAAATTGAAGTGGACTAAAATAGGCAACAGAACCGATATGCTGGCAACGTGATCGTTAATCAATCAACGTGATTGTAACGTGTCACCGACAAACAACTGAATTGGATTATAATTGAATAAGCTCTGTTCGATTTTGATTCTAATTTACTGGGGATTGTTTATTCTCGTATCGAGGGAATTGATTTGCAGAGTCCACCTGAGCAAGTTGCGGTCAATGTAATGTCCGAAACCCCTCCGTGTCTCGGAGGGAACGTAAATCTTCGGTCTCTATTATCATCCACATATCATCCACAGTTAGTGGTAGTCCGAAGCCCAAAACGCCTGACATCCATCCTAGAATATGGACATTACCCAAAATTCGGTTTGATGACGGATGACCGAATGTCTTGGCAACTTGTATGAAAAGGAATTCAATAAAAGTATTTTTATTAGTATGTAAAGTGCAGTGATAGCCTAGTGACGTGACAATTGGACTGCTAAGTCAAAGGTCTCGAGTTCGAATCCAAGGCACGCACCTCTGACTTTTCGAAGTCATGTGCGTATCAACAATTAATTATCACGCGCTTAAATGGTGAAGGAAAACATCGTGAGGAAAACTGCATGCCTCAGAGATTTTCTTGACGGCGTGTGAAGTCTGCCAACCCGCAGTAGGCTGGCGTGGTGGACTATAGCCTAATCCCTCTCGTGTTGAGAGGAGACCCGTACCCAGCAGTGGGACAATGTAATGGGTTGATGATGATGATGATGATGATCTTTATTAGTACAGAGTCGCCTAGTGATATGACCATTGAACTTCCAAATCAACGGTCTCGACTTTAAATCACCTAAAGCGCCTCTTGACTTTTAGAAGTCATGTGCGTATTAATTATTACGCGCTCAAACGGTGAAGGAAAATCTTGTGAGGACATCTGCACTTGAGAAATTGTCTTGACGGCGTGTGAAGTCAGCCAACCCGCAGTAGGCTAGTGTGGTGGACTATGGCCTTATCGCTCTCGTTCTAAGAGGAGACCCGTGCCCAGCAGTAACAATATGTTGATGACGGTGATTTATTTGTGTACATTCATCTCGAGCTTCAGTGAATAAGGAATGTGAATTGTATTGAGTATTTAAATTCAGTTTTGTATTAAATTAGTAAGAGTGAGTGTGAGGCGCCGGAAGGCCAATTCCGCCCTCAGTCCCCTTCCTTCTCCTTTTCTCCGTCCCCTCCTTTTTCCATAACGCCTCGGCACCACATCTGCAACTCCTTTGATATTGCAGATGTCCATGGGCGGCGATGACTACTTGGCCCGCCTGCTCGTTTGCCGAAATATCCCATAAAAAAGTGAAAGTAAATTTAAGGCTCACGTTTAGGGTTTCTGAACTGTTGAAATAATTTATTTATTCAAACTTATTTTAATATCAAATGCTCCTTCAAGTAGTCAGGAAACTTTTTCAAAGGTCTTTATAACTGTCAAGAACTGTATCTTCGTTTCTGAAATGTTTGAAAATAGACGCGACATTTTCACCGAAAGTTGTTCGTTGTTTCATTTTACTACTACTAATCGTTTACTACATAAACGATTGTCAAACGGACTAAATATAATGGTATACCAAAATGAAAAACTACCTTTTGCCATAACAATAGTGTGTTAATGTGTGTTAAAGTTTATTATAAGATAGCTCTGACCTACCTCCCGTTAAAAAAATTTCATGTTTAATAAAACAATAGTTGACCGGTTTTTTTTTGTAGTCATTTAAGGATATCTTAGAATTTTATTCATATACCATATAAGCATGTACTCGTATTACCTGAAATGTAATGTAATGAACACCTACAGTTCGCTGGTATGTTAAGGTTCCATGTTATAGGGGGCGAGGGGCCTATTGCCATTCACCGTGCACATACCCAATCTCCGAGCTGCTACTGAAACTTTCATATAAAAACCCAATAAAACATTGCTCAATCTAAGAATCAAACCTGAGGCCTCTAAAGAATAAATATATAAATTTTGTATTTGTATTCGGGGTTAATAATTTTAAATTTTGGAGGATATTTATATATACAATACATAAATTTAAAAGACGTTATGCTAACTTCGTTCACGGATTTCATGACTTAAAGACAGTACTTTAATCCAAATACGCCCACCGAAATTGGAACGGAACAGAACTTAAACAGAATAATTACTAAACTTTACATAATTTCAACACATTTAATTCTACGTCCTATATAATGTCTGCCTGTCTGCCTTAAATTTTATTTTACTTACGAGCTTGAATTGGAGTTGGTGTTCATGTAAGAGTAACAATAATGTGATTCATAATGAGAAACTTCTTAGGAATAGCGCAAAGTGTTATGTTTCTAACTAAAATTTCCTTGATTTTCTTTTCGAAGTTTCTAACATTTTCTCCTTTAAAGTTGTAACTGATTCTGAATCTGATTCTTGATAAACTTTCAGTTTGAGACACCTCTTCTACTAATTTTAGGCATGAATTTTCTAACATTTTTGGCATCAGTAGCATACTTGGAATTAATCTATAAGACCCTGTTAAAATTTTCACAATTTATATCTTCTCTATATCAAGTAAATCTAATATTCATTAATTATGCTAATAAAATTAATGTATCCGTTCATTATTTAAATATTTCTTTAGTGTATACTCAAAAGCTGTATAGCAATTTTGCGAAATAAAGCCTCTGGCTGAATTATAGGGACAAAGACTAAATAACGGTACCCAAAAAATGATGTACTGCGCAAGTCATGAAAAAAGTACTAAGGGCGATACAAATTTGACTTTGTAGTATTGTTTGCAATTTTAAGGAACCCTATAGAGGTACGCACGTCGAGCTATACAAATCCAGTTTGCGCTCGCCTCTTATTGTATGAAAAACCTATACAATGCGAGATCAGCATAAACTGGTTTACTATAGTTTGACTAGAGGCCGTGTTTACATCAAAACTGCTTGTCTATACTAACTAACATGAAGATGACATAAGTTTGTTTGTAATCGATAAACTTTGAAACTACTTTAATATCGCGGCAAATGTGGGCAAAGTCGCGGGCAACACACTATATATTATAATTAAGTATGCTTTGCTATTATATGTGATAGGAATAAATCTCCCCTGTTCGCGTTCTAGAAATTTCTTTGAAGTGTCATATCAACCTACTGAAAGGTTCTAGGGACTGATGTTAATTTCATGCATCACGGCGCATAATACATGGGACCTAAAACATACCAGTGAACTGTTGGGATACATCAGTACACTAGTGGTTTGGGGGACTACAGGCATCAACGTCTACTAAATACAAGCTGAAATTTATACATGTCTTTTTTATATAAGTACCTATTTAATAGCTATGCTCTTGTCGTTGCAGTACTTTCCACAGGTCTGTATTGAGAGCTTATTCCTGGACCTTACGTCGTGACCTTCAAGTTCATCGTTTGATTCGTTCCTTCGTCATTGTCTATATGTCACACCTATACAAAGAAAGGCTTCAGATGTACCTTCATTTTGATGACTCGTTTGCGGACTAGTTTTGATTTCAGGTTTTCATAGATGTTTTCTACTATGAAATGTTTACTTGGTGATTGCAATACGACCATTCAAATAAATAATATTGTATGAGACCTGTTTTAGTTCGATATATTATCAACCCATTTAATGTCCCACTACTGGGCACGGGTCTCCCCTCAGAGTCTCACACGACGTCGAAAAAATCTCTTAGAAATGCAGGTTTCTTAACAATGTTTTTTGATAATTTATTAATAGACGTAGGTATATGAAAAGTGCCTTTGACTCGAATTCGAGAGCTATGACTTGGCAGTCCAACGATCGCATCACTAGGGTATCACTGTTTTTTCTGTTCTTATGATGTTAAGCGACATTCAAATAAATGGAGGAATCTATTTTTATTGTACCGGACGCTGTACAGGGACCAAAAGGAAGCTATAAGGAAGACTTTCATTCCAAAACGTGCAGGCGTACATAATTATACGACCCGAGCTTAACTACCGGATCCCAAGTCGCTAAACGTTAAAAGCAATTGTAACTTATTTCTATAAATATAAGGTCGGAATTTGGTTTAATCTTAGCTATGAATCCACAGTATATGAAATGTCAAGTAATGTTTTTTGCGACCGGAATACTTTGAAAATTATGTTTTATGCTAACACGGAAATTCTTTTTAGCATAATGTCCATCTGGATATGGGAAAATATATACTGTTTAGTTGCTGTCCGTTTCAAATTTCTTTTTTTATGGAATAACTCGGCAAACGTGCAGGCAAGCTACCTGATTGTAAGTGTCATCGCCGCCACCAATGGAGTCGCAGATTGCGTTGCCGAGCCTATTTAAAAAAAAAGGGAGGGGAAGGAGAAAGTGAGAAGAATGAGACTAAGGGAGGAATTGAAGCTCATATGGATTATAGGTATTACGAAGAGGGTGAATACCACCGTTAAGTAGTTGACGTTGGTATTCTGTGGGAGCGTAGTACTTCCGTGGTCGAGCCGACCCATTTGTGCTATCATGTACACATTCCAGCGAGACACTACTACTATTTTCTTATAGAAGGCAATAGATGTAGCTGACGTCACCTTATGATGGACGTAGATGAGAAATTCGACATCCCGAGCAGTAATCTGGTAACTTAGTTGGCTAAAGCATCCGGTGTACATATTTTTTTTTTGTATCTTGCGGAGATCCCTGCTAGACCATTGCTTTATATTCTTCGTTATGACTCTCACATCAGTATGTGATTGAGTATCAGTTTACTCAATGGCATTAAATAGGTTACAAAGAGGTAGACACGTTGTTTGAATCGTGAAGATCCAAAAGGTCAACGTAAAGATTTGAATCGTGGTCAATTAATAGAACTTGTGTGCTAAAGATTGAGTCACAGCTATGTGTTATGTAGTGCGACTCAGTTTTAAATGCCATTTAGGTACTATGAACATGACGCATCTAAGAATTATATATCATTGCTGATACTAAATGATACTTCAAAAGAGTTCTCAATTCAAAAGCATTTTTAAAAGGTCAGCAGTTAAGAAACAACTCTTGGCGCCATCTGGTACCAAAAACAGAAACACTTACATCTACACAACATTTATAATAAATACACAGAAACAGAAATAAATACCGTTCTATCGCGTATTGTTCTTTTTTATTTTACCTAACGATTGAGTTGGCTTTAGTGTATATACTCGGTTGAAAGGTTCTTTGCCGAATGAAAACGTCACGTACACAATTTTCCTTTGTACTTATATTCACGCAAGTATACCCCAGTTTGCAGTGTTCAGTAAGTAAGTAAGTACGTGTAAAATTCATTCCAACACTTTCCTCACGTTTAAGAGGCAGGTTGGCTCGTAGGTACCCGACAAGCCCAAGGGTAAATTCAGACCACCACATGATCATTCATCATTTTTTAGTCTAGCCGTAAGTAACAGAAACTTTAAGTACAATGTGTTAATATTAACTTCCTAGAACTATGTCCCGTGGGTAATAGGATTTTTTATAATAATTATTTTTCTAAGTAATTAAGCTAATTATCGTTCTCCCAGTTACTGTCTGGCCAAGGGCATTGGTCTCACAGAATAAGAGGGGTTAGGCTAGCCTAGTGCGAGTTGACGGACTTCAGATTTCCTTACGATGTTTTTTCTCCACCGTTTATGCGGGTGATTATTAATTTTATTAACGTGCTCATGATTTCGAAAAGCCAGAGGTTCTTGAATTCTAAATCCAGACCTTTAACTTAATAGCCTTTCTTCTTTCTTTGTACTAAGGTTCGTTTCAGACAGTTTTATTTAGAATTCGTTTAAAGACAACCGTGCTTACAGCGTTCCTGATTGAACGCTTGAGAATGTTGTGTTACTTCCCCACTTTAGCATAAACACTACAAATCAATTTAAACACGAAGTAGGTATCTACTTCTGATTGTCTCAATGTAGCCTTATTTGTCTAGTTGGATTCAATTCCCGGATAAGGTCATGTTAATGGATCTTTTATTAACCAATTTGCTTTGCTTTTAGCTTTTGTATCTTGAATCTAAAAACATAGTTGAAATGTATAAACATCTCTGCCTTACCCATCAGGGAAGTTGAGCGGTAGGGTATGTTATATTTGAAAGAAATTATACAAATAATCCGAAAAATATATTAACACATTGGGTTTTTCTATGAAATTCCCAGTAGCAGCTCGGAGTCTGGATTTGTGCCCGGTTAATGGCAATAGGCTCGCCCCCTATTACATGGGACCTAAACATAGCGGCGAAATGTGGGTGTACATTAGTACACCTCTGCCTAACCCTTCGGGGAATACAGGCGTGATGGTATGTTATGTTTATGTTATACATTTTTAAGGCTATAATTTTTAAAGCCGTTCTTATAAACGGCCTAAAAATACAAACAATGAACAATAAAACAAAATAGAATCGCAAGCACGCAACGATTTGTGAACAAAAAGCACAAAAGCTTCATATTTCGCGAAATGAAATTCCAATTTTTGTTTGTATAAATATAAAGCAGCGCATTCGTGTCAAGTACTATCCTTATCTTTTTTAATTTTATTGCGCTGCTATTTTATTATAACATTTTTCGTTGCCCACGTTATTGCATTTAGTTTTATGGCGTGAACTAGATGCCGCAATCCTAAAGGATTTAATTTCCATACCTCGAATTCTAGACAGCATAATTATTTATTATATAACTAGCTTTCCGCCCACGGCTTCGCCCGCGTGGTTTCTAGGCTTTTCTGCATTTAATTTTTTCCCGTATTTGCAATTTTTTTTATTTATGCTCCTATTGATCTTAGCGTGATGATATATAGCCTATAGCCTTCCTCGATAAATGGGCTATCTAACATTGAAATATTTTTTTAAATCGGACCCGTAGTTCGTAGTTCCTGAGATTAGCGCGTTCAAGTTAACAAACAAACAAACAAACTCTTCAGCTTTATAATATTAGTATAGATATAACTAAAGATATTATATAAATGTGAAACTCACACCGTTATCGACAGTATATACAATTAGGTAACATAATTTTACTATTGAACAATCTTTGCGAGTAAGACTACTGTTCAAATAGATATTAAGTTAAGTTATTAAGTTTCTTTGACAAGGCAGAACGAAATCTATTTGCCGACACAGAGAATAAATCTAATTCTAAAGTTTCTAAAGAAAAATTGTTAATAATTTTATGTTATATTTGAGCAAAATTTCGTTTAGTTGTTTTCGACGACTAGATTTATTGATAATCGAGAAATCTTTCGTTGGACTCCGTCCATTGCCCTATGATGAGACTTAAACAACAACAAAAAACGGAAAACAGGAATAAGTAATTCCGCTTAACTCGTTTAACTAAAAAAGAGTATACACACAATTTTATACCGCATAGGCAACATTATTCAAAGCCATCGTCAACATGAATCAAATAAAAAACAAAAATATCAGCCCATTAATAATTTGTTCCCGGAAAACATAACACTGTGGATAAACACCAACATGCTTCAAGAGGGAATTCAAATTAGGTGGCGCGTTAACAAAAGTACGGGTCGATACCTATTAAAAAAAAAATGAATAACAGTATACAACGTATCGATAATAAGCTCAGGTATTATAAATATTGTTAAAAACCGTTTCAGTATTCGATTCGTAATTCTTTGAGGTTTTGCATTTATTATTTTTATGCTTTGTATAAAGCATTGTTGATACTGCCGAAAGTGAACAATAGTCTTAATATCTATTTTATTCAAAACACAACCAAAATACCCATGCGTAAATAATATTACGAATGGGTACTCTAGTAATTATACTTTATTATAACTTATTTAACATAAACATACCATCACGCCTGTATTCCCCGAAGGGTTAGCCAGAGGTGTACTGAAGTACACCCACATTTCGCCGGTATGTTTAGATCCCATGTAATAGGGGGCGAGCCTATTGCCATTAACCGGGCACAAGTCCAGACTCCGAGCTGCTACTGGGAATTTCATATAAATACCCAATAACACTTTACTCTAAAATACCTACAACCTAAGTAGGTAGCAACAAAAGTAGCATTAGCTTAGCTATATATAGGTAGCAAATACGATCAGTTTGAAAGGTGGAAATCAACGGCAAGTTGCTTAATTACTTAATTTGTTTGCGTAAACAAACATAGATAATTACCACAGAGACAAACAACCATTAAGTCTATAGTCCCCGAAGGGTTTGGTATAATAAGTATCTTGTACAGCTATAATTATCGATGAATAGGTACATGGAGTGAGTAAATGAGAGGGGGAGGCGAGTCGTAAGTAAAAACATCACCTTGCACTAGCATTGCTCCTGGGCTCAAAGAAAAAAAATTTCGAATAGATAGTCAAAAAAGTATATTTTGACGTAGCCCGTAGGGTAAAGTAAAAGGATTAATTACTCGGTTTCTAGCCCGTATAGTTACTAAAAATATTAGCAATATACTTAGTCCTAAGAGGTAAACAACAAGAAATGTATAACAAAGAGGTAGTAAGAGGTTGCTTGAAAAATAATTTAAATTAAAAAAAAAAAAAATATGTTAACCTCATTAGTCTAGTGCCTCACTAGTCTAGTGGTACTAAGCGTGACTGCTACGCTAGAGGTCCTGGGTTCGATCCCCAGGACGAGCAAAGTGTTTTTGAGTTTTTCTATGAAATTCCCGCAGCAGTTCGGAGTCTGGATTTGTGCCCGGTTAATGGCAATAGTCTCGCCCCCCTATTACATGGGACCTAAACATACCGGCGAAATGTGGGTGTACTTTAGTACACCTCTGCCTAACCCTTCGGGGAATACAGGCGTGATAGTATGTAGAATATGTTAACCAACTTAAAATTTGTTTTAGTTGATTGTCTTTTTTTTCATGGGGCCATAAAAATTATCAGCCATCGAATTGGAACAAGGACAGTTTGTTTATATTAGACCTTTACACGACACAGTTTTAAACGAGTCCAACAGTTAGAAATAGGTACTAAACAAGCACTAAATAATGGGGACAAATCACAAAGGTCCCGATTTGAGATCAAGGGATTGGCGCCTGTTTACAAACGGGAAGTTCGTATTGTGATGCCCCAGTCTTTCACAAACAAAATGTGTTATGTAATAAAAATTATATAAATTTATTGTTTTAGCATATCATAACGCCTGTTTTTAACCCTCCTACGCAAAAACGACGGGGTGTTATAAGTTTGACGTGTCTCTGTGTGTGTGTTTCTGTCTGTGGCATCGTAGCTCCCGAAGGGATGAACCGATTTTGATTAGTTTTTTTTGTTTGAAAGGTGAATTTGTCGGAAGTGTTCTAAGCTATGTTTGGTCGAGATATAAAGCAATTGTTGCGGATTTTTTTATTTTTTTTATTTAAGGGTAAGGTAGCGGTGTACTAATGAACACCTACATTTCACCAGTGGGTGTGTTTAGGTCCTATATAATAGGAGGTGAGCCTATTGCTATTAACCAGGGACAAATCCAGATTTTTACGACGAAATTTTAATAGAAAAACCCAATAACACTTTGCTCGAATTGGAAATCGAACCCAGAACCGAAGCGATCGAGCTTAGGAGCACTAAACTAATGAGGCAGTTATTATTTTACTTACGTTTAAATAATGCTTAAATGGTTATTTTTCAACCAACTTCAAAAAAGAGGAGGTTCTCAATTCGTCTATATGTTTTTTTTGTATGTTTGTTACGCGAAATTTCTGTCAGTTATGGGTCGATTTTGATCATTATTATTTGTTTGGTAGGTCATACTTTAGAGCGGGTCCGTTCAAATTTTATCATTGTGGTGTTCATTATATTTTAGCGTTAAATAATGCGAAATATTCAATGATGGTTATTTATTCAAATAATTTAATTTTAACACTTTTACATATTGGTATAGGATACACTACTACTGCAACTTCACTATGATAAATAATCACCTCTTTTCAGGACTTTTAAAACGTATATTAATTTCGTAATGCTTGCTAAAAAGGTAATATTTTCTTTCGAACAGAGTTAAAGTACGTTTACCTTAACCTTTATTCATCAAAAAATAAGATTGGAAATATGTAAAAGCATAATTTCTTTAGTTGACTCCAAAATATTGAGCCCAGGAGGCTCGTACAGTATTGAATACATTATATTATTCAGAACACGTATAAACACATCTTAAACTAAAACTATTCGACTTCTTAGTATGCAGGGAAAACTGAGATGGTACAACTTCAGCTAGTTTGTTTTAAACTGTATTGAACCTAGCCTCCAGAGAGAAATAAAAACAAGAAAAAGAGCTTTTATTGCCAGTCCTTATGACTTAAAATAAAACTTTATAAGTTTTTTAAAGAGATTTAGTCTGCACATATTGACTACATTCAAGAGAGGCATGCTCATGTTATGTTTCTGACTGCCTCAATAGTTTAACGGTCCTGAGCGCCACTACTACGCTAGAAGTCCTGGATTCAATTCTCAGGTCGAGGTATGAAATTTTCACTAGCAGCTCGGTCTCTGGATTTGTACCCATTTTAATGGCAATAGGCTCGCTCCAAATTACTTGGGAACTTTACATATCGGCGGCGAGGTGGGGCTGACCCTTCGAGTAATATCGTCATGATGGCTAAGTTACAAAATACGCTGATGAATTGATTTTCAGAGTTCTATTGCACTTACTCATTTTTTTACTTACTACTACTTACTCATCTTTTTTAAAGCTTAATAGGAATGTGGATATCACATACTAGTAAAAATGCTTGTGTTACGAGTGGGTTCACGTCGGTAGTGCAATGGGTGGGTTTCGAACCGGCAACTACATGACCGCAAGTCCGACGCCCTAGCCATTAGGCTACCGCCGCTACATGATCAGGAATAATCCTACGGCCCCGATCTATATAATGACATCAGTGACATGCTTGATGAAAAGCCACTGTAGTAGAAAAGTTTAAAATACTGATTAAACACTAATTAACAATTGTCGACAAAATTCTGCGCTTAAATTTACAGACAAAATAAAATATTTGCGCAGCTTAGGTAAACAGATTAATTATTTGCCCGTAATATTTGAGCTGACGAACTGGGATGAAACGTTGGAAAAACTCAATGAATTATGGTCTATTTTGAAGTCGAGAGGGACTTTAAAGTCCATATTAACCCTTCAGTGGTCGTACCTAAAAGTGACATGTTTGGTCACGTGGTCACAGGAGTGTTCTATAATTTAAGACAAAAGAATGCGGATTTAAGCAGTTCAAGAAACAAGAGAGCCGAATCTGTAACATTATCACGCTGAACTGAATTAACTGAAATTTTTTTGATTTTTTGTTGTGGTAGGGCCACGCTGTTCGCAGCATGAATGGGCCGGCTCGACCGGGGAAGTACCACACTCTCGCAGAAGACCGACGTCCGAGTAGTAGCGTTTTGTTACTGCGCTTCGTTCGGTGAGTGAGAGGGCCGGAGGCCCAATTCCTCCCCCAATCCCCTTCCTTCTCCTTTTCTCCTTCCCCTCCCTTTCCTTTCCCTAAATAGGCTCGGCAACGCATCTGCAACTCCTTTGGTTTGGCAGATGTCCATGGGCGGCGATGACTACTTACCATCAGGTAGCTCGCCTGCTCGTTTGCCGAGTTATACCATAAAAAAAAAAAAAAAAAAAAGTATGGATATAGTTTGAGACCCTGAGAAGGACTTAACCTATCTTTTGACTTAAAAAGTCCTCTGGGATGAGAGTGAAACCGAGGGCCACAGCTAGTTAGTTATAAAAATATATCTGGAATATACGAAACAATAAAAGTACACTAACGTAGCTACGGCCGCACACTTGTCAAGTAAAGTGTGCATGATATAACAGACTAACTTCGAAAACACAGTAGTAAATATTAATAGTATTCGCATTATGGCAAACTCACCTTTATTGTCACTGAGGTACAATATAATTACCTTTAACAATATGACAAGACCTATCTTTATTGGGTGAAATAGTCGGTAGTTCCGGTTCGGGCTTCTAACTACCACTAATGATTTTAATAGGTGTTCGTATGACAACCGAGACCGACCGGCTTTACGTGCTCTCTGAGCCATGGAGTTGTACTAAGAATCGTCATCCATCTATAGCATTGTTTCCTAACCTGTGGTCCGCGAACCCTGGGGATCCGCTAGCATATGTTTGGGGGTCCGTGGTCCCAATACATACTAAAATATAATATTGTCCGAAAATTGCACCTTTTTTTTATTCAGGGGTCCTTGTCATTATGCTTGATTTCCTTGGGGTTGGAAAAAGGTTAGGAACCGATCAGGACCGCTTGCGAATCGATTAATCAGCCTAGTTATTTTTCAGTCACCATACCTTTGTAATCATAAGCCATTAGCCGCTGGGCACAAGTCTCTGAAAGCAAATAGGTACGTATTTTTCTATTTTTCAATATTAATATTGTTGTAGGTATGTAAACAGCAGAGGGCGTTGAACTCTACGTATATGAGCGTAGAAAATCCCGAGCCATCCTCTTGGCGCCGATGTGTCGATCCCAGCGGGTGCTAAGATTATACAATGTAAGTAACTGTACAATGCTTTAACTTCGCACTGGTACATGTGTATAGAAAAGTGAATAGGAAAATTATGAGAATTATTTTGATCACTGTAGAGCTAAAGTACCTACTTCTGAAAAAGGACGTTAAGTAGTTAAGTATCTACTCCTTAATTGTGGGGGATTCCTGTTTCATATTATAAGACACTGAAATGCTATTAAGTACACAACTATAATAATATGGTTGAAGATATATTTGTAATTATGATATTGAAAGAAGTATATCTGATTCCATTTTTGACATAATTATGTCAGTACATAATATACCATCACGCTTGTATTACTCGTAGTGTGAAGCACAGGTGTTCTTTTAAAATAGACGCACAACACTCCGCTCTGCCTTAAACTTTTAATAAAAAAATTAATAAAGGCGTCATAGTATGTTAAATCAATTAATTAATGAACATGGACACTGCAAACTAAACAAAACTCATCACATATACCTAATGCACTAAAGCTCAAACTTTATTAGTCTCATAGATTTCTAATTGACTCGTCCCGATGCAATGCCAATAATAACCTAGTTAGCGCTTTCCTCTCAAATAGCAAAATCTACGCCGAGTGCAATTATAGTGGAATGGTTAAATCAATAGCACTCAGCAGGAGTATACGAAGCTAAACTGGCTGGTTATTTTATCCCCTTTGAGCTTCCAGTTTCATTATGAAACAGTAATGTACTCAGAATGGAGATGATAATACGTCAATAAATGATCTCACAAAGAATCTCTTTATGATAGGAAATAATAATAAATAACCAAAAAATAAAACAATTTCCTTAATAAAAAAATATGTTATGTGCGGTTTCGGAAGTCAGTGTCTTCAATTTGGTTGGATCTCTTTTATTTTTGTCACCGACTTCCGAAACTACTCGTATTTTGCTTATCTCTACTCCCTACTAATATTATAAATGCGAAAGTAACTCTGTCTGTCTGTCTGTTACGCTTTCACGCCTAAACCACTCAACCGATTTTGATGAAATTTGGTACTGAGATAGACTAAAGTTTGAGAAAGGATATAGGCTACCTTTTATTGCAAAGAATAGTTTTGAAGGGGTTGAAGTAGGGGGTGAAAGTTTGTATAAAAGTTAGTCATTTTTCAAGATAAAACCATGAAACTTTATATTAAGGCACTTGATAAGAAATAAATAAATATTTGTTCTAGCGTTTTTGAAATTTCGTCCTGTGTGGGGATGGAATAGGGGATGAAAGTTCATATGAAAGGCCAAACAAAGTCACGCTTTGAAGCCCAACCTCGGAACCGATTTTGATGAAATTTGGTACAAAAATAGATTAGACCTTGGGAAAGCTACGTTTGGTTGTAAAAAGGGATGGAAAATTGTATGGGAGTTTGTCATTGTTGAAGATAAACGCTGAACTTTTGTATTTAGGCACTTGATAAGAAATAAATAAATATTCGATATGGGGTTTTTGAAATTTCAAACTGTGTGGGGATGAAATAGGGGATGAAAGTCCGTTTGGATTTTGACGAAATTTGGTACAAAAATAGACTAGACCTTGGGAAAGGATATAAGCTGCGTTTATATTTCGGTAAATAATAAAGTTGGGCAAATTTTGTGGTCTACCCGAGCAAAGAAACGGACGGAAAGATATGTAAGAATAATTTGCAATTTCCTGCCAGAATTGGAAAAAACTAAACAGTCAAAATCGTGTTGTCCACGCGGGCGAAGCTACGGGCGGAAAGCTAGTAACGTTATATTTCTACGATTTGAAGACGGTATTACTTTTTGTAAAAAGGTATTTACTTCACTAATAATTGTTGAAATAACAAAAAATATTCTTTGGCATCGGTTCACCATCGGTGATGATATCGCGTAACATAAGTATGCACAGCTACACATTAAGCTATATAAAATCAGTTTACGCTGGTCTCTTATTGTATCGGAAGCCTGTACAATGCGAAATTAGCTTAAACTGGTTTTGTATAGGTTGACCTGTAGCCGTGTGTACACACAAAAACAAGCAATTAAATTGGGAAGCCGCTCATTCTTGAATAAGGCTGAAAAATTATCTGACGGAACTGTCAAATTTGTACGGGAAATTGATATAATAATTTCTAACTCCTATTTTAAGCAGAACTTAGGCTAAACACTGTGGTTTCAGTGTTTGTCGCATTTCTTATATTCTACAACAGTAGCGCATTTAAAGGCGCACTTAACGCCATATATACCTACCTACCATTAAAGTCATCTCCACCCTTTATTTACTTATGGTATGATTTTTAATAGGTAATATGTGGTAAGCTACTTTGATAATTACGCTCAATGTTATTATTATTAATGCACGAGAATATTTCACATGAAATATTTTATCTTTTATTATGGAATCTTTTAAACGGAAGGAGATTGAAAAAACATGAGTTAAGTTGAATCGACAAATATTAGGCTACCTAAAGCAGACGGCCTCATCAGTCTATTGGTGCTTCGCACATTGGTACGCGACTGCTACGCTAGAGGTCCTGACTTCGATTCCCAGGTCGAGCTAAGTGTTATTGTGTTTTTCTATGAAATACTCAGTAACAGCTGGAAGTCTGGATTTGTGTCCGGTTAATGACAAAAGGCTCGCCCCCTATTACATGGGGCCTAAACATACTGGCGAACTATGGGTGTGCATTACAACACCTTTGCCTAACACTTCGGAGAATTTAGGCGTAATGCTATGCTACGTTCCATTTCCATAAATATTTTTTCTACATGAAAAATTTAACTTCAGAATAGTTCAAGTTTTAAAACAAAAGTAATTTTCACTGTGCATCGAATATTGTTTCCAACCCTAATTTATCGAGGTAAAAGCCTTTATTTTTCTCACTATTACAATATATACTTTACCGAAGGAAGTAGACAGAAATATCTAAAAGGTTCTGTACATAAATCGTGGAAGTGCCTAAGTACACTAATGCTTAGGCGCTTAGACAAATGCCAATTTACATTTTAGAGAAAGGATTCTGAGAGCCTCCGACGTAGCAATGGCCAGTTCTGGCTCTAATGTGCAATAAGCTAAGTATACATCCGGGGAATCATCAACTTTAAAGTAATTCAGTTACTAAGTTTATTTCTTAGACGCTGATTAGAATTTATTTCCTCAAGCAACTACTGGTGGCTATTTAAATAATATGTAGGCATCTAAATAATATAAAAAATCATCAAAATAGCTCCAGTCATTTGAGATCCGTAGGGAACATAAATTTTTCTCGCAATCGTCAGATTAGCCCAGCCCTGTGAAGTTTGATATAGATTAGTTCCAAAAAAAAATTCAACATCCTCGGGTGAACAATAACAACAATAATAAGGCCATTAATATACCTAATAATATAATTATGTGTAACACACAATATGATTACGCTAGTATCGCTCCCTCTTGGTAAAACCATATCATTTGGTGATCTTATCGAGTACCCATAGCCTAAGGGTTCATGAGTTCCATTGGCGGCGGAACCCAACTTAGCTCCCACCTGGTTTTCCGCTCTATAACGGATATTTTAGTAAGACTATAGACTGGCTCCCTAATGACATTGATAAGAATGTCCGCGAATCAGGGTTCAACTGGTCTAAAACATTTTCGCAACAATATCTTGTGTTATATAAAAACACAGCAACAGCAAGATAACGTCGCCGAAGGTACAAAGTTAATATGCTATAAAACATTATCCTTACAAAAATCGGACCCCTTGCGTTGGGAGAAAAATAATAAAACCCCACACTACCTACCATAAAAATGAACGTTAATTTTGACCAGGGGAACTGTCACGAAAATTGTTTGGTATTTTAGTTGCTATCCGTCTTAAGAAATCATAATTGAAATCTAAGCAATATCTTACATCTTATCTTTACAAGCATTTAGCTTAGTACGACCGGTTACCAAGAATACTAGTAATGTGCGACCCACATTGCTGGTAAACTTAAAAAAAATACGAAAAAAAATTTTGGTAGGGGAAATTTGGAGTTAATTCCTAAACAAATCCTGCAGTTTGTAAAAGCGGCAGAGTTTATAGTTGTGAATTTCTATAGCCCGTCATGTCCGTGACTATTGAGAAAAGAAATGTAAGTGAGTTTTTGAGTCAGTACGAGTCCGTCATATCCTACAACCTCCCCAGTTGGCAGAAGATCCATGAAGATTTTCCATATTATAAAAAACAACTAAAAACGTTGAACTTCAACTCGTCGAGCAAAACAAATAAAAACATGTGACAAGTTTTTGTAGAAAATCTCAAATCTCTTGGATAAATAACGACAAACGTCGTCGAATCGCTTGCGGCGTCGTGACTTATTGCTTCGTCTTTGCTCTTACTCTCTCCGTTTCCTATTGAGGAGAATAAATACAGAACTCCATAGTATTTGGACACCTACAGGTTTTAATATCAGCCCTGTCTCTTTTTGTGACTTGATATTAGAAATATGATTTTAAATTAAATCTAGTGGTCCTTAGCACGACTGCTAAGCTTATAGAGGATTTTCTTATTAGAAGAATAACCTAGGTCGAGTAGTCTTCTGAGCAGGTTTTTAATGAAATTCTCAGCATCAGCTTGGATTAAATGACAATAGGCTCGCCGATAACATAACCTAAAACTTCGTCTTTATGTCGTCGTCTTAAGGTTACCTTGCATTCATAGTTTAAAATACCCTCCACTATTTAATTATTTTATTTGTGAAAGGAAAATCAAATAGTGCAAACTGCGTTACGGCTCTGATCTCCTAGTAAAAGTTGACGAAGTGTAACCGAAGTACAAGCTGGATCTTTGCGAAAAAAATATCGTTTTTTGTAAGCACCTAATGATCTTGTTGAGTTTTACATGAATTTAATCCACTTCCTTATTTATAAGAGATTGGATTTCGAAATAACGATTCCAAAATAAATTGGATTTTCCAAAGGAAACCGTAAGGGAGCCCAAGTAAGATTATACGTACGTAATATTATATTTACACGGTTACCGTAAGCGCCAAGCTTTAAATGTAATTACAGATGAAATAATAATTGTTATAATAGCATACGCATACATGGATCTTTTCTCTTATAAAATATTCCACATTCAACTTGAATACTTCTTTGCAAATAGGTAGGTACGTCGCTAATTTCACTGAACCATTTCCTGAAACGAGCCCTTTTGACGCAAACGAGTTCAGTTCTTAGTTAAATGTCGCTCGATGTGGCCCAGAATTACAATTGCAAATGATGTCACCTAATCACAGTAATGTTCCTCTGAAACTGGGCTGCAGAACTAAGTGAAACCTCTGCCCACGCATGCAAACAGTCTGTCATATGATAGGACAAACGTCACGCCCGTGTTCAAAGAGATACGCTGAAAAATCAGTGTTTATTTTTACTTACCATCACGCCTGTTTTCCCGGTAGGGTTAGGCAGAGGTGTACTAATGTACACCCACACATTGCTGGTATGTTTAGGTCCCATGTAATAGGTGGCGAGCCTATTGCCATTACCGGGCACAAATCGAACCCAGGACCTCTAGCGTAGCAGTCGCGCGTACCACTAGACTAATGAGGCAGCCTATTTTTACTTTTACTGCCTTTGTAGTCTAGAGGTCACAAGCGCAGCTGAGGTTTGGGTTTGATTATCAGGTCGAAAAAAGCGTTGCTCTACGAAATTCCCATTAGGGGCTCGGAGTTTGGATTTATATCCGATAATGGTAAAAGGTTCGCTCCCATTTAGAAATCCTAAAAGCATTTCAGCGAACTATGGGTGTTACTCAACAAGCTTCTGCCTCATTTATCAGGGTTACAGGCGTGATCATATTATATCTGCATCAAAAACAACAATTGATACATCGTCAAGGTAGGTAAACTATCCAAATATTAGGTCTTTACCTATGAAATTGCCGTTTTGTATGAAAAAATTTAAACGATTTTTGTTCATGTATATTTTATTTGTATTAATCGAAGTAATCACCCATGCAATCAATGCATCTTTGCCAACGCAATGGCAGCTTATAGATGCCCTTCTTAAAGAAATCAGCTGGACGGGAGGCAACAAATTCTTCAAAAGGCATTTTTTACTGCCTCTCGGGTATTGAATTTTTTTCCCGCCAAGTAGTTATCCAAATTCTGGAAAAAGTAGTAGTCTGTAGGCGCAAGGTCTGGTGAGTAGGGCGGATGACGGAAAACTTCCAACCCCAGTTCTTGCAACTTGGAGACCGTCTGCTGTGCAGTATGAGGTCGCGCGTTATCGTGCAGGAGCAGCGGAGACGAGCGATTGACCAATGCTGGTTGGAGATGTGCCAGCTTCTCTATCATTGTGTTCAGTTCCTCACAGTACACATCTGCAGTAATGCTCACCCCGTTTGGTAAGAAGCTGTGATGAATCACACCGGGGCTAGACCACCAAACAGTGACCATTACTTTTCTAGGGGCAAGTTTTCGTTTAGGGCATTGTTTAGGTGCTGAACCAGGATCCAACCAACTTGCTGAGCGCTTGCGGTTATCAAACAGAATCTATTTTTCATCGCAGGTAACAATGCGGTTCAAAATTCCTTCATTTGTGTGTCTGTTGAGCAGAGCAAGGCACGTTTCGACGCGTACTTCGCGCTGGCGATCATTGAGTTCGTGGGGCACCCATTTGTCAAGCTTTTTTACCTTGCCAATTTGACGCGAATGGACCAATATTGTTTTGACGCTAACGTCGAAAGCTGCTGCTAATTTAGCCGTCGATTGTGTATCATCAGCTTCCACAATCGCCTTTAATTCGTCATTGACGACCAAAGTCTTCGGACGACCGCGAGGTTCATTTTTCAGGTCGATATTCCCAGAACGAAAGCGAGCAAACCAATAACAGGTGGTGCGTTGGTTTGTAGTGTTAGCTCCGTAAACGTCGTTGATGTTGCGTGCCGCTTGTGCCGCGTTGCTGCCACGACGGTACTCATATTCCATAATTACTCGAATTTTTAACGTATCCATGATGACGAAAAAGATTGAAATGCGATGAAAATGTAACACTAATCAATAAACAAATGACTACTTTTGGAAAAAGAATTCCATGTTTTTAAAATAAAATTAATTTGAAATTAGAACTCTTAGCCAAACAAAAATTATTTTGATTTTAAATGGCCAGTAGTGCAGCGCGGCAATTTCATAGATAAAGACCTATTATTAATATTAACAGAGATATGAAAAAAAAAACCACTTATGCGAATTAAATTTGGTTTTAAATTTAATCGCATAAGGTGTTTTTTTTTAACCGAAGTAGTCCGCTCCTAATAATAAAAAAATCTTCCAAAATAGCGAGAATACAATTAAATAATACTTTAAAAAATACGAATCAAATATTATTACATTACGAAAGAAATACAAACGAAATTGAGTGCCATTCACTCCAGCTTAATACTACAAAATCCCAATACCGTGGCATGTAATTAGGTATCGCAATCTCGCTCTTTGAGGTGAACTGATAGACGTACTTAGTTAACATAGCTGTACTTTAGAACATTGAGGTTTAAAGGGGTTGAGGCATTGAGGTATTGTGGCGCGGTCATTATAATAATATCTACTTGCTACAGAAAGGGGTGTGTAACTTTGAGCAACTATGCAGACTGTTATAATTAGTTTATCACTTACATATACAAGTTTCACTATAATAGTTATACATACTTAGTTAATTGTGATAATAATATGCCAATTTCATTGGAGTATTAATTAAATTCTAGAAGATGCTGTGAATTGAGTTGTTACCGCATTTATGTAGTTTTAGTAAATACGTGTAGTATAGAGTTACAATATACTTCTTTTTATAATTATATAAAAATAAACGTTGATTCATAGACGTGGTTACTGGTTCTAGTAAGAGAGTGTACTCTCTTTTTACCTCAATGGCCTTTGTTTCGTTTCATAACACTACATAATTCAGTGATCCATCTCAGAGTGAAATAATAATAAAATTATACTACTCGTATCGTACAATATTCATCTCAGAATATCCATTATAATGTACGTCACAAAAATGCCGGAGGGGAAAAGTGGGGAGAGTACCGGATTTTATTAAATTCCGCTTTTAACACCCAGAGTACTTGCTTTTCTCCATCTTTCCTCAAAACGAAATATTAGTTGCGTTGATTTTAAAAACAAAAAATACAATCGTCTAATGATGAAAAACTACACTAATATTTAAAATGTCACAAAGTATTCTAAGATCATAAGCGCGGCTGCTAAGCCGTTCGATTCCCAAGCCGAGAAACGTGATTTAACTTTTCAATTACCTATTCGTACCCAGTTAATGACAATTCTGTCCTAGTCGTCCCTATAGACCTAAAAACATGCAAAGTGTGGGTTCACATTTGTAGCTGCACCTCTGCTTATCCATTCGGAGAATACTAGCGTGGCAGTATATTATTTTTTTGTATAAAGAGCCGTGAGAAATAAGGTTTATCCCTAGGCGATTATTAAGTATCTTCAAAGAGATACTCACTTCACTATAATACTAAAACAACAATTTTCTCAGCGACCTTTTCTGACACTTCACATATAATGCTCTCTCCGACGCGACGACCACACTCTAGAGTTTGTCCTCTTTGCGATTCAACTCGAATCGTTTGATGCTATGATTATCGATTCTGAGATGAATGCGCATTGAACTAGATTTAATAACTTTCGGAATAGCTGTCGTTTGTGATTGTCGAGTTGTTTGTGCAGAAGCTTGACAGTAAATACTTTATTCATATTCGGACCATATTTTCGCGTTCACTGCAGAGTTTTAACGATAAAAGATTAACTTTTCGCTATTCTCTATTCTCATTCGCTAGGATTCAGCAGAATGAGGTCTTCCGTAGCCTCAGGATTAGCATTTAAAACAAAAACAAAACAACCATTTAAACAAAACTAAAATGTTTCACAAACAAAACAATTTGGAATTAAATTTGCTAAAAATATGTGCTGACATATTTTTATAAAAATACAATTCTTATAAACTGCTGAGTTTATAAGATTTTTTAAAGCAGATTCACCCGTACACAATACTTTTTACGTGTGTATTAGTCATATACGGGAGGTCGTAACAGATAAAATGAAAAGAATTTTAGCCGTAACACGTCCGTATTTGCAACCTAAGGTTGTTGGAAGTATATGTGTAAAAGGCAACAGCCCTACAACGACTTACCCCCAAAAGCTGGTTTCCTCGCTCTCATTACTGGTAACATTTCTTATATATCTTGACTCACTGACTCACTTAAAACTAGCACTGGCTCAAAGATAAGGTTCTATGATACCTAATCACTAGCAAAAGTCTTAATTTAAAGTAAATAATAGTACAATAAGGGACACTGGGTAGGATTCCACTGCGGCAATGGAACCATACATGCAGTATACATGCCTGCCGTACGCGGGTGGGGCCATTAACTAAAGGGCAATTTCAACAACAAATCCGTCAGTAGTATTTGTTTACTAGTATTTTGACATAAAGTTACGTAATGTAAAAACCTTATCTTTAGTTTTACTGACAGATTTATAATTGAAAGCGACTGTAACACAAGCCGCGACTCCACGCTTGATAAATATCAGTCGTCAACTGTCTGGAAAGTGACAAGTAATTTAGTGCGTTGAGTATGACAAGGATAGAAACTAAAAAAACAAAAAATGTGGGTAACTCTTTAAATATTTCCGCACTTACGCAGTATGACGTAAAAAAATTATCATTGATATAAATATTATATTAAACTGTTTATTTTTAACATACCATCGCGCCTTTATTCCCCGAAGGGTAAGGCAGAGTTGATCTACACATACAGTTCACCGGTATGTTAAGATCCCATGTAATAGCGGGCAAGCCTATTGCTCCAAATGAATCCAATCCAAACTCCAAGCTACTACAGAAAATTACATAGGAAAACCTTTGCTCGACCAAGGAATCAAACTCAAGAACTCCTGGATAGCAGTAGCGCTTGCAAGCACAAATTTTTAAAGCAAGTCATTTCAGAACTTTTAATGCCATGCCTGTATTCCCCGAAGGGTTAGGCAGAGGTGTACTAATATACACTCACCACGACACTCACACTTCGCCGGTATGTTAAGTTACCACGTAATATGTATGTACCACGTAATACGTGCGAGCCTATTGCCAGTAACCGGACACAAATCCAGACTCCGAGCTGCTACTGAGAATTTCATAGAAAAACCTAATAACATTGCTCTATCTTGGGATCGAACCCGAAGCGGTCATGCTTAGGACCACTAGACTAATGAGGCAGTTATAAAAATACATCAACTATAATACCTTTAATTACGTATTAATTTGAACATTATTTATAACCGCATTGAGCTTAATATTTGCATGCGTAGGCTGTAATTAAATTCTCACTCAGTGTTTCATACACATATTAGCGCAGTCAGAAAGTAATAAAGGATTTAGCATTAATTCGCGTGGCCTTTATATGATAATATTTAAATGTAATTAACTGTCTCTTTATTTTAATCTATGCATGATGAATTACTCTTGATCTAGCTAAGGAATTGCTGTCCAATAATGACAGACGAGTATCCATGAAATTGATACCTAATTCAAAAGACTATTTATCTGTTACAATGTTAATAAATTGCTCATTTTAGAATTTAAGAGTTTGTACACAAATGACATAATTATTAGAATTACAATTTAAAATGATTAAAACGTATCTCTCTTTCCCAAACAGTCAACTGATGGACGTAGCCCCCTCGTATCCTCGGCCTTCGCATCCATCTTCCTACACTACGTTTGCCAAATCACGGTCTCCACTCGAGAACACGCCTACCCTATCGTTTGTCGGTAACAACATGTGTTAATCACTATAACTCACACGCAAGACGTGTGGAAGAATGAATAATGTAAAGTCAGCAACACTTATTTCTATTTGGGCGGGCAAGTGAATTTCCTTCTTAAAGATACTTAATCTATATATATAAAAGGCAATGTCCCGACTGACATATCATCGCCCAGCCGAAACCACTAATGATAGAAGTTTGAAATTTTGTGAGGATATTGCGTTTATACTCTAAGCGTCATTTAAGAAAGGATTTTTTGAAATTCATCCCCTAAAGGGGTGAAATGGGGGTTTAAAGTTTGTATGAAACTCGGTCATTTCTTATTTAAAATGAATGAAATTTGGTATTTAGCCTCTAAATATAAAATGATAAAACATGTCTTTAAATGTTTTTTAAATTTCATCCCTTGAATGGGTAAAAAGGGGGGTTAAAGTTTGTATGGAAAATAAATTGTTTATTATCGAAATTACTTGAAATTCAGTATTTATGCTGTTCAATATAATTAAAGGAACACGTATTTCAGGATTTTTTGAATTTCATCCGTTAAAGGGGTACAAAGGGGTGTTAAAGTTTGTATAGTTTGTCTTTATTTTTTATCAAAATTACTTGAAATTCAATATTTATGCTTTTCAATATAATAAAAGAATCACTTATTTTTGGATTTTTTAAATTTCAGCTCTTAAAGGGGTAAAAAGGGGTGTTAAAGTTTGTACTGAATTTTTTTTTTTTATTATCAAAATTACTTGAGATAAAGTATTTAAACTCTTCATTATAATTAAAGAAACACGTATTTTAAAATAAATTGTTTATTATCGTGTTTTAAAATAAATTGTTTATTATCGTGCTTGAGTCATGCATTTAAGCTGTACAATTCAATAAGCAACAAAATTTCAATTTCACTTTCACCCCTTAGCCGCGTGAAAAGAGTTTGGTACTGCCCCCATATAGTGCAAGTAAAGAATCATTAGAGAAGAAGCTTTAGTATTAACACCTAATTTTTATTATTACCTTTAGAACGGAATACGTTATGCATTACGTTCAAAATAAATAAATATGAGTCACAATATTCGAAAATCATATCAAAGTTGCACATAATATTATTATTTAGCCAACCATTTTGTGTCACGCACTTACTTTTGGCTAAAATACAAAGTCGGGGCATTGCTTTAGCTGTAGCTGCATCTGGAATAGCACCTCTTTTGGTGGGAAGGTAGGAAAGCGGCTCACTCTGCCTTTAAAACTTCCGCTTAGTCTTATTCGTGTCGAAATTCCGTTGTGCAATAGTATCTGAGCAGAGTGACATGGCTCAAATTCTCCGAAATCGCAAATTTATCGTGTGGGATGAGATAACTAATGCACACAAAGGTGGAATTGAAGCACACACTAGATTCTTAAAGATGTCAGAGGCAGCAATAGAGCGATACGTGGAGTTCCTGTGTTGCAGGCGGGGGAATGCCGTCAGATTCTATTATACCTAGAGGAACCCGAGCAGACGAAATCAGAATATTCTTAACATCGTCATACCTATAGCCCAACATAATGATTATCTGTAAAAAGAAATATGAGAGATACGGTTCTTGGAACGTTTTCAGAGGTATTACTTAAAATAGGAAATGGGGATTATCCCGAATCCGAGACACCTGGAATGCTGCTACGTGTCATTAAATGATTTAACCTATGTAACGGAACTAGAATGCGAGTAAACCGCATTGCACAGAAATATTAAAGAGCCGCTGTGATAACTGGATGTATTCGGGGGAATCACTTTTCCTACCTCAAATACAACTGATACCATCCGACTATGTTTTTGAGTAAGATTTCTGCTTTGCAATGCCCATAAAAATAATTCAGTGTGAGTCATTAAGGGTGACAGGCATGGATTTAAGAGAAAATTGCTTCCTTCATGACCAATTCTTCGTTGCCTGTTACAGAGTTCGTACTAATAACAGTCTGGTCATTTTGACACCAGACAGAAAAAGCACCAATGAGCAAAGTGGTTTACCATTATTTGTACCTCCCCGTGGAAATCAATCCTACGAGAACTCCAGAATAGACCATCGCTCTAGCTATTAGAACACTAATGCTGCTCATTTAATAACAAATATAAGTACATGTTATTTCGGAAAAACTTAACCCGGCAAAATCGTGTTGTCCACGCGGGCGAAGCTGCGGGCGGAAAGCTAGTAATTCATAAAACAAGAGAAAACTCAAGACTCCCAAGGTAAGATGAACTGTCAACCGGTGACAAGTTCGAACTTTTAAATGCGAATATACTAAGAATTAACCGCGGAATATTTATTCATTTTATTCTTTACTAGCTTTCCGCCCGCAGCTTCGCCCGCGTGGACTACACAATTTTGACTGTTTAGTTTTTTCCAATTCTTTTCTTCCATTTTTTTTTTCTTTTTTATTTACCGAAACATAAATGCAGCTTATATCCTTTCCCAAGTTCTAGTCTATTTTTGTACCAAATGTCATCAAAATCCAAACGGACTTTCATCCCCTATTTCATCCCCACACGGTTTGAAATTTCAAAAACCCTATATCAAATATTTATTAATTTCTTATCAAGTGCCTACACACAAAGTTTCAGCGTTTATCTTCAACAATGACGAACTCCCATAAAATTTTTCATCCCTTTTTACAACAAAACGTAGCATAAATCGTTTCCCAAGGTCTAAACTATTTCTGTGCCAAATTTCATCAAAATCGGTTCCAGGGTTAAACTTGAAAGCGTGACTTTGTTTGGACTTCTAAACGAACTTTCATCCCCTATTTCATCCCCACACAGGTCGAAATTTCAAAAACGCTAGAACCATAATCGCTAGAGCCATAATATAAAGTTTCATGGTTTTATCTTGAAAAATGAGGAACTCCCATACAAACTTTCACCCCCTATTCAACCCCTTCAAAACTATTTTTTGCAATAAAAGGTAGCCTATGTCCTTTCTCGAGCTTTAGTCTATCCTAGTACCAAATTTTATCAAAATCGGTTGAGTGGTTTAGGCGTGAAACCGTAACAGACAGACAGACAGAGTTACTTTCGCATTTATAATATTAAGTAGGGAAAGTAGGGATTGTACACCACATAAGCAAACTTAAAAATATATATCCACAAAAACAAATGTAGATACAATAGGAATATACCTATTTTAGTAAGTAACAATGAGATATTATCATATAAGAAAGGTTTTGAAAAAAAATGCAGTGTGCTTACAAAAGTACAATACTAATTATGACTTAATATCCACCTTAGTCATTACGAATGTTAATATCCTTCTGATGCTGACTGTATATGTAGGTACGTAATGACGTCATGCGACAAACGGACTCATCTTTTACGGCCTAATAAAATAGGCATTGAAATGGTAAACAATAATTCATTAACACTGCTAGCTCTCGACCCAAAAACCGGAATTAGGTCGTTGGACATCCCTAAGTGCAGGCCGGGAAATTAACGTGATTTATAAGGCCGAAGCGGCGACCGTGACGTGGGTGCTTACATGGAAAAATTGAATGGCGTAACAATGTACACAATGCCCTGATTTGTTTGACACTCTGTGACGAACCTTCTTAACCTCTGATATAGGCAGGTAATCATCATCATCAACCCATTACATTGTTCCACTGCTAGGCACGGGTCTCCTCTCAGAACGAGAGGCAGGTAATAACCAAACCTAACTCTAGGAAATAAAATTTCGTTAGTTCGCAACCTTTTGTACAAAGCAGTTTTTGAGATTTTGAAAACTAAAAAAGTAAAAATGCGCCGGATTAATTCCCTTAGTCAGAAAATACAGACACAGAATAAAAGACACATCCACTTCCACACATCAGTCCCACTGCTGGGACACGGGCCTACTCCAGAGAGACTCGGCCGCATTCCACCAAGCGAACCCATTGCGAATTGGTAGATGTCACATGTTTTCTTTCACCGTTCGGGTAACCTGACCCATATCCAAATTTCGAGCTGTGACTAGGAATTTGATAGAAAAATCCAATGTAACTTAGCTCGACCCGAATGGAATCCACTTCTTTACGCTAAGTAGCCGTACATGTGACCGCTACACCTTTGAGGCCTTAAATAATCTTTTAATAAAATAAATTAAATACTGTACCTAAAAGGGATCTCTTGTTACCACACGGGAAGCTACCCTCAATTAAAACAAAGCCTTAATGCCTTATGTTAGTGCTCTGTTCACTACCACTTTATTACCTATTCACCTACTTCAGTACCTAACTTAAGTACTGACCAAAGTAGGTAATTACTGAATTAACAAACTCTGAATAATTGACTTAGAAAATTAGACACTCGTTAGACCCCGTTTATATGGCGCTTACGAATTCAGCAATTCAAATGCGATTTAGAAGCTTATTAATATTGGTACTGTGCTCCTTTTTCGTTGAAAGCTGTTTTCACAACTGAATGTTTCTAGTATTGCCTGGGTATTTACGGTGATGGGGGTCGATTGTTGCGTTTAGTGACAGTTAATTAAATTAATAGAATGATGATTACTTAATTCACCATAGAACCTCCTACAGAAAATGACATATTTATATGCCAATTCCGCGTTTCGTACATCATCAATAATCCATTTGATATCTTACTGCTGGGCAGGACTTTCTCAATAAAATGAGAGCGATGCTATAGTCTCGCACGATGGTACTGGACCGGGGTGGCAGACTTAACGCGCCAATGTTATTGTGCTAATACTGTGTCCTATCATCATCAACCCATTACATTGTCCCACTGCTGGGCACGGGTCTCCTCTCAGAGCGAGAGGGAATAGGCTGTAGTCCACCACACTAGCCTACTGCGGGTTGGCAGACTTCACACGCCGTCAAGAAAATCTCTCAGGCATGCAGGTTTCCTCACGATGTTTTCCTTCACCGTTTAAGCGCGTGATAATTAATTATTAATACGCACATGACTTCGAAAAGTCAGAGGTGCGTGCCTTGGATTCGAACTCGAGACCTTTGACTTGGCAGTCCAATGGTCATATCACTAGGATATCACTGCACTTCTGTGTGTACTGCCTGTGTCCTATATAGAATTAAAAAAGGCGCGATGCGAAGCGACGCAATTGCTAAGATAAAATAGCACTTGCAATGATTACTCTCAAGAATGGTAATAACAATCACGTAATTTGCAACCGTCCTCAATCCCGCGTCTTCATAAACACTAAAGCTCGCTTGTGTCGCCATAAAACGTATAATGGCGCTTAGGATAGAATGAAACCGTGATAATGTTTATGCGTATTCAGGCACTTCTAAGCACAGCCCACGCTTTTTTCGGCGTGCCTAATTGAAAACGGCTGTCCGTCTCCCAATTGCTATGCTCTGTTTCCCCCCTAATTTAACGATACATTTAATGCCACTCACAATTGTGTCGGAGGCTGTTATTTGGAATATTCTGTGAACTGTTTACGTAGATGCAATCTACTTATTTATGTCCTTTACTTATTAGAATGGGGGTCGTTTTGGTAAATGATGAGGATCTAACACAGCCATGTGGGTGATTAGGCCGAACATCTGGCCTTAATGTAAGATCAGAATAGGTTACGGAAATGGTATTTCTTTTTTTTTCTAAATACGGAAAAGTGTAAATAGCACAAATTCACACCTATGTTTTCATTTCGCATTTTGAATGATGATAATTTGACGCGAAGTTCCGCTGTTGCATTTTTATTGTCATTATTGTATATCCAAATCTTGTATAACCCGCGGCCTTCTCTAAATATTTCAGTAATTTTTATTTTTTATTTGAAGTGAATTTTCATTACATTCTCTTGCAAATGAGTTCTGTTTCAAACTTCCCACTGTCTTATATCGACTTCATTACCTAAGTAGATTACATCAACTAGATATTTATTCTTCTAGAAAGACATTCAACAATAATAATATGATGTCATGACTTATTGTCTTCTCGCAGTCAAGCCAAAATTTATTTTTTAGAATCATCAGTCATGACGTATTGCAATATATATATATTTATACAATACTAGACTAAATCTCAGAACAAATAAAAAGTTAAGATGGAACTTTATCTCCATCTTAACTTTTTATTTGATCTGAGTATTAAATACGCTCTCGACTTTTCTGTACTATAATATGTTGGTATTAAACATATAAATCTTTTTC
Source organism: Subacronicta megacephala (assembly GCA_958496365.1). Classification (NCBI taxonomy): domain Eukaryota; kingdom Metazoa; phylum Arthropoda; class Insecta; order Lepidoptera; family Noctuidae; genus Subacronicta; species Subacronicta megacephala. The sequence continues at coordinate 5,469,216 of OY292525.1, forward strand.
GAAAACCACGCTATCCATTGGTGAAAACAGCAGTAGTTTTTGAGTTTATCGCGAACAGACAGACAGACAGACGCGTCGGAGGACTTTGTTCTATAATATGTAGTGATACATACAAACATATCATGGTGACGTGCACCCTGATACAATTAACTGTAATGAATTGTACTTTGCACTTAATGGTAAGTGCAAATACATATATATATATGTCTATATAAGTATCTGAATTTATTGGTAAATACAAATTACCTATGTTCATATCAGCTCACATATAGGAAATAAGAGGAAAACACCACGCAGATGTCAATTAACGTTAATTAATAATATAACGGTAATAGTTACTAAGACGGTTTATTATTCCAGTTATTTGTCGCTGTAGCAAAACCCTCTTAATTAAACATATTGAGTCATGAGTCCTGAGTTCAAATCCTTATTGCTGCGGACAGTCAGGTTACTATTCATTCGAGGGCAATATTAAAGGGTTCAATATTATTAAGTTGTGCACCGAACTTATTTATACTTATATATTTTTTAACTTGGCCCACATTGGGATTTTCTCCTATATTATGTGTGAATTTGGAAAGACCAATTTTCGTATAGGTACCTAGACAAACACCGGCCCGGACCTAACTGTCATTATACTTTTTGCTTCGTTCTCGAGATTATTAAACTATGTAGTAACGCCTTTCGGTGGTACTACTCGTCTCGGACGAAGCAATTCGTATAATTATAATGATAGAACTTCACTTCAGGTAAGTTCGTTTCATTAATAATGAATATTTGTTCCATGCATGGATTAAACTCACAACCAGTAGCACTAAACCCGTCAAATTCTATTAAAAACTTAAACGTCAACGTAAATTAGACGGTGACGTCAACACTGTTAGTTTCACTGTGCTGTAATAATTTCAGAAATAAACAAAAGAAGTAGCGACGTAATCGGTACATAACCGCGAATTGCCCGATTAAGTCACATAATAAAAAAAGAGGTAATCAAATGCAATTAGCAGAACATTATGTGGTTGTTCTAAACTTCTAACGTTTTCCTTAAAGGTTTTTTTCATTCGCAATTAGGCGACGAGGTTTTGTTTTTTTCCTCGCAATTTTCTTTTTTATACCGCAACGTAAACAGTAATTGAGCTACTCATTTTTACAGCCTATAAAAAGCAGAAGCGGGCTCATCAGAAAATATTCAGACCAAAATCAATGGACAATATTAGGTGTTTTCTTTTCTTGGGCTGTATTACCACGTATTAATGCGATCATTTTTAGGTTGTGAGAGAGGGATGCCGCTCTACAGGTTAAATAGTGGCGTCCTTCTTTCACAACGAAAAATGATCGCATTGATACGTGGTAATAACCTGTATTCACAATTGAGTAGGTAACGGTATTTTTGTGATTTTTTATTCGAAAAAAAAATGCATCTCTTAATCGTATGTTTGTGTCCCCTCGCTTATTCGCATTGTTCACCTGTACCTGTAAGCACTTTCTTGATAAATATAATAAAAAAACTACTCATACAAACCATGACGCGATAATACGACCGTAGACGAACGCATAACGCTTATGGGAAGACATTATTAGCACAACAATATTATTTTTGTGCCAAAAGAGACCTTTTAAACCAACAAAACACCCAAATAACAGTAAAATAATCATAACTTTCTCAGTTCATACTTTTTACCTATATCTAAGTAACATAGATCTGTATTCCCCGAAGGATTAGGGAAAAGGTGTACTAATTTACACTCACAATTCACCGGTATTTGCACAAATACAAACTCCGAGCTGCTACTGAGAATTTCATGGAAAAACCTAATAACACTGCTCGACCTGGGGATCTAACCCAGAATCTAACCCTCTAGCGTAGCGGTCGCGCTAAGGTCCACTAGACTAGTGAGGCAGTTACGCTTCATAATAATATAATCTTCTAACGTCAAATTCAATAACTTATTTACGAATCAACGTAAAATTATTTTATGACTATAGAGCAAAGCTGCTATTGAGTACGGGATGACATTAAAATTAACATTAAAAGCTAGTTGTGGGCGACAATTTAGATGACTCGCGTCGGCAGTAAGCCCTGTCAAAAACACATTTAGCCCCATGCTGAAATAAAATATACTTAATGCGGATCGTCCCACGTTGGGCGCCAAATTCAAATATCTTTTGTTCTTTAAATTGCGAAATATCAAAAATAATTACACTTGTTGTCGATATTTACACGGTTTGCCCTATTAAGAAACAATCCTTCATTTTTACTCACGACAGGACGGAAAAGGTACTGAACTTTATCTTCAACAAATTAAGGTTTAAAATCATTTGGAGAAATTTGACAGTTTTATATACCTTGACCTGCTGGCGACTGTACATGCTTTTAGGGTGAGAGGTTAGGTGTTTTTTGTTTGTACCAAACGAATGTTGTAAACGGTTTGTGATTCATCAGCGATGGTTCTTTGAAAGATAAATGAAACAAACTGTATATTAACCCTATAGTAAGTTTATTTATTATATTATTATTTTGAAACGCAACAGGATGCATACTGCTACTTCACGTCGATATTCTGTGGGAGGGTAGTATTTCCCCGGTCGTGCCCATTCATGCTGGCACGTAGACATGCCAGCGAGACACTGCTACTACCAAGATACATTTAACTTTTAGTTGTCAATAAGTACCTACACTTAGTTTTTCCTATTTTCCACGTCGTGTATTTTAACATACATAATACCTACATATGTTAAAATAAACGACATAGAAAATGTAAAAATAGAAAAAAATAAACGTACGTTTATTAAAGCAAACATACAAAAATTTGGAAACCTGAATCAAAAAGATTTTCTTATCTAAATAGGTGTGAAAATCTTCAATATTCTTTTGCCAACTCACTACACTCCCCTTATTATTTCAACGACTTCACTGTACCTAAATGGTGTAATGCACTGTGAAAAGGAAATCTCAACCCCCTCGTTATTATATTTTGTTACCACAATGTTCCCTCATACGTGAGATTATGTAAGAGCTCGGAAATGAAATGAAAATACTCTGAGAAATATAAGCTTGCTTTCAGAGCGAATGCTACAGCAAAATGTATTAAACAGTGTTTAATAACTTTAGCTTAGGTACACAAGGACACCTCAAAGACCGCTTATAGCAATTCGCTAGTTGATTAATATTTTTTATGGTCCAATAAAAAAGTTGAACATAATGGAGCCGAACAACAAAAAAAGAATTAAAATTGGTGCATAAATAAGAAAGTTGTAAGCATACTGGTTTCTAACACTTACGCGAATATTAGACCTTGAAATAAAACTACTTTTTACGGATTTTATTGCGTTATATTGATTTTTTTAAATTCCCGACGTTTAAGATCCTTTACAGCATCCATGGTAACGGGTGGACTGAGGTGTTGGTCGAAATAATTTTGACATTAGGACGACCAACACCTCAGACCACCCGTCGGGAATTTAAAAATTTCAATATAACGCGATAAAATCCGTAAAAAGTAGTTTTATATCAATTAAGTTGTAAGCAATTTCTATTTTATGCTAGACCGAGAGCACACTATATTGGCTTGTGTCGTCACAAGCCGATATTCCATACAATTTATATACTTAAACTCTTTTGCGGGGAAGGGACAAACCATCCCCTCCCAATCCTCAACAAAAAGTTTTTAAACGCGCATATCTTAGAACTTTAAAAAATCTCCATTAAAATGATATAAAAGAATATTCGAGGATATTGTTGAGAAGAAGCCTTAACAATTTCCTCGAATATTATATTTAATTAAAATGGTCTCAAACATTTCCATATTAAACTCATTTCATGAAATCCTGGTAGATCGTACGCAAGTCGGCGGCAAGGTCGGGTTTGCAAGAGACGTTAAATTACTCGATGTCGGCGCCGCCACCACAATCCTAATTACCTTCTAAGTGCTGAAGCTTGGATGTTGTACACTGACCGGGATCGATTCATCTCAAAGCTTATGCATGTCTGGTTTGTATTGGCTCAGATTGTCAAATAATTATAAATAGAGGTCGCCCGGTGGTTAAAATTCGACCATAATATTTTTCTGTGCTCCTTCCCTTGTGAACTTTAATTATGTGAATTCTCACACGCCTCCGTGCGCGCAATGTGCTTAAAAGGGGGTACCTACAAAGATTTTTCTTACCGTATTAATATATATGCCATACCTGAAACATGTGTGGTCGTTGTGGTTTATTTGTAAATCTTTTAGGTTATTAAAAAAGTGTTACCTTGCTACACATTTTTACATATACATTAGTGTTTTATTACTTTTAGAATTTAAGCTTGAATATAATCAAAAGGTGATCTTAGAATCAATGCTTACTTGGGCTAACAAGCCGATAACTAAAGTATCTTCTACAATATAATGAAAATATTTTATTTGTTCTGAATGCCTACGAAAGCATAAAATAATATTTTGTTAAATGAATAATACTCATTACATAAATAACATTTTCATTATCTCCAAAACGATAAGAAATTGGGCTCAATAAAACATTCGAACTGACAATGGTCACAATGAATACTATAGTCTTAGGAACAATCACCGCTACACAATACAAACACACCATTATCTTGTTTCGTAACTCTCATAACATGACATCTGTATTTACATTGAATTAATAATACACGAATTCTAATTTATCTGTACAGATACCGTGGCGTGCTGAGAGCGGCGCGGGCGACGAGATACGGCCGCTTCCTGAGCAGCTGTGACCCTATAACCTCGCACATCGACAAAATGCCTTATCACCACCACACTATTACCAACTTATTGACCGGGACGAAGGTTCGTTATCAGTCGCGGACGAAACCCGTCAACGTAAACATGAACATGAAATAAGTGATGAACTCAATTACCGTGAAACTTTCGTGGACGAATGATGTGCGTTAAATCGTTACGATGGGTGATCTGTTACCGAGTATACCGAGGAGTACGTTCGCGAGTGAGCTAGACGGGGGGAACTATAGTTTTGAGGGTGTTGGGGTGACGGAGTACGGGTCTGACTCGGAGCTGGCGGCGGTGCCGCTGTTCCGGGACTACCCAGAGCCGCTGCTGCGCTTCGCTTCCGTGTGCTGCGTGCTCTTCATGCTCGTCGGCATCCCCGGCAACCTCATCACCATCGTCGCACTTGCCAGGTGTAAGAAGGTTAGTATTCACAACATAAATCAATAATTTAATTTAATTTAATTAAATTCACTTTAATGCAGACTAAAAAAAAATTGTGGTTCAGTGGTAGTGGTTGGCACTCTTTGGGCGACAGGCTGATATGAAGATAATGAAAAAAAAATTGAAAGTGTGCGCATAAATAATAATAATAATGTTACAATTCAGAATTTATGGTAAAATATAAACTCGAGGTAAGATTTCGAATATCATGTATTTTCCGTGCCCATAGATAAAAATATTATAGGTGCAAAGTCAAGCCCGCGACCCCTACCGTAGATATCCAAGATGTCAATTAAGATACAAGTAGACTGTTCTTTTATACAGTTTTATGTTTAGTGGCGGACTTTTACGTAATAAAATCAATTATGCAATGAGGTCGCTCATATCAACTGAGATAGAACGAGCACCGATACCCACCCTCAAATGCATACCATTGAATAGCAATAGAATAAAAAAGATACAACCGGTTCCATATTGTCCTTCTAAGACGGTTACAGTATTCAATATTCATGAAAACGTGAACACGTCGATCGATGATTTACCTAAAATAAATTTTAAAATGCAAAATTCTCTCTCTAAACTCTAATAGTTGTTAAATTCACATAATACGAATAGGTAACCAACGATAAAACTCGTTTTGTACTCGTACTTAAACTAGTTCAATAACCCAATAGGTTGTGCAAACAATTTGTTCAAGTTTATTCAAGTGTAACGTAGATTGCACAGTAATTTGGTTTAGAACAAAATAACCAGAAAATAAACTAAAAATGTGATTGCCTCATTAGTCTAGTGGTCCTAAGCGCGACTGCTATGCTAGGGGTCGTGGGTTCGATACCAAGATTGAGCAAAGTGTGGGTTTTTCGATAAAATTCTCAGTAGCAGCTCGGATTCCAGATTTATGCTCGGTTAATGGCAATAGGGTCGCCCCCTATTACATGGGACCTAAACATACCGGCGAAATGTGGGTGCATTAGTACATCTCTGCCTATCTCTTCGGCGGATACAGTCGCGCTTGGGACCACTGGACCAATCAATTTATATTGAGTACCTACTTATATTTTTTTCAGGCAAATACGAAAAAATGCATACATATGCCCTGGAACTAATATCATAAATAAAGAATGTCCTAACTACTAGATAACAATCTCATTTACATAAATGTAAACAATATCCAATTATGTTATTAGATAAGATTTAATCACTGTGTACACTAACTAGGTAAATGGTCAGTTCTTTTAAAAGACAGGCGGGTACAGTAGCGAAGATCTTCCTCAATAAGATAGCGGGAAGACATTAACAAACATTACGACGTGTACAAATATTGTCATAAATATTGTATCGTTTAAAATATTAGAGTCAAAGAAAACGTGGAAAACATAATTATATAACATAACATATTCTCACTTCTTACATTTATAGGTAAATGAATTGTTAGGTATAGTTATTTTGGAACCCGAGCGAATAACGGGCAAAACTTGGTGTGTAAATAAAATAATTTAATAAGATAAAAAAGAATGCCGCTTATGCAACATGTGCGTAAAACATTAAAAAACATAATTATTCTATTTTAAAATGATGTCTGCGACCTTTTATATACACACTTAAGTTTCACAAATTAATTTATCATCTAGGGGCTGCAGAAGTTTCAGATTTCTGAAATATTGACTCGTTTAGATAAGAGACCCATAAATCAGTATCATATCTCGATAATCACAACTAGATAATAATAAATTCCTCTAGAATTGTAATTTATGCTCTGTACTATGACACTTTGCTTTGCATATAAAGTTACTATTTTAGTAGCTACAATAATATACTTAGTTAATTGCAGCTTTATATCAATAATACTATTGAATGTTTCACGTGAGATAAATAATAATAAAACTTATTAACATTAATACGTATAAATATCTATTGACTAATTTCTTTTCGTTGTAAATACGAAACTTGAAATGAACCCTGATAAAATGCATTTCAAATCATGAGAGCAATGTATTTAAAAATATCATCATCCCAATTTTCAGTAAAACTCGGAGTTAGGATTTGTGCCCGGTTAATGACAATAGGCTTGTCCTATATTATGTGGGGGCTAAAAAAATACGTTTTCTTTTAATTATATTGGAATTCTTAAACTTTTCACATTTTTATCATTTGCCATAAATAGCAAAATGCATTATATAAGTAGAATATAGTGAGCGAATTGCAAAAAATAGATTGGTATGGTAAGCATCCAGAAAGTACAGCTGCCGCCTATAACTTTTATATTAGAGGGGTTGACCTATTTTTTACAGTTACTTTAGTTTGGCTGTAGACATATTTTATGTATAGTCCCGTCCAAAATATCATGAATAAAATTCGGGATAACACTTTATTCCTATCAATTTATGTAGTGCTTACACGCGCACGCCTCGTATTTATGAGCGTTATCATTTTTACGTCTGATACAAAGTCGTGCAATTTTACGATCTAGTTCTCGGGTTATAGAATAAGTGACAACCTAGTACTCAAACATTGGGTTTTTATTATATTAGAGACGACACCAGTGAGGTTTTGCTTCATACTTTGCGCAGCAATGGCTACTGTTGAGTCTTAAACGCCAGCCTAGCGTTGATGTATTCATGACACAGAGACAGTGGCAAAAGATCGATTTCGGTTAGAAGACAGCGGGAGCCAAACTGTATCTTGCTTTTTAGCAATAGTAGATAGTAATAGGGACGCGAAACGTAAGCCGATATTTGATAATTCTATCCATAGATGCAAAGACTGCCAAAAGATCGAGCTCCAAATGCTAATATTCGACATTGGCTAAACGAGAATAGGAATAGCACAGGACTGGAAAAAGTCACACAAGCAAAGAGAGGCCTATATCTAGTCCTAGTGGGTGGATTTAGGCTGTGGATGGTGATGATGATGATGATCCATAGAAGTACTGAATACCATATTCCTTCTTGAAATCAGTTACTGCTAAGACAATAATTAGGGTATGTATGTATGTATGTATCATTGCGTTTTAGTGTTTTTAAGTATAATTACGTTTGTGATGACTGATTATGAAGTATGATTTACTTGAGCGCATGAATTGTTTTTTCCACGGCTCATCTAGTACATAACATACTATCACGTCTGTATTCCCTGAAGAGGTAGGCAGAGGTAGGGCACAGTTCGCCGGTATGTTTATATGCCATTTACCGGGCATACATCCAAACTCCGAGCTGCTACTGAGAATTTCAGAGAAAAACCCAATAACAGTTTGCATAACTTAGGAATCGAATCCAAGCAGTGTAGCAGTCGCGCTTAGGACCACTAGACTAATTAGACGAGAGTGGTGATAGTATTTAATTAATGAGGACAAAATATTACAACCAATGTCTAAAAATATATTCTACAGCTAAGTAAAGGCGTGATTTATTCTACACAAGTGATAAGTAACTATGACAAGAACACAATAAAAGAGATGAAATACTGCATACTATTGGCGTAGGTCAGTGCTCGCCTGTCGCAATACATACAGAAATAACTAACTTAATTCACATCGAGAATACGTTTATGCTAATGAATTAGACTTTCAAGTAGTTCGTAATAAAATTACTGACTTTATGTGAATGTTTCGTTAAACTGTTCAGAGTAGATTATTAGGAGCTTTCTCCGAGATACTTCCAACTTTAAGTATTGATTCTACTCAAAGTTAGCTATTCAAAGCTTTTTATGATGCATTAACCTTCTTTTTTGTGTGAAAATCTCCATGGATGTCCTTCATGCATTAACCTTCTTTTTTCGTGTGAAAATGTCCATGGATGGTTCGATCTCCAGGTCGAGCAAAGTGTTATTGGGTTTTTCTATGAAATTCCCAGTAGCAGCTCGGAGTCTGGACTTGTGCCCGATTAATGGCAATAGGCTCGCCCCCTATTACATGGGACCTAAACATACCGGCGAAATGTGGGTGTACTATAGTACACCTCTGCCTAACCCTTCGGGGAATACAGGCGTGCTGGTATGTTATGTTATGTCCATGGATGTCCTTCATTTATCGGCGAAGGGTTATGTAAAACTCCTACAGACTACGACCACACGGTCTCATTAGCATATTATTGTGGAGATCTTCGAGATCTCTAGTGATCGCACCAATGGCTCACAAAAAATGCAACTTTGTGATGTCACCATTTTCCAGGATGAACACCTGCAACACAGATCTTAAAAATAAAGTACAAACAAATTTATTTAAAAAATATTAACTGCACAATATAAGTCTTTCAATGCATCGTGGTGAAAAATTCTACTTAAACCGCTGTTCTTTACGAACGGATCAGTAATCACACAAACATTTACACTACATTTACAACGTTTACCGGTGATAATACTAATTTCAATATTGACATGCACTTTCTTGGAGACTAAGATCAGAATACTCAGAATAGTTACAAACAAGTTCTAACCTAATATAGGCTCAATAAATTCTATTTCCGCTTGCAGGTTCGCAACGCAACCGCCGTGTTCATTATGAACCTGTCATGTTCCGATCTACTATTCTGCTGCTTCAACCTGCCCCTCGCTGCCTCCACCTTCTGGAGGCGGTCCTGGGCACACGGAAGGATTCTCTGCCGTATGTTCCCGCTAGCAAGATACGCGCTGGTAGCTGTGTCTCTGTTCACAGTCCTCGCCATCACCATTAACAGATACGTCATGATCTCGCATCCAAGGCTGTACCCTAAGTAAGTATGAATATCCTGTGTTTATCATAACAAATCATGTCGAACAACCAGGTAAATTTTAACCATAATTTGAATTATCATTTCGTACTAGGAAAATAAATTAATTCTTCCGGGTGAGCGAATAATAACTCAATTATTTTGATTACGAAAATTGTGACGTTAATGCTTTGTCAACAGGTTATACAGGCGCAAGTACTTAGCCGTAATGGTGGCAAGCACCTGGGCTTTCTCATTCGGAGCATTAATAGCGACGTGGCTGGAGAAATGGGGCAGGTTTGGCTTGGATCCCACGATAGGTTCCTGTTCGATATTACCCGACAAAAACAATCGATCTCCTAAAGAGTTCCTCTTCGTGGGTGCTTTTATGTTGCCATGTCTAGCCATAGTCATATGCTATGCCCGAATATTCTGTATAGTAAGAGAAGCAGCAAGAAAATCTCGGCCTCCAGCTCGAGGACGATTAAGGCCAGGTTTAGAAGACTCTGCTGTTGGATCTGCCTCAACTGCTTTAGAACGGTCGCCTGGTCCTGAAAACGGAATAAATCATGTAGCACCGCCTCGAAGAGCTTTGCTTGCTCCTCCGGCTTTGCATTGTCCTCCAACACCAGGGCCGGAACGGTCGTCGTCATCTGGAGTAGATACCTTAGATGGACATGATGAGGAGTGCGCTCTTGACGCTAAACCTAGAACACCAAGTGGTGGGGAAACGGCGAAACGTCTGCGACAAGCAGCTGTCGCACTCAGACGATCACCGGCTTCCGTGAGACCTCCTCGCCTCACGCCGAAAGACAGGAAACTTTTAAAGATGATAATGGCAATAATGCTGTCATTTTGGGTGTGTTACTTACCCATAACGTTGACAAAAATATTTCGGGAGTTCACTTCACATCCAGCGGCGAATATAGCCGGGTATATACTGATATACTTGACAACTTGTATCAACCCTATAATATACGTAGTGATGTCCTCGGAGTACCGGCAGGCGTACAAGAATCTGCTGATGTGTCGTCGCTGGGCGTGACGTTCGCCCGGCGATGGCGCCTCTGAGAAGCGCCCGCCGTGACTAGTCGTAAATCGCTGGACAGCCTGAATAACTGCAAATAATGGACACTGGAGTACATGTGTGTAAAAGATAAGTGACCATAAACTTGTGTACTGTAGTGACAGAGTTAAGTTATCAGTGTATCCGTAGAGGACGTTCAGTTACGTAGACATTTTGTAAGACGAACCGTCCGTTATTATGCTTAGGAGTGGGATAAACCCATTAAAATGTTTTATACTGATTAACTTTTATTACGACATTATGTATTGCGTATATTTGTCTAATATAGTAGGTAATCTCGTAAAATGATACTCAATTACCGTCAGTAGGATGCCAGACATGATAAATCCTACAGTCGTATTATTCATTCTCATTCAATGTAACTAGTGATTTAAATTTTTTATCACCAAAATGATGTAAATTAGTCATTCATCTCTATCTGTGTATTATAAAAAATACATTGTAAAGTATTACGTATACTCGGAATTTAGCAATAAGTCAACGAGTGTTAGTAAAGTTGTAAAGCAATAATGTACTAATGAGGACGAGTCGGGTTATGGCAAACCGCGGCCTGGACCATTATCAATCTTGAGCGTACCCATGACATGTTAAATTGACTCATTAAAGGAAAATAAAACAAACAAAAGCTGTATTAGTAACAATTTAGTCTTTGTATTCATTTGTAGTGTAATGTTTGCGTTTGAGTGACGTGCTACGATCTGTGTTATTGAATATGAATGAATTTGGGGCTGCAATGTTTAGTGAAAATGGGAGTGTTGGAAATGAGAGTGTTGGTCTTTCGGAGTACGCGTCTGACGTGGAGCTGGCGGCTGTGCCGCTGTTCCGGGACTACCCGGAGCCGCTGCTGCGCTTCGCTTCCGTGTGCTGCGTGCTCTTCATGCTCGTCGGCATCCCCGGCAACCTCATCACCATCATTGCACTTGCCAGGTGTAAAAAGGTTAGTTCATTCGACATATTTATGTACCCAATCTTGGAACATTGAACGGATATAGGTACTAGCAATTTTACTAGGTCACCAAGCGTAATCGTGTATTCAGACTAGCGATTTTGTCGCCTACATATTTTATGTTGTGTCTATTTGATAGCATTGTACATATAAGTCCTCCATCATAAAAATCTATCGCGTAAATCGCCTCGTAAGCATCATAATAAAATAATAGATAAATTGTTTTTAATTGAAACAACTTAGCAATAGTACAAATTTACCACGACCAAAACGTCTATACTAAGTAGGTATATCTTAATAATTGCAAATATTTCGTGATTTCTCTCCCTGACTGCCTCGTTAGTCTAGTGGTCCCAATCGCGACTGCTGCGCTAGAGGTCTTGGGTTCGATCCCCAGGTCGGGCAAAGTGTTATTGGGTTTTTCTATGAAATTCTCAGTAGCAGCTCGAAGTCTGGATTTGTGCCCGGTGAATGGCAAGAGGCTCGCCCCCTATAACATGGGACCTAAACATACCGGTGAACTCTGGGTGTACATTAAGTACATTTCTGCCTAACCCTTCGGGGAATACAGGCATGATGGTATGTTATGTTGTGTTTATTTCTCTCCCTAATCTAGGAAAGATAGACGACACGACAAAGACCGCAGTTATTAGAATCCGTTGAGTGCGTTAGACATTTCTGTAAAAAAAAACAGATCTAAAACGGTATTATTGGACTTTCCACAATGTGGTTTTATCCAAGTTCACATATATTATAGGTGTACAGGAAAATACTAGTGTTTCTCTGAATCATGAAAAATAATTATGTAGGTAATGAAAAATACTACAAAATATATACATACCGACCTATATGCACGGAACACATATGGATTAGTTGGTCAGAAGCCCAAAAAGCTGTCAATCGCTTTGTATTTAGTAACATTCATAAATACGTAGGCATGTGATGTTTCATGTAATGCTGTCTAATAGAGTAAGTAGGTACCATAGCAAAGCATTTACATGGACAATTTACCTCATTTACGTAATAGGTATATCTAACGATTGTAGTACGAGTAAATGTTGGATATATAGCAGAAGTAACATGAAACTAGAATAACAAATAGCATATGAAGTCGGTTGAAAATATACTATTACACCTGCGTTCCCCGAAGGGCTACGCAAATGTGTACTAAAGTTCTCCCATCGATCGCTAGTATGTACCCATGTAACTAGGGGCGAGCCTATTGCCGTCAACCGGGTGCAAATCCAAACACCGAGCTGCTGCTGAGATTTTCATATAAATAGGAAAAAACTTAAAATAAAAATGTAAGTAGAATGAATGCTGTGGAAATGTATGTGTACAGTATATTATGGGAACAATGATCATGAAATAAATATCCCATAGCTGAAAAGACGATATAATAACAAATTTTCTGCTTACCCAAAATAAAGAAAGGCGTAAATGTATGTTATTGGCATAATGTGGTAAATGTAGTCAAATAAATGATTGCAATGTAAGTAACAACTTTTACGAAGGTGATCCTTATAACGAGCCTAAAATAGCTAATTTAGAGAAAAATGCGATAGCGAATCTTAGCCTTAGCAATCCGTCGTCCCGGCCGAAATTCCCTGCCTAGTCCAAGCCGGTATCAAAACAAGACCGGAGCCGCCCCCGAGTAGGACAGTACCCACCCTCAAGGGATACTTTTTCACATATTACGCTCTACTTCATTTTATGTTCTTTTACTTTAGTTGACCTTTGAAGTTCAAAGTAAATGGTTTACTTAGAATCCATATGTGCAAACACACGATTTACCAATACTGTTTAATTTCAAAGAACTAATCAGTATTTGTAGTAATAAAGTTCAACCAATTTGCCGTCTAATATTGTTTTATCAGTTCAACGTGACAAGTTGTACAAGTCCCGATTCATGTAGCGGTCATATTTTCACAACTATATTTTATGTATATTGCTGTAAAATGCATTATGCTTAATTAGCTATGGGGTAATATTTTACTAGGTAGGTAAAAATTTTTTGATATACCTAGCAAGTACGAATTCGTGTTTTCAACAGATATTTGTTCCGAGTCTAGGTGTATTTTGTGTCTGCGAAATCGCATAAAAAAATATATATTAAATATATGTATATTGGAGACTAGAGAGGTGCCCGCAACTTAACCCGCGGTTGATCTAAGTTATAGTGGCATAGTCTATGTTTATCTGGAATAATGTAACTTACTAAGGGTGAAAGAATTATTAAAATTGGTTTAATAGTTTTCGGGATCACCGATTACAAAAAAAAATATTTCCTTTTTAACCCCCAACGCAAAAACGACGGAGTGTTATAAGTTTGACGTGTCTGTGTGTGTGTGTGTGTGTCTGTCTGTGGCATCGTAGCTCTCGAACGGATGCACCGATTTTGGTTTAGTTTTTTTTGTTTGAAAGGTGAATTAGTCGGGAGAGCTATGTTTGATAAAAATTGGTCTAGGTAGGTACAATGCAATAGTTAGGGTTTCTTAATTTTTTTAATTATAATAGGTATTAGAATAGGTTCTAAAATATATACGTTAACAAATGACATACGCCATGTAAACATGCCTAGGGACGAAATAGCCACAAACAAGACCAAACTATTGCTCATTGACTAACCAATAGTTTACATTGACAGATAAGTATTGACGTCATTATTTCGTTCCTCTTACAACTACTACGTGGGTAGGATGTTATTGAGTTCGTGCATGGATACTATTATTAAATAATTGCTAATAATTCAAAAGTTAATTAACTGTATTTCGAATTACCTACTTTACATATTAATATTTTGCTATATTCATAACAGATTGATTTACCACCATATTCATTGTAATTCAGTGTAAGTTTTATCGATATTCATAATAATTTAAGCAAACCGTTTTAACTATAGAATTAACCAATAATAAACCTGTTTAGGTAATTCTACTCAGGATAATATTCAATTACGCCATATCGGTATTATATGTAGGGTAATCCACTTATATTATACAACATATAGATTTAGTATATAATCAATCATAATGTCGCCTTGATATAGGTTAAAGAGGGTTAAAAAGTTATTACATTATTTACACACAACAAAAATGTACTTTACAAAATATGAAAGCATGAATAATTTATAATTCTCATAGTATCTCACTCAATATTAACACTCATTGCTAATAAAATGTTCTTCAATTTTACCTTCATTTACAGGTCCGCAACGCGACAGCTATCTTTATCATCAACCTGTCCTGCTCTGACCTCTTGTTCAGCTGCTTCATCCTGCCCCTGGCTGCCTCTACGTTCTGGAGGAGATCCTGGACTCACGGCAAGATCCTTTGCCATATGTTCCCGTTCACAAGATACGCGTTGGTCGCCGTATCACTGTTTACTGTCCTAGCCATCACCATCAACAGATACATTATGATCTCACATCCAAGACTATATCCCAAGTGAGTAGTAAATTGAATATCATTATCGTTGTTGTAACAAAAAAAAACATCTTCCCATACAAATTTGTTAAGCCCATGAAAGCAATTTACATGAAAGTTTATTTTTAACATAACATACCATCACGCCTGTATTCCCCGAAGGGTTAGGCAGAGTCGTACTAATGTACGCCCACAGTTCGCCAGTATGTTTAGGTCCAACTTAATAGGGGGTGAGCCTATTGCCATTAATCGGGCACTAATCCAGACTCCAAGCTGCCACTGAGAATTTCATAGAAAAACCCAATAACAATTTGCTCGAACCCAGGATCTCGTAGAGTAGCAGTCGCGCTTAGAACCACTTTTTAGAAACACTTTATATTACTTTTAACTTTTTCAAAAGTGAGCCTTAAGGTTTTATTTAATGTCGTAACGTCGTCTCCCTTGTATATTGCAGAATATTAAAAATAGATAGGTACGATGTTCTAACATGCCTTTTTTTTGTTGATAGGTTATACACGAAGAGGAATATATGCTTCATGATCGCTAGTATTTGGATATTCTCCTTTGGAGCTTTAATAACTACTTGTCTTGAGATATGGGGCAGATTCAGCTTGGATATCATCACCGGCTCCTGTACCATAATTCCTGATGTCAATGACAGCTCACCGAAGAAATTCCTCTTCATCATCGCCTTCCTCCTCCCCAGTCTTGCGATCATCTTGTGCTATGCCAGGATACTATGGATTGTTAGAAAAACGGCAAAGAATTCGCGTAGCAATATCCCTAGACCATCTACTGAAATGAAAACCTTCAACATGAGTACGATGACAATAGCAGCAAGATCAGTCGTGGACTTGGATAAGAAACGCCCATCCAGAAACACAGTGCACCAATTTCCTATGAACTGCTGTATGCACACAGGAGCTGAATTGTCATCTTCTTGCGATAGTTCTACTCCATCAGAACAGGAGAGCAAGGCAGTTACTCCTGAAGTTAAGGCACGATCGCTCGATAATCAAAGCAAAAACTTCCGTCGAAGTTTCATAGCAACGATGAGATGGACTACAGCACCAAAAAAACCTCTTCTTCCTACGAAGAAAGACAAGAAGCTGCTAACAATGATAGTTGCGATAATGGTGTCTTTTTGCGTTTGCCACCTGCCTATCACGTTGACGAAGACTATATTCTTGGACGACACATCGCATCCAATTCCGAACGTAGTGGGGTACGTTCTTATCTACTTTACGACATGTGCCAACCCTGTCATTTACGTAGTGATGTCCAGTGAATACAGGCAAGCGTATAAAAATTTGCTAAAATGCCGATGAACTTTTTGAAAGGTTTTAGTTAAAATATTTTGTGAAAGAGGTTGGGTCTGAGCCGCTTGTGTGTGATTTACGTCGCTGTGAAACGAAGAATTCGATGAACTTGTACTTGTAATGAATGGTGAGAATTAAATAATTATATTTATGAAGTTGCTGTCAATATTAGTCTCTCTCAGCTCAATAAAATCCTCTTTTTAATTAAATTAAAATATCTTATAACAATAAAGTAAGCAATTTCTTCAATCTTACAATTTATAATAATCCGATTTGCAATAACCAACATAAATAATTGTTTCGTAACATTCCGAATTCATATGTAAAAATTTACTGTATCTAAATAAAACCAGCTTTCAAAACCTAAAAAGAATTCGTTTCTGAACTCAAGTGTACATATTTGTTATCTTAAGCTTTAGCAATAATGTTTAGAAAAAAAATACTAGAAAGCAATCAACTTACTTTAAAAATATGTAAGTATAAATTTGTTTTAATTATACATAGTATAGAAGTGTGAGGAAAATAAAAACTTCATTCCTGACATAAAATTCAATTTGTTAACTTATTTTTCCAAAGATTAATCATTGTAATTAATACATCTAAAATGGTGCTCAAATGATAATATTTCGGTGCGGATTTGACGTTGTCACTGTCATTTCACTGACAGACAGACACCGATCACCCTGCAGAGCTATGCTGCAGAGGCAGTTGGAGTTGCAAATATTCCGATTCCTTATTTTTGTACAAAAATAGGTACTTTGATATGAAACTCTACCTGCACAGTCGCAACTGCAGCTCAATCGATACTTTAACATTGTTCAAGTACATACGTTACCGTTTGAGCGCCATTTTGGAATATAGGTCTAACTAAGTACTATAAAAGCATGTTATATGTAAATCTTATAATCAACGCCTATGGAAATGTATACCAAATTTAATTTTAAAACGTACTGAAGCTTGATACCTCTTCGTAGTTTATACAATATTATATTAAATCCTATATGATTCGATGACACTCATATAATAATATAATGAGAGTATTATAGTCAATAAATATTCATAAGTATTACGATTACTCTAGCGGATTTGTAACAAAATAATCGACTAAAACAATTCGGTTTCTAATTGTTAAAAAATCGAAGGCCTCTTAATTAAAGGTGACGATTGTTTGTCACGACCAGTAAATACGTATTTGTGCAGTAATCGCGGTTAAAATTCTATGTAACAATTACAAATACATCGTTTAATTTTTAACTCTTTTCCTTGTGAATAAAATTCAAAATGGACTAATAGGGCCGATGGCACACTCATTTCTTATTTTTTGCGGTTGATGTATGAATGGTTTATTTGCCGAAGCAAATAATAGTCACCTAGTGGTAAAGGTGTTTCGTACTAGTGTACAATATCAATGTGTGATATTATTGTAAATAAGGAGGATGTCAAAGACATTGAAAAAAGTTTCGACAACGGTTAATATCGAATCGCAGACGGTGCTGTTTAATTTTATTGGACCCAAAGACAGTTAAATATTTGGAGAACACGAACAAAACTGTAATCTAGTTGTTAACAAAATCAGTCTTTATTATTATTTTTATATAGGTCAGCCTGACAATGAAATCAAATCAAATTGGGATCAAACCTTTTGTATGAAAATGTTCCCAAAATTTTAAATCTCTGCTTGCCTGTAATTTCAGAAAGACAAATTAATATGATGGATGTATTAACGTATGATGTTTTAAAATAGGAATCGCACTAATCTTGATGTTCGTAGAAAAAAAGGACGACAATTTTCATAGTTATATACAACATTTTGAGAATAAACTATTGTTAAAATATGGCAGCATTTGCTTAAATTAAGTTAATTAGTTCATTCATTAAATTAAAGTAGATTGTAAAATATTTATATGATATTGACATTGCTTTGATTCGATAAAAGGCGACCATTCCAAATGATTGTCTGTTTTTGACGAAATATTAAAATGTTACAAGTATTTAGAATTAAATGTTTTATATGATAGATATATAATAGTTGTGAGATAAGTTGTAACCGAAGATTTCCCAAAGATATTATTATTGTATAAAGGAAAGGTTTTAAGTCGGAATGCAATTTGAACTGTATTTATTTTTATCGGATAAAGATTTTCCGTCTTATTCATAAAAATATAAAACGCCCAACAAATTTCCTATAGCTTGATGTGTTTGTCTTATTTTACCCATTCACAAAATACCAGTACTTATCTATAATAAGAGGCTTATCTATAAAACGTTTTATATTATTACGGATATGACGGAGCATGTTTCGGAGTCAATCATAGCCATATGATTCGAAGATGAATATAGAAAATGAATAAAAATTTGCATCAATTCATCACAATTTCCGTTTTTTGAAAGTTAAGCTCAAATACATACGTACTTTGTTTAATTTATAATCTTTGGTAGCAAACAAAAGTGTAGAATAATGTGGTGTAAAGTTTGACGTGGGTCTGATAGGATAAACTTTGTTATGATTATAAATACGACCACAGTTGCAAAATTATATACATTCTAATTACTCCGGAAGCTACCCCAGTTTTATAAATATTAATAAGAAATGTCCTAAAATGTCGACGTACCTACATAATTCAAAAGCACTAACAAAACTCACAAAAATAGTTGATATAACCGTTCTATTCATAAAAATATGAATAAATCCGTCCAATAAATTTCCTATATTTATAATGGGTTTTCTCATCTTTTCTCTGCTACAAAATATGACATGTCAAAACAAGACAAAACATATAATAGTTCTAAGAGCCTTCCCAGACGTTTTATATTTTTATGAATAAGACGGTAAGAATTTAGTAATTCATAAACTGTTCCTTTTTCAAATTTTGCTGAATATTTATTTAAAAAACTATGATTCGATATAAATGATAGGTTGTCTCGAAATTAATATTGTTCTCAATTCAAATAATTTAAACAGCAACAAAAGGATAAGGGAGACATTTTTTATTAAAATCGACCTATTATTTATGTACATAATATACTGGCACTTATCAGTATCAAATAAATCAGTTTAGACCAAACTGTGGTCGAAATACGAAATGTAGATTAATTTTGATGTAGATATTGAACGAGTCATTTGTAAAATATGTTTTTAGTATGAATTCGAATAGACTTATTACGACTATTTATTTGTTTTGTACCTATTTAAGATACGTACGGGTTATGACTAAATCGAAATCCTGTTAAAACTAAAACACCCAAAATGGCAATAAAGCGACTGCTCGAAATTTAGAGAAGTCTTGTCTCAATCAGTGAGTACCACACTCCATTTATAAACTGTCAATCTAATCATTAGAAATGTATGGGTAACAAATCGAATATAGGTACCTACAGAAAATACGAAGAGAAAAGTTATCCCTGCCATCTTTCTTCTTCTTATTCAATCTGATTTCCGCGACGAAAGCAAGTGGTACCAGAAATTGAGTTATGCAACAGCTTATGTCACGGCGCCTTTTTCATAATGTATTTTTTGACGCTAGATAATTATATTTTTTAAGACAATTTTACTGAAGCGATTTTGTTACAACCCGTACAGGGGAGCTAAAATGAACAGTTTTTGTAAATTATAACATGATTCATGTGTCATTTCCATAGTATAAGATGACATCTAAGTGTACGAATAGCCTATAAAATGCAACTTATACTGGAACCGTATGACCCCTTGCGTCCGTGAATCATACTATGATTCATCAAAAATGATCATTCGAGCCCCCCAGATCATAAAGAAGCTATTACAAAATACTTTTTTGTATTATGGGGGACGCAAGTGGAACACCAAGATTTGTAGGTACCAAAGAACCAAATCCAGGGGACACACCCCTTAAGCCATTGTACTTACCAAAGATATAATTAAAAATAAATTATGAACTATTCAATATAGTATTTTTTTTTACCTTCCTTGTAAAAAGAAGATGGAGATGGTGATCACTGTTTAGGCAGCAAAACTTAGGTACATTAATGTAGTATTTGAGAGACCTTGGAAATACCAGGCAGTCCAGATCAATACTGTCAGTGTTAAACGACAATATAGTAATAATTAGGTTAGTGCAAAAAAAAAAACTTATGTAGCGAACTAAACCGGTAGGTACATATAGTACTATCACACATAGTAGAACCCAAAATTATTGCTATACAGTCTAATAGCACTAATCTTGTGTCACAAAACCAAACTCCAAGCTGCTACTGAGAATGTGTTACTATCTATAGGCCGACCGTTTAACTCGCGTATCGCCTGCGCGGTAAGAAGGGAGAGGGGGTGGGTAACGCTACACACGGAGTCAATAATCCAAAGATTTATCTCGAGATAGACATTGTTGGTAAAGAATAAAATAATAAGTATCTTTTTTAAGTATTTATTTATCTCTCCCCGCTCCTTTCTTACCGCGCAGGCGATACGCGAGTTAAACGGTCGGCCTATAATTAACGAATAAACCAATAAATGTGACAGCTATCATTTAAAACATCAGGCAAGCCAATTGTTTATCGTTGTGCAACTAAAAGGCCAATATGCTATGAATGTGCTACGAATTTTACCCTTTTAAACATTTACACAAATATCGGGATTGTTTTGCACACACATTTTAGGACACACAATTTGCACTGTATTTAATTAATTATAACCGTAGCTCTATGATGATCTCTGGGTTCACTTTGAAAAACGTTAATACCTACCAATAAAAAAATACCCTGTAAAGCTTGCATATAACGACTTCATGAACATCGTAACTTCAAACGGACCTTAACAGAATTTAAGGGGCCTGAGCACACGATACTTTTTCATCACAGGTCAGTGGTTATATAAATTTATAAGTTATCGTGACTCTAATTCCACACATATAATACCACTGACAATTGCAGTAATTGTACGGTATAGCGAAATACCGCAAACCCAATCAGCGTTGTCAAACCGCGATGCAGTATCGACACAGTCGCAAAATCGCTGATGCCGAAGCAGTGCTACATAAATTTCGATTTTGAAAAATCGAGTGTGTTTTAGCCCTAAGTGCAAATTTTTGGTAGCAGCTGCAAGCCGTCGCTTATAGAAGTAAAAAATGTGGCAGCGAGGGATAAGTAAGAAAATTATTAGCCCTTACATTTAGAGAGTCGTTTAATTTGACAACAAAGTAACAGATAAAATACCTACAAATTGTTGAGTTTCTTATCATAAAGCTTAACTTTTTTATGCCATGACAGATGGGGCCATTTCATGAAATTCAGCAGATTGTAGGGCCGTTTATGTTCACAAGAGAGTAAAATTTTTATTATCATCCCCTAATGTCCGGACGATGCTTCAAAAAACTTAATAAACAACAAGACGTTTAAAAGTTACAAAAGTTTGTGTTAACTTTTTACATTACTACGTCCCTACAGGGTGATTTTGGGTTCAACGCCCGTGTGAGCTGGGCAATTATTAAAAACACTTGACTTTTTATTTATTTATTGTAATAATTTACTAGATATCAAATTCTCGACCAGTTTTGCCAATGATTTAAAATAAAAGGTAAACGTAGCACAAAATAACTACCCTTACAGATCTCAGGTTACCCAACATACCACTGAAAAACAGTATTAGGCATATAAATAGGAAAAGGCAAAATAGTTAGATACCATTTTCTCTTTTTTGTAATCTATTGACATAAACGGGCTCGTGGCTAAGCTGTAACGTTGATCTACAACGGTTACTCTATCTTTCGAATACCGGTGTTGCCCAAAAATTGGGATGCGGATGTCTGATGGCAATCGCTTCGTGCAAACATAATTCCAATATAAACTTCCCGATATAATTATTGGGAAAAGGGTTGAAGAATAATAATGCTATTGACAAGCTCGATATAAAAAAATGGAAGGGCATTGGAAATAGATTTTAATTAATAAATATATATTTCCATTATGAATTATCAATATTGTCGGACTCAATGTTTTGTTAATTTGTAACGTGACTTAGTACGAGTATAAACAAGAACAAAGGGAATACCAAACCACCAGTTAAATCCCAAATATTGATAAATAGGTTAGAATTACATTTAACAACAACATTACGCACGTCATTCAGATTTCTCCGCTTCGTTGCTTTTCCCCTAAACCTATATAAAATTTTACATAACCACAGCAATTATATAAGTACCTACCTGTCACGTGTACTGCCTTATTAGTCTAGTTAAAACGCGACTGCTACACTAAAGTTCGTGGATTCGATTGTGAGATCGCACAAATAGTTTGTTTCGGTTCATTGATTTTTTTTTATGGGATATCGGCAAACGATCAGGCGAGCTACCTGATGGTAAGTAGTTATCGTCGCTCATGGACATCTGCAAAACCAAAGGAGTTGCAGATGCGTTGCCGAGCCTATTTAAGGAAAAGAAGGAAGGAGACTGAGGGAGAAATTGGGTCTCCAGCGCTCCACTCACCGAATAACACGCAACAGTATGCGTACTGCTACGATATTCTGTGGGAGGGTAGTACTTCCCCGGTTGTGCAGACCCATTCATACTGGCATGTAGACATGCATGCAGGCACTACTAATACTATGCCATTATGATCTTTAAGAGGCTCATCCTCTTTTATATAGGATCTAAACATACCGCTGAACGGTGTACATAAAATACATCTCGTCTGAAGAATGCAGTCGTGATAGTATGATTAAAAATTTATCAGAGAAATTAATTTTAGTCAAATAATAATGCAAGCTCGAGTTGGATTTGAATCCGCGTCCGCTTTAGTCAACTAAGCTACAGAGCCTTGTCTGTGTTGTCTAATTTCCTTCCACATTATCCGTCTATTAAGAATAATGTGGAAGTTTCAACGCAGGTTAAAAAAAATTAAAAAACGTTGTATAAACCGATTACCTACAATACATGGAAACGTAAACGCGTGGTGTTTGAAAACGAGTTAAAATATCTACGCTAATTTTCTTATTTCCTGCCTTAGAAAAAGGACTATGTGAGATCGGTTACTATGTTTCCTCAATGAGAATAATAATATTTTATAATGTTAGAATTTAAGTAATGTTGAAACATCGTCATTTCTTTGACACTAAAAAAAATAATACGAGTACCTAAATTCTGAAAATATTTTTCTTGGATTCAACTTCATATCCGTCTATCTTCCTTAGGAAGTTTCGGTCGCCTTAATTCACTAAATAAAATAACGTTAACGTTCAAAGCCGTCACGTAATTCGTCAATACAGAAAATAGTCTTTTTTCCTACCAACTATGTCCGAAATAGGGCGAAATTGACCTGACCAGAATGGCATTGAGTTACGCTGCTAATGGACTACCCGAGGCACACACAACACATACCATGTTTTATTCATTAACTGATGTAACGCACTAACCTTTAAAATCTATTAGAGATGTATGTCGGATATTTAAATGAATACCGTCGATTACAGATAGGGCAATTAAAAAAATAACAATAAATGACTTTGTAGTCTAGTCGTTCTCAGCGCCATAGGTATGCTAGAAGTCATAGTTTCTCCTCCCAGGTCGTGAAGTTTAATTGGGTTTTTCTATGAAATTCTCCATAGATTTGTGCCCTTTGTGCCCAGTAAATAGACTCTAAAGATAACAAAGAGATTGTAATGAATTTCGGAAAAGTTCATTAACGTCAATCACACTTGATTGTTAATTAGTAATTAAAATATTTAACATAAATTACACGAATAATGTGCTAAATACACAAATTAGTTTTCAAGTATAAAATAGGATTCCAATTAAACATTAATTAATAAAGTAGGCGTTTGAAGGCGTTTTAATATTTCGCGAACATAATAAAATTTACTTGAAAAGCAGCTTTTGTTTATGTACTCATTTTACTTATAAACATAATATCCTGTTCCTATAATTAAACTTTATAAACGTTTACTTTCAAGTTATATACCTACTAAAGAAAATATCAATATTAGATAATACTAGAGAATAGCCCGCAGCTTCGACCAGATAAGATCCCGGTCATCCCGCGAGATAATAAATATATTATATTATATTAATCTGGAATAATGTAGTCCAATGGTGAATTAAAAAATGGGTTCAGTAGTTTTACAGTTTATTGATTACAAACAAACAAATCTTTGCTCTCCGGTAAGAGCTTTAATAGTATTATTTATTAAAAAAAATTATATAACTCATCATACACTAAAATTATTAAAGAACTTTCTAATTATTTTACTTCCCGGGTCCATTTCATTAAGGCAACGATAATAATCCGTAGCAAAAAACTAAACAAGGTGACCAAACATAGCTACGCATCTTCTGATAATTATTTTTATTCATACGGAAAACCTACTTACGATTATGCAAGTTCCATACTGAAGATATAATGCCAAATCTAAGTATTGGGCGTCAGTAAATTAAAGACCTTATTTCTAGAAGACATATGATTTCCCACACATTTTGGCGCGACTCTTTCCGACCCACGTCTCTCATTTATCATGTTACTTCAGGGATAAAGCAAGAATGACGATTCCTCAATGCCCATCCATCAGTCATCTTACCTTCGTTTTTACATCTATCGTTCAGTGAACCGATCCATTTCAGTATATCCTAATGTGATGTCATCTCTAACCGTAATAAATGTTGGTTGAACTCACGAGATTTAGGAACGGACCTAAATAATATATGTTCTGCATACATTGTAAGAGTATTATAATTATTATGCATAAGTCCACCAAAATAAATTTGATTGTGTAGGCATCAGTGCCCAAATAACTAAATCGAATATAATAGGAAAATGGAAATAATACTCGTCATTTCAATTTAGATTGAATTATTTGAATGCGATTAATTTTGCATATAACGTTGAATGTTTAATTGAATGGACGTGACGTAAAAAGTAATTAATTCTCCATAGCCTTTAAAAAAGGATTGGTAAATGTCTACTAAAAACAATTTTCATGCTGTGTATTTGTGTTTAGGCCTTAGTCGTAAAAAGTTTTTTTCATTCTTTCTCTTCGGACCAACCATGAGTTGGTTTTCTTTTGGTATGGGCATGGATGATACTTTTACGGAATTCTGATGAACTTTGATCCATATTGAAAAAAAGTAAGTATTTACTAAGGTAGGTAAATAATTGATCAATATTTAAAAAAAAACCTTAAGGAATTACAACTAAAGTTAAAAAAACTATAGCTACGGGGCGATGACTACTAAAAAACAACTAAAAGGCATGAAACAGTAAAATATTCCTGATTAAAATCATTGAAGAAATTAACAAGTTCATGTGTCTGAATTCAAATCATCACAACTGGAATCAATTGATTACGCATTCAACACTTTGTGGTCAGTAGTCTGAGAGCTACAATCGAACATCCATACATAGACATATACATACATACGTAAATTGGTTAAACTCATTCCCTTCTTTAAATAGCGCGTAAAAAACAACAAAAGTAAGTACAACAAACAGTAATGACATGTTACCACCATAAGAACATAAGCGTATAGGAGACCAAAAATAACTTGACCAAAAAGCTCATTTATCTAAAGCTGAATACCATAACGTCTGCCCAACGTGAAAAAATCGAACGCGAATTAATTTCAAACAAAACCAAGCGCAAGAGTACACCTCACGGATTTCCGATATCTGAAACCATCAGTCACGTTAATGTGTGCCTTTTATCATGTTCGCTCATGTGCGGACACGCACCTACAATTTAAATAAATTGACCAATTTATTTTTTGCGAAAAATATTTCCGCACCCTAAGTACGAGGAACGGTGATTTTCGGAAAATAGCAGTTTTGTGTTAACACACCTTTCATAATAAGTCCCGGGAAATAATGTGTTCTGAATTGATGGGAACACACCTTTGTTCAAGAATATATTTAAGCATGGAGCAATTTGCTGATTTATTGACCCGTATTGGATTAGCGAGGACCGCTAATAAACACAAGCTATTATCATAATATTGAGATTAACAATTAAGTTTTATGACATCGACGTAGGATGGGATGGGCTTTCACCACACTTTCCATTATTTTTATTATAAATTCGTCACGTAATCATTAGCACAACAATAAAGCCTGCTGGGGATTAGCTGGGTTAGCTGGGCTAGCTGGGGATACATGTGGCATAACAGAAGATCTATAAATCCAAGTTAGGCCAACGCGGTGGGCACGCTTAACCTTAACCCCTCTCATGCTGGAACGAGCCCCGGGCACTCAGAAGTGGGACTGAAATGGGTAATTATCTCATTAATTATCCCACAATTCCTGTTGCTAATTTGTGGTTGGAATGGAATTTGTTTATGGAACTGCTCCATAAACAAATTTCATGAAACCACAAATTGGCAATAGTCGACGATGATAATTTTAGCTACTGTAGATATACAAAATATATTTACGATACGAGTATTATAGTATGTTGTATGTACATACAAAAAGAAAGGTGGAAACACTGGTTACAAATTACGAAAATAATTTTATCTGAAAATCGAAGTGGGAAAATGTCTACTGGGAAATCTATGTTTTCAGGCGACAATATTGAATCACCGGGCCTTCCGCTAGCGATCTGGAATTCTGTAGATACTCTTTAAATTACCTGTTTGAAAAAGGTACGCAGAGGTGTTACAAATCTTGTCACATCACTTATGTACGTAGGTACGGGATTTTCAAATATAAGCAGACCTCTCACTACTTATATGGAAAGTTTGTATTTATTTAAACTTTTACGCACATGGGACATACGGCGCACTTAATGCCATAGGTAAAACATTATCTACTAGTCAACCGTCGGATTAAAATTATTGTTATAACTCCACCCGTATTACATGGGACCTAAACATACCGGCGAAGTGTGGTTGTCATTAGTATTTTATTAGCCCAGAAGTCAATCACGCAACCATTGTTATACCGACCAATGTAACAGTCATGATGGTATATAAATTAAGAATAAAGGTTCCGCATATTAAATAACGGGTTACTAATAAACTAGTGGACTGAAACAGCCATAGATAACGTCAGCTTAGTTTAACTCCTAGTTAATTGATGGGATATTTCCCCAAACAATAAACACGCAATCTATTTAAACTAGGTTTTGATACCCGGAATTATAATAACGTCATAGGAACAATAGAACTGCGAAATAGAACCTTTCTAATTGAATCTTAATGGTGAAAGTCTTAGTAGGTCAGTTTATAATTGATTTACCTTTACGAGAATGTCACAGATACTAAAGGTCTTCGCCTAACGCACCGTAGCTGTAGTATCCGGCGAGCGAGCGTATTCGGCACTGAAGGCAAAATACGGAAAAATCAATACCAATTGTTGTTTAGTGTCGGAACGGTTTAGTGGTACGGTGTAATGGTTAGAATCCTTAAATAGGTCATTTTGAATAATTAAATTTTCTTTATCACTGTAAGTTGTCTTGCTTGATTATTATTGACTTGATGTTGTGATAATGTTGACAAAGATGGCGCCAAGAAGTCTGTAATCTTTTACTATCGCGTAAGTTAGGCACCTATTAATAGTTTATGATGTGGCAAATATTATCCAACCAGCAAGGTAAATAACGAGACAAATTGTCTACGTAGTTGTCGGTTAGACTGACTATTTACCTGATGATCATTAATATATATATTTCTTTTATATAATAAAAAAGCTTACCAGCAATGTTGGTCGCACATTACTAGTATTCTTGTTAACCCGTCATGCTAAGCTAAATGCTTGTGGTACGAGTGGGTTTACGTCGGTAATGTAATAGGTGGGTTTCGAACCGGCAACCACATTACCGCAAGTCCGACGTTCTAGCCATTAGGCTACCACCGCTTCTATCACTATTATATCACTTCTCCTGGTAAGTTTACATAAAAACAATTTGTCATCGCGTGAAACAACAATAGTTAAATTCGAGAGCAATAACGCGGCCACTAAATTATATCGTGACACGCTGGTTAACCCCCCTGGACACAAGTTAGTAGATATAGGTACAAACTACTCCAAATTGCCTCCAAATAGAAAACCTCAATTAACATTTTGTTCGACATGGGGGCCAAATCAAAGTCATCACGGTAAACAGAAACGCTTGTAATACCTTTGAAGCACACAATTCATTAATTACACACAAAATTGACCATGTTTATCAAGAAGGCGAATAACAAAATGGTTCGACAACCCCAGAAAAGCTAACACAGGTGATAATTCCAGAGATATCCGACTTTATCTACCTTTCTAAAATATTTTTCCGGTCTCCAATAACAACCGATTATATCTCAAGTAAGTATCTGGCAAACAGTCCATGACAAATATTGCTTCGCCTGGGGGTAGATGGGGACTAAGCGAACCCCGGCATAACAGGCACCCACCCCCTGATCCCATCTCCCCCCAACGATTTGTAAATTGCTCTATTAATTTAGAATCCTGTAAGATACTATCACCCGTGAAATATTGAAGGTGGCACAAATTTTCGGCGTGGAAAGTTTCACCGGTTTCGTTTAGGACGGCAGGTCGACAATAATGTTTATGTAGCAAATG
The DNA here is from genome assembly GCA_958496365.1 of Subacronicta megacephala. NCBI lineage: Eukaryota > Metazoa > Arthropoda > Insecta > Lepidoptera > Noctuidae > Subacronicta > Subacronicta megacephala. The sequence continues at coordinate 5,498,380 of OY292525.1, forward strand.
GAAAAAGGAACAATAAAGAAATGGAAGAGACTATAGTTTTTAAGTGCAGTAATAGCCTAGTAATATGACCATTGGACTGCCAAGTCAAAGGTCTCGAGTTCGAATCCAAGGCAGGCACCTCTAACTTTTCGAAGTTATGTGCGTATTAATAATGAATTATCACGCGCTTAAACGGTGAAGGAAAATATCGTGAGGAAACCTGCATGCCTGAGAGATTTTCTTGACGGCATATGAAGTCTGAAGACTATAGCCTAATCCCTCTCGTATTGAGAGGAGACCCGTGCCCAGCAGTGGGACAATGTAATGGGTTGATGATAGTTTTTAAAACGTGGCTTTATACCTGCGTATTGAAACAAACATGATTCTTGAGGATTTTTGAAACGAAGTTGGGGTTGCCTGATAGAAATCATCATGAAAGGAAAAAGCGTTGTCTCATCACGGGACGTTCGATTCCGTCCAGCGTAGTTCAGATATTATAGTTAGGCGCTGGCCGTCACACTTGTTCTTTTTTTTAAATCGTGAGGAACTTCTTTCCTGTTGGGAAAAAAACATGTGGAGTCAGGGCCGCAAATGTTTTTTTTTAACTTCAGCGCAGTAAATCCTAATATTATAGATATTCTTAAATGCGAAAGTAACTGTTTGTTAAACCACATGGAATGGAAACTTTGACTGGTGTTGTTAATCGACACATTTCGTTACGTATAAAATTTACAGGCGCACGTTTTTCTCCACAATTGCATTATATCTCGACCGATTTTTAAGAACACTCCCGACTTATTCACCTTTCAAACAAAAAAACACTAGATCATTATCGGTTCATCCGTTTGGGAGCTAAGATGCCACAGACAGACACACACACAGTCACAGACACGTAAAACTTATAACAACCTGTCGTTTTTACGTCGGGGATTAAAAAGAGCGGATATTATTCCACCAAACTAATCTAGTACAAATGGGAGTTAGAAAATATCAAAACATTCTAATTTTCACTTTTTTTTATTCTTCTCCATTTAATTTATAAAGGGTGGGATTGCTAGCATTAACAATATACAGATAAACCTACCACCCTGTAAATTTTAAACAAAAAAGAAATCTTTACAAATGAAGTAATTAATCCAAGTGATTTAGTTATTTTTTCTTTGTGATTTCATTCTCTCCTTAAAATTTAAATCGTTTAATCAAGCCGAAGCAATTGAATAAATTTCTTTATAGTTTCTTCTCGAAAACATTTATTCAGTATTCTGATCAGTCTAATTAATCTGAGACTGTGATTAAATTTGCATCTTTTGCCTTTGTGTTTTATTGAGATAATCAATTTTATCTGTATCTGAATTTTAGTATGATAATAACGATCGTATAATATGAACCTTGATTAAATCTAGCGCATAAAACACTACTGTAAGTAATGGATTAATCAGTTCGTAGTCAAGTCTGCGGTAATATATCTAACATTTTCTGCATCTCATATTGTTTTAGCAATGAAACGTCTTTATCTTGACCCCTTTCAACCTTAGAGAATAGGAAACCGAACAGAATATTCTTATGCCACAGTATTTTAAAAAGGTTCGGTTTTAATGACCGTTTCAACTACGGCTCCCTAAATTCAAAAGAATTGTTGTTCCTTTGAGTCGTTAAATACGACCAGTTTTGTTTGAAACAAAGGCGTTACGCTGTACAGTGTTCTTAGAATGAAAAAAAAAAACATATTTATTTATGTAGACCTAGAAAATATACCAGGGCTCGAAAATTCTTGTCTAGTGGACGCTTCTTTTACTTGCTCGAAATTATAAAGAAACTTCGATACACTTCCACAAGTAGGGCTGAATAAAAAGTTGACCTGAGCCACAATATTTATCGGAGAATTATACAGTTTTCTTAGTAAAGAAAAAAAGTTGGGTGACTAACTTTATTTGTACCCTTGGCTCCTCCTATTCATTTTAATTTCAATGTTGCGGAAAGAAATGGGATGAATAAAACATTTTTGGTCAAATATTCGCAATGAAAAGGTAAAGCTTAGTTCTCTAAGTCTATGAATAATAAGCGTTCCCCCGGGTGGCCAGTCAGTGACATCATTATTTTTATATTCACGTTTAATATATTTTTCCAATTAGGTGGATCGTTGTTGAATTTTGTTTCAGAACCGAAGAGAATAACAAGTACCCAGACGTGAAGGTTAAGCGTAGATTTGAACGACATTCCAATATTAACGTAGATTGAAATTTTATTGCAGCTAAATCAGACGTTAGGTACCTATTATTTTCCGAAAGATCAACCGTACATTTTAATTTTACCACAGTCTATTCCCAAAATATAACAAAATATATAATATACCTATTCATCTACGACAACATCGTTTCATACGATAAAATTGCCGTTCGCAGTCTACAAGCGAAAAAGAACGAGAAAGGCAATGAAATAAAAGGAAAAACAAAAGAGATTAACTTAGGTACTTAGTATATAAAAATCCTACCACTGACCGCTTCCGACCCGAATATTATGAGTCAGCCGTATCCTGTAGCCTAGGCTACAGAAAATCTAATACTGCAAAAAGAGCTGGCTTTACAGCACTTTTAATGTTCCAACGCGGACTTCGAGTAGTCCAAATCGTACCCAAGTTATACTTAAACACACCACCGACCCATTCACATGCTAATCTGGACTCAAAGAAAAACAGGGCATTCCAGTGTTAATAACGCGTAAATTGTACGGACAACTGGGGTAAGGGTTCCTATCCTTTTTAAACGTAGTCGTAATGTCTGCCGACCTAAACTCGTTTTGGCCTTCAACTGACTAAATTCAAATTTGTATTTTATTCAGAAGCAATACGCTATTCAAGCTTTAATGAGGTTTTAAGTACTACAAGGATTTTTTTTTTGGAACTACCCAAAAATTATCCTTGTACCCCACAACCGGTAAGAAACTCCAGATATTCCTATAAAATTGGCGTCGGTAGCCTAATTGCTAGGGCAGACTTGCGAGAAAAAACTTATAAATACCTACCTAATTAAAACCTCCCCTGATTCCGTCAACCACGAGTACCTAGTAGGTAGAATTGTGCGTACCTATATATCTTTGAACAAAGCCTTGGTACTGTTTATACGATATCTTCGCCTGATAGGCAACGTACAGCTAAAACTGATGAGACTAGAAACGTGAAATTTTCCTTAAACGAAAGTTAGCACGAAGAAGGATTTTGGGTTTTTTTTTATAAAAAGAAAGTGACTCGTACTAGAATGTGAGTCGCACATTACTAGTATTCTTGTTAATCCCTCGTGCTAAGCTCAATGCTTGTGTTACAAGTGGGTTCACGTCGGTAGTGCAGTGGCCCACCCATTTTTCGAACCGGCAACCACATGATCGCAAGTCCGACGCCCTAGCCATTAATTAGGCTACCGCTGCGCCGCTTCTCTATACTAATATTATAAAAAGAAAAATTTTGTGAGGTTGTAGGGGGTAATCTCTGGACCTACTGAACCAATTTTGAAAATGCTTTCACCACTAGAAATAGAGAACAAAGGAATTCCACGCAGATGTGTCGTATTCTCTATATTCTTACGTTCACCAAAAGTGACCATCACAGGCAAAACCGTATAACAGAAGCTTTATCATTCGTAAGTAATCAATCACTTGGACAGCAAGAGGTGACATGAGGAGACACACTGACTGAAACTTGGATCTGATAAGGGAATACAATTTACGAAGATCTATCCTGTTTTGTGTTTCGAGACTCCGAAGTTAGACAAGATACATGAATACTTGTTGTTGTTACATACGCTATATAATATCAATTAATCAAGCCAAGCATTCCTTTATCAGAAAGGCATCGACGATTACTTTCTGAGATCGGAACCCAGCGTTTACGATTATTTACAGTTGGTACTTAATCATCACGCGCTTAAACGGTGATTGAAAACACCTTGAGGAAACCTGCAAACCTTGATAGATTTTCTCGATGGGGAGGGAAGTCTGCCAATCCACAATAGGGCAACGTGGTCTATAGCTTCACAACTTAAAAACATGAAAATATAAAATAAACTAAACATTACAAAGAAACGGTATTCATTTAAACTTTATTACCTAAATAAACTTTCGAATAATATATAATGGTGTCTTTTGAATTAATTTTGGCTATTTGTCATACTATATCGTCTATGTAGTTTCCATCAGACAATAAAACTGGTCAAAAGCAATACTTGTAATCAAAGTTATTGAAATACTTAAGAGGCGGGTATGAGCTATTTTAAATTGAGCCTTATACTAGTGTCATTAAAAGTCACATGACCTGTAGTCGTAAATTGCAACAGCTTTACGTCCCTTAGTCGGTTTTACGACTTCCACAAGTAAGCAAGTTGGTACCCTTTAATTAACACTTGGAAATAGAATTATGGGGAAAGTATGACGCACTTAGTAGTTCTAAGGAATTGTCATAACTAAGTTAGTACAGAAGTTACTGCTCTTCGTAGGATAAAACTTCTGATATTTCAGCCGTTTTTATGTTTTACGTTATATAGGCATAACAAAACATACCATCACGCCTGTAATCCCCGAAAGGTTAGGCAGAGGTATAATAAAGTACGCCCACACTTCGCCGGTATGTTTTGATCCCATATAATAGGGGGCGAGCCTATTGCCATTAAACGGGCACAAATCCAGACTCCGAACTGCTACTGAGAATTTATAGAAAAACCTAATAACACTACTCGATCTGGGGATGGAACCCAGGACCTCTAGCTTCGTAGTTGCGCTTAGGATCACTTAGGACTAATGAGGCAGTCATATGGGATCCTACTAATAAATATATATTTGGCTCAGCAGAATTACCTACTTAGAGTTAATTAGTAACCAAAAATCAGATGCATACCACATTGAAGCGGCGGTAGCCTAATGGCTAGTTTAGGGCGTCGGACTTGCGATCATGTGGTTGCTGGCTCGAACCTACCCACTGCACTACCGATGTGAACCCACTCGTAACACAAGCATTTAGCTTAGCACGAGGGTGTAACAAGATTACTAGTAATGTGCGAACCACGTTGATAGTAAGCTTTTAAAAAAACGAATTACCTTATATAAACAATCACTGTACTTTGTGGCGTTGGAACACAAGAAAGAGAATAAAGGCAACATTCCTTTAAGTCTAGATTAGGTACCTACCTAATCTATACGCGTACCTACGAGTATTCACACTTTCACAACACAATCAGACTATTACTTAGCACAAATTGACTATGTACAAAATGCGGGGTATTGGACAAATAACAACCTACTGTATTTAGATACCTCAGACCCTTTTGAACTGAAGCAACTAATTAATGAAGTTACAGGCAGAATTATTGATAAAAGGCTTTGTAGGTTTGCAGAATTTTGTCTGATTAAATTGAATATCCAATTAGAACCATGTTTTATAGTGAACAGAAACCTTCATGGTTTGAAAATTGAACCAAACGTTGAAATGTACGTCGTCGTGAGTAACCTACCTAAAGTTGCTCTAGTTGACAGTGCCAAGTAAAATCCGGATTTAAATTCAAACCAATTTGACCGCATTTTACTTGGCACATTTTATATAACTTAAGTATTTATTGTAGCCTACTTGCCTAACACTTTTAGTGCACCCTGGTTTTAGCGCACTGTTCATAATCAGCTAGCTGTGCCAAGAATGCGTTGCAATGTCACTTTTTTAAAAGACTTTTTTGTCATTAACCTCGTCGGCTGAGACACTAAAATCAACCAAATTGGCATCTTAATCGGATGAATGGTATAAAAACGCATTTAGGATGAATTAATAAATATTCATCCCTATACACGTACGGAGAGTCGTTGGATGCAGGTGGCATATAACTGGTCATTGTGGAAGTCTACGGGGGAGGCCATCGTTCAACAGTGGACTTAATTCAACTTATATGATGATGATGATACAATATGTACAGTCTGGAGCACCAATTCTATGTAAACATTCAGAAAAATTCAACAGCCATTTTCTCTTTTATTTTCTTCCTTATTGGTTACAGTTATGAGATGTTGTGCTGACAGAGTCTTTCATTACATACTTTACTGATTTATACTATATTTCGACATTTGGATCGATACTTTAGAAGGAAATTGCTTTCGGATTTCAGTGGGTGTATACCTATATCTTTTTTGCTCTTGACTGTATTAACATTGACGTCTTTTTCCTAAAAGAACATACATATTGATTCCACATCCAACTCATATACCTACTTTTATTATATTTATAGGTGCGTCCGCTCGTCGACCATCATCTTGTGAGATGACCAGTTTTTCTTTTTGCTAAGGAATTTAATGACTTATTGAATTTTTTGTTGTGTACAGCAAGCCCCATTTTTATTATTTTCAGCGCAAATAATATAAAATAATGTTCAAAGGCCTCGAATTTTCTTTATTTCTTTGGAAGCTTAAAATTACGAGTAAGGTCAGTATCCATTTTCAACACAATAACAGTAACAATAAATAATAAAAGGTTTCTCAAAAGAAGGATGAGCAATAAAAATAACATTAGGTTGTAATCTTGGCGAATCACGCACGGTCCTATTGTGAGGATGCCCTACCCTTAATCCTGTCTGTCATACGAAGTTCAATGTTCCGAACATAGATTACATAAATAATGGAGGGATAGGTAAGTACTATGTAATTTAACAATGCAGTAGGTACGGTATTTTTGGCATCGTACTTATTAAACATCGTTGTCTAGTACCTATAAAATAAAAGGTAAAACAAGAGATCTTTGAAGATCTATTTACACAAATAAACATCATTTTATTTATTTTTTACTTATTTTGTGCAAACTGCACGTTCCCTGTTTTATTTATTTCTCCCCGACTCTCCCGTCAAGTAGGATTCGTTTAAGGAAAGTATTTTCTAAGTATTCAAACGCTCCATGTATTTTATTATCTGTACCTCCACCGCAATTTATCAAAGTCCGCGACCACAGTACAGCTTAATTACACGATAAAATAACAAGGGAAATAGATTATCATCGTCTATTGTTATCTTAATGTACCGTATGTCAGCTGTCTGTATATGAGGCTTTCATTCATTCATACATGTTGCTTATATTATTAATCAAGGAGGGTATGTAATGTATGTGAGAATATACGTAATGTATATATTAATCTTGAAACGTAATTTTCTATTTATTTTAATCTCTTGTATAAGTGTATATTGTATCTCTTGTATTTTCCCATCTAACTAGCCAACTATACATATGTAAGTATCTTTCATTATATAAGACGATCAATTGTACACGTGTAGATATTTTAATAATAACGTACAAACAAAACGTCTTCGTTGTTTCTGATTTGCAATATACAAGGTACTGTTAAGAACTCCTTGTTCACTTAAAGCGAATACATACAACCTTTTTCAAGAATAAATAAAAACAACTTCATTGTTATTTGAACAGTCTCAAAATATATTGATGGAGACGACTCGTCATAAACCTCAAAATGACCGTTATAAAACGCTCTCCATTATACGAAAGTTGTTAAAAATTTAGAGTTAATACTCATTTCCACATAAAGCGACCGAAATAGCAAAGCAATAACAGAAAGAACATCAAAGTCTTTGATGATTTCAAACCTCCATAGTTACTTTAAAGTTAATATAAAACGAGAACTTAATAAAACACACAAAGACCGTACATAAGTGTAATTTAAAAAATATGGCGCATCGCATTAGGGAAAAACTCACCATCATAGAAGAAAATCCTCACAAAACAGACCATAAGGGTAAAAACGTTTCGTCCACGCTTTTGACAGACACACAAGAGAAGCACCATAATTAGCTCTGTATCTCAGCTGTCAAAATTAAAAATGGAACGGGTTCTTTTTATGTTTCATGACTTATTTTTTTCTTTTTTTTTGTATGTTTAATACGCTATCGTCTAAAATTGCTCCTATTTACGTTTTAAAATTAAGATTCTATTCCATTCTTAACATTCAAAACATACCTACCGGCTATTTATCGTACAGACCTAACATTTGTACAGCATTCCTTTCTATTGAAAAAAATACATTATGGATACGCTGGTGATAATTGGAAAGTTTTAGTCAATAGAAACTGGACTGCCTCATAAGTCTACTGGTCCTAAGCGCAACTGCTACACTAGAGGTCCTGCGTTCGATCCCCAGGTCGAGCAAAGTGTTATTGGGTTTTTCTATGAAAGTCTCAGTAGCAGCTTGGAGTCTGCGTTTGTTCCCGGTTAATGGCAATAAGGTTGCTTAAGAGTGGGTGTACATTAGTACACCTCTGCCTAACCCTTGGGGAATACAGGCGCGATGGAATGTAATGTAAAAAAAAGTGTTCCGGTTACTCATATATAAATTCTAAGAACCTCAATTAGAATATCAAAGGAATCGACGGCCAACGAAATTAAATGCAATCGCCCACTGTGTAATCAAATACAGTTTGTAAATTACTTCAAGCCAATTAACTACTAAACTAAGAGCTATGATTTCCAGTAATACGCGACGCCCGACGTAACTTCATCCACTAAAAAAATAAAAACATAATTATTATGATACTCCTTGGATTGGACTTCTTTGTTTTAATTTTTTTTTATTTTCCGATTTGGTTTTTGAATTTGGAATTCGTCAATCGTCAATTGTATTTTTATGGACATCGTATGGTAAAGAACTCGGAATTTCATATAAGGTTAATATTAAACCGCGAATAAGTATTGGCAACTGATATCAGGAAATTAGGATGCCGAAAATAACATCTGAACAACGCACCTATTTGATATTAAATAGCATTTCGTAGGTCACGTAGCAAATATGTAGGTACATAGTGTTAGTACGTTTATTAAATAAACTCTTCCTTTTAAAAATTTCTAGTCGGTTATAAAAATCGATGTCTCTCAATAACATTTTTAACACCTATGTTATTATTGAATCCAAATTAAATAACAAACAGGATTCGGCGAAAATTGAACATTTACCCGACTTTCTGGTATATTATATCGATTTTTACGCAGTTCTATTTGATTTCGCATTGTTACTGTCATGTTCTTAGAACGTTTTAGAATTTTTATTTTTAAAATAAAAAAAGTAGATGGTTTCGGCACTCAATCAGAAACGATCCACTTTAGATTTTGTATTGTGTTACTTTACGAAACTTGAAGCTCGCATTTTCTATAGTAAAGCTGTTAAAAGCTCACATACATAGTGAGTACTAAAAGTCGAAATCCGCTAACACCACGTAAACTGTCATAAATCTAACGCAAAAAAAAAAGAAAAAAACCCTAACCCGGTTTACTGTAACACTGAATAATGTGAAAGTTGAGTGTATAAAAAACACTTTTCGTCTGTAATGAGGCTGTGAATCCCCATCAATATAACGTAACACCCGATAGCCCCGACATGTGAATCCCAGCTCTTTTTACTTTCATCTCACGTAAAGGTCCACAGATCAAATTTCTCCGTAATAAATGTGGGTATTCATTGGAATTAAATATTTCTTTCCCGACCGTTGGTGACGCTTGGTCAATCTGTTCGAATAGCTACTGCATTGAATTATTTTTCACATATCATCACGCCTTTATTCCCAGAAGCGTTAGACAGAGGTGTACTACTGTACCTACCTAATATTTTTTTATATTTACCGCTTACCGGACGTAAATACAAACTCCAAGCAAAGCCAATTACCTAGGGTTTAAATCCGGGACCTCACACTAAACAGGCAGGTGACTTCTAGAACAACGGGGCAAACAACAGGATTATTAAAAAAATATTTATTGTTATAAGCTCCTGCCCAGCAGTAGGATAATAAATGGCTTGATGATAATATTGAGATCATAAGAATTATACTATAACTCGGGATAACCATGACCAACATGGCAGCTTTTACCACCACTGCTCTGAAAACGATGATGGAAAAGATAGTGTGTCAGGCTGTCGTAGAATCAAAAAATTCGAAGACGTGACATCTTCCAAACATCTACCGTACAAATTCATTAGAATTACAAAGCTCTGCGAAATCATCACACCTGTAGGTATACCCAAAGGGTTAAGCAGTGGTGTACACCCTCAGTTCGCCAGCATATTTTAGGACCCCTGTATACAAGAGTTGAGCTACTGGGTTTCGAATCCAAGACCTCACCATCAGAAACAACGTTATTTATTTAGCCGGTCAAAGACAGAATTGATCATCGATTTAGAAGTTAGTTTTAGCACTAACTTAAATGATTATTAATAATTTAAAATGCATATTTAATTAAATAATAATGTTATTATAAATACTTTAGGGACGAGTTTGTAATAACAAGCGAAAGGGGCCATAAATCAGTAAACAGCGGAGGTCCCAGGAGGGCGCTTAGTAGCTTATTCATCGTTGTTAACCTCAATGAAACCAGCCAGATAAGTCATAGATTCACAAGTCGCTTTGTGCCGCTTAATAAATTGTGTTTCGAAGCAACCGACCGTAGATATCGTAGTATTTATGGCTTTCAGTAAGCAAAGAAATAATAACCCGAGGCTGTAATAAAACGGATTTCGCGATATTATAGGATAAGTTACGCCGCTTTCGGATAATAAGGCTTTTATATATCTATCTCACTATTACATGAAACAAAAGTATTTTCCAAACTGACTTTTTGTTAACATCGAAATCAATGACGATCCTTGGGTCATTTAGCAAAAAAACTATCTTCTAATACGTCGATACGTTGAAAACAATAGGACCCATTTCTTCTCCAAACAATGCGAACTGCGAGGCATTCCTTGCGTAAAAACAGCTCTAGCTACAAAGTTCGGCGTCATCAATCTCCCGACAACTTGGAGTCCGACAATAGTCAGTGACTCAAAGCCGCTTCCAATTAGGGTCACGATTCAGCCTTGTAAGCACCCTTATCACCCTTCAATCATGTCTAAACGCTCACTAAATCAATAATTGGATTAGGAAATGGTTGAATAGAAATGAGAACGGGATTTTGAAGTTCGTGCTTATCAAATTCATTCTTAATTTAGAATCTGGTTGCTAATATCCTAATTTAGACTTTTATGCTCAGCAAATAAATATAGATGTGTGTACTAGTTTACGCCTGTTTCCTAGCAAGGAAATTATTATCGGTTCTAAAAATATGAATTGATTTCAAGGTACTTTTCAATGTGTCAATTTTCGACAGTAAATCTTAATATATTGTGTTGTGAATCATATTAAAATTCACTAACCCCCTTTACCTTTACATGTAGATCCCTAAAGAACGTCGTAAAAGGCGACTTTGACCGATTCCAGTGTCGAAAATCAAATTATATTTAGGTCTTATACCAAGTAAATCCTTATCAATTTTCTAATCAAAAGCGAATTATAGTAAATAAAGTGCAGGTTTACCTATATAAAAAACAAATAAGAAAGCAATATTAAAATAGAATCCAATAAAATTTCATACACTCAACGAGCAAGGAATAAATTGGCATACGGAAGTGATTCAAGATTCCGCGAAAATGTAATTCAATAAATGAAAACAAAGCAAAATTTTTATCATTCGTTTTCTTTATATGGAATTTGATTTGGTTCGGTCCTTATTTGGCGCTTTGCCCATTTCTGAGTCACCTTTCCTTCGAGTACTCTTGCCCGGTTTTGATAGTTGCTCCATGTTTTGCAATTCACAGACATTATGTTCAAAAGCAGTATGTATTCATCAACTGGAAATAAAAATGTTCGATAGTTGGAAATAATAGGAAGTTAAATATTAAGATCATCATCAGCTTACCTACTGTCAAATTGCTAGGCACGGGTGTCCTTTCAGAGTGAGTGGCTATAGTCCACCACGCCAGCAGGTTGGCTGACTTGACAAATCTCTCACGCATGCAGGTTTCCTCACGATGATTTCCTACACCGTTCAAGCGAGTGATAATTACGCACACGATTATGAAAAGTAAGAGGTGCGTGCCTTGGATTCGAAGTTTGCAGTTAATTGGTCATAAAAACAGACTATCACTACTATTCTACATATATATATAGAAATACTAATGAAAATACAGTTAGTTCCATGATGACTTTCATAGCTAAGTCGTGGACAATATCTTATCAAGTTGGCTCTAGACATTTATTAGCTAAGCTATAAGGGGTCGAGACTCGAGACGAACAAGACATTTGTTCCATACGACGAAGTTGAATTTAGAATCCCTTCGAGTGGAAAATTAAGTTAGTGAACCACCAATCGACCTTGAAGCTATTAACTTTTTTTTTGTGTCATGAATAATGTAACTTTCAGGGTCCCCTGCTAAACGAACCAAGACACAGACTTCATAACTTTTCATCTACGGCAGTTTTGCCTTTATATTTTTTTTCTAGGTTTTTTTATTTTTCAAAGTACAATTTAAAAACTGGCTCATTAGTGGCTTCGATTCCCAAGTCGAGCAGAGTGTTATTTGGTTTTTCTATGAAATTTTCAGTAGCAGCTTGGAATCTTGATTTGTGCCAAGTTAATGACAATAGGTTTCCCCCCTATTACACGGGACCTAAACATATCGGTGAAATGTGGGTGTACATTAGTACACCTCTGCCTAACCCTTCAGGGAATACAGTCGTGATGGTATGTTATGTTATTCGTACTTTCACCGGTATGTTCAGTTCCTATATAATAGGGAGAAGCTTACCGAGTACAAACCTAAACAGAGCTGCTACTAAGAATTTCATAGAAAAACTCTATAACACTTTTCTCGCAGCTCTAACTAAGCAGTCGCGTTGGTACCACCAGACTAATGAGGCAGTCTTATGTGTAATGGCAGCATTATGTACTATCATGAAAAAATAAGTAGGTCGTTTATTATTTAATACCTCATCCTATATCTAAAAAGTTATTCCAGACTGGCCAGGATCTAGACATGAAAATAAAATGTATTGTGAAAGTGATGTTTTTTTATTGCCTTATATCTTCGAGTTGGGTTCTCGTAAAAAAAGTATCATATATAATCACATCATAGTTCAGTAGACCTACAATTGTTGGACCTACAAAAACTGGGAAATATTAATACTTTTGTATATTAATGTGTCTACAAGTCTCATGCCAATGATATAGCCTATAGGTACTATATATAGGAATTGATATTCCATACAACTTTATCAGCATATCAATTTATTTTTATGGAAGTTGTATTTTTATATTTAGTATTATTATATTTATTTATTACTAGCTGAGTCCCGCGGTTTTACCCACTTTACCCCGTCCCTTCCTCAAGAATAGGGCTATCAAATGCATGAAGGATTATTGAAATCTAACTGGTAATTTCAATTATCTTTTTTGTGTTTTTTAGGCATTTTCCATGCAAAGATTATTAAGTTATTTTACGTTATTTAACGTCGCCTCAAAGACGTAAATAAAAAATGTGAAGGCAAATTTCGACATGGCGGGTGGGAGTCGCGGTGGCTCAGTGGTTATAGCGTCTGTCGTACTTAACCAGAAGATGCAGGTTCGAATCCTGCCCGCGGTCATATTTTTCCTTCACTAAAATAACTTGGTAATTTCAATGATTAAGGTGGTCAAACAAAGTCTTCCGTTTTATTATAATATCAGTATCTATAGATTTTGAAGAGATTCTTTAGACTACTACAGGCTATAGGTCCATATATTATATTGAAATATTGTCTTCTCCACCCCTTATGTGGAAAACGAAGTTACCTACCTAGTTAGTTTACCTACAAAAAAAACGAGTTTCGTCTAAAAAAGTTGGGATGGGGCTGACATGTTCTTATATGACAAAAATGCCTAAGCAAATAAAGAAAACGAAACATAACATTCAACCCTAAGATTTCCTATGAAATAAGAAATACTAAGTAAATGCGCGAACGTCACTAAACCAGGCGACAGGTTGAGAAGCACGTGCATTAACTGCAATTTGTTTCGAGTAGGTAAAGCCAGCTAATACTGCACTGTCCCATTTTACCGTCTCCTGCATCTTGCACGGAATGGCAAACACTACAGCGAGGCTTTACAGATAGAGTGGAAAGATTCAAGTCAAAGTACATTGCACATCTCCTTTGTCACTCAACTCAACTCAATTCAACTTAGAATAATGACTTAAAGCACTAAACTTGTTTAGTAACGTTTAGTCAAGGTAAAGTTCTCTTAATTGTTCCCTTAGAAACGAATATTTCTTCAAATCAAATCTTAATCAATCATCTATTTGCCTGAAATATGGTGGGTACACAAGATTTTATATTAAGGTATAGCACAGGACATATTTCACCCTCATTGAGGGCTTGGAAAATTACCTATAATTAATTTATATCCAATTATTTGAATAAAATAACAATTTGAGAACTACAATACGTATTTGAATTGGTTCTCATGAGAAAATAAAATATATAAATAATACGTCTTGGTTCGTCATACGAAAATAAAATATATATGTAAATAATACGCTAATTAAAATATCAAGAGGCGATAATGAAAAAAAAACGACCTACTTGACTAGCCAATAAGTTTATAAAGGTATAGATTCCCTGGAATTACTTTATCTCTTTATTTTTCAAAGTAAAATGTCAAATACTGCCTCATTAGTCTAGTGACCGTAGGCGCGATTACTACGCTATAGATCCTGGGTTCGATTACCAAGTCAAGCAAAGTGTTATTGGTTTACACATTTTCTTTCCATAAGATAATGCATAAAATAACTATCTTCTCAAACTTTTAATCTAAATACTTAATGAACCTTACAAATTATACCAAAAAGATATATCATTTTAAAAAGTTAGAAGTTAAGTTAGAAGCGGCGGTAGCCTAATGGCTAGGGCGTCGGACTTGCGATCATGTGGTTGCCGGTTCGGAACTCACCCATTGCACTATCGACGTGAACCCACTCGTAAAACAAGTATTTAGCTTAGTACGACGTAAAACAAGTAGTAAGCTTTTTTTTAAAAAAAAAAAAAAGTTCAAACTACGAGTACATTACATTTCATGAAACTCTTTCAATGCTCTTACCTAAGCACAATTAATTATATGTTTCGTTGCACTGTTGAATTCTTTGAAAGACGAATGTTCTCCAACATATCTAATGTATAAAATATTTTGTCTCACATTTTTGTTCGTAAGTCATGTGACCAGGGACAGTTGCAGTCATTATTATAAGAATCTTGAGCCGGATTTTGTCGACGTCCTCACTAGACACTTAACTATTTTATTTGTCTTCTTTTCTTTAGTTTTTCTCTAACGAACCTACATACATATTTCGCAAGTTGATACAACCTGCGATTAAAGAAATAAAATGATAACATCAGGGCTAAATATAGCACTTTTGTTCAATCATATTTTTTTTATGTATGCATAATATGAATAAATATGAATCGATTCAGAGGAATTGCTAAATGTAGCTCTTCAAGCCAATTTTCTAACAATAATCGGTCGTACGTCGAGGATTGTTAAGTTGGATTTCCAGTCTGCCGTCGTTGGTCTAGTGGTCCCAATCGCGACTGCTACGCTAGAGGTCTTGGGTTCGATCCCCAGGTCGAGCAAAGTGTTATTGAGTTTTTCTATGAAATTCTCAGTAGCAGCTCGGATTCTGGATTTGTGCCCGGTGAATGGCAATAGGCTCGCCCCCTATTACATGGGACCCAAACATACCGGCGAACTGTGTGTGTACATTAAGTACACCTCTGCCTAACCCTTCGGGGAATACAGGCGTGATGGTATGTGTGTATGTGTGTGTGTATTTCCAGCACATTTTATCATCAACCCATTTACTGTTCCATTGCTGGGCACGGGTCTCGTTTCACAATGATACGAGTTTGGCTGTGGCACCACGCTGAACCTCGCTAGCCTACTGCGGGTTGGCAGACTTCACACGCAGCCGAGAAATCGATCAAGTTTCAAGTTTTGCAGGTTTTTCATTTATTATACCTGTACATCATTTTATATTATATTCTATTTTTGTCTCCTCACCATTATTCATAAGCACATAATTACTAAATGACAGAGATACGCACGCCTACATGTCAAGCTATATAAATCCAGTTTGCGCTAGCCTCTTATTGTATCGAAAGTCAATGCGAGATCAGCTTAAATTGGAATTTCATAGGTTGATCTACGACTTAGCATTCCATAATAAATAGGCTATTCAGAATACAGGTAAATAATAAAAATCACTTTTTCTATCAGAAAAAAAAAGAGGCTTGTTTCTATTTCTTGGAGCAGACAAAAGCAGATGTAAATCAATCCCAGAAAGGGGAATAAAAAAATAAATCAAAGTTCATTTCGACCCTCGGTACAGGCTTTATCATATTTATGGATATCACGGTCCCTTCAGATGTCAGAAATAGATCTAACCTAAGGAAGTTTCAATAAACCTTTATCCGACCTAGTTTGTATTCGGTCCTACATGCGAAAGTTGTCTCGAGATTGTTTACTAAGCCAAAAGCCGAATAACTTGCTGGTTTTGGTTTGTCCCACTTTTTCATCAATTTATTTGTACTTAACAAGTTTAATCTCGACCCCTGTCCAACGGGATGTTTTCGTTTGATGTCAGGTGTTATTAAAGTTCTGAATAGTATTATTATAAAGCTCTAACATTTTTTATGATTCAAGAAGTAATGCTTAGGTCAAATTTATTGTTATTTTGGGAACAAATTTAATGCTACTTCTTTTTCCAAATTACTTTTTAAATAAATTCATTTTCGTGAATCAAAATAAGCAACAACTAAAATACGAATAAAATAAGCTCTTATTTGTTAATAATTAACCATTCGTTAATAACAAATTCGCTTTCAACCACATTTCCATATCGTTTAACCAAATTGCCAATTCTGTGACTACAAAAGGAACTCTGTAAACAAGCTCCAACGATAATGTGCCACAAAGCTGTGTCCTAAAATACACAAAACTTTTTTAATAAAGAAATTAATGCTTTTATAAAACGTAAAAACAAAAGTTCCCCCTCGTTATTTACACGGAACAATACAAAAAGTGAAGAACAATATTAAATTAGGTTATTCGACTTTTCTCTTGTGATAAGTGGTTTTCGCGTATCGCACCCCCTTTTTAAGTTTTCCAAGTTGAATCTTAGTACAATACATTAATAAAGTTTACATAATTTAAAGCTTTTTTACTACAGTGTTTGATACAATCCAATTTATAAAGCAAACTCAAAATATTAGATGATTAATAAATACCCATTATTAGGTAGGTCCATGGCGTAATTTCTATAACAATCAAGAGACAATTAAGTTCATCGTTATAATTTACGAACCTATCTATTTCATAATTTACGAGTATACCTATTGGATTCAAAGACTTTGGATATAGTGCTTGATGTAGATAAGTAAATCCATATTTAAATGATGAAGCATTCGTTAAAAAATGGTGTCAACCCATCTCACAAATGTGTTACACCAAATAAGTAGTTTTCACCCTTTAATCACCTCGTCTCGAACATATATTACTCTGAATTAATATTCAAGAAGTACCAATATCTGTGAATATTTGACTTCCTATACGTAACTTTTATGTCCTATATTGCGTCACGTGGACGCGAACAGTGACGTAGCTCTTTGTTGGATGTAAATGACGTTTATACCAAGTTCGGGACCTAAGTTGCACCTACGAAACTTGAGCTACTAACTTTTATCTTACATAGAACATAATATACCGTCACGCCTGTATTCCCCGAAGGGCTAGGAACTACTAATGTAGTTACGATAAGTACACCTCAGTATAGATGTGTAAAAACAATAAACAACTACTTTTGACTTTTTCTACCTTTGTTTTTTATCAAACAAAAGACATACGCGAACTAAACAAACCAATACTACCTATTTGTACTTGGAAAAGTTTCAAGAAACAAATGAAGCCTTTATGTAAATACCTGGGAACACGTATAAAATTTGAGCGTTCATTTTTGCGAAGGAACTCTACCGTAACAGATAAAAAAAGAATTGATGACTTACGCCATTAAGTAGTACTTGTCAAGGAGCATAATAAACAACAAACCCATTGATACAGAGTTTCCTTTCACCTTCAGAAACCTGAAGTTACACGTCATTAATTTTGTTTGTACGAAAGAAAGAACAATTCCAATGTCATTGAATCAAACTACGGATGAACTATGTGATTCATTGCTTACGATATTGACAGCCTATATTATCTATCTATATATATTATATATATCTATCTATATTATCTAGCCAGCCTATATTATCTATGCAGATATATTTGTATGTCTGTATACATTGGTCTTTTTTATGGGACTTTAGAATGGACTATGAATTCAAGATAATTCGATTTTGTACAGGACAACGTAATCTTGATAAGCTAGTGATAATATTACAAAGTAATGTTTTAAATGATAGATAAATGGCCCGGACATTTCCTAATTGACGATCTCCAAGAAGACATACCAAAACAAACTCGGAGAATTAAAAATTACTTAGGTACTTTTAAAGTCTAGACGAAGTAGCATCAATAATACGTACGGATGAGTACGTATAACAATGCCTAAGCTGTTTGGCAATATCTCAGATGGTCTTTTGGGGAAAACGCCATAGCAGCTTTGAGAAGACCATCAGTCATTGTGTAGCTGGTTCATATTGCAAATCCTCAACCCATTGCTTGGTGATACCAGATCGGCGAAACATATGCGTAAGTCACATAAAAATTGTGAATTGATTCTCATTGATTGGGATATCAACACTGCTTGTTCTAAATAAATTGTGTTTTATTTATTGTATGCATTGGTCAGCTAACCCTTGGAACACGCAGCTTCCTGCTAAAACGTAACGATACGCAAGTAGGTTGAACACTTCGACAACCCTAACATCCCTTTAACCACGCTCCAGTTCATCTGTTACACATGGCTGTCCGAAAACGTCCATCATTCTGTAGCCGATAATCAATTAATGGTACTGGGTAATCAATATAAGAGACGGATTTCGAGGATTTCATGACATGAAAGGCCCACCCGAATGATGTATTACACGGCCGCCGTTAAGTATTTATTGTTACATCTCGTATAAGGTTTTCTTTTATATATTTTTCTAAAGTACAAATACAGAAAAAGCTATTTATTTTATAATATGCCATTGCTAGTCAGTCTACGAGTCTGTTTGGCTGGTGAGAACTTGTATTCTGCTTTAGCTTCACTTGTTCCGTAACTCTCACTACCGATGATACGCATTATTAGGAATTTAATTGTGATAGATTTACAAGGTAGGTAATTAAAAAAGACCGGAAAATAAAATATTTAATTGACCCAATTAAATATTTTATTTTTCGGTCTTTCAATTTTCGCTCTGCACACATTCACCTCTGAGTATTAAATATGCAACACTAACAATAAACAAGACCATGATAATAAATAGAAAACAAATAATCTTATCGGCACCAATCCTTAATCAGTTTTAACACGGGAAACCGATCGTTAAGCAAATGACAATAACGAGCTTTAATACTCGTAATAACAATTATTATCTTGAAACTGTGAATATAATATTTATACAAAGTAATATACACCAATTTATCTAGCCTTTACATAAACACCTAATATTTCGCAGAAACAAAAACATATTTCATAACAGGATCGAGCACGACCCTAATATACAAACACAGACAAGGCGCCAAATGTAACGCAGATATATATCAATGACCTTCCATTTACGTGAGATTTTTTCATTTTTATAGGTACAGTTAGAAATTATCGAGACAATATGAATAATGTAATAGAAAACCAATATTTTGAGTAAACAAAACTATTGTTTGCATGGAATTATGTAGGGGCAGGGGCTATAACGTGAAATTCGAAGCCATCAATGTGTAAGAAGGATGACGATATTCCAGTGAAGTGCCATCCCTCTTGTACGGTACCTCACACTCCATACGGCCCTTGAAAGGTCGATTATATACCGTTCAGAGTGAACTGGACGCTTGTCATCCAATTTTCCCAGAGAATATCTATTGTCTCCGGTGTCAATCATGTTGTATAACTTTGTCGAACAATAGCAAGGTTTTGACTGAGCCTTGTTTATGCCGCAAGCGAATCATTTTAATAGATCTACCTAAATAGAACACTATGGGTCCTATTGAACCCACAATTAGTTCGAAAAATCAGATAGGTACGCGTAGATACATTGGGTTTGTAAACGGCCATTCAATCGGCAAGTGAACTACCTAATCTAGGTAACTGTCAGATTATCTACATACTACTAATATTATAAATAGGAAAACTGTGGATTGTCATATAAATATGTACCTATGTGTATGTGAGTATATCTCTGGAACTGCAGATCTGATTCTGATAATTTACCATTAAAAAGCTGCTCTATAGGGAACTTGTAGCTATGCCATATATGTGACAGACATGGCAGTGAGTACTGCGATCTTAAAACTTTGATTTTAAAACAGCTTTACATTAAAATGGGCAGGAGTAATTAAACAGTAGATTTCATTACACCATTATGGTTTTAAAGTTTCGTGTTAAGCTTATTAAGTAAGACAATTAACATTTGAAACGCAATGAGAATAATTGTCATAATAATCTTTATCGTTCACAGCTACTTTCGTTAATAGGTGTTTGCGAATAATTGCAGATAATGTTTAGGGAGTTTAATTTCTTTACGGGCTTAATTTTAGATTTACATTGACAAGTTTTAAAGCTGCGACAATAAGACGAGAAGCGTAAAATTATCCTACTAATACATATTTCAGTGAAAGAACAATTCGACTGCGGACAGCAATCAAACCTGCGTCTTCTGGTTCAAAACAACAGACGCTATGACTAACTGAGCCACCGCGAGTCCCACCCGCCAGATCGAAATTTGTCTTCTGACATCACTGAAAATTAAGTTACTTTGCTTCCCAACCGACATTACAGTAAGTTTGATGTCGTACGTGCCACTTTACATATTAACTATCTTTTAGTATTCTTGTTTTTGCATTTTATATGTTAGGATTATAAAGTTATTTTAGTGTATTAACTCCAATAAAATTATGTATTTGGATTCGTCCTCAATGGAAGAACACCTTTTTAACAAAGAATGTGAATTGGTAGGTACCATACAGACTGCCTCATTAGTCTAGTGGTCCTAAGCGCGACTGCTACGCTAGAGGTCCTGGGTTCGATCCCCAGGTCGAGCAAAGTGTTATTTGGGTTTTTCTATGAAATTCTCAGTAGCAGCTCGGAGTCTGGATTTGTGCCCGGTTAGTGGCAATAGGCTCGCCCCCTATTACATGGGACCTAAACATACCGGCGAACTGTGGGTGTACATTAAGTGCACCTCTGCCTAACCCTTCGGGGAATACAGGCGTGATGATATGTTATGTGAATTGGTAGGTATCATATAAAAGTAAATTAAATGAGTTTAAATAAAAAAGTTTCATGACGAAGTCGTACAGTATTATAAATGATGAGGTACACATTTATCCGGGTACAAAAACTATAAATAGCACGTTTTACTTATATGAGCTCCTAGTACACTTTCCGGCTCGTAATAGATGTAATGTCTCAAAACTTTGCCGTCTGTAGTACTTTAGTTTCATAATAAAAATATTCGCTTCTATAATTTATTTAACTAACCACCTACTACAGTTTGTTACATTAACTAAATTATTTATGTATAGTAATAAAAAGTAAAATTATTTACTAAACTTGTTTCAAAACAAAACTCGTTCCTTTTGATTTATATGCTTTAAGGTTGAAATTCGCAGTGCCTACATCTTTATAGCGCTGTATGAGCGGTCGTAACTGACATTAATTTATTTTATCCTATAGGAATTTCCCAATATCCCGTCTTTACCCCACCACCAAGCACCAATTTATAAAAGCTGTGCTTTATCTTTCAGTCACTCTTCATTTATGCAAAATCCCTATTCAAATGCATATAGGTACTAAATGTTATTATCTCGTATGTTATATGTAATGACACATTGAAGTATTTGGGTTAAGGATCAAGTTCACCTGAGGAGTTATCAAACTAATGCAATGATCATTAAAGTTGTCAAAATTACAGCATAACCCTAATTAACCCTAAAATTATGTACCGCTTACTGTGCTAGTCTTCATGACCCCGCATTAGCTATTACTCTTAATGCTTTGAATAAATAAACGTGGCAAATTTTGGGTTTAATTTATATTACAAAATTATCAAAACAATACATCTTTGTAGGTTACAGTAAGGGTAAAATAATATATATTACAAATACATAGTTATATTTCCTTAGAAAAAGATAATTTTGTTGAGAAAAAAACGTTGAAGGATAATAGAAGGAAAGCATAATTGAACTTGCACCCCTGAGAGACTTTCTCGACGGCATGTAAAGTATACCAACCCGGAATAGGCTAGCGTGGTCAATTGTAACGGAACCCCTCCCATTCTGAGAGGAGTTAGGCTATGGTGTAGCTCGTGCCCATCATTGAGACAGCAAATGGATTGATTATGATGATATATCCTAGTAATTAAGTGGTAGGAACGACCTATATGCGAGGTACTTAGTCGCAGACAAAGAAGCAGAAAAAGATCCCTCGGGAATATTCTCAAATCTTTTAATAATAGGTCGCAAATCGATTTCCCCACACGTTGGTACCTAATTTCGTACGCCCATTTGTACCTTCTCGATTACCCAAGCCCTAAAAAGAACATTACCCTTTCACACGTGTTGGTAACACCCTAAAAAAATTATTCAACCTAAAACCGATTCGATATATGCTTAAAGCTTTAACGATATCAGTTGCCAGCAGTCTTAAAAAGGATCCGTATTATGACCCTAATTAATCAAATTAATGTGCGTATAAAAGGTTGGCGGCAACCCTAATAGCCTTATTATCAAAAATGCTGCAATCAACAATTACTGATAAATAATAATTAAAAATATACGAATAGGTAGTGCAGTGATAGCCTTGTGAAATGACCATAGGACTGCCAAGTCAAAGGTCTCGAATTCAAATCGAAGGCACGCACCTCTGTCTTTTCGAAGTCATGTAATTAATAATTACTTATCACGCGCTTTAACGGTTAAGGAAAACGTCGTGAGGAAACCTGCATGCCTGAGAGATTTTCTTAACGGCATGTGAAGTCTGCCAACCCGCAGTAGGCTAGCGTGGTGGACTACCTACAGTCTAATCCCTCTCGTTCTGAGAGGAGACCCGTGCCCGGCAGTTGGACAATGTAATTGTTTGCACAGCACAACGATAAAGACAGATGTTTCTGTGTGAGTAAGTTTTAGTGTGCATGGTAAATGGACGCTGTGTCTGATGAAATAAGCTTTATAATTGATTGTGTCGTACGTTCTGATTTATGAAATGCGCGTGTTTGCGCGACTGCGTATCTATTGAACTGCATTTGTAGTTGTAGCGAGTAGTAGGGATAAACTAGAGACACTAGGTTCCGATACATTTTCAACTACCGGGCCTATCTCCTTATTTCTTATATCTGTGTTCTTAACCAATTCCGGTTTCAGTATGTACATTTTGCTGGGTTGAACACATTTCAACCATAATAATATTATATTATTATTTCTTAAATAGAATAAATGTTTGTGACTAAAAGGGGCGTAAAGAAATATGTGAGAAAATAACACAGAAAACCAATGTATTGGAAATTTATGATAGCTAAACAAACCAAAGTTTTGGGCTTTTTATTTTTTATTTAACTTTCTGTTTTTACGTGGAAATAAAATGTTACGACTACATTTTGTGTGATCAGTTTATATTATATTGTCTGTGATAATAGAAAAAATAATGTATTACTAAAAAAAAAATGTAAAAATGTTAAAAATTGTATGGTTACCATAGCCAACAGAATGGATGGGCTTATTTTAAAACATTGGACTAGGACGCAAGTGTTTCCCTCTCTCCGCGCCATGAAGTAGGGTCGGATAAATTATTAGTTCCTGCTAGATTTTATTATGATTATTAATTATTTAATTATTCAATCTTATTCCATGTTTTAAAATGATTTAATCTATAATTTATCAACTTAATGTACCTAGTTACTAACAC
The DNA here is from genome assembly GCA_958496365.1 of Subacronicta megacephala. Classification (NCBI taxonomy): domain Eukaryota; kingdom Metazoa; phylum Arthropoda; class Insecta; order Lepidoptera; family Noctuidae; genus Subacronicta; species Subacronicta megacephala. The sequence continues at coordinate 5,522,316 of OY292525.1, forward strand.
TATTTTGTAAGTTTTTGATGTATGTACTAACAAAATGGATTCTACTGATCTGAAATAAATGGATTATTATTATATTATTATTATTTGTATCTCCACCTTGGATATCACGGCATGCCTCCCGTGAGGAAGACATCCGGTCCTTTGGCAGGCGTGCGGGGGCTAGGGGTGTCGAGAGGTGCGGCCCCGGTTTCACCGTCGCGGGTCTAGAAGAGACCTGGAGTGGGTTTCCCCGCTATTATGCCATTAGACACTTCCACCCCCGAGCATATAGCTCTGGCGGCCCCCCTCTGGCCGGCCAGTTAAGGCAAGACAGAGTCGAGAGTCCTGCGGGCGCTCTTGGAGTTCCACTCCAGCTACCCGATACGGGAAAACTGGAGACGAGGCCCTGACCGACTCTCTGGAGCAATAAGGACCGCAGTGTCGCCACTCACCATCAGCTCGCCACAAGCTGCCCTGCGGTTTGTGCGCTTTTCTTTAGACCTTGTGATACATTTTTTGTTTTATTATCATAGGTTGACAGAAAGCGGTTATAATCTACCCTCCAGTTTTACGTTAGTCTCATGGTGAGGTAACGTTTATCCCGGAGGGGGTTTATTATTATTATTATTTATATTTTTCTTTTATTTTTCTTCTCTTTTTGGGAGAGTAAAAAGGACCTCACATGCGGGCCGAAGCCAAGCTTGTGAAGCTTATATTGAATACGTAGAAGATAATGTAGAAGAAGTTAGGAACTTTCGGGTGATGCGACAGGTGTTAAGAATGGTGGCTTTCTGAAGCATGTGGAGTGTGTAGGTGGGCATATTTAAAATGTTGAGGCTTCGTGTAAGAGATTTGGGTATAATACCTGTAGATGAAAGGACTATGGGGACAATGTGTACTGTTTGTGCTTTCCATTGAGTTTTAATTTCTATAGCGAGGTCCTGATATTTGCTCAGTTTTTCCGATATTGTGCTTTGAATGTTGTGCGAGTTAGGAATGGCTATGTCGATTAAATAAACGATTTTATTGACTTTATCATGTACAGTAATGTCGGGTCTATTGTAGTGAATGGTTTTGTCTGTTATAATTGTTCTGTCCCAGTAGATTTTATGGTGTCTATTTTCTAATATGATTTCGGGTTTATATTTGTAATATGGGTGCATATCTGTTATTAGTTTGTATTTATGTGCTAGATGCTGGTGAATGATTGAGGCCACTTGGTCATGGCGGTGTTTATAATCAGTCTGGGCTAAAGATTTGCATGCACCTGTAATATGTTGGATAGTCTCGGAGGCATTATTACAGTGTCTACATAGGTCAGTCGGTTGGTTGCGATCTTTTATGATGAACTTCCTGTAGTTGCGTGTTACTATGATTTGATCTTGAATTGCAAGCATAAAACCTTCGGTCTCAGGAAACAACTCTCCTCGTTTGAGCCATTCGTTCGACTTGCTTTTGTCGACATGTTGTAGGCTCAAATAGGCTCTGTGTCTTCCGTGTAAAGCCTTATCAGCCCAGAGTGTAATTTTTTGTTGCGTGCTTATGAGTTGTTCGTGTGTTTGAGTGTTTTTGTCTTGTAGATTTAGTGGTGTGAGTTTTTTATCTACTTCTATTACGTGTTTGTGTAGTGGAGAGTGTAGAGATTTATCGTGAAAGTAAGTTCGGAGTGAAAGTATTTGTTTGTTGTGTAGATTGTGTACGTCTATCAGCCCTCTGCCCCCTTCTAGGCGTGGCAGGGTGAGTCTCTGTATGCATGATTTAGGATGATGTTTCCTGTGTTTGGTGAGGAGTGTATTAATGGTGCGTTGTAGTTGTTTGATGTCAGATTTCAACCACTGTATTATACCAAAAGAATAGGTGAGGATGGGTATTGCGAATGTGTTGACTGCCTTTATTATATTTTTAGAGTTGAGGTGTGTTTTTAAAACTAAGTTGAGGCGATGTGAGAAATTTTTTAGTAGTTCTTGTTTAATAATTTTGTGTTGTATCTGTCTAGATTGTTTAAAGCCTAGGTATTTGTATGTGCTATGTTCATCCATCGACTCTATAGATTCTCCGGATTCGAGTGTGTACCTATTGCTTTGGATTTTACCTTTATTAACTGACAGAATTTTACATTTATCCACTCCGAACTGCATAAAAATATCCTGAGAGAATTGTTTTGTTGTATCTGCTAATTTATATAAAGTATCTTTGTCATTTGCGTAAAGTTTTATATCATCCATGTACAATAGGTGTGATAGAGTATATTCTGTGTCATTGTTTGTTAGTGTAAATCCTGCTTCAGTTTTATTTAATAGGTATGATAAAGGATTGAGTGCCAAACAGAACCACAAAGGACTCAGAGCATCTCCTTGAAATATTCCTCGTTGGATAGAAATAGGTTCAGTTATCAGAGTTGTAGAAGTTTGATTTATTTTGAGGACAGTTTGCCAATTCAGCATAGAAGTTTTAAGAAATGAAATGAGTGTTGGATGGATTTTGTAAAGATTTAGGACATGAAGTAACCAGCTATGTGGGACGGAATCAAAGGCTTTCTGGTAATCTATAAACATTGTATGGATATCCTTCTTGTTTTTAATTGCACTATTCATAGTAATTGCATCTATAGTTAGTTGTTCTTTGCAACCTTGACTGTTTTTGCGACATCCTTTTTGTTGTTCTGCTAATATGTCATTTTCTGTTAAATGTTTGGAAATCACTTCACTTATGCAGGCTGTTAGGATTTTGTATAGGGTTTGCAAACAAGTTATTATTATTACTATTTATTACTTTAGGATTTTTTTATAACAAAAACAAATGCCGTATACCACAGGACTATCCACATCTTTATACTGTCCAAATACGTATTGAGTCTTATTTCATATCTTAAACAATTATTACACACATTCTGCTATTTCAAGTGAAAAAAACCGGTAACTAAGTAAAATCACGGACTACACGTGGCTACTCAAATCTTCAAATCTCAAGTGAATTCACTCACTGAAAATTACAGTATTTTGAATCATATTTCATGATTAAAGGAAAAAAAATATGCTTTATCTCATAATTGTCGTAGTACACCCTTAATTCGCCGGTATGGTTATTTATTCTTACATATTAGGTCCCATGCAGCAGGAGTGCGCCTATTTATCATAAACCGATCAGAAATCAAAATTCCAAGCTGCTATTAAAAAGTTCATATAAAAACCAAGAGATTTTGCTCAGCAGCTGAGCTTGAGATCAGTTGACCAATTTATTCTTTATCTTGAAGAAAACTCAGATCAAATAAAAAGTTAGATGGAACTTTGCGAACAAAGAAGTGAGGCCGGCTAAAACTACGCCTAGCCGTTTACAAACACAAGCTATCGAAAGCTCGATTGACATGATAAGGCGTAGTTTCATAATTGTTATATAATGTAAAATTGTGATTGTAAACGGCTAGTCGTAGTTTTAGCCGGCCTCACTTCTTTGTTCGCAAAGTTCCACCTTAACTTTTTATTTGATCTGAGGAAGAAAATAAAAACTCTAAACGTAATAATAAAAAAACATAATTGTATTTCTCTCACTTGTTTTCAGATGATTCTTAAATACAGACAGGTGTCATTCTCATAATTATAGTTGTCGTGTAAGCAATATCTGTTAATAATACTAATACTTAATTACATACCATACCATCACGCCTGTATTCCCCGAAAGGTTAGGCAGAGGTGTATGTTTTGGTCGAATGTAATAGGGGGCTAACCTATTGCCATAACCGGGCACAAATCCGGACTCCAAGCTGCTACTGAGAATTTCCTAGAATAACCCAATACCACTTTGCTCGACCTGGGGATTGAACCCAGGACCTCTAGCGTAACAGTCGCCCTTAGGACAACTAGACTAATGAGGCATACTTAGTTATCTAATAATAATAATATTTATCTTTTCTTCTTTGTTCTTTAAATGAGACCAGGTTTCTCTGAATTTGTCTGAGTTCGTCAGCTAGAAAATTTTACAGAATTTAAAAGTTCCTTTCTTAATATATCTAAGTATATAATTATAAAAATAAATATAATTTATCATTTACTAACACGTATGTTTTTATAACTTAATTCACATGATGTGTTACGACTCGTGTTTTAACATTAAACCAAATATATCTGAGAAGCCCGACTACTAATGTGATGAATAGGGTAATTTATAAAGCAAAGTTGTCTGCTTGTGGTTAATTCGTAAAATAAAGCCGCTTTGTAAAGCTCTGAACAAAAATATAACATTCTTTTTGTAAAAATAAGTAAAATTAATTGTTATAATCGTTTATGTTATTTTAACTAACGCGTAAACTGTAAAGTAAAGCACAGAAGAAGCAAAAAGCCGTTGCTTTTTAGGTGCCGCTTAAAGTAAACATACCATCATGCCTGTAGCCTAATGGCTAGAGCGTCGGACTTGCGATCATGTGGTTTCCACTTTCCGGTTAGAACCCCACCCATTGCACTACCGACGTGAACCCACTCGTAACACAAGCATTTAGCTTAGCACGAACGGTTAACAAGAATACCTACTAGTAATGTGTGAACCACATAGCTAGTAATATTTTGTAAAATATATATATATATATACATATTGTCTATAATGATTTATATCACTAGTCACGACACGAGAAAACAGATTTTAAACCCCAAAATTAACGTTGATAATAATAGGAAGTCCCCGAATGTTATGGGAGCGACATAAATTCTGCGGTTACATTGTTGGTTCCCCGCATTTCCCCACTAAATCCAACCGATCCCTTGTTCTATGAGTGTTTAAACTTCAAAGGTAAGTAGTAGGTATATTCACATTCTATACCTTTGAGGTATTACACACGCTCGCACTAAAGTTATTACTACTATGCTTTACGCTTTGCTGGTTGCTAACTACAACAGTGAATGGTGTAATTTAAAAAAATATTTAGACACAAATTAAATTTTACGATTTTCTAAACGAGTTTCGCGGTCCTCAGCGCAACAACTTCTCACGTATTCGTGCGGATCTTTAGTAAATAGATACATAATAACTCAATGTTTTATACCGCGTTTGTACAGTAGCCTATATACGAAATATTCACCCCTTGAGTAGTAAAATCCTCTTACATATCTTTGGAGGCACTGTTCCATTAAATTGAAGTGAGAAGGTAAACGCGTAGTAAGTCTTATCAGTATTGATCTGTTTACACCTGTGGAAGGTTTTCATAATTGAATTGTTTGTTGGTGGGACAAAGAAACAGCTGTGATATTGTATGATATTCGTGATCACAGCAAAAGTAAACTCACTGAATAGAATCACGTGAATTTTTGATGAAACCTTCATAAGGCTGTGTTTATTATTAGAATAGAAAAGGGTTACGTTTGAACGGAAAGCGCAGTGAGAAATATTTGCATGCATACCATCACGCCTTTATTCTCCGAAGGGTTAGGCAGAGGTGTATTAATGTACACCCACATTTCGCCGGTATGTTTAGTTCCTATGTTATAAGGGGCGAGGAGGGCGGGGAGTTTTACCAATGAGAATTTACAAAATTGGAAAGTTTTGAAAAAAAATTGAAATGCAAATAGGAAATCGATCATCGTTTGAGTAAAATGTATTTTTATTTGTCCGCCTAAAAGTTGTTTCGAATAAGTTCCGAAAATTTTAATGATTAAAACAGGAATGCTAACTGAAACTTTCGTGTAGATATTATATTCCTTTTCGATATCTTGCGGGTTTCAGATTATACAAAACCAGAATATAGTTTGTTCAAAATAAGTAACTGAATCGATTCCAATAATTTTTACAGCATATTATATTTTTTCCCAAACATTTTAAGTACCTATACCAAGTACCTATCCGCAATTATACGCGCTCAAAACAAGTCACTGCCGGTCATAGTGGCACTAGGCGGGGCGCACAGCAAGACGGGGGGTAAAACAACCCCTTCAGTCGCCCGAAGTCGATGCCACAGATTGATGCGACAGACCACGAGATAACATTACAAGCCTATAACTTTGTAATTTTTCAAGATACAGTTTTAAATCTTTGTACATAGATTCTTTACCTAAAAATACTAGACATGTGTTTCGCATATACTAAAACTGACCTTGTATATGTACCTAGTCGTATATAAACATTTTATAATGGAGCTACTCCTTAACATATAGGTCAAACCAAATCACTACTTATAGTCAACAGCGGCTTATAACCTTCCATTGGGAGCTAAAGAATACAATAGAAATGGAAAACGTTTCAGGCAAGTACGTTATTCGGGACTCAATCCAAACATATATGTAGATCTCCGCTTAACAAAATATTGAATGGTGACAATCAATAGAGACTGTAAATACATTCACTGAAATACAATTTATGTTTCTGTTTTGAAAAGAGAGCACGTTCCTATTGTAGTTTTATGTTTTGTTAATACAATTGCTTGTTCCGGATAATAACGCAGGACGTAGTAACATTTTGCTCGACCTTTACGACTACATACCATTATACCATCACGCCTCTATTCCCGGAAGGGTTAGGCTGAGGTGTACTTATGTACACCCACAATTCGCCTAGGTATGTTTATGTCCCATGTAATAGGTGGCGAGCCATTGCCATTAACCGGGCACAAATCCAGACTCCGAGCTGCTACTGAAAATTTCATAGAAAAACCCAATAACACTTTGCTCGATCTGGGGATCGAACCCAGGACCTCTAGCGTAGCAGTCGCGCTTAATAAGAAATAAGTAAGCCGATCGGAAGTTAGCCGTTCCGAACTACCGCGGTGATAAAATCGTTTAATTGAGTGTTTTAATACATAAATATCGAAATCAGTAAACAAAATAATTAGAAATGTGAAACATATACGATTGTAATTATCGTTACACCGACTCTTTCTCTTAAAATTTACCACTTCTAAACCACTTGCAGACAACTTCCGATCGGCTTACTTATTTCGAACAAACTGTAGAGGGCGACCCTATTGCCATTAACCGGGCACAAATCCAGACGCCAAGTTGGTACTGGGAATTTAATAGAAAAACACCTTGCTCGACCTGGGGATCGAACCCAAGACCTCTAGCGTCGCAGTCGCACTTAGGAACGCTAGACTAATGAGATAGACACTGCCTAGATATTATCTGAACCAACCAGCAATATTTATCTGAACCTATACAATACTCAATTTCAGCCAATTTACGATGACCTCTTTCAAACATTCGAGATCAAAAATTTCCTTGAATACGACTGTGGGAAATTGGAAAGGCAGTTATGAAACCGGTATGCTGACGTGTAAATCCAAAACACTGTAACTAAACATACAGAGTTTTGCTAAAACAATCGTTAACATTTTCTTCAAGTTTTATAGAGGCAATACACGTTTACTTAGATTATTCTAATAGTTTGAATAGTATGGTTGTGAAATATATACGGCTCGATAAAACGTAAAAATACCTTTAATTTGGTATATAACACATAATATAATGTTATAATAACATTACCAAAACATCAATCACATCACAAAAACTAAAAAAAGTTTTAAAAGCCCTTTTCACGAAATAGATATTTCTGAGATACAGTGTTTTGGATTTACACGTCAGTATGAGAAATCGACGATATAGCCTCGAGAAATTGATAGATTTATCACAGGCAAGGGATTGGTTACGGCACATTATTGATAACAACCCAAATTCTGCTAACGTATCATATGAAGATATATTGCACATATATATTGAGATATCTAACGAAAACGGACACCTCAATATATTTAAGGGTTTCCTTGTCGGGAATTCATCTTTCTAACCTCTTTTCTACGTTGCATTTGGCTTTCAATGTACCGATACTCCCGGTCTGATCAGAATTTCTTCTAACCTCCAAGGAATTGTACCCTAGGGTACCCAGGAGGAACTTTGTGGGGTACATGAATGGATAGTATCCGAAGAGGCGCCTGAATATCAACATGAATATACCGATGCCACTGAATATCAATATCTTACCTGAAGCAACTGCCACCAGACCTCAACTTCTGGGCAATAACATAACATACCATCACGCCTGTTTTCCCCGAAGGGTTAAGCAGAGGTATACTTATGTACGCCCAAATTTCGCCGGTATGTTTAGGTCCCATGTTATTAGTCTAGTTGTCCTAAGCGCGACTGCTACGCTAGAGGTCTTGGGTTGGATTCCCATTTCCAGTAGCGTTATTAGGATTTTTATGAAATTCAGGAATATCTGACACACAAACTTACACTATAATCTACATCGAGACCTATGTCTATATACTTACATATATTATAAATAATTAAACTTGTCCTACATCGGTTGAAAAAGGTTCAAACCTTTTTTACATTTAATCAAATCGAGCGTTACTATACAGGTCAGCGCCTAATGGGGTACAAATCGAATTCCCAAACAAAAATCTGATCCGTAAAAATTCTATCGAATTGACACAGAAAGGAGACACCCGAAAAAGGGGCGTTTATGAAATAAATACATGGAATGTTCAAAGGGCCGGGTAAGAATTATTTTGACGGAACGTTGATTTTAATGAAAGCAAATTTTCGAACGAAAGTGTAACATTTTAGCACTACTCACACGAACACTTGTAAAATTTTAAAAAATATTGTATTAAACATTAATCAAACTAATAATTTCTAATAAATAAATTACTGACGTTATCAATACAACCTCGGATTTCTGACTCTTACGCAAATATTATACATTGAAATAAAACTATTTTGTAAGGAGTTAATCGCGTTTTATTGATTTGTATTAGTAAATTCCGATAATTTGGTCCCGTTAGAGCGGTCATGGTCTGCCCGTGACTGCAAAAAGAAGTTTTATTTTGTTACATTCTCGGTCTAATTTTCCGAATCAAGCCAAGTATTTTTGTGCTAGCCTTTTTCCAGTTCGGAGACCCCGTACTTCCCGAAATCCGTCGAAGATCAAGTTCACCTTAGTTTCAAACTTCACTTCAGAGAATCTAACTCCACAATTCGGATCTTTGGCAATAATAGTAATAGCAGTTAAGTTCTAAGAAAAACAACGCCGATAAACACTTACGAAGTAATGGCAGGAATAAAAAGCAATCACGAAGAAAAACGGCCCGATTCAGATTTACGACTGAACAAATGTTGGATGTTAATTCTTCGACCTTTATGTTTGTGGCTATCGTCTACTGGTCTCGCTATCTCCAACACTTTGGCCAAGAATTCAAGTATAGTACCATCTCGTAGGTAGTGCAGGTACTATAAAAACGAAACTGAGAACTACTAATAACATAATTCTCGTGCATAAAGCTTTGAGCTTCGCTTTTGCGAGTGCAAAGTTATTTCTACACTGTTATTGTAAAACTGGGATTGCAAACGTGATGTTATGGCGGGAATTAATTCACAACGATTTCTCTTTGCTCTAATTATCCTAATATATAAGTAATTATGAAGTCTTGATAATTTAATTTGACAGTACAATGAAAAAAGGTGTGTCTATACGACTACATCGATACTACTTTCAAGCTGTCATTGTATTTACATATTAGGTATAAACTGTCTGGGGGGCTTTGAGAATTTATATATGAGCTACGCAAATGCATTGCCGCGCGCGCACCGATCTGGTATCTTCGTGTGACGGGTTGTTCATCTCCCTACGATATAGTCAAGCTACACAATGTCTGGTCCATGATCGGCTCTTTCTTAAAAAGGCCATTTAAAAAATCGCCCTGCATAATATGTAAGTGTACAATACAGGGCAATGTCTTGACTTTAAAAGAGACCATGATTCTCTGAGTTTGTTTCAGCTTTACTTCTCAGATGTCTTCAGAATTAATCTTTTGATAAAGTCTTTGTAAAACTAGAATTTAATTTTCTAATATATTCCGTAAAATCTGTTTCAGGCCTATCTCTAAAATTATCATTTAATATCAATTAGCAAGCAAAGATCGATTTTAATGTTGTGAAATTATAGACTAGAACTATGCCATAATATCCACTTATTCGCTTCATTGAAACGGACACAGATCTGTACTTCTTGGGTTTTTTATGAAGTTTACCAAAATATGTAGATAATAAGTGAAAAAGTGATCTAAGAATCTAAATACTCGTATATTTCAAAATTTGACATAAAATATTGATTGTAACATTCAGCTGAAATTTGCCAAAATCTCTGTGGAATTGGGTTCAAGACTTAGGTCAGCCAAAAGTGTGATTGGTTTCTCAGATGTAGACGTTTTAATATATTAGATATAACTTGGGATTGCTACTGTAAATATCTGACAAAGAGCCATAAGCCTGTACTCCATCACTCTAGGGCTTATACTGTCATCGAGGATCCGAGGTCGTAAGATAGTGTCAATTATGGTTCTAGCTACCCTTAAGGGTAGCTAGAACCATAATTGGGATTGGTACGGGGATTAGAACATAATTTAAGTACGATGAATGTCACTGACCTTAGAATCTCCTATTGAATGACCACATGATTATAACCTGTAACTTTCAAAAGATTAATTTTATATTTTTTTCAAATAGCAATAGCCAGAGAAAAATAACTTTTCAATTTACACAATGTTACGTTGTTTGCAAGATAATTTAAGTCGCTAATCTTGTATTTAATGCACTTGCTTGCTTTAGCAAGCAAGTGCATTAAATACCATACCAATTACCATACCAATTAAATACCAGACCATATCGATTACATTATCTATACAAAACCATGAACAAATAATTCTCAAACTCAATAAGAACTTGGAAAAGTAATGTATCCAATTACATCACTTATGGCCAAAAGTGCAGGATCACCGACATGCTCCATCTCTACATCACCGCTCCACACGTACTCATTACTTGGGAGATTCGTCCGGAGACCGCGTAACTTTGTCTTCAACGACGCTACAACCAACTTCGTAACGAGTGTCGAGTTACAAAAGTTTTGCGATACGAAAGGGTTTAGTTTGGCATAACACGATCCTTTTGGTTTACAATATAACTTGGTACGTAACTTGTAAAAGTTCCAAAAATTAACTTTAATATTGCAATAGAAGAATACACTCAAAGAATGCAAGTTTACGATCCGAATGACGAAAGAGTACGACTGCTGATAAAGATTTCTCAGATTTTCTGTTCTAGTGTTTTTAGTTTTGCTTAAAACACTATAACAGAAAATCTGAGAAACCGTTCAATAAATTCCTTATGACCTTACGCACCTTTCTCTTTGTAAAAGTAAGTAGAGCGAGAATTGTCGAAACCTTTGCGAGGTAGATACTCAGTAAAGAATTTTATTGTAATAAATATTTTAGACGCGAATATATTTTGAAAGTACAATCATTCTCACACAAGACCCACTTAGTTGATTACGCGGCATATTTTTGTTCCTCACTATTGTACTTTCTGAGTTGAATAATACGCCATTCATATTTTGCTAGGCTCCTTTTTATTGTGAAATACACGCCAAGCTATAATTTTAATTTGATTTAATGGTTGTTAAATTCCCCAAAAAAAAAAAATCGCACCTTCAAAACACAAAATAAGTTTTTGGTTGTGGTATTTTTTACCTTGTGGCAATTTACGGTTTGGGAAAAAATCTGGCGCGAAATTATGCTAATTCATTTTATTATATAAGTAGTAAGGACGGTGGCAAAAATATAACCTACAATGTTTGTATTGCTAGGTATTTAGTGTTACTAAGTGAAGGAGCTTATTATTCTAGATTTTGTATGTCTTTAAAATAACATATAAGTCCTGTAACGTTTACGACAAACTCGACTGTTTGTCTCAAACTCGACTGGCTCCCATCAAATTAGAAAATGGAAATTTACACAAAAAACAAACCTATTTCATTGGTAATTTACATGATATTCTCGTCGCACGTCAAAGCGTAACATTCTAACCACACATTCGTTGGTGTTAACTAGAATAATTTAGCCATTTTGGCGTGTAAGAGCAATAAAATTCGTTGAATAGGTCCGCTGGGATAATAAAATGGCGACCCTATAACTGTCATATATGCCAAATGGGTAGCGGGATGTGCTCCACTATGTGCAACAGACAGAACGTGATATCTTTTATGTTTATAGCCTTTTTAACACAGGTATATGACCCGAGAAAACATAAAGTGTGGTTCTGTTGTCAGATTTTATTTCACTTTCGATATTTTCCGTAGATTTTTATCAAAGCCCGCACGTTTTTTCTGGTATTACGTGATCCGTTTTTTAGTGGACGCTCAAACGTCATAATTAAGCATAAACATAACGTACCATCACGGCCATATACCCAAAGAGTTAGTAGAGTACTAATGTGCACTCACAGTTCACCGAATTGTTTTGGTAATACATAAACATCATACTTACCATCACGCCCGTATTCCTCGAAGGGTTAGGCAGAGGTGTACCTACTAATGTACACCCATATTTCGCCGGTATGTTTAGGTCCCATGTAATAGGGGGCGAGTCTATTGCCATTAACCGGGCACAAATCCAGACCCCGAGCAGTTACTGAGAATATCATAGAAAACCCCAATAACATTGCTCAACCTGGGGATTGAATCCAGGACCTCTAGCGTAGCAGTCGCGCTTAGGACCACTATACTTAATTACTTTTAACAAAAAAGTTAAACCGCCTTCAAAAAATAATAAAATAATTTGGTCTAAAACAGTTTGGGAAGTCGGTGACTTCTATTTGAGTGGGTCTTTTATTTTCGCCACCGACTTCCCAAACTGTTTTAGACCAAATTATTTTATTATTTTTTGAAGGCGGTTTAACTTTTTTGTTAAAAGTAATTTTATTTTGTAATTTTTAGTGGAAAGTTTTGTTTAGAAATACTTGTTAGCCAACTAAACGCAGTGCTCCAATAAGACAGCGATGTTTCGGAGTAAACGATAATATCATCGATGTAAACAATTTTTTGATTTTTGTTGATATTTTCAAAACTGCTCAACCGATTTCGATAAAATTTGAACGGGACCACCTCTGAAGTATAACCTACCAAACAAAAAAACAATCATTAAAATCGGTCCCTAACTGGCGGAGATATCGCGTAACAAACATACAAAAAAAAAAAAAAAAAAAAAAAAAAACATACAGACGAATTGAGAACCTCCTCCTTTTTGAAGTCGGTTGAAAAACCCAAAGACATATTTTAATGAACATAGAAAAAACCCAAAGACATTTAATTCACTATTAAGTCTCTTTGAAAAAACCTAATTACAGCTTGCTTGACCTGGAAATCAAACTTAGGCTCTCTAGCGTAGCAGTTACGCTTACGACTACCAGACTAATGATTCAGTAAGTAAACGTCTTAAGGTCTCTCAAATTTCAAGATTTTCAGTTGTAAAATAAAGTAATTTCGCAATTTGTGGGTCTGTATTTCGCTTCAATGTACCTATAGAAGATTTTACTTTATTCCAATGAAACGAATTTTGAAAAATAGGCCAGCTGATTATTACGTTTTTGGAGGCAGGTAGGCAAATAAATCAGATTTTTCTTCACCCTCAAAGCAGCAAATGAACTTTACAGTACCTACGTAACTTTGGAGATATACAGCGACAAACTGACATGCAAAAATGTATTCTGTTTACTTTTTACTACAGAGTACATTTTGTTTACTTGACTATATAAATTTTCCTCTATTCAACGATAATGTTATGTTGGCATAGACTTTTCAAAGTATATTTACTTGTCTGTTTTTTTATTTTTTTTATTCGTATTTTGTTTTATTGATATTCATAAATCAGCGTTTACGCATTGTGGAGCAAGGAAATAACAATGCGAATATTGTTTGAAAGGGGGGTGAACGTGCAGTATCTCAAGTAGACCATCTTCGTGTCGGCGTGATCTTCACAATAACTATTACATGCTTACATATCATCACGCCTGTATTACCCAAAGGGTTAGTCAGAGGTGTAAATCACACACACACCCACATTTCGTCGGTATGTTGAGGTCCCATGTAATAGTCCGATCAATTCTAAACTCTGAACTGCTACTGAGAATTTCATAGAAAATCGCAATAATACTTTGCTCGACCTGAGAATCGAACCCGGGGCCTCTAGCGTAGCAGCCCTGAGGACCACTAGACTAATGAGTCAGTTGAGACGATAATTATAATAACAATGTGATAATAAATAATAATTCACAGTAACACTTTTTGTCTTAAAGTGTAACATAATAATAAATAAACATAATTATTAGCAGTATTCGGTGACGAGAGTAATTGCCCTGGCTTAACCAAAAGGAGAGTTATGTTTTTTTTAATATATATATGCTACCTTTGTACGGGTGACACAAATCAACAAAAATCCGGTCTCAAATTACTCTGAAACAGTATTTGCTATTTGATTCAATCTTACTATGACTTTGCCTTTATAAGAGCTACTTCTTCATGATTTCTAAGCACCTATAATTGAATAGTAAAAAACCGAGCCGAAACGTAAACTTAATCCATCTTATCATTTTGATATGACGGGACAAAGAATAAGCGCGCTATAGCACTTTGCATGAATTTCCCAGTACCTCAAACAAAAGAAAAACGCCTTCGAAATTCAAAATACATAAAGGCTCATAAAATGGAGATATGCATCTCCTGAGCTTTAAAACAGCGACATCTAGCTTCACAAGGGATTCACAACACGTCTTGGACAAACATTGTTTCTGGATGAACAAATAGCATATTGACTAGTTGCATGCAAATATGACCTTTATGTCGGCTGCAATGCTTCTGAAAAGTATGTAGGCGAAATGCCACATATCGTAGCGACCTTTTCAAGTAAAATTCAGTTACACACTGAGCACTAACCAAGTTATCCTGTTGATAAAGGTAACTCGGTAATACTTGTGTGCGGTTATTTATGATACACGAAAGACAGGCAAGATGTAAGGAGGCTGAAGTAAAGACAGAGTTCATAAATCATGTGATGAACGCAATATAATTATGCAGCTTTTGTCGTGTAGGTATATAATATGATTTAATCTGAACTTTTGCTAGAAGAAAACAACACATTTTAGTTAGCTGGAAATGGAACAAAAGATCTTACGCTTTGACCACTCGTCCTATGACGTAAATAATTTTAATATCATATTTTTTTATTTACTCTGTTTCTTAAAACAATACGTAGATGAGATGTTGGTAATTAAGTACGTCTAGCTGATGTCACTATAAATATGGATTCATATTAAAACTGCCCCATTAGTCTAGTGGTCTCAAGCGCGACTGCTACGCTAGAGATCCTGAGTTCGATTCCCAGGTCGAGGAAAGTGTTTTTGGGTTTCCTGTTAAATTCTCAGTAGCAGCTTAGAGTCCCCTTTAACATGGTACCAACACATACCGGCAAGCTGTGGGTGTAGACAGTACACTTATGCCTAACCCTTCGGGGAATACAGGCGTGAAGGTGTGTATAATTATTTCAGCTGAAATGACGCAACCTTTTAGTTGGAATTGCTTTAAAAGTTCGTAGGCGTTGACTACAGAATAGGTTATGTTCTAGTGACTTTCAAGTAAAATCCATTTACCTCTTAATACTTACAAAGTTATGATAAGTGCACCAGGCAGCAGGTGGCATGTGTGAACATATAATTATTGTCAGGAGGATATACATACTGTAGTTTTACCTGGGGCCGTATTACCACGTATTAATGCCATCATTTTTAGGTTGTGAGAGAGGGATGCCGCTCTACAGGTTAAATAGTGGCGTCCCTCTTTCACAACGTAAAAATGATGGTAATACGGCCCCTGTACCTAACTTACTTGTGGCCTGGCTCTACCAGCATCGGGAAGATTATCAAGTAGAAAAAATACTTGTAGCACGATAACTTGCAGACCGTCAGTCGCTAATTTTCAAGCCCTTGATTCCCGTGTTAAAAATAAAAACTGCTGTTAGTGCGAGATATTTATTAAAAAATCCTATTCTCTATAGGTAATTATTAACTAGCCATATGAACAAAGACGAATTTAGTTTTAGTTACATAACATTTTTTCTGTAACAACATGATTAATAAAACACTGTATTTTCATGAATATTAGTACTTTATATGTAGTTGTTCATATTCAAAGAACATAAGATAACACTTAGTTCAACTCAAACATTACACAACATTATTAATAAAACACTGTATTTTCATGAATATTAGCACTTTATATGTAGTTGTTCATATTCAAAGAACATAAGATAACACTTAGTTCAAGTCAAACATTACTCCTGTATCAATCTTTTAAATTGTATCATTTAATTTTCATAAATCAAGTTTTGTTTGAGTTTTTTATTCTTTATACCATGTATACCACCATACCGCCATACAATATTTATGATACATTTAACCCGTGTCAACCCTCTGGTTTTATGTACGCCCGGTACTTACTTGCACGTTCTGTATCAAACACACACATTTACATATTAATAATGTGTATTGTTCTGAGTGAGTACTAAAATATATACACAGTATTTACACACACATGCAAAGCTAAAAGGTCTTAAGATCCACGTAAGTGACACGGAGGATTTTGAGATTAGAACGGTACGTTAAATAGTGACGTGGCGCTATCCCATTGCCTAGACTCATAAGCCGTATAACTAGGCAATTACCGCAATGTATTCGGATTACTCTACCATTAACGTAGCCACGGACCTCCATTACTTGAACAAACAGAAGCATATTATTTACAATTTGGAAACCGTAATTCTAGCATCCAAAGCAAGCTTAACTGGCAGTGGCAAATAGCTCGTAGATAGCCGTTGGGGCGAAAAGATTCTCAAGTGGAGAACACGCACCAGAAAACGCAGGGTGGGAGGACTTCCAACAAGATGGACAGACGACCTGGCAAAAGTTACTGGGAGTCGTTGGATGCAGGCGGCATATAACCGGTCTCGTTGTGGAAGTCTACAGGGGAGGCCTTCGTTCAGCAGTGGACTTCATTTGGCTGACATAATGATGATGAAGATGGATTGTAACATATTACAAAAAAGAGTAGGTTGCGCAAAGAGAATATCAAATCAAGCTCTTCAATGAAACTTACTTTCATTATTTATTTATTAAAGTTATAATTTGGATAAGATTATATTATAATATGAATAATCTCTTTTAACTTCATATTTTACCGAAAATGTGAGTATAAGTACAGAATCCAGTAGGGTCTTTTAATAATAATTTGGTTTACATTTATCCAAGAAGATCATGTCTGAAAAGTCTGACAGAGTGACGTATTATCATGATTCTTATATTTTACTATGCATACAAAAAACTCCTTTTGTATTTCAAGCGGTACCATCATTCATCCTATTCGTCATTAATCATCATAGATTTACTGTGTCCCGTTGTGTGTATGTGAGAGCCAAAGCCGAAGGGGTTCTTTACTGAATGACGTATTCCATCATAGGCACTGTTTGTATCATGCTTGTATTCCTCGAAGGGTTAGGCAGAGGTGTACTTAATGTACACCCACAGATCGCTGTTATGTTTTGATCACATTATCAGGGGATGAGCCTATTTCTATTTACCGGGCACATATCCAAACTCCGAGATGTTACTGAGAAACTCTTTGCTCGACCTGGGAATCGAACCCATAACCTCTAGCGTAACAGTCGCGCTTAGGACCAATAGACTAATAAGGCAGTTGTTGTTTTCCATGTACAAACAGAGTACTTAAACTGTGGTCAATAATAAAAATAACTAATTTTTTAAAGTTACTGGGTATATTGTTTCTTGCAAACCAATAATATAAATATGTCAGTTAAACAACTGTCTATCAAAAACAAAACTTCCATATTGAATCATCAAAAAAAGACATACCCGAATACCTACCATCCTATTTAAATACATATAGGTAATGGCAATATGTTAGGAGCAATAAATTATTCCACATAAGTATTTTCCGCACAACAGCCTTTTACTTTGGAGAATAAACAGGGAATTTTCTATATAACGCTTCTCTTGGAAAGCTTGTGAACAGTTTAGTAGATAAATTTATTGAAGAGGTTGATAAAATATCTACTGGTAAGAAAACTAAACTGTTCTAAGGATGTAGGACAGTTTATCAACTCCTTGTCTTGTCGTCTTAAGGCCTAGGGGAATGACATAGAGCGGGTTGCGTCACTTACAAGTTGTAGTCTGTGGAACAACTTATCTTAAAGCTATAAAATATAAAAGATGAAAGTTGAGGATTCTAGAAAATTTGGCCGCGGTTAAGATTTAGTTTTTTTTTTTATATTATAAAAACGCTTAGGCACTAGCAATGTTGGTCACACATTACTAGTAATCTTGTTAACCCCTCAAGATAAGCTAAACGCTTGTGTTACGAGTGGGTTCACGACGGTAATGCAATGGGTGGGTTTCACCGGCAACCATATGGTCGCAAGTCCAACGCCCGACCCTTAGGCTAGGAATTCGAAGAAAAATAAATTCAATGCGGTAAATAAATTTTTAAATAGTATGAAATTTATTTTACGTCCTTTTATGTATCAAACGAATGCAGGCACCTGCATTTGTTAAATTATCGGTTTATCGTAAACCGATAATTTGGAAATAGATGTGTATATTTTGAAAAGGGTTAGGTTAGTGTTGATTTTCTATTAATTTGCTGCCTTAAGTTCCTCGTAATATCGAAAACAACAAAGTTCAAACGACGATCTACAAGTTGTTTGTAGTTGTACAAGTAAGAACTTGGGCTAATTAAGTCAGTCTTGTTACAATTTAGTTCTGTACAGCCTGAGGAGACAATAAATATATCAGAAAGGAAACTCACCAATACAGAACTTCTATTAAGTCTGATATGCTTTTGTTTTGTCGTAGTTGGACTGTAGGAAGATGTTGATGTTACCTACCCAGAGCAAAACCATAACAATAAACAGAAATTTTAAAGTTATGAAGTTAATACAACCAACCCATCTTCCTAACATAATAAGTACTATAGATATCTGTTATTCAAAAGTCCTCCCGCGCCCGATAACAATAACAATATTTAGTTTGTTAAAAGCTTAGATTTAAAAGAATTCGAAAAATCACACTTTTCATCGTACAACTTTGGCCCAAAAAAAATATGTATCTGAAATGTATTGCATAATGCACTACAATAAATCCTGTAGATTTTGTTGTAGTTACTAGTATGGTATTATATTATCTGTGATGTAGGTATGTATCAATAATTATTTTTATAGATACTGGTTAAATGTTTTCCAAGCTCATTATTGTGTAAGTATACAATATATTGTGATCTAAATCTAAAATTTAATGATTATATACAACACGTCATTTTCAGGCGCTGTTAATTAAAATAATCATTAATAATATGGCGGCTAAGTGATGGATGAATCGATGACGTTATAATCGCACAGATGTTCCATCAACTTTATCGAGAAAACATAATCAACAAAGTGACTTTCATCCAATTGAAAGGGATCCTTAAAAATATAATGTTGGCTTAATGTTACATTATTTTATATAAGTTGTTAGGTATATTGTGTACTTATAATTTTAGAAAGTACACTAAACATACATAAACTCAAGCCTTTTTCCCATACTACTTCTTCTTCCTCGTCCACATTCATACATCTCGTCATACACACACCGATTACGAATACTATGCACATACCTTTGGATCTGCTACAAAGTTTTGAAAATTAATTGCTATCTAAGACCACTTAATTCTAAGTCTCGTTTACGCGAAAACGTTTGGTACGTTTTTTCGCAATATTCGAATCTCTGAAAATTTACAATATGGTGTAGATGACAATAACAAAAACCAAAAACTATATAACAAAAAAAAACAACTTTCCGTTACACATTAAATTGATGAACTGACAAACTTGAAAGACGAATTGATCATTTTTGTTACACTTAAAGTTCTTCTTTAAACTAGTACCAGTATCGTCAATTGGTATAACGTCTATTCTGTACAAGAAGTATTCTTACAGTATGAATACAAGAGAACACAACGTGGACGCGACCCGGATGTTCGTTTCCTTAACCTCGTAAATCTTGCAGTCGTGACGTATATCTACGATTTCTATACATACAAAATAAGAAAGAAGTCTGTGTAGCAACAAGCATGAAATTGTTTGGACCATTTTATAGAAAAAATCATAGTATTCCAATATTGAAGGGAATTGATTCGTAGTTTCCTGAATGCTTCTTCTTCCTTAGCTATCACTTTATTTTTTTTAGTTTCTTACCAACCTCCTCATGGTTGGCTACCAAGCGTGGGTTCCCTTCCTAGGTCGGGAAACATGTTATGATGTATTCCCGGCAACCGACAACTAATGCCTACAGACTGACTTCTATTATTTGTGACCAAAAAATTATAGGTAGGTACACTTCTTCCTATTCTTTCGGAGAACACAAATTTTCATGTATTATTGTTATAGCAACCGAAGAAGCTATTAAATTGTACTTAATAACATATAATATAATATAAGAAAAAAATTATACACGATAAACAGATAAGTGAAAACGCGGCACGAATAAGTATTGCAATAGCTGGCTGACCGATATTAGAAAGTTGGATCGTGTACCGTATCATAGCAATAAATAACCCGTATGGCTGAGCAAACAAAACATCACTCTGGGCCGTAAAGTTGGGACATATTTCTTTACGTTGCTTCCTCCAAGTGATACAATAGTCACTGAAAACTAGGAACAGAAAATCTACTTACAGTACCTACAAACGACAAAACACTAGTGAGTACACGTAGTCAAAATACTTTTAAATCGCTTGCAACGGTAAGTGCTGTCAATTCTCAAAAGTATCAATTTTGTGTGAGTTTCAGACTGTGTGATATCAAAAGCTAACCTTCTGTACAATATTATTTGTCATACGTAGCAAGCATAGCCGCGTAGCTCGTAGCGTAGCCTATTTGCTGCCTGCTACGGCTACGAAGATACACATCGCCTACGTCGAGCTACGAAACCACTCGTAAAGCAGAATGTTTGTTTGTAAATTATGCTTTTAAGATAAGAACTCTTCCTAGTTTCTAGATGTTGGTGTTTTTGCTTTTGTTATCTTTTGTTATAAAAAAATTTTACCTCATTCTGGAAAAAGTTCTTTTAGCAAGAGCTTTCTTATTCTTTCAGCATTTTTTCTCTGCCTAATCCTTGAGATATAGGGGCTCAAATAGTAGCCGTTATATTTAATTATGCTATTCTGCCCCTTTACTCTTGCAGCCGATCTCAACCAAGATAATATATTTAGTTAGAAAAAACTGGAGCTTTTAACATTATCACAAATAAACACCCGCGTTCGCTCAAAATATATAATTATTGGAGAAGTAAAAAGGTACATAATCAGTATACTTTCCTCGTCATTGGAACCCCTATTTACATACCTGTTTCTCGGAACTTAACTTTATAAAGAAACTCTTTATAACAACGTTGCCTACACATTCCTCAAATTACGATATCATCGACTCAGATCAAATAAAAAGTAAAGATGGAACTTTGCGTACAAAGAAGTGAAGCCGGCTAAAACTACGCCATGCCGTCTACAACACACAATTACACGAACACACGTATACCGAAACTACGCCTTATCTTGTCAGACGAGCTATCGAGCTATCGAAAGCTCGACTGACAAGATAAGGCGTAGTTAACTAATACATGTGTGCGTGTAATTGTGTGTTGTAGACGGCATGGCGTAGTTTTAGCCTCACTCACTTCTTTGTTCGCAAAGTTCCATCTTTACTTTTTATTTAAGTAAGTAAGCATATCGGAATAGGAATTATTCATCTCAAAGTTCAAAATTATAACTAACGGTTTAGAGTCTTACTTGAACATTTTTATTACCAACGTTTAGGCGATAACGACATCGATAAGTACAGTCGTTACAAAAATAATTCTAGAGATTTTTTTAATAAAAAATACCTTTTTCCCATTACACTATCATTAGGACAAGGTTAGATACTGATGCTACCGTTCAAAGTACGAAGCACGTCTCAACTTGAATGCCTAATTATAGGCAAGTGTTGCTTTAATAGCATAACATGTTATCTCTAGGGATATTCTAGTTATCTTCATTACCTGGCAAGTTTTTGGCTCCATGTACCTACTTGTTCATCATCATCAGCCTATACTACTTAAACTACTAGTAGGTACCTAAAGGCCATTATACTAGTTACGTTAAATTACACTGTTGAACGTAGGCCTCCGCTTTTCTTTTCGCACCCAGCTTCTGCCAGCAACCTTTCGTAAATCACCACTCCATCTCCATGGACGTACTTATTAACTACATTTTAGCCCAATATACCACAATAGTGTATCTTAACATCACAAGTAATTAAAGTGATACCTATCTATGTATTTATCTTAAGATGAATTTTAATGCTTCACCTTTCCTTGATCCACGATACCAAAAAATACCAGAATTCCAGCTTTCGACCAGCGGTTAAGCCCAACAATACCAGAAAAAAAACAACATTGTCTCATACTTATCTACTAAGATATTCTTTTATACCGAAGATGCGATTACAAACAAAAATATTCAAATAGTTACATGAGAACCTAGACCCAAAATAACTACTGAGCCATAGTCTCAATCTCTGGATACAACTCTTCAACTTTTGAACCCTATCACACTAAAACTAATAAACTTTTCGAAAGATTGTAATATTCTATTTGACCCGTTTAGCAATAAAACAAGTTTTACTATGTATAGTCAACTACAAATGGTTTCCAACGGCTAGCTCGACGAGAATGAACGGTCTGTTGCCGGGTCGGACATCAAAGAGTTAAAGCTAGCACTTGTTAACTTAACTGTACTCTATTATCAATAAAGGGACCTTTGTCCTCTCTTCAGTTTAAATTGTCTTCGAGAATAACGTTAGAGACGAGATTACTTTCGCGTATGTGCTTGCTACATTGCATCTATTTGTTATAGATCCTTTAGTGGGTATTCTCACCTACCTCCACCAACGCAAATCCTCATTTCAATCGATTGTCTAATAGTTTCAGTTGAATATTACTGACTGCCTCATTACTCTAGTGGTCTCAAGCGCGACTACTACGCTAGAAGTCCTTTGCTCGATTCCCAGGTCGAGCAGGGGATGGTATGTAAATTGAATAGTATGGAATTTGATTTCCAACCTTACTGATTAGGTGTTTTATAAAAATATGATGCAGCCTTGCCTCATGCCTGCCAACCCTATCGAACCTCTTTGCAGCTCACAATCTTATTGGCGAAATGCTCTTCATCAAAAACTATGTAGATATTTACGTGTTAAAGGCACGTTATCGCTCGCAGCTGTGGATCAGGAAACCAAGCGAATTACCGCGAGCGTGTTTTATGCTTATATGTGGGATTCTGTGATGTCATCTGTACCTTTATAGTACGGAAAATCCTCATGCGTCGTCCGTCGCCGTCGTGCTGCGTAGTTTGTCAGATTCGTACCGACTATGAACCGCGCTTGCCTTCCCTCGCCCTATTATTCGAATATCATTCATATGAATCGTGATTACATTCGCCCGGACCCCGATAGACATCACCTAACATTTGTTTGCGCTCCTTGGTTAATCATAGAGTGGGTATAACGACACATGTCGCCACATGTAGATAGTATTATGTTCCTGACGACTGAACTATAAGTCTATTATATTATGGTCCCATCATGTCGTAGGTACTGTTGCACACTCGAAGTCAACCCTGCCCCGGACTCTGACGGAGTCAAACCAAGACCTTGATTTGTTTGCGGATTATAAAGTTATTTTAGTGTTATGACTGGAGTATTCGTAATTTCAAAATTTCTAAAGCGTTTGTTGACTGTGAAATCTCCAGTAGGCAAAACGCTAGAAAGCTATTCAATTTTAGTGATGACGTATGAAGTATGCAAGTAAAACGTGGCCTTCTGTAGTTACTGCCTACCTAACTATAGGAAAAAAGTGTGAGTGTAATGTATGTAACTCCAATGAAAGAATAAATGTGAAATTGTCGATTTTATAATCACAAGTTTAAAACTCATTTCTTAATAATTACCATCAATGTACACAGACTAGATACACACCCGTATCACAAAATTTACGTCAAATCTGGCACTTCACCAATCCACCAGAACACCAAACTATTTTCACTTATGTCAGAATATTTCATGTCAATATTTTGTTTATCACCGGTTGTTTCATTAGTGTCCATTTCGCTTGGGATCATGATAACACCATCATTGGTCACAATAAACACCTCTTCCTCTTCGGTGATATCCATTACATCACTTTCAGGTTCATTAGATTTCTTTTGTGGTGAGAGGAGTGGGTCTCTCAGGTGGTATTGACCTGATCCCGTTGCTAATATGGGCCGTAATGGATGTATTGAGATGCTATTGCAGCAGTCTTTATGTAATGGAAACTGAAAAAAAAACGAGCTTCTAATTAGAATTAGATAGATTATTAAGCGGCGGTAGCCTGATGGCTAGGGCGTCGGACTTGTGATCATGTGGTTGCCGGTTCGAAACTCACCCATTGCACTACCGACCCACACGTAACACAATTTAAAAAAAAAAAAACAAAATTTAATCCAGTTCAACATCTGCTAATAGCAATGGAAATTTTATTGGAACTAAAGTATCTAAAACACCAACTGGTAAAACATAACATACATAACATACCATCACGCCTGTATTCCCCGAAGGGTTAGGCAGAGGTGTACTTAATGTACACCCACAGTTCGCCGGTATGTTTTAGGTCCCATGTAATAGGGGGCGAGCCTATTGCCATTCACCGGGCACAAATCCAGACTCCGAGCTGCTACTGAGAATTTCATAGAAAAACCCAATAACACTTTGCTCGACCTGGGGATCGAACCCAAAACCTCTAGAGTAGCAGTCGCGCTTGGGACCACTAGACTAACGAGGCAGTCTCAACTCTCAACTGGTAAAACACTGCATATTAATTATTAAACCTTTTGGGAGACAATAGTATATTTTGTTAATTACCTTGTAGGTAGCATTGTCACCTAAATCCTTATAATCCAAACTAGATTTCCAGCTCACTTGGTCCTCATCCCACACTTTGACCACTCCATCTGTGCCACCAGTCACTAAATACTTCCCACATGGCGATATATCGAAGTATATTCTTTGGTTAGTGTCAACTACCCTAGATAATATGTTGAGTGGTCTACGATAGTATCTGATGTCCCATACAAGTAGTCTGTGGTCTTTGCGTGCGCCTGACACGAGGCGAAGACCGTCTGGAGCGAATTTTACTTGAGTCACCCCTCCTGAAAGCATAGTTATAAAATAAATTATTTTTACCTACTCCAGATAGACTCCTGCTCCAGACAACTCATCTGTTTATGGTCCAAGAAGACTGATTGCAAATCAGGAATGAAATCAAAAAATACATTATTTTTATTCTATATTATTTTCAACAGATGTCACTAACGTCGCCTCAAAAGACGTAAATAAAAAATGTGAAGGCAAATTTCGACTATGCGTGTGGGAGTCGCGGTGGCTTAGCGGTCATAGCGTCTGGTGTACTTAACCAGAAGACGCAGGTTCGAATCCCGCCTGCGGTCGTATTTTTCATTCACTATTAAAATAACTTAGTAATCTTTGCATGGAAAATGCCAAAAAAATACAAAAAGATAGGTATTTGATGACTTATAATATTTTAGCATGGATTAATGCAAAATATCCACAAATATAATATGAATTTGCTAGTGAAAGAAAGATTCCAACTCAGACAAGGTTCGACCTGTGACCTTCCATCCTGCAGTCCGTTAACATATAAATGTGGAGGAAAAATTAGTCATTGCAACTGAGACCACTGAACAGACCAAATCTGGTGTACTTAACTGGAGGGATGCAGGTTTGACCCTGCTTAAGGCCTATTTTTTCTTGCACTAGAAAATTCATATCTTTGTGGACTTATAATATACTAGCATAAAAAAATATTCATCAACATTCCTTACCACTATGGCCATGCATTTTTCCAATGCTCTTATAAGTTCCCATTTCACTGATATTGTATAAGTTTATGCTTGTATTCCAGGAACCAACTGCTAGCAGATTGCCACAGTTATCAAAGCATGATGCTGAACTTGCAATTTTATGTTCTGCAAAATCTCTGCCCGGCCTGCGGATTAAGAATATTATCTCTGAATTTTTATTTTAAATTTGTAATTTAAAAATGTAAAATTTAAGTTTGACATGATATTTAAGGTAAAGGTAGGGTAATAAATAACTTTACAGTACCTTGTTTGTTTGTACTATGTTTTCTAGCAAATAAATACATTTCTATTCCATTAAAAGTCTAAAGATCCATACAAAATAAATATCATGCATGTTTGCATACCTTTCCACATCAAAAGTTCTTAAGAACTTTTTATATCCTGCAATGATTTTTTTGCCATCTTGTGTGAAAGTCACTGATAATGCTGGCTCCATCTGGTCAACAGCATTAAAACCTCTGTAGGAACATCGCAGTGAACCATCAAATGCATCCCACATTTGAACCGGTGCATTCTGTCTAGTAGTCAGCCAACTGGGAAAATTGAAATAGATAAGTATTTGTTATTCTGAATTTCAAATTCAGAATTCTGAGTTTTCACTCTGGTGAAAAACACACTAACCAACAAGTCTCAGGTACTCCACTATTCATAAGAGGGAACCAACAGAAGTCATAAATCAAACCAGCTTCTTTAACATGTATTACTGAGTCCATTACATCTATTATTCTGTTGGGAGTCACATTACCCGCGTAGAGATCTCTGGATAATTCAGTCACATGCACCCCGTCATTGTTGACTACGGTTAGGCAACATGTACCGTCGGGCGACCATTTACAACCACGAAGGTAAGGCTGTACATCCCCTTTAGCATTTTTAGAACGCGACCAAGACGAATCTGAAAGTTCTATCAGAGTTCTACTCGTGAATAATTTTGGATATTGGTACACACTGTTTTCAGAAAAAACTACGTCTTGAGGGTCTTCCACTACTTCGGCAGTCATTTCACTTATAGTAGGTTGTTCGTCAGCAGCAGAAGAGGTAATTTCCATCGATATGTCCTCCATTTTAATTGAAAAACTAAATTCTATAACATTGTTTGTTTGGTAAATACAATCTTCGGTACCTATCCTATCCTACTCTCTGTCAAATGTCAAAGTCAAAGTAAAGTATTGTAAAAAAAAGTAGGTATGGACACTCATAAATAAAGAAGTAAAAGACAATTTCACATCTGTATTGATTACGTTTGCGTTCCAATACCTACCAAAGCAAAACATTTACCATACAAAACATTATGTTTTCATAGTTAACTATAAGTAGGTATGTATCATAAGAAATTATTGTCTAAATTAACATTATTACTTTTATTTATTTGAAAGCTAAATAAGTAAATACAGAAATCAAATAAGGTTACCAATATTAAAAAAGGAAACGCATCAAAAACAGCTGTCATTATGTCAATAAAAGTAGACGCAAATATTGAGTTGCCTGTCAAATGGTATTCTGTACTCGATCGTAACGAAACGGTAATTTTACAAAAGTAAAATTCAGTGTTGATAAAATCGGCCGATGAATGAAATAGTAAAGTAATTATGGTACAATGATAACAAAATTTTCCCGCGAACCATTTTGTAATTATATTTTCGATTGGTATGATTTTTTATTTATGCATAACATAATAATTGCGTCAGATGTTTATATTAAAATCGTTGCAGATGAGGATTCAGCTCTTTCAACGCGGATTGCGTTTTGCGAAAGGGGGGTTGTCGAAAATGGCTTTCGCGGAGTCGCCGGCAAAGGCCTCGCTGTGCTGCGAAGGATCGCAGGATGGTGCTCCACCGACGTATGCGATGTATGAAGCGTTGAAAGATTCGTGCCAAAACAACGCGACCTATTTTCAGCCGGACGACAGTGAGAATGGCCAGAGATTGTACGCGGGATTCATGACTCTGATGGACCATGTAGACACTGTATGGCCCTTGGTAGATCATGTCAGAAAGGTATGTATTCTATGATTGAGTCTAATTTAAATCTATGAAGTAAAAATTCGGTCAGAGAGTCATACCATTTATGCTCCTTTGAAAAGTGAAATTGTTAGTTGAAAGCACTGTGCTTGTATTACAAATTATTTGTGTATTGATAACATTTCATTTCATATATTAATATATATGAAATGAGAAGAGATGTAGAATCTTGAACTGTTCTATTATATGAATATAGTCATCATCCTCCTGCCCAAATCCCAATTTTGAGGTCAATGCAGCATGTCTTATTTATTATGTGAATATAAATAATTAAAACAAAAAATCAGTTCGCAAATTAATCAAACTCATGTTTAATAGAAACAAAAATAATGATGTCATTGTGACAATAGAATGTAGGGTTTTCAATAAATAAATTTCATATAATAAATATTTAAACATATCTAAAATGTATCATATAATGTGTATTGTAAATTAGTAAAGAAGAACATGGCATTGTCCTACAAATTATACTTTTTTTTTTTTTTTTTTAAAAAAAAGCTTACTAGCAATGTGGGTCACACATTACTAGTATTCTTGTTAACCCCTCGTGCTAAGCTAAATGCTTGTGTTACGAGTGGGTTCACGTCGGTAGTGCAATGGGTGGGGTTCGAACCGGCAACCATATGATCGCAAGTCCGACGCCCTAGCCATTAGGCTACCGCCGCTTTTACTAATATACTTATATTCTAAATGTGATAACTCTGCCTGTTCGTTACATTTTCATGCTTAAAGATTTTGATAAAAACAGATATGGGCCATAGAGTCATGACAATATAGGGACATATTATATTGGTTAACTTTTGTTTCAAAAAATCCTTTAGGATGCAAGTGCAACTACAAGCAACAACTAGTAGTAATAAATAGGATACATCTGTTGTAAATTTGTAGCCAGATGTTTTCAACATCACCCATTAAGTTCATGATCTGATAAGTAGATAGCTTGTTCTAATTCCATATTGATACAAATTATGTTTCTACCTATCTACACAATATATTTTATATCCACACAATCTGTAATTGAACTTTAACATTTAAGTCATGACTGATTCATCAGGGAAACACAGGCAGTAATGCTTTAATATTATAAATATAGAAGTATAAATATTATATACATAAAAATAAAAAAAAAAATATAAAATATTTATTGAATCATTGTTACAGTGAGCCTTAGGATTAGGTTAACAACAGTGTTACATCTGTAACTAGTAAAAAGATACATAAATTGATGCGAACGGTGGTCCCCAAACTAGGCAACGCCTGTCTCTTGGGGGCCTGAGTTGTGAAAACATTATACATGTGCATATTACCGCTGGAGTTAGTACGAGTAAGTTACAGTAAAAGAATAAACATTGTATCGTACATAAAATAAAACAATCTTATTGAAAACACTCTATGAAAAGATGAAAAGTAAACTTTAGTATTAAAATTAAAATTAAAAAAACAAAAACAAACTATAATAATGTAATTGAGTGAGTGCGTGTGTAAGTTTGTGTCTGTGTGTGTGTGTGTGTGTGTGTGCGTGTGCGTGTGCGTGTGCGTGTGCGTGTGCGTGTGCGTGTGTGTGCGTGTGCGTGTGTGTGCGTGTGCGTGTGCGTGTGCGTGTGCGTGTGCGTGTGCGTGTGCGTGTGCGTGTGCGTGTGCGTGTGCGTGTGCGTGTGCGTGTGCGTGTGCGTGTGCGTGTGCGTGTGCGTGTGCGTGTGCGTGTGCGTGTGCGTGTGCGTGTGCGTGTGCGTGTGCGTGTGCGTGTGCGTGTGCGTGTGCGTGTGTGTGTGTGTGTGTGTGTGTGTGTGTGTGTGTGTGTGTGTGTGTGTGTGTGTGTGTGTGTGTGTGTGTGTGTGTGTGTGTGTGTGTGTGTGTGTGTGTGTGTGTGTGTGTGTGTGTGTGTGTGTGTGTGTGTGTGTGTGTGTGTGTGTGTGTGTGTGTGTGTGTGTGTGTGTGTGTGTGTGTGTGTGTGTGTGTGTGTGTGTGTGTGTGTGTGTGTGTGTGTGTGTGTGTGTGTGTGTGTGTGTGTGTGTGTGTGTGTGTGTGTGTGAAGTTATGAAGCAATTATTTTCTCCGATTCATCATATGAAAGGCCCATCAGCCATTTTTTAATTATCTTTTTACAGGAGGTGAACGATAGAGCTTTCGTGTTATAAGGTATACAGTGGGTTACTTTGTTATATACAAAAGTGTGAAGGTAGGAAGGGCAGCGTCTGGCTAAGAGAGAGGTGGTTCTTAGAAGTGGAATTCGGAAGATGCGTTTGGATGTTATTGCAAGATAATCAGGTCGATTTTTCAAGTTTTTGTGTGTGTGTAGGTATGCATTGAGAATAAAAAGTTGTCGAACGCGGAGAACTGGGAATTCTTTGTATAAAGAATCAGTAGGGTAGAAAAATGGTTTTTTCATAATTACTTTTATGACTGCCCTCTGAGCTCTTTCAAGTTCGATTAGTGTCGTTTTACCAGCTCCCCCCCAAATGGATACACCGTATTGCACGATTGATTGGCATATTGCAAAATAGACTGTCCGTAGTATAGTTTTTGGAGTTCGATCTCGCAGTTTTTTCATTATATAGATGAGTTTTCTTACTCGGCCTGATAGAAGTTGTATGTGTGCTTTGAAGGATAAGTTTTGGTCAATCACTAAACCTAAGTAGCGAATTGATTGTGTCTGATGTATGTATTCGCAAGAGCAGTCTTCACGTGACATGTTGTGAGAATACTGGCAGGTATGGAATCTTAATGTGAGAGTGTGAGGAGGTTTGGATGAAACGGTTTTGAAGAAAGTGAGGAGTTTAGTTTTTTTGAGGTTAAGAGTCAGTAAGTTGTTATTGAGTGTTTGCGCTACTATTGATAACCCTTCTTCTGCAGTATTATAAACTTGTTCCCAGGTTTGTGCATGAAAGACAATGACCGTATCGTCAGCGTAGGATATCAGTTCCGCGTTTTGTAGAGTGAGGTTCAGTATGTCGTTCATATAGATAATAAATAGTGTTGGACCTAGTAAGCTGCCCTGTGGAACCCCAAAGTTAATAGGTAGGAGGCCGCTTGAGTGTTCACCTGATTTAACGTATTGGCTTCTATTGGTAAGGTAGCTTTGAAACCATTCGTGTGGTTTACCCCTTATTCCTGCAGCGTTAAGTTTTTTTAGTAGGAGTTCCGCCGAGATAGTGTCGAATGCCTTAGCTAAGTCTAAAAAGACGGCCAGACATCGTTCGCCTTTTTCTATGGCAGTAGATACTAAATTGGTCAGTGTCAAAGCTGCATCCTCAGTTGATTTGCCCTTTCTAAAGCCAAATTGTCGATCAGAAATTAAATTATTATTTTCAAGAAAATGAACTAGGCGAGTGTTCACTACTTTTTCAAGAATTTTGGAAAGAATGCTAAGAAGTGCTATTGGTCTATAATTCTCAGGATTTCCAGTAGGGCCACTTTTATGTATCGGGCTTACGGCTGCAACCTTCCATTGTTTCGGGAATACTCCTGTTTCTAAACTAAGGTTAATCAGATGGGTCAAAGGAGTAATTAACGAATGTTTTGTTTTCTTTATCAGCCTTGTGTTTATTTTATCAGGACCTGGGGAACTGCCATTTTTTAGTTGATCAATGAATTTCATAACTTCTGTTTCATCGGTGGGGTGTAGGAAGAAAGAGAGGGATGAAGTTTTATGTGGAATGTATTTGCTGGTGAGGGATGTCTGTGTTTCTGATAATCTAGTAAGAATGGTAGCGGCAAGATTTTTTCCTACGGACGTAAAATAGGTGTTGCATTTGTTTAGGGTTTCGATTGGATCAAGAGAGTTTTGCAGTAGATTGGACGAATTTTGGCTTTGTGAGTTAGGGTCATAAATAGATTTTAGGACTTTCCAAAGCTTTTGAGAATTTTTGCTGTTGTCTTGTATATGTCGCCTGTCATGCTCGATTTTAAGATTCCTTAAAATGCCGTTACAGAAATTTCTGTAGCGGGTGTAGATGAGCTTTTTCATCTCATTGTCAGGGTCAGATCTTAGTGAGAGGTGCAACTTATCACGGTGTCTTATACATCTCATGAGACCAGGTGTAATCCATGGCTGGATGTTGCGTTTGCTACGGGGAATGTGGATTTTGTGTGTGTGAATGTTTATCAAGTCTGTGAGTATTCCGGTAAAGGAGATTGTAGCTGTGTCCACGCAAGTTTGGTTTAGGATATCGGCCCAGTCTCTTTTAATTAAGTCGGCGGCTACATCATCCTCATTTAATTTAAACTTCCATTGATTTTTGTGGGGTTTAGTAGTGGTATTTTTGTCAGGTATGTGAGTCATTACTATGTCATGGTCTGTGATCGAACTCTTGCAAACTATTCCCTTTGGCTTTGTCTTGCTTTTGACAAAAATATGATCGAGACAAGCTTTGTCCCTGGTCGGTTTTGTTATGACGGGAAGTAAACCATATGATGCCATAAGGCACATGTAATCGTGGTGTTTGTTACTTGTGGTGTTACATATATCTACATTTATATCTCCAGCAATTATCAATGTTGAGTATTTATTCACAGTTTTAAGACATATTTCTAAAGACGAGATGAAGTTTGAGAGGTTTGTGAACGATGGTGATCGGTAAAGGCCCAGAACGGCTACTTTGTTGTTTAGAATTAGAAGAAGACTGTCTGTATCAAGTATGCTGCAGTCGATCCGAGTAACATCATGATTAGTTTTTGTGTATATAACTATTCCGCCATTTTTATTACATTGTGAGTTCGTTCTAAATACTTTGTAGCCTGGTAGATTATCTAGTATAGAACCTTCATGTAGCCAGCATTCTGTAAGGATGATGGCATCTAGGTCAGCGCCAAGTCGGTTTAATGCTATTGAGAAGTTGTCGAAGTTACGTTGGTAGCTTCTGATGTTGAAAGAAAGTAATTTAAAGCTAGGTTTGGAGTTATTGAAATGTTCCCTGCATTTTTCTATTTGGTCCATGTCGTGACAAGTTAGTGTGGTGATATCGTCGATTTGTTGAGATATATCAAACAAAGCCATGGGTATAAAAACTGAACGTAATTAATGTAGATATACATAAGAGATTTGTCACGACTTGATTTAAGATGTCTATGTACAGGGAAACACATTTTAGTGAGTATTCGTAAGTGTAAATGTGATTTGTGTGTTTAAGTAGTGCAGGCGTTAGAATGGTGTGTGTTTGTGTGTTATGTAAGTGTATTTGTCTAATTGTGGAGTGTACAAGGTTTTTGTAAAGCTCTGTGTATGTTTTGTGTATATTAATCCTCTCGTTTGTGTTACAGAAACTAGTTAAATATTTCTTAGGATGATTAATAGAATGCATGCCTGAGGGGCATAATAACGTGTTGCGTTGTTGTATTTTTCGTTTATATACGAAAGGACTACTTACATGGTATTGTATTAAAGTGGATGTGCGAGTGTGAAGAGAGTCTGTATGACTTGAGCCGTTAAAAAATTTGCAAATGTAAAAAAATAAAGTAATAACAGAAAGAGTCGTTAAGTATAAACTAACACTACTAATAATAATAATAAAAAGGTACTGTTTTTTGTTCAGCCAAATTTCAGTTTCGTCGCTATTCTGGTGGAGAAGAAAGACACTGTGTCGCTGAGGTCTTGAGGCCGAGATGATGTTCCAAGTCTTCGTTGTTCCGTATTTGTATGGAAGGATTTCCTTCTTGTTTGCGGATGAGTATTGCACCATTTGTGTACCAGCAGAACTTGTAGCCGTGTTCCTTTGCAGACTGTCTGGTTGCGCGAAATAACTGGCGGTTTTCACGAGTAAGGCGTTCGTTGCAGTAGATGTTCTTCACAGTCCCTGTTAATTCCAGATCAGATGAAGTCATATTCTTTCTGGTTTTAGCAGCCTTCAAAAACTCGTCGCGTTTGTATCTGCGTACAAAGCGTACGACGAGAGGGCGGGTTGGGATTCCGTCAGTATTGTTATTATTTTGGCGTCGGGGGCCAACTCTGGATACGTAGTCCAAGTCTTGGTCCTCAACAGAAATTCCAATTTTGTGTGCCATAACTCGGATGATATGAAGTGGGTTTTCGTTTTTCGACTCGATTGCTCCGTGTATCTCTAGTTCGTTTATTAATGACGCTTGAGAGTGGCTATGTAGTTGTTCGCGCAGGTCACGGATAGTACTGTTTAGGGTGATAATTTCCTCTTCACGTTTCTCCAGTATTTTAATTCTTGTGCCATACTCGTCGAGGCGATCATGGCACAGAGAGAGATGGTCGGTTAAGTATTTGATGTGAGACTTGAGTTCTCCTACATCACCTCTAAGTAATTTAATTTCGGAGGTAAGCGTGCATAATATCTCAGAGCCTGCTAAAGATGTTTCGAGGGGTGACCCAGATGGTATTGGTTTACATCCTTCTGCGTCTGAGATGGTGTTTGCTGGCCCGGTTTCTCGGATTCGACCTTTCTTGAGTTCCTTGCAAGATGAGCAGACCCAGCTATTTTTAGTTTCTTCGGAAAGTTTTGATTGGTTTCCTGCATTTGAGCAATTGAGGTGGAACATTTGATCACATTTCGAGCATTTGTTGTAGCTGGATCGTAGAGCTTTATGACAAGAAGCACAATTATTAGCCATTCTTATTTGTTTTATTTTGTGTAGGTATAATCTGAATTATGACGAATTTTTGCGAAAACAAATCGGCTAGTGCACAATTCTCGGAATTTGGGCGCAGGTGTTACGCAGGTGCACGGGCGTCGCGGTGAGGCGGTGAGGCGGGGTGCAACGGGGTCGCACACGTGCAATTTTTAATATTTTTAAGTTATTAATTTAGAACTGAACACACTGAACTTTGAGGCTTATTATAACGTAGTAAGAATCTATATTCAACTGGACTGAGACTAAATTATTTACGAAAATGTTGGGAGAATAAAAAAATGCTTAAAAACACGTCCCTCCTTTACAGTGCGCGCGACACAACTCCGCATAACAATACACATAACATAGATATAGCAATGACTTTGTAGTTAAACATGTGTTTAATTGTTTGTTTATACAGATGCATTTATTAAATAAGTACATGTGTGTGATTTTTATGTCATCTCTACTGAAATATCCAGAATTCATAGTTTCTACTTCTGGAAAAACAAAATTATGTAGCCTCTTTTTTCCCCAATGAGCAAAGGTCTCCCCTAATAAAATCCAGGATTAGACTAAAATAAAACAGTTTACTTAATTAATGTCAATCAAATAAGGTTTCGTTTTCAGTAAGAAAAATTTTTAGTGCAAAAAAGAATAATGTTCCCACTTCACATTTTTATAGCTTCACATACACTTCTCTCACTATCCTTCACTTACACACATTTTATATGAATATAATATTAAGAAATAGACATGGGCCACTGGCACTGGTATCAATGCCGAATAGACTAAAATAAAACAGTTTACTTAATTATTGTCAATCAAATAAGGTTTTGTTTTCAATAAGCAAAATTTTTAGTGCAAAAAAGAATAATGTTCTCACTTCACATTTTTATACCTTCACATACACTTCTCTCACTATCCTTCACTTACACACATTTTATATGAATATAATATTAAGAAATAGACATGGGCCACTGGCACTGGTATCAATGCCGAATAGACTAAAATAAAACAGTTTACTTAATTATTGTCAATCAAATAAGGTTTTGTTTTTAATAAGCAAATTTTTTAGTGCAATAAAGAATGATGTTCTCACTTCACATTTTTATATGTTCACATACACTTCTCTCACTATTCTTCACTTACATAAATTTTATGAATATAGTATTAAGTAATAGACATGGTCTATCAGCACTGGTATCAATGCTTAATATTAATATACATAGTATACATAGTATACTAGTATACATAGTATACTATGTATATTACTATACATACTATAAATACTACTATTAAAATACATAGTATATTAATATACTGTTTCCTTTCTTATTAAGTGTCCTTATTGTTATTATTATTATTTAAAAATCAAATAGGATGTAATTCTAGTTATGAATATAAAAATTCTAACAAACAGACTAGTAATAAAATTATAGTCAATTTGGATAAAGTGCATGCCTTAATTAAATATAAAGTAATTCCATGCATGTGTTTTTGTTCCAGGTGGCTCCCTCATACGACTTTGATGCCAAGTCCCCTGGCAATGGATACCGCAGCTTTGTATCAGTTGTTGATTCCTGTGTGCTACATGGATTAAAACTGAGCCGACAAGTAAATACAAGTAGAGATGCATTGTTGTTTCGAAAAGGACACTTTGTCAAGTAAGTAGGTCTAATAGATTTATTGCCATAGAAAACCAAAAGCAACAAGAATTTTTATACAAATTACAGCAGTATAAATTAGCGTTATTATTATTATACTTTATATTTAAAACATCTGTTATCCTTCCTACTATCCTACTAATATATAATATTATAAATGTGAAAGTTTGTGAGGATGGATGGATGGATGTTTGTTACTCTTTCAGTATTATTGTTTATACATCAGAATAACATAAAGGCTTTAAATTATAATGATATTTTGGGAAATTCCCACGGGATTGGGGAAAAACTATTCCACGCGGATGAAGTCGCGGGCAAAAGCTAGTTTTCTATATATTTACTCAATTATATTATGGACCTAGGGGGTCGCGAGAATTTTTACTTTACTTTTCCGTATACAAGAAGGTGAAAAAAAAAACTAATCTTTGTAGGTAACAAAGATCAGTAAAGTAATAATTAATATTTCTGGCAACCTCCTAGGTCCATAATAGAATTTTGTATTGTAAATAGTAATTTTATTGTATCTACCTAGAACCTTTGCTTTTTACTTTTAAATGAGTAACGAGCGCGTCGCCTTGTACAGTCGCCAGCAAGTCAGGTTATAAAAAAGTGTCAAATTTCTCCCTCCCTCTAATGATTCCCTCTATGATCTCCCCTAAATGATTTTAAACCTTAAAACGTTGTTGATTAAGTTCAAAATCAACTGTGAAAATTTTTCATTTTGTGGTAACTTGATGTGCTGGCTTCCGTACTCGGGGGGTACATGGCCCCTGACCCCTGAGGGTCGCGACCCACAGGTTGAAAAACACTGACTTAGACCATTTTTATACATGGGAATGCAGACACTTAACCAATACTGATACTACTCAAGGATGACCTTACACTAACGATCGACTTAACTAGCGATTGTTCTTGTCAGATGTAGCACATCACTTTACAAAATGCACCTTACGGTTCCAATGGTTAGCTCTATAATTATTGTAAGCTAATGTATCGTGAAATGAATACCAGTTGTTAGTGCACAGTACTTATGACCACGAAAGTTAGTTCTCAATTACTTTTTACCAGCTTTGGCAACATATGATCAAGGTTAAAGTTCTTAAGATCAATTAAGATTTTTGATCCACACTTCAAAAGCAATGTCTTGTTCAGAAATTTTAATCTTATATTTATTTATTAGTCATATGGGCCATCCATCCATACTTATTTAGACCAGAACATCTACAACTGTGACAAAAGGTGTGACAAATTAGGTTAAATTTCCAAGCAAATTCGCTAGGTTCGTCATCTTTTCAAATTTAAAGAATGTAAATTATGTGTTTGTGCATGTAGTCTATTGATATTATGAAGATTACTTTTTCGTAATCGATAATCAATGAAACTACTGAAATGATTTCAATAATTCTTCCACCATCAAAAAACATTTTATTCCCAATTTACATAGGGTATTCACTAGGTATTCCGTGTATTATTATTGGGATTCTATGCAGACGAAGCCACCAGCAACTCTCTAGTCCACTATATAGAACGGATTGTATTCGTAGAGATCTTTTATTCTTATTAGGAGATCAAAGCCATTCCGCAGTTTACACTATTATTAATGGGTTTTCCTTTACATATTAAAATATTAATTTGCATGC
Organism: Subacronicta megacephala; assembly: GCA_958496365.1. Lineage (NCBI taxonomy): Eukaryota > Metazoa > Arthropoda > Insecta > Lepidoptera > Noctuidae > Subacronicta > Subacronicta megacephala. The sequence continues at coordinate 5,560,062 of OY292525.1, forward strand.
ACTTGAAGACTGTAAGGCCATAACAATTAATCGTTTCTGCAGCTTATAGATATCTATAGACGTTTTTCACCGTCCAAAACTGATGTTTGCTCACTGTGGACCAGCGTAGCGTGTAGCGATAAATAATGGGCAGTATCAGTCGCAAAAAAAAGTAAACCGAATAATATGTTTAAGTGAAGAAACGTGTGAGACATGCGGCCTTCAGAGCGATATAACAAGTAAAATCCGGAATAGCCGGTACTCAAAATATTTACAAACACTCTCGCTCTATTTCTCCTTGATAAAATAACGGAACGTGCAAATGGTCTACTAATTCTAAGCGTTATCTTTGATCGGGCTACGTGAGGTTTTTGCTAAGACAAAGGATTTTTGATTTGTACAGAAATCGCTGTTACTTGGCAAATAATTAAACAACCTCTAAGAATATCTTATCTTGGGTAGGTACTAATCTGAATCTCAGACATTCCATTAACCTGGATACTCTGTCAGCGCATTCCCTCTCCCACAGTCTTTTTGTCAGATTTTTTCCCACAGTCTTTCAGTCACCATTACCGATTTTTTTGTGCAGTTCAATTAGACAGTTAAGTACAAATATTACAGTCTCTTCAAAAACATTTGTATGTTAATAGGAGTCTAGTCGTGTTGGGGTGCCTTAAACAATTCAGGAACACAAGGTGTTTCCAAACACGACTAGACTCGCATCCGCGAGGTTTATTTCCGTTTTAACCGTTTCACCAATCGTGTAGTCGAAATAGATATATCTACATATTACAAATGTATGTTCCAAGTCTCAATGTTTGTTTATGTGGTTTGTTACGTAATCGTTGCTATGATAGCTAATTCTGTTCATTATATTTCCAACGCCATTGTTGAATTAATGGTTAAACCAATTTGCAGACTGATGAATGTTCGCACTACGATAATAGCGGCGCAATCGAATTTCTCCACTCTCTTTTCCCAAGTAACCCCTACGTGACTAATCTGTATAATGAAGTATAGGTGCAGACAAGGCGAAATAAACAATTCAATCGCTGTTATGAAAGACGCGAGGTAAACGAATGCAGCGTTCGTATTCTGCAGAAGTCCTACACTGTTTTGCAGAATAGCACAAAGGTTTTTTTCTGCAAGATTTAAGAAAAAACAGTAACGCTTCTCTTGGAATGAAACATTTTTGTACATTTATAAATGCCGGAGCGAGAACCGATAGTTAATACTTTCTCGTTTCTTTGACCCATTTGGCATGATCTACGCAATCGAGCAGTTCAAGCAGATAGCGATGGTGACTTCCTTGCGTAAGCTAACTAATCGCATATTTACGAGTATCATCATCATCAACTCTTTTACGTCCACTGCTGTACGTAGGCCTCTTTAAGTGAACGAGTACGAGTATACAGGGTGGAAGGGACATCGACGCACATCCGCTTACCACGAATTCAGTACATGATTCTGGACCCTCTTGCGTTGATATTTTTCGTTGTGTTCGTGGTAAGCGTCGATGCCCCTTCTGTATATTATTACTGACTTCTGTCAACGACTTCGTCTGCGTATTGATTTCAAAATTGGGTCTAACCTGGATAAAATTGTTCTGTATTTAATTCAGACGTTTTTGCGTGATCCAAAATGTCGTGAATATTTTACTGAGAATTAATAACTGCTAGCAAAAATATACCAGTCACTCTGTCTATCATGACCTCGAGTAAATTAGTATGTTAAGTAATTTCTAGTCTAAAAATATGTAACTAATTTCTATAATTCTAGGGAGATTGAATCCTGTGGGCAGCTGCTAGCGTCTCTGGGTACATGTCTGCATCACCTTCACACGTTATTAACATGGGCTCCACCAGGGGAACTGTTTCCAACGGAACCTCATACTCCTGAAGAGCTGTTCGCACAGGCGGACACCATCAATCAGTATTGTTTTTATGGAAGGTGTCTCGGTTTTCAAGTAAGTTGAAATAAGTGTATTTATATAAAAGATACCTTTTATAGTATACTCTACTATTTATAGGCTACTCTTTGAGCTATACAAATCCAGTTTATTCTGGCCTGTTAGTGTATAGAAAGATATATACAATGCGAGATCACTTAAACTGGAATTGTATAGGTTGACATGTAGCCGAGTTCCTACAAAAAACTGTTTTAGTTTAAAATTAATTAAATAAACTGTAAGGTTTGTTTTATTTAGTGAATTTATTGCGAACAAAGTAATATAACATTTTAAATTTGTACCTCTACCAATTTAATTTATTACAATTGTTTTATGTTCGCTGTTTCTATAATATATAATGTAGATAAGTGATACGGTCACGGTTCGTTGAAGTTCAGACTTGATCCATTGTGACAGAGTAATTTGCATGCTTTCACCGTCGCGTTAGTATAGGGAGATATATTTAAATGTGTTCAGTTTCTGTGCAATCGAATGACGTATTATCATGCGATCACATTAAGTATAAATATCATTGCATGCATGACGTGGTTTGACGAAATACATTTGCCGCCTTAGAATAACTATTCCGCCCTTCAAAACAACCTTTACCCTAATTTTAAAATTCTATTCCAGTTCTTACCATCTATGCGTGGCATACTGAAAGGCATATCAATATGTATGGCGGGTTTCTCAGAGGCGTATTACTGTCATGGCAACCTGATCAGCTCTGTGTGGACCGGTGGTCAGTACCTCATTGACCCTGAGATGAGAGCAAGGAGGATCGTTAACATATCGCAGTCGGCTAGCATTGAATTTTGCAAGGCGTTTTGGTTCTTAGCTGAAAGTGGTATGTTAACTCGTGATTATTATTCTGCTTTACTACAGTATTTATTCCTATATATACCTACATGCTATATGTAACCTAACTCACAAAAGTTGTATAAGCAGGAATGGAAAACGTGGAGTACTAAATAGGTCGTCGATTATAAGAAATTGAAAGTCATTTCGCCGGGGAAGGTGCAAATCCGCGTAGCTAGCATTGGGTATTTCCACGTATCTACGAATGTAGCCAATTTAAAATTTCGCGAGCAATGCAATTAAAACAACTATTAAACATTTTTTTCTTTTTTTTAAACTTCTCTTGTAACATGATATGCGGACTAAGTAAGTGGTAGATTCGAGGATTTGCACCTATCCCCGACGATTTGTTATTAATTATTTGTGTGTGTGTGACTTTCGTTATGCCGACGCTACCTGGCTTCTAGTTTACTACTGTTGCCAAAGGCTGAGATGACTCACAGAAACGGACTTCTCAATAAAGACACGTACTGACAAACTCGACGCAAGAATCTACTATCAGCCTTGTCAGCTTGCCGCTCGCCTGCCACATTCTTAAGATAACGAGAGCGAATAATTTACGTTACGGTCTCTTCGCCTCGCAACATTTACTATCAAATATTAAGCGCAATAACCTAGAATCAAGTAGCCTATTCAGCCGTGACGTTTTTCGCATATCAATTTAACTAAAGTCTTGCATAAATTGTGTTTATATAGCATTGAATTTTCCGCGTAAATTCCTGGTTTAAAATGCGTCAATCTAGATACAACAATAAAACTATACACGGTATAGTATATAAATATAGTACATACCATCACGCCTGTTTTCTCGCAAGGATTAGGCAGACGTGTGGCAATGTACACCTACATTTCACCGGTATTTTTAGGTCCAATGTACATAAAAGGAGGCAAGCCTATTGCCATTAACTAGACACAACTTAACTGCAAGCTGCTATTGAGATTCACATACGTTTTGTGACGGGCCTTTTTATACGCACTGTTAGGTATGTGAGCGACTTTGTTACCTATAGGTTGGAGAAGTTGTAGATTACTACTTTGTCCGCGCTGTCCCGTTGGTCACTCGTAATATTTATGTCTTAGGGTGAGTGACACGCATTACAAATTAGACTATCTTCGGGCCCAAAAATCCCTTATCTCAGGCACCATGCGGATGAATGTGTTTAACCTCAAGGTTATCAATTTTTGTACTGGACGTTAGAAAAAAATTACTATACTCATTAATATTGATAATGATTCGGTCACCAAAGATAAAATATGAGTAGGTATAAATAAAATATAGTTATAGGAATCTTTTGCAATCCGTAATGATTTTAATTAACAACCGGATTTTACGAACCATCTCATTACTCGCACTGTCGGGTCTGTACTTCAATATTTTCCAAACAACATAACATACCATCACGCCTGTATTCCCCGAAGGGTTAGGCAGAGGTGTACTTAAAGTACACCCACAGTTTGCCGGCATGTTTAGGTCCCATGTAATAGGGGGCGAGCCTATTGCCATTCACCGGTCCCAAATCCAGACTCCGAGCTGCTACTGAGAATTTCATAGAAAAACCCAATAACACTGCTCGACCTGGGGATCGAACCCAAGACCTCTAGCGTAGCAGTCGCGAAAACTAGGCATAACTGTAAGCCATATAAATATTTGTACTGTGGAATCGTCCGGCGAGCTATGGCGGAGAAGCCTATATCGAATCTATTCCGCTAGTCGTGCCGTCAAAAGACATTATTTATATCAATTATAATCGTTCCAGAAATAATGAAGAGGGTTCCTAGCCTTATGTCGTCACCCGTTGCCGTGAACAAACTGATAACTATCCCCCCAGAGCCCGTCGTAGTCACTACTCTAGAGGGCAAGGACATCACAATACTACCTCCCACCGTACATATAGGACTACAAGGGTTGAACGTACGACTTATCAGTGCCAATAAAAGGACAGGCATGGTGAGTATGTATTCATTAACTTAGTCATTTTAAGATGACACCTTACACTAACACACACTTTTAGGCGCCCAAGTATAATTTATTCGAAATAATATTACACTATCTTTATTTGTTGGATAAACCTAAGCGGTTAAAGAAGGAAAAAGTGGCTTCCCACGGTGCGTGATTTTGCATATAAAGTCACTCAAGACCGACGGTTGCGTGTAAGATCGCCGAATCCACATCAGAGTCCGAATACGACGCATTACTACTACCGGGACTTGCCTACGCTTTCACGGAAGGCACACCTTCCACGATGTGCCGGTGCGTATCACGCATCGTAGGAAGTAAAAAACAATATAATAAGAATAACTAATAAATAAGAATGGTAGGTGTACTTTGTATAGTTTTCTCTTACGTACAATAATTTTATCTTCTTAAATTTAGTTTAATTTTAATGCTATCTAAAGTTTTTAAAACCACTGCAGCTTCAGCCAGAGCTTAAGGTAAATGAAATATATTTTTTTACTTCTTTAGATGATTTAGAACTATCAGTTCACTTACACCAACATTTTACGATTTTTTGTTAGTTAAAACTTTGCCTGTTAGACACAAAGTTTGTCAATCAGTTCCTAAGTATGATATTAGCTGCTGTTTAAACAGGTTATAGTATCAAACTGAATTAGTATCTCAGATGTTTACCTGGTTTTATTAGTGTGATGTTCAACTTTATTTCTTTAATATACCATACTACTTAGTCTAGCCTTTTGAAACTACATTGTGGTCGCTATCCAAAGATGGCCCACACTTATAGAAGCAAGTTCATGGTTAGGCCGTTAAATCCTCGAAGAAATTGGAATATTTAGGCAAAACTCGGTAGTCAGTAGCCTATTCGAGTTAGAACCGTGTAGAACTCCGGTGCGTCAATTAAGGAAAATTCGAATGACGCCAAGCTATGACGCGTTTACTGTGCTATATTTTAAATAATCAAAATACATATAACTATATTTTAAAAAACACAGGTTTAGTAAGAGTATATTTTAATTCAGATCTTTAATAAACCCAACACTCGACTACGCAATTCCGGATTATACAAATGAACTTTTTCAAAAACACTTATTGTAAATTCAGACTGGCGAAGGTTCATCATCCATCGCGCTAGCGGATGGCGTCCTGTTCCACTGCCATGGCGGTGGATTCGTGGCTCAAAGCTCGAAGTCCCACGAGACGTACCTCCGAGACTGGGCCGCTAAGCTGAACGTGCCTATACTGTCCGTAGACTACAGCCTAGCACCCCAAGCGCCCTTCCCAAGAGCTTTAGAGGAAGTTTTCTACGCGTACTGCTGGATGCTGTCGAATTTCAAGGAAATTGGGACTACTGGTAAGTTTCGTTGCATAGTTTTCTGTTTTGATTCTGCCATTATTGGCACAGAGCGCTACAATTGGCGTACTTGGCACGATATAGACATTCTTACTCAGGATGACCGTAAAATATTTGAACTTTATGTCAGTAACATAAAGGATGGAACTGAGAGAGAGAGAGAGTTTTGTTTTCATACATGCATTGTATTTTATGATGCTTTTACGACCATTCTAGAAATATTTAGCGTATTTTCTGCAATGACTTACTAGCTAAAACTTCACGAGGGACTAATACACTCGTAGTGACTCAGTATCTTTGAACAGTTTGAAGAGCCAAGTAGACAGTGAAATTACTAGGTATATGAGACTTAACTAAGGTCTTTAGATAACAAGGTGCTAGTAATACTACTTGTGTTGCTGGCGTCTATAGGCTGTGGCCTGTGATTGCCGCTTACTATTGAGCGGCCCGGACCTACGCTTGTTTGCTATCCAATTTAAAAAAATATGAATTGTGTATTGTTCTCTTTTCATATCTAAAGTGCTAGCTTAATATCTCTATGAACGTTTTAAGGTAAACGTATTGTGTTTGCGGGTGATTCGGCGGGCGCAAACCTAGTAGCTGCTTGTACTCTGAAGATATTAACATCAGGTCTGCGCAGGCCTGAGGGCATGTTCCTGGCATACGCACCACTCATGATTAGCTTCATACCCAGTCCCGCAAGGCTGTTGTGTTTGATGGACCCTGTACTGCCTTTTGGGTTCATGATGAGGTGTCTCAAAGGTAAGTCTTATTCTATTAGAGCTAAAGAGCTTTTAGCTCCATCCCAGCTGCGACTGGAAATTTCATAGAAAAGCCCAATAACACTTTGCTCGACCCGAGAATCGAATTCAAGACCTCTAGCGTAGAAGTAGCAAATTTGTTATATGTAGCGCTGTTAAAGAATTTTTTTTAAGAAAAAAGCTTACTAGTGTTGAGCTTAGCGATGTGGGTCGCTAAGCTTAACGCTTGTGTTACGAATGACTTCACGTCGGTAGTGCTATGGTTTTGGACCGTCAACCACATGATAGCAAGGCAGACGCTCTAGCTAATCGTAGAAGCTACCGCCGCTTTGATTTTGATCGCTTCCAGATTGCCAGACAGACTTTAATAGAAGGGTTCTCGTACCACCCATCTTTAGCGTCCAGCTTTATAATTTACTGAGTACTATTTGCAGCATACGCTAGCCCCAACACGAAACCTGACGGTGGGAACGATGGGAAGGGCAGAGAAGACAAACAGAATGGCGGACCCAACCAGAATGTTGTATCGAATGCTACCACCCCTCTGGATAGCAACGGGTTCCTTAAAGTCAGTCCGTCACAAGGTACTACTATGTATAATTTTTCTCTCCCCCAAATTATGTCTCCATTTTTAGGGTCCATAGTATATAGTATCTGTCCATATCTCTGTCACCAGGCTGTGTTTCATGAACCGTGATACTCCGACAGTTGAAATTTTCACAGATGATGTATTTCACAAATACTAAAAAACAGAATAAAATAAATATTTAAGGGGGCTTCCATAGAACAAACGTAATTGCTCGTTTTTGCTCGATATTAATAACGGCAACAGTACATCCACATTTCGCCGGTTTGTTTAGGTCCCATGTAATCGGGGGCAACCCTTTAACCTTTTTAATCTGAAATCCGAGCTGCTACTGAGAATTTCACAGGAAAAAACCAATTAAACTGCCCCAACTGGCTTGAAACGTACCAGTCTCGCTTAGAACCACTAGAATAAGAAGCAGTTAAAATGGAAATGGAGGAGGGAGGTTACTTAAGAAGTTATCAGGGTAGTCACCCACCAGCGTTAAGTGCCATTAACTTTACGTACGTTTACGTGTGCTTAATCCACAGAAGGTGTAAGCGAAGGCCCGTCATCCTTCGAAGAGGTGTCTCCCTCCGACCTAGCAGAGCTTCAGGCTCATAAATCTGGTAGCGAGAGGAAGAAATCATCGGACACCACAATCAGTGCTGCCTCGCTTCAAAGCGAACATACCGCTACAGGTGAACTTCAACAACGATTATAATGGCATACATACATTCACACCTTATTTGTATATGGGTAGACAGAAACTACAGCCATCATTGAAGGGGTTCATGACAAGGATCCAGCGATTGATGGATGTCGTGGCGGATGTCATGAGTCCCTTGGCCGTCAGTATTGGGCAAGGCAAGGCAAGTGCAATGTTTAGTAGGTACAAGTCCGACACTTGTGTTTCACCGCGAATACACCTACCATCGAAATTAATACCTATGTGAGTTTCCCATAATCCTAAATAGCACAGGCTCAGATTAAATAAAAAGTTAAGATGGAACTTTGCGAACAAAGAAGTGAGGCCGGTTAAAACTACGCACGTGATACGTTAATGACGTTTTGATAGACGTGCAGCGATAGCTCGACTGCTCAACTGACGAGATGCGGCGTAGTTTCGGTAATTGTGTTTGTACACGGCAAGGTGTAGTTTTAGCCGGATTCACTTCTTTGTTCGCAAAGTTCGATCTTAACTTTTTATGTGGTCTGAGAGCACAGGTTGGATTTTAATGTATTGTTTTTACATTTAGGCGTCACGCCAACAGAGGATAAATCTCAGAAGTACGTATCAGACTTCCTGGACAGGTACGTGTTGGATAGCGACACGGACTCCGAAGGTCGCAAGATACCCGTCATCAAACCTTCGCCGAAGGCAATCGATGAATCTCAAAGGTATGTTCTCTTACGTCCGTTTTTAAAAGAGGAACACAAATGCGAATAACTTGTATAAAAGCTTAAATAAAATCATCCTAAATGTTTCATCATTAACTCATTTAATCGTTCCAGTGCTGGGCACGGGTCTCCTCTCAGAACGAGAGCGATTAGGCAAAAGTCTACCACGCTAGCCTACTGCGGATTAGCAGACTTCGCACACCGTCAAGAAAATCCCTCAGGCGCATGCCTGTGTGTCGTCACGATGTGTGGAGGTTTCACGATGTTTTCCTTCACCGTTTAATCGCGTGATAATTACTACATAGTATAAAACAAAGTCGCTTCCCACTGTCTGTCTGTCCCTGCGTATGCTTAGAACTTTAAAACTACGCAACGGATTTTGATTAGTTTTTTTAGTTTTTTTAAATAGATAGAGTGATTCAAAAGGAATGTTAATATGTATAATACATGAATATTATAGTTCAGTCAAGCCGAGAAATCACGCGGGGGGCAAAGCCGTGGGCGAAAAGCTAGTTAATTATTAATACGCACATGACCTCGAAAAGTCAAAGGTGTGTGCCTTGAATTCGGATTGAGACCTTTTCCAAAATGTTTAAACACGAATATTTAATTGCCATTTTATCTATTCAACAGCCAATTTCAATTAATCTATTCAACGGTAATAAAAAAACTGATTTATGATGCTTTAATATAAAATACCATAACATACTTAAATGCTATGAGATAAATATAGAATGTAATGTAGTAGCAATTCGTTGTTCCAGGGAGGCAGAATCAGAAAACTCGAGCACATTAGTAGGTGAACCCCCATTAGTGGACGACAATGACTCAACTAAAGAAAACAAGAAGCGGATAAAGACGAGGTATCTCTTTAAATAATTTGTTGAACAGTTAACCTATATTCTCGAGTCGTAAAGTCTTTAACGACGGCTGCAGATTATAGGTTCATGAAATGAGAACTCATTAGACAACTGCCAAACTGCATTAGCTAACGAAAATATTGGTCATAGAAAAATTTGGCCTTATTCTTAAAAATATAAAACGTCTAATAAATCTAATGTAAATTTGTTTTATCATGTCGTATTTTGTGTCAGGAAAACGGACTATTGCATGGGTCCTAATAATTCCGGCGAACTGTGGGTGTACTTTAGTAACCTCTGCCTAACCATTCAGGGATTACAGATCAGACCGCCCGACGAGAATCTAGATACGCGGCAGTGTCCAGCCAAGTTTATTTTTTCTAGAGCCTACCAATTTTTGAAACTTATTATGGCTCATTATAAAAACGAATGCAAAGTTGATTTGTGTCATGCATTACTATGGACAAGATAGATACTGCCCCCTGAAAGCCTAATGGGCCCAAAGGGGCTTTTTTGTCTTCTAAGAAAGCCTGGTTTATTAGATTTCGTGATTAGTCTATTTTATTAAATTTTTCCTGCCTGATGTATGTTTTTTACCATGATCGTAGGATAACCGAAGCCGCTACGGGTTTTATGGGTGCTATGTCGTCTCGACTAGCATACATTACTGGATCAAACGCTATCTCAAAGCCGACACAAGATGAGTAAGTACATTTTCCTTTGCGTACATTTGCAATTTAAAGTTATGTGACTTAAAGACGCGAATGTACGGTTTAAATTCAACCCTGATGCTAGCACCCGTTACTGGGAACTGGAGAATCAGATGACATGCCCGTATCTGTTCATTTGAGGCCGTAAAAAATTAAGTACTCCATGGTTCTTTTTAACAGCATTTTTTCCAAATTTAAGGGCTTAAGTATATGACCTATTAGGTTTCAGTGTATAACAGTGGCTGCTATATTATATATTCTATTTAACTCAACACGATATGGAGTTGAGTGACCATTCAGGCTGGTATTCCCTCCAAAAACAACTTGCAAGTGTGTATGACTTAACTTGAGTCAATCTACCTTTTTTGTTACATTAATTTAATAATCCCGCAGTCTAGCAGCACGAACAAATCTAGACGCGTTGATAGCTCGCAGTCCGTCCGATGAGTTTATATTCTCTGTGCCGAGAGATCCGTTGCTCTCGCCGTACTGGGCCGATGACCACCTGCTCACCAAATTCCCGCCTGTCAGAATACTGGTATGTAACCATATTTTGTGTTAGTGCTTTGCCTTTTTAAACAGTTACTCTTTCTCTGACTTTTTCTAGTGTCTCTTCTAACTACCTGTCCCTCTAATTGAAGTCACGGTTATTATTACAGACAGTTCACTTGGATCCGTGTTTAGATGACTGCGTGATGTTTGCTAAAAAACTGAAGAATCTTGGCAACACTGTCGGGATCGAAGTGCTGGAGGGGCTACCACATGGATTCCTCAACTTCTCACTTGTAAGTTATAATCATAGGTTTATTTGTTTTCAATTTACAAATTGAAATAATGGCGATGGTAAAAAAGCAACCCTCATTTTCTTCCACTTTCACGTGAAGTCAGCATATTACTTTTTCTCTACAAAGTCGCCCTAGAGCTAGCCTCAATTAATTTTTTATTCACACTTTACCAGATGGCCAAAGAAGCGAACGAAGGTTCGAAGCTCTGCATTGAACGCATCAAACAGCTTTTAGACCTCGAGAACGGTACAGGCGGGAATGAAAACGAGGAATTATGAATGTGCGGCCTCTGCTGCCGTACGTAGACTATTACGTGCGCGGTCCTAACAGACGTGATCACAGCGGGAAATGTTAGTAGGCCACTAAACACGCGAGAATAACAAATTCTCGATAACAATCGAATAATATCGATAAGAAAATCTCTTCACTACACTAGTCGAGTCAGTGCAGTGGTACCTTAATAGGTTACGTAATGTATATAGTCCATTGAAACTTTATTGGCAATATCCACCGCTAGCGAAATCGAACTTTAAAATTGTTTCCCTCATGGCTGAACGTTAACTGGTGTAGTCGAAATTAAGATTTTCTATCATATTATATGATAGAAGAAATTGTAAATGCTTAGAATAATTGTAAAACTTTATATGTTCCGAGTTGAAACTATTCGCTACAAGTTTCGCACTGACCAATTTGTGTGAATTTCTTTGAAGTTCGCAGTAGAAACTTGCACTTGGGATAAAATATAAACTTGTCCGTTATCGGAATTTGTGTAAGCGAATATTCGCTAAATTATATCAGAAGTTACGTACCAATTTGTTTTTTTTTATGGAAAGATATACATCTGCAAAAGCAATCTTATTAAACAACAAAATTATTTAGATACTTAAATTAACAATGCCAAATTCCAGAATGGTACTATCACTGTAAAATAGGCTAATTATTTTAAGAATATTAGTACATAAATGTTAAAAAACACTCTTGTCCTACTTACTATGTAATATTTCACAAGCTGTGCTGATGTTTGTACTGACGGCGCAATATTGTGAAATCGATAGTTCAGTATTTTAATTAATAACTGTAGATACGTATTAATAGCTACGTAAATCACAATTAGATTTGGTTAAGGCGATGTTCGCTTAGCCGCCAGATTCAAATTTCATTTGCTTTTTCGCAATTTGTAGGTGTATATCATATACAAGTTTCATGGCAAAAGTAATTTCGGCATGACTATAATGTATTCACACACAACAGAACTATTGCGTAAATGTCGTTATCGCAGCGGATTGTAATCTAAATTGTCCAATTTAGCAGCTTGCACAGTTTTTGGGCAAGTTTCTTCCAATAACAAAGATTTTAAAGGTCTCAGTTGTGAATATTAAATAGTTAATGTAGCAATTGGCGTACAATATGCGAAAAATCTATAAAAAATGAATTTGGAGGCCTAGGTGAACGATCAACCATCACGTGAACCATTATTTTACCCAAACTTATTTAATAATATAATTTCACTTGTATTCTACTTTATGGTACCTGTTTTTACAATAAATCTTTTTTAAGTTCGTTTCAAAGTTTATGACCGTTCTGAACACTATCCGACGTAGCAAAATATACCGTAGTAATAGAGCATCTGAGTGCAAATTCAGAGCGGTAATACATTTTGAAAGGACCATTTACCTAGGGACATTCAAAGAATCGTTCCCCACATTCCAAGATACCTGTTTATTGATCCAAAGTTGCAGAGCAACCATGTATTAATCGTTTATTGGATTTTCATCACAATTTATACTTTGTTCACAAAATGACATTATTAAAATTATAAAGTTTAAAAATAAGCTGGTAGACATAATTTCTTGTCGCCTAATTAAAAAAAAAAAATAATACACGAAATTCGGCGAATCATGTGTATTTCTTATATTATTATATAATTATTTGTGTCGAAGTTATAAAATTTTCTATAGCCCTAATGTTGTGTTGTGAAGCTTTTACTAATTGGTCGATCATGTGTATTGTATAAATATTTATATATTGTAAAGAAGTTCCAGAGATTGATATTTTAAATATTTCAGAAAGTCTTTTCACTTAATTTCAGCAACGAGAAAAAAACATAAAAAAATTGTTTTCACCACTTTGTGCATTTTAAGAACACATTTGTTATGGCGAATTAATGTGTTTAATATTATAACATTTTATTACATTTATAAATATTATTCAATTTACTGAATCAGCATTTCATACGCCATAAAATTCGTGTGCCGAATCTACTTTTGCGCGCAGCAATAAGATGAATAGGTTTCAAGTTATGAAGGGGTCAAAAGTAGCTCGAAATGGTTCGTGTAATATTACACACGGCTACTCAGTCGCCAGTTGTTTTTCTTTGAATTTGGATGGACAGCTGCCGCGTGTCTAGATAACGTCAACCATATATTTCGGTATATTATAAACTACTCTACGATACGATAAAGTAACTGACAGAGATGTGGCGCTATACTTACTGTTACATCAATGGTAATGTTTTCAATAACTATATTCATTTTACAAAAAGAAACGTACTTTTCCTCTAGAAGTCTTAAGACACGTTGGGTAAAAAGAATAAAGGAAATGTACATATTCGATTTATTTATTTGGATTGTTAAAACTATTGCTTTTTTAATAAAGTTAATAACTTTGACCATATTATTATAATATGTCCATTTAAAAGTTGTTGAAACATTAAATGCTCAATTATTCGTTGTATATTTTTGATAAATTTATTTTGTGAAACAAATACCTATTTTATATGTCTAAGACGTCTAAGATTTAAATTTCAAGGGAGTAAAATTTTTTTTTTTTCGTAAATTAGTTAAAAGAATTTATCGAATATGTTATATTATACATTCTGTACTTAGTGAAATACTAAAATCTGGAAAAGGAAATTGAGAAATGGAATATAAAATGAGCTCTTTTCAATCCTTTATTATGGATTTTTCCAAAGTTGTGTTCAATAGAGTCATTATCCTAGTTGAGTTATTATTTTTGTGCGTACTTGAACTATGTTGAATATCACAATAGCAATTAGCTTTAGAGAACGGATAGCCTTAGATTATGCCTAATGTTTTGGTTATGGTAATGATACTAATCATATGTTTCGAATTAATATCCAATGAAGTGTAAAACTATGCATTTAAATTGTCAATGTCTAGGTAATTATATATTATATGCATTTGGTACACTTAGTAACTTGGGTATAATTATAATTTCAAAAATTCGCTCTCTGGCTCCGAATTAGGCAATCAGAGTATCAAGAAACCAGCTTCCAAGTTATGTACAATAGGAAAGCAAAGATATAATGTATCTGTGATAGCGAATTGAAGCTTTTCGAAAGCGTAACTAACAGTATTCTAAAATCACGAATAATAAGTACATCATGTAAAATAATGTTGTCTGTTTGTGTATTTATGAAATTGTAAAATAAAAATGTATTTAACAATATTTTTATAGAAATAAAAATATCCATATAAATATAACTTATAAAACTGCAACGTTTTAGTGTTAATATAGACACTTGGAATTTAGGCCTTATGGAAATGGATATAGCTGTTAAATTATAATCAAAAACGAAATAGCTGTTATGTACCTAACAACTAGTCAAGTGACAATATTGTGCAATGTGTTATGTTATTTCAATAAATGAATGCAATTTAATGGTTTTCTATCAATTCGTATCCCTAGTTTAGGGCGCAGTAATCTCACAAAAATGTACTGATCCTACAGGCCCTAGCTTCATAGATTTTATATTAATCAGAAATTTCCTCTTACAGACCTATAAGCTCCCACCCAATTGGAAACCTTAAAGCAGCTATTAGAAAGGCCAAGATCATACAAGACCATCAGTACCTACGTTTGCAGGGAATTAATCCACAAAGCTTTTGAGAAAAAACAGTTCTATTCGACGGTATTCATGGACATATCACACGCTTTTGCAATAAAGCTTGAGCACTAGAGACTGTCATATAAATTCAGGAATAAATCTATCAATTATTTCATCCTTCCTCTTATGTCAAGGAAACGAAAAAACACTTTTAACAAGATATGTGCTGGCGTCCCTCGGGGCAGTAAACCATCATCCACCCAACCACAGTTTACCTGTACCACAGACCTATTTCTCATAGTACTTTTAAACGTAAACCAATACTTGTAATATTCCCTATTCAGTAATGCAGAGGTCGAGCGTAATAACATGAGTAAAAATTTGTATACTACGATATTGCGCTGTAGAGCCCGTAAAATGACTGGCTCACGCTCAGAATGTGCACTTCGCATTTGGGGCACTCGCCAAAAAAGGTTTTCGCAGTTAGTGCACTTCGCATTTGAGGCACTTCTCATAAACGGCACTTCGCAAAGGGGCAATTCCTATTGGAAAATGGTGAAAACTTGTTTGCATTTTAAAGGCGGGTATACGTTTGTTGCATTTTAGGGGGCAGTACAGCGTATATAACAGGTACTATATTAGTAAATTGTTCATTAGAATTGATATCTGTCTTAGTTATAAATACATACCTATAACAATTTTATTGTCGCCATCCTCGTAAAGAAAAATGCTGTGATTTCCTGATTACTTTCCTTGTTCTATCAAGTGTCACAGAAGCACTGCATTGTTTTCTGATAACACATTGCCACAAATTTGTTTCGTCAGTCTTTTTTTATTGGTATCTATATGCTCCACATACAAGTGACATTACTTTTCTGATTAGCATAAAAAAATCGACAAAGCGAATCTTTTTATTTTAAAACCATCTTCAATTAAAATGTGCCCCTTTTGCGAAGTGCTCATTTCGAGAAGTGCCCCAAATTGCAAATGCTAACTGCACATTCTGACTTACGTTAGTCAACTATAAAGTAGTAATTCTATTTTTTAATCTCAGCTAATTGGAAATGACCTTATCAGCTAATCTTTAAGATAAGTATCAGCATCACACGCGCGAATTGTAAATTTGACCAATTATACAACAATAAATATGAGTTAATAAAGTTACGAGTCTATAAACATTTGGGAAGTACTTACTACATAAAAATAAGAAATAAATAATTCATTGAAACAATATAAAATGTTAATCATGTTTATTATACTAATAATGCTAGGTTGCAGTGAACATGATATTAATCAAATGTTATTGTTTACAGAGAAGACGGGGTCGACAATTGACTTTTTGGTAACAACATTATGATACAATGACTACTTACAGATGCCATTTAGGAATAAAACTTTATTTAGCTATTATTAGACAGTGTAAAATCTTAACAAAACAAAAATTTCAGTATAACTCAACATAAATAAAATTAATTTTAGTCGTGCAAAGTATAGGCATTTGATAAAAAATGTTTTAGTTCAATAGTACAGTTTATCAAAACCCTCACTTTCCTCATTGCTTGAAAAACAAATGCATTGATATGAAATACCAATTAATTGCGAGGTGATTATTAACACTTCCGTTCTAAATTCGAGAACATTCAATTCATAAACAGGGAGTTTCATGACTACAATTAAATACTATACAAGTACAGCAAAATACCTGACAATTTTTTTATGTCCGATATAGTTAAAAGAATGTCTAGAGCTAAGCATTACCATTACTTTACATATAATATACTTATTAAAACCATGAATAGAGTTAATTTACAAGTTGAATGCTATTTTAATAAGTCATAGTGTAACTTGTAAAGGGAGCCAGTAATAATAGTTGATACATTTATTCAATATGCATGTGTTATTATGAACATATTCTGTACAACATAATATGATACCGAGTTGAGTATCAGTCATTTCTAGTACTATGTTTTATGGCCTCGTATGTCCACAACCACAACTTATTGATTAACCCATCCATTACAAATATATCTTAATGTAAATCAATCCTGTCTACACAGTGTTTTTATTATGATTCTTACATGTTATGTTATCACTTGTTTCATGTTAACAACCAAGTTGAGGCTTTTACAAGTACATACAAATTTTGAGTTTAGTTGTGTATTCAATCATGTCCATTGGTTTTTGCATGTGGTACAGTGCCATTGAGTAGTTGTGCGGAAGGTTGCTGTGGTTGTCTGATGGTTTTTTGTAGCACATGTGCGTCAGCTGGTTCTATCCTCTTGTAGTAGTGCTCTTTAGTCTCGACAATCTCAAATCCAAACTTCTTGTAAAAATCTATTGCACCCTCATTATTCACTTGGACATGCCTGAAATAAATTAATTTTCAATATCCCATTATTACTGTTAATTACAATTTGTGATGAATGCATTTAATTTTTTAACATACAATGATATTTTTTTTTAATTTTCAACATTCCTATACTCAATCTTTTTGGGAAGACAGACTGGGTAAAGATTTGTATAAATAAAGAAATCAAATTGTTCAGCTATGTAACCTAAATGTTACAAAAAATATACTAAGAGTATTAAACATATCCTGGTATTAAAGTATCTGTGTAGTCTGAGCAACTATTTCAAATTGCTCTTACTAAAGCTTCTCATTATTATGTATTCTATAAATATATTGATGTGTAGCTTAATTTACTGTTTACTTGACAGTAAATAGAAGTAGTCTCTCAAGACTTAAATAGATATGTATGTATCTATCTTCCCACCTCTGTGTTGGCCTAGTTATCTACTATGGAATATAGATATAGGAATTACATATCATAAATTATTTGACCTATAATAATGAAACATAATTATTATTTCAGTGAAGCTTGTACTGGTCTCATACAATCAAAACAATAGATGTAGCATTGTGTCTATAATATGGGAGTATGGGACTTGAAGGGTTAATAGAAATTTTAAAAAGGTCATATTGAAATTCCTTCAGACGAATTTAAACTTAATGTTTGATGAGCAATTACATTTTAAACCTATTCAGGGCACATAAGCACCAAATCACAAGCATCAACCATATTTTAAATTCAATAGAAATATTTATTGTAATTTTCTCTACTAATATTATAAAGATACAGACAGCTGATTTTGTATGTTTGTTTATATTATGTGGAAGCCGGGATCCTATCATCTATTTAAAGGTAAGGTAAGGTCATTTCCTTATATTCAACAATCCCTTATATTCAACCCTGAAGCTTGAGTGAGCCACTAATAAACTGAAATATAAAACCTCTAGAGACTTCTTTTATAGCAAATTTGGTACTCCTTGAGCAGTATAGATTTGTTTCTTTAATTTATACAGGGGCCTGTTTAACTTAGACTTTTTATTATAATGGTCACATTCACTGGCAAGTTTCTCTTGTATTTTTAAACCAATCCAATACAGCTTGTCAATAAATATTTCAACAATACATATCTTGGGACTCTAATGCATGATCTGAGAATGTCCTTGACCTAATTTGATAAAATGGAAAGCCTAATAGTACCTATAAAATACAAAATAAATCTATAAGTACCAAGCCAGATTATTCCTTCTAGAATTGATGCACTGATAAGGTAAAGCCCTATTTAGCTATACTGGTCATATTACAGTATACCTACTGATGAATATAATCTATAGATTCTGACAATGAGTTGGTTAGCACAGCACCTAACTACTTGTAAAGATTCATAACCTTCAATCTAAAAATATACAAAACAAAATGTATCATAGAAAATAATAATTCTGTGAGCATTACAAAAGGTTGATGCACATGTACTTACAAGAAAATGCTGTCGAAATTGCCATCCTGTTCTACATACTTGAGCACATGTTCCACCATTAGAGTTCCAATGCTCAGTCTTCTGTAGGGGTACAAGCAGCCCAAGGTCATAATATATAGTCTCCGCGAGTTCTCCGACGTGTCTATTCTACAGCATACTGCTCCAACTACAATATCGTTATAATATGCTAACTTCGCCAACTCCCCTGCTTCCAAAACATCTTTGTAGAATTTGTCGTTGTAAGACACTGGAAATACGACTGTATTTAACTTCTTCAGTTGCTTTATATTATGTGGTGTCACGTCGCCGAGTTCTATTTTAGCTCTGAAAAGGCAATTTGTTCTTTTATAGGTAAATTCGCAAGATATTGGGAACGGACATTGCGCTTGCTAGAGGCACCAAAAATCACGACACCGGTTATTCGTAGGAAGTCGAACGAGAGTCACATATGACAAATAGCTTACCTAGTCATTTTAATAACTATTCTAAAAATTAAACACTACAATTTAAAAACTAATCTAACAGTTATATCACACGAGATCACTCCCGCCATCTACCAGTACAGCTCGCGCTCGCTCACTCGCTTCGTTAATCTTCGCTGAAGCGACAAATCGCGTTTTTGACAGAATGAAACTCGGTGTTTTCATACCTTACACATAAAAATATACTACGATGACAAATATTTTATGTTTTAATCACAGTTGGAAAGCAAGAAAAAGTAATATTTAAGCGTAGTTTTAGTGCATATAGTATTAACCGAAACGTTTTACAATTTAAACAACGTTAAAATCTTTATATACAATAGACAATTTATTCTATTATTATTATATTTTTTTATATCGATAACACTAAATAATCGTTCTGAAAGCAACTTATTGCCATAGTGACTATCATAATTAATTATTCATGAATAACATAATTTTTGAAACAGATCTTTGTAGTTTATGAAGAAAAATTAATTTTGTTAAAAATATACTTTTAAAATTAAGTTTC
Organism: Subacronicta megacephala; assembly: GCA_958496365.1. NCBI lineage: Eukaryota > Metazoa > Arthropoda > Insecta > Lepidoptera > Noctuidae > Subacronicta > Subacronicta megacephala. Next base: position 5,579,902 of record OY292525.1, read on the forward strand.
AGCGATTACACAGATTTTTTTAATTTAATATTCCATAAACAGATTATCTAGTTTTAAATCAGAGACAAATCTAGCTTGCCGGCGCCAAATTCAAATAAATTCATCTTTCTATTGTTTTTGTTTGTCAAAAAGTCGACATCGCTCCGTTCAAGTGAATATTTTCAAGGAGAGGAAAATATACATAAAAATGATTTTAAATCAAATGCGAAATGTTCAGCCATACATGAGATTAGCATTGGCTAAAACCCAGAAAAGATGTTATGAAAAAGTTGTATTTCAGACTGCGAAAGTTCAAGAAATGAATGCCACTAAGACAAGCTCCGCTTCTGTTAGTGTCTCTGAGAAAGATCCTCTAATGAGTGAATTATTTCCAGCAACGCGGGTAATGCCCATGATGCTCACTAATAAAGATCCAGTTGTGTTATCATTTGACGACGTACCAGGACCAAGAGTTTTAAAATATATATCCAGTTTTCGTCAGTACCTTTCAGAAATGGGTACTCAACTTACAGTGGGCGTGCTGACTGTAGCACTAAACATTAGTAAGTAGATTGCGATTACTTGATACTGAATTGAATTGTTACTTCTACTATTCTATATAATTTAATTAAACTTTATATTTACAGGCACATTTTTAAACACCAAAAAGCCACTGAAGAACCTCTCAGTCCTCTTCGATGAGTATGGTCCTGTGGTTCGATTTGTTAGTCCTGTAGGTGGGGATATAGTCCTGATAAACCACCCGGAGCATATCCAAAAGGTCTACACCATGGAGGGTGAATATCCTGTAAGATCGACCTTGGACTCTTTGGAAAAATATAGAATGGAGCACAGAAACCTTATATATGGCGGACTATACACCGTGTTAGTTTACTATTTTCTATACTATGTTAAAACAAGCATTAAATTAGTATAGGTACGGGTGAAACGAATTGTCTAATAGAATTTTACCAAAACACAATATTTGCAAAGATCATAACTTCATCTTCCAGGAGACGTAAGATGACGCTACGTCTGCTTTACCATCTTCACATCCCAAATCTTCTACTAGAAATTGTCAGCTTAGGATAACCTCTATAACTAACCATTGACTATTCAGTCTATCACAGTGCTTATGTTTTTACCATAAAAGAGTTTTCGTGCACTCCCCGCATCGATCTATGCTGTGGTGACGGTATCATTTCACCTATGGGAATAGAAATAATCATACGAGCTATTCAGAACCATATACTTGTTCCTAAGGCCACGTACTTCAAAGTTGCGAGAGAAACGAAACTAAAAAATATCAATAATCTTTGATCCTCGACTCTTCCTAACCAGAACATCTAGTTATTAGTTGATGCATGTAAATAGGTCCTTATGCTCGCGGCCCAGCTTTAACCGATTGTTTTTCTCACTCAACACTCCAAGACAGTTCGTTAAGGGTTTTGTCCGCGAAACGCGAATTTTTGCTGGCTGCTTTAAAACACCTTTATAGGTTGAAAGTAATATTACAGTCATGGCGAAGAATGGAGCCGTCAAAGGGCGGTAGTACTTACACCTTTAAACAACTCCGTCACGCATCACATGATGGGCATCAATGATGTATGCGAGAACTTCACGCAGAAGATTTATAACATGCGAAACTATCAAGATGAAATACATAAGGACCTGTATAAAGAGCTTCACAAATGGGCCTTTGATTGTATGGGTAAGACTCCCGATACAGTATTAATTTAAGTAGGACACAAAATGTAAGCAAACGCCGTTGACTACTAAATTCATTCAAGGCTAGTAAAGTATCATAGATGCCACAGATCCCTATTTCAGAGAATAAGTACTCTGAAATATCTTATCTCTCTCTCCGATGTGATAGTCTTAAATATTCGGTTTACCAAATATTTATTAACCCATACTAATTGTCATCAATCTGGGACAAATGTGATAAACTAGCGGCCATCATGATTCATGACGGATGGGTTGACCAAAATAATTTTAAGCGAAAGAAACCGGAAGAACCTTAAAGTTTCAAACGGACGCAAGTCACAACTCATAAACTTAACATTTCAGGATTGGTGCTCTTCTCTAAAAGATTTACTATGCTGGACACGGAGTTAGTTTACAGCCAATGCGACATGTCATGGCTGTACCACAGTTTGGAGAAGGCCACTGATGCTATTATCAAGTGCGAATCAGGACTTCAATTCTGGAAACTGTTCCCGACTCCCGCTTGGAACTCCCTCGTCAAATACTGCGACAGTTTAGATAAGTGTGTACAGTAAGAATTTACTTAACGCGGTAACTCCGTACTCCGTAACTGTAGCTTTCTTTGTTGATCATCACCACACTCATTGCCTTACCATTAGGTCCTTTATTCTATTATTATATTACCATGTTATAGAAATATCTTATTGGAATACCTATTAATTTACAGTTTGATTGGAAAACATGTCTTGGAAGCGGAACAAGCGATCTCTTTTAGATCAAAGGATGTAACAGCTGACTATAGTAAGTGTTAAAATTAGTTGATGTAAAAAAGAGTTTGGTATGAATATACTTTACATAACCAATTTGTACCCACGGCTACACATCAAGCGGCTAAAAAACCAGTTTACGCTGGCCTCTTATGATATGGGACGCCTATATAATGCGATATCAGCTTAAACTGGATTTGTATAGGTTGACCTGTAGCCGGAAACGGAGACCTTTAAACGGAGCCTTACAGCTATATTCAAGTTTCAGATAAAAACTCTCTGATCAACGCAATGCTAATGGGCCAACAAAAAATGAGTGCTGAGGATATTGCCACAATTATAATGGACATGCTTCTAATCGGAGTAAATACTGTAAGATCGTAGTGCTATATATTATAATTATGTTTTGGACTATAGCCTCATTGCGTCATCCCGAAAACAAGCAGTGATATGACTATTAGATTGTCAAGTAATAAATTTCGCGTTCATACTTTACAGCATGGCCGTAATCAGCGGTCATGGAAAATTATATGATCACCTATAAAAACCAATTACGCATAAACAGATCCTAGCCTAGCCTATGCACTCCAAATATTCTTTAACTTATTTACAGATTACGTCTTCCATGGCATTCCTAATATACTACATTGCTAAATATCAAAGAGCTCAAAAGCTACTTTACAGGGAAATTGAAAGTGTACGAACCAATTTGAACGTAACTGACATGACGAAGATTACCGAACTTACGCCTTATCTCCAAGCGTGTATCAAGGAGTCATTACGGTAAGCAGGCTCTATGTGCCACATGACGAACTTATTGGAGTGATTATTAAAACTGAATATTGTAATTATTTTACGTTTATTACAGATTGGTTCCTCCCATCCCAGTGCTGACAAGAATTCTGCCAAAAAATATAACTTTGGACAGATACAAGTGAGCACAGTAAATTTTTTTTTCTTACCTTAATTACGGTAATGTTTAAAAAATCTGTAACAAGAATTCATTACTATTTTTCTGAGTTTGTTTTGAGTTTCTACTTCTGCTACCGCAGTAGGTTTCTATTCACTCTCTTCTTTTATTAGACAGCGACTTTTTGCCACGATAGATGTAGCTGTGATGATACTGGCTGCTTTCTTCTTCTTCTTCTAATAGCAGCGGTTATATTAGCTGCGTTTTTGTGACTATGCCGAAGGTAGACACTGATAAATTAGAATGTGTAAGAATTCACTGATTGTACATTTCATTCCCACGTGATTTTGCCCGTTAAACGATACCGTACTTGACCATAATAATTACAATCATCTCAAATTTCAGTATACCACGTGGTACTCTAATCATTATGTCTACTCAAGACGCATCACTGAAAGAGGGTAATTACGATGACGCATCAGTATTCTACCCTGAGAGGTGGTTGAAAGGTGATGCAAAGGAATACCATGCGTTTGCTTCCATACCCTTTGGTTTCGGAGCCCGGAAGTGCTTGGGGCAAAATATTGCAGAAACTATGTTATCACTGCTGACCATCAGGGTAAGTTGAACCATCTTAATAACAGTGATGATGACACAGCAAATATTACTTCTTTCTTTAGTTATAGTACCTGACTCACCGCTGAACTCTTGCTGTTAAGAGTCAGGGTGTGGCATTGGCAATATGCCTTGATGTAGCGAAGGCATTCTTTTGGGTCTGGCACCGGGATCTTCTATCGAAGTTACCATCACCCATCCCCATATCGGAAGTTACCGAAGGGATTGTGTAACTGGATAGCCAGCTTTCTGTCCAACAGAAGCATAAGAGCCTTCGTAGATGGCAGATGCTACTTCACCGTGTTCCAATGACGGCTACTTTATAAGTCGCGAGTCCGGTCCCATTTGGAGTAGGTACTGCTGTCATCTTTGCGCGGGAGTACCAGCATATCAGCTTAATCCTTTTGACTCGGTCCAGAGACGTGCAGTTAGGATGAATCCCAATCTCACAATCTGCCTAGAAACTCTAAGTCTGAGAACTTTGCCTCTCCCTGTGTGTATTGTAACTTTTGTACAACTGTGGCTGTGTTCTGAGGAATTGTTTTAATTACACCTACGGCTACTTTCTATCACCGCACCTCTCGCCATCAGCGTGGATTTTATTTACATAGCCTAGAAATCCTCTGGTCTCATACTGTGCGATTCCAGAGGAATTTCCTCCTACGCACACTGTGGAATCAGCTTCTCGCCAAGGTTTTCCCTAGGGACTACGGTATGGGGTCCTTCAAAAAAGGTGTGTAATGATCTTTACAGGATCGGCAACGCGTGTTATACATGTGGCGTTGCAGTGTGTATAGGCTACAGTAACAGCTTACCATCAGGCAGGCCGTACGTTTGTTTGCCACCTTACTAGTATAAAAAGAAACTTGCACTTTAGGTTGGCGGGTAATATGCACAAAAAACAACAGTTACAGCTACAGTAAGGTTGTTCAACTTTACTATAAATTCTTGAAATATTTATAAGTCGTGAACTTTCAGATTATCCAGAAGTACAAACTGGAATATCATTATGGAGATATTCGATCAACAAGAAGTTTTATATCGAAACCTAACAAGCCACTGAAAATAAGGTTTGTTGACAGAGTGTGAAGCATTTGCACAAGACAATTGACCATAAATTGTTCTTAGTGGCCAATAATATTATCATTAATATCTAGTTGCAAGTGGTAATATTTCAGTTAAAATACATTGTAAACTTTAAATAGTATATTTAGCGTCTACTAATTTATATTGTAGGTGTTCTATAACATGTTTTATATAATAAAGATAAAAAAAATATTACAGTTTTATTTGCATACCAATAATATTACATTCTTAAAAATAAAGATAATTAAATTACTAATTAACTATTATGAGACTACCGCTGTCGCCTAGAAGAAAAAATATTTAAATATTTTCCTCTTGTCATCTCCTTGGCTTCTTCAAGACCAAGCTGGTAGGCAAGGTCATGGAGTTTTTTAACTTCCATGATCAGACCACTGGTAGTCAGTGACCCCAACTCTGTAAAATTAATAATGTTTCAATAGGTAATTAATTCTAAAACATCAATCAAATCAGGTGGTTCGAGGTGGTGCAAGAAAAGAGCACCTGGAAGGAATTGGATGAGGCCTTTGCCCAGCAGTGGGGCAGTAACGGCTAGAGAAAAAAAAACATCAAATGTGTGTGTGTGTGTGTGTGTGTCTTAATTATAAAAGATGTTTTAAAAATAAGATAAATTCTTTATTGCACATGTACAAAGGCAAAGTTGACTCAAACAAAATTTTGAGTCAAGCTTGCCTTGGCAAGTGAGAGATCATGTCTGTTCTGAATGTGTTGATTGTGACATGATCCTAGGCCCACATATATATGAAGTACAGTTACCATTTTAGATGAGAGGGTCGAAGCAGTGCCACCAACTGTGCTACAGTATATTGATGTCAAACCACATCAATACAGGAAAAAATTATAAGTACAATTTTGGTAGTTATAATCGCGGATTTTGTGATGGGGTATAAATTACCTAAGGCTAACACACACAGACAGAAACTACAGAAATCCACTTGTTACAGTTCTTAAATTCATGAAGAGGCTATTTAACTTAGGCATAGCTGGCTAATAATTAAGAAGCAATAAACGGTCACTTACGCTGCATGATGTTATAATCCTCCTTGGTAGCACCTCGGTTCCATGAAGGAGGAGATTGATTGCCACTTGGCAACGGCGCGAACTCGGACACTCCAGGAACTGCAAATGAGGTAGAACATTGAGATTCCTCGTCTGAATTCGTAACATTTACAGTAATATCTTCACTCATCGCAAATAATTTCAAAAACTAGTCGTTTATAACCGAAATGCCAAACCACACTACAATGAAAGAAATCATTAGAACGGGATGACAACATCAAAATCGTAAATAAATTCGCGCGATTTTTTAAAATATTAATAAGAACTATATCATATAACATTATTTTTAAGTGATTATCATTGTATACAATATCATACTTTGCTCCGGCCACAGTTCTGGAGAAGCACGATCAAGTTTTTCAGAGCTGAACAAGCTTTCTTCCAACGACGTCAATGGAATATCGTCAGATGTTGTTTGTTCTGAAACAAATTTCAAGTATTTTATCGTAAAATCCCAAAGCATAGTATGGTTTTACATAGAAAGTTACTTGTAAATAGTAATGAGGTTTTGATAAAACATGCAAATAAATAGCTAAATTGCACAATTATTGGATAATTTTATTAATTTTACCTTCTTGAACGATGGGATTTTGTTTCGCGGCCATTTTCCAATTTTTGACAATTCTCAAATCCACAGACTAGACGCAACTAAAATGAAAAAATCAATGTGGAAACCACAGACTATTATGAGAACTAAAGAAAAGGATTTGTATAGGTCTTTGTATAGGCTTTCCCTACAATAAGAGGCTAGCGTAAACTGGTTATGTATAGCTTGATGTGTAGCCGTCCGTACACTATTATAGGCTCACGATGATAGCTGGGTTATATTCGCGTTCAAGTGTTGAAGAATATAGATGTTTACAACATGTATGATAGATCATAGATCTGTAATGATAGTGTAAGATTGTTACATAAATAAATAAAATGTTTTATCGTCAGTGGAAACGCAGGGTAACTCTACCTATTTCTCAAAAATCGAATGAGATAGGTAGCTGTTTACAACAAGTTTTGTCATCAGTGGATCGTGGGGTTAGCCAATCATGTTGTGAGTTAGGTCCATTAACGAACATAGTCAGTACATGCCTAGAGTATGTAACAAGAATGTTAGGTATTTATACATACATACATACATATTGTCACGCCTGTCTCCCATGGGGGTAGGCAGAGACTATAGATTTCCACTTGCTACGATCCTGGCACACTACTTTCGCTTCATCTACATTCATTAATCTCTTCATGCATGACCGTCGGTTTAGGGTGGTCGGAACCTGGCCTTTTTTAAGAACATCCGCAATTTGGTTGCGGTACGTTCGCCGAGGTCTTCTTCTTCCAACTCGTCCATCCATACTCACCATATATACTTGTTTCGTCAATCTCCGTTCATCCATTCTCTCTACATGACCAAACCATCTTAACATACCTTTCTCAATCCTTGTTACTACATCTTCTTTCACTCCTCAACGCTCCCTTATCACACTGTTTCTCACTCTATCTTTTAGCGTAACACCACACATACTTCTCAAAGCTCTCATCTCTACAGCATTTATTCTGCTTTCATTTTTCTTCTGCCATACCCAACTTTCACTACCATACATTAGTGTCGGCGCCAACACTCCCCCAATCACAGCCAGCCGTGCCTTTTCGGACACTTTCCGACTATTCATGAAGGTGTGTAGCGCCCCATTCACCTGGTTACCAGCACTCACTCTCCTTTCAATGTCACTCTCATGTTTACCATCTCTAGTAAACATAGAGCCCAGATATACAAACTCTTTCACTTGTTCTACTCTTACGCCACCTATCAAAATATTGCACGCTGTCATAACTTCATCCCTTTCAAAGACCATCACTTTCGTCTTGATTACATTCACTTTCATTCCCTTACTCCTAAAAGCACCGTCCATAATTGTTACCATCTTCTGTAACTCCCCCTCCGATGGAGCAAGGATAACTTGATCATCGGCATAGAGGAGACATTTGACGAGTAACTCATTCATTCTTAAACCACATTCACTCTCTTTCAAATCCTTCAGACAACTGTCCATGAATAAGTTGAACAGCCACGGTGACGCTACACATCCTTGTCTAACACCCTTATTGATGTCAAACCATTCAGTATAGGCCCCGTTTATCCTGACACATGCACTGGAACCCTCATAGAGCGATTTCAGTGCCCGAATCAGGCTGCCATTCACCCCATACATGGACAGTGCTGACCACAATTCATTCCTAATCACTCTATCGTAGGCCTTTTCTAAATCTACGAATGCGCAATAGACTTTTTGGCCATTGGCCAAAAATTTTTCGGCTATGCATCGCAAGGAAAAAACCTGATCCGTACATCCCATGCTCTTTCTAAATCCCGCTTGCACATCCCATATTTTTTCCTCTGTTCCTTTCACGACTCTCTCGATCAAAACTTTTGCATACAATTTACCGACAACGCTCAGAAGGCTAATGCCTCGGTAATTTTTGCAGTCTTGCTGTGACCCTTTTCCCTTGTAGAGTGGCACAATCACGGCTTTGCTCCAGTCTTTTGGTACAAGCCCGTTACTCCAGCACAAGTTGAAAAGGCGGTACAGTTGACTTGCTACCACGCCTTGTCCAGCCTTCAGCATTTCGGTCGATATCCTATCATATCCTGCAGCTTTTCCCAATTTCATACTATCCAACGCTTTCACAATTTCATCCATACCAATACTATCCTCACTTTCTACTGTTTCATCCATCTCCGTGGTAGACACCTGTACTAACTCCCTTTCAAACAATCCTTCAAAATATTCTTTCAATCTTTTTAACAAGCATGCAGGTATTTATATTCTCTGTAGAATGCCATTTTTGCTAACTTAAAACTATAATTACTATTTTTTGTTACTATATCTATTATTTTCTTGGTTATGTACCTATTATTATTGTTATGTATCATATAATATTAATTAATATTATAGGAATTTATTATCTGTGACATTAGCTATATTTTTGGCATGGCTTCAGAGGCCTTTGTGCCATCTGTGACATTAGCATGTATTCGAGTCTTGCCAGGAATTCAAATATTTCTGAAAAAGTAAAAGTAAAATGTTAGTTAAAGTTAGTTTTTTATGTTAGCAGTAGTTTTAACTTTTGCAGAGTAAAAAGTAAAACTGCAAAACCATTCTTACTCTCAAGTTTGTTTTCTCATAAATCGAGCTAAACTCTTCTAGTATAAGCTGACAAGAAGCCAGCCTGTCCAGTGAGTGATTGTTCATCTTTTGCGTGGGAGCAATAATATTTTCATTTCCTTTTCTTTATAAAATGCTAAGTTTGCTCTGTATTATTTCTAGGCTGGTGAGAAATTCTAGATTAATAATGATTTTATTAGGTACTTACTGATTATTTCAGTTTGGTAGATTGGAAAATTTGATGATGTAAACATTCACATATTTTTTTAAATTCTCTCTTTCTTCCGGTTGCCAACACAAGGCAAGGTGGGTTTTTAGAAAAAGCCACATGGTTTTTTCTTCTAATAATTGAATGTTTTAGAATAAAGTGATATTACTGTTTAAGTTTATAGTCCAAGGTAAGATTTGTAAAATCAGACTGCCAGTTTTCGCTTTGATTGTGAAATAATCACTATTGAAAATGCACCACAATGCGCACAAAGTGTCATGTTGTGTTACAAAAGTTTATCCCTAATAAATCTTTTGAAATCATGAAAGAAGTGATTTTTATTTGCGGATATAGTATAGCCATGGTCATTGCCAAGTTTTGTGGCCTTTTATTAATAGTAATACATCGCTACTGCATACTTTTTCTAACATAACCTTACTTTTCTAAGTTTTCAATCGGTAAACAGCAGTAATTGTAATACCCCGATGTCCAGTACTTGTGACTTGCCAAAATCTAAATTTAACATCAATCCACTTTGATTAGATTAATTAGGTGTCTATGTTTGTGTTTTAGTTTTTGATGTAAGTAGATTTACCACATTTATAAGATAGTTTTCAATTCCAGTAAACTGTATTAATTTAAACATTTTATCAGAATGATGTTATTACTACATTTATTGACTTTGTATGTCTACAAGGATCCAAACAGCCTCAAAATGTTTTGAAATATATGTTTTCAGATGCGTTCCGTCACATTGAAGGATGTTGAACAGGACAAGGTTGTCAAGACCGTCGCTGCCCATCTGAAAAAGTAATTATGAGTTTTTTAATTTAATTTTAGTTTGGTGTAAGATGTTTTTCATTTTTATGCATAAAGCAAAAAGATGTATTTGAGCACCCTGAATTGTATTTATTCCGCTCAGTAGTGTTATTCATAATCTATTATCATGTAAAACAAGCTTATAAAAAGATTTGTATTGTAACTTTTAGTGGAGTCTCCTATATTTATCATGAGTCTCATAGATTTGATATAATATATATATCTTTAGAATGAGGTCCACAGGAACTGGAATAGAGGAGCCAAACATATTTCTAATAAAATTATCTGAAGAGGAATACTATAAAGATATAATGTATTTTTTACAGGACGGGCAAGGTCAAGGTACCAGAACACATGGATCTGGTTAAGACTGGTCGTTTCAAGGAACTGGCTCCCTACGACCCTGACTGGTTCTATGTACGTTGTGCTGCTATCCTGCGTCACATTTACATCCGCTCTCCAGTTGGAGTCAAGACTGTCACGAAGATCTTTGGTGGTCGCAAACGCAATGGAGTCACCCCTTCACACTTCTGCAGGTAATTAATATTCTTATATATGGGAGGGGAGAGTGACCTTTCAATTATTCCTATCCATTATCATTCTCCTCCTAGCCTTTTCACAATTATTATGTTGGAGTTGGCTTCGAGTCTAACCAGATGTGGCAAAATATCAGTAATTTACACAAAGTGAGTGCCATCAAACCTGTGCAACCTAGTTTCTTCTTTCTTTCTCAATTTCGATCAGTCCTGTCCATGATGTCATTAAATTATCAAGATTATGGTCCAGGTTCCCTTGCCAGAGTGCCTTGAGAGATGCTCTAAAAGTTTCTAGAATGAATGAGTGCAAAGATTATAAAATCCATGAGTTACTTTTTTTATTGAACATAAAGTGAATAACAGCAGTGACACTGATGGCAGGTGGTGTAATTGATCATTTAATGTAGATGCAGTAGTTACATTATTATTCTAGTGTCGAAACCGCATCTGCTATGCTAGATGTCTTTGGTTCAATTTCCAGGTTGAGTGAAGTGTGATTGGGTGTTCCTATGAAATTTCTCAGTATCAGAAGTTTTGACATGTGCCCAGGTGTATTGTTATGGTAATAGGGGGCGAGTTGCCCCCTATACTATACCAGTTAACAGTGGGTGCACAAGTACATAGAACACTCTGCCTAATCCTTCAGGGATTACAGGTGGGATGTTATGTATGTATTTTATATAGAGTTTAATGCAATGCTGCGTCAAGCCTCTAGAAACAATATTTCGAAAGCTGATAGTAATAATAAACAATCTTTCTAAAATACTTATCATATTTTTCAGGTCATCAGGCAGCATTGCCCGTAAAGCCCTCCAAGCCCTCGAAGCCCTGAAAATGGTTGAGAAGGTTCAGGATGGTGGTCGCATCCTCACTGTTCAGGGTAGGCGTGATCTTGACAGAATTGCCGCCCAGGTCCGCCTAAAGGCAAAGCAAGCAGCCAAGCAGCAAGTCATCGTTCTGTAATTTTATGACCAATAAAAAAAAAAAAAAAAGTGTTTGTTTTAATTCAAATTGACAGTTTTCGCCGAATCCACTATTTTACACCGAAATCTTCGACGATAACGATTTTTAAGCAAAAGTTTTAATAAACAATCGCGAATAAGTTATTGTTGATGTTGCAATTTCTACTGCCAGGTACCTAGAATGTTATAGCATATAGCCGAAAAAATTGAATATCGCGCTCAACCCCGAAGCTTCTTTTATCTTTGGGCGCGAAATTAAACTTTTTCTTGGTATTCGCAAATTATTCGGCTATAACACATTCAGGTACCTGGCAGTAAATTACTTTTTATTTTATTAAATTAATTATAATGTATGCTCATATTTATACTATTTTCATTCCAAAAGAAAACAAACAGAAAAAAAATAGTGGGCCGTGACTAGGCGTCAAAGTATTTCCTCGGCATCGCTGTCGTCTGGCATCGTACCCAGAAGGCTGGCAGCAGAAATTGAAACAACAATAACCTAGTCACGATTGATTATTAAAACTTTTGCTTAAAAATCGTTATCGCCGAAGATTTTGGTGTAAAATAGTGGATTCGGTGAAAAATGACAATTTACACCTAAATCTCTTACGATCTACGAATAAATAATACTTATTTATTCGTAGCTTACGATAGAGATTTTTAAGCAGTTTTGTTATTCAATCTAAATAAGTTATTCCAAGACCAAGGTTGACGATATTTGGTTGACATCAAGTCGTCAACCAAATATTGGTCAGTCATCCGATGATGGTCGGCGGTTGGTCCCGAATGTGTAGAAGGCCTTTTTTAGATGAACTATTTGCGAAAAACCAACAAAAAATTGAATTTGGCGCCTTAGGCTAAAAGTGTAGCCTTAAAAAAAAGAACCAGTTTTCTAGTATGGTAGCACATTCGACAAGTAACGTCAAAATCACTGGCACAAAGGCCTCAGAAGCCATGCTAAATATATAACAAAAAAAACGTCAATATCAATATCTGTCACTTCATTACTGTCAAAAACTAGAAACTACAGCCAACTTCAGAAATCATTATTTGTGATATTTGTCTCGAAGCGCAAAGCGCGCAGTTTCCTCAAAATATTGGATTCGATTGGACGCGTTTGGATATGCAGTGATCACAAAATGTTGTTGGCATTTGGACGTAATATCGGCCTCATTGTTTTAGTTTGTTTACTGTCAGGTGTTGTTCCATTGCGTCAGCATGGGACGCCGGGTGAAACATTGTACGTGGCTGAAGATGTAGAGCATAATCGCGGAAAATTGCAAGTTATCAATAGACACGTCGAGAATGAAGACAGCTCGCGTTTGGAAAGGAGAAAACGCGAAACGACAACGTTAACAAGTCCTGCTATACAGAAAAACATAAGTACATGGGTAATGGTCCATATCCTTATTAAAATTATTGTTCCCCTTCATTGACTAGATTTATATTAACTGAACAAGAAGTATTCTTCTCACTATTTATTATTTGTCGTATTGTTTACTCGGCAATATTGTTGCGCTGTTCACTTTCTACTATTTATATCTCTGAATGACGACGTATTTTATGTGAAGACTGAAGTTTCAGAAGGTCATGACCATTCATTGTTTATATTTAGTTGAAAAAATACCTATTTTTAATTAGCCGAGAATATTTTCTTTCTTAATGACTTAGCAGTTTTGAGGGTACATTTTTTTCCTCAGATATTTGGCTAAAATAGTTATTGCAATTGCAGTATGAGGTGTCTTATTGCAATTAAATTTGAAGTAAAACAGAATAATATTTTCGTTATTACTTTTTAACAAAGCATTTAAATTCTTCATGAATACTTAAAACTACCCTCTTTTTTGTTTAGTAAAAGTAAAAATCTCTTTTTATTTTATTATTTTTAAAACAAATACATTGTACAAGCATTGTTATACCTTTACAACCACACTTTTACTTGGAACATAAAAATGAGGATTCTTCAGATTTGAAAGTTGAAATATGGAACTTATTTTCAGCCATTAAAATATTTATTTGTTTAACAGACTACACATCTCAATGACAGTCACCAGCAGCTGATGGTCCACTGGGTGGGAGAGGGGTCTAATGTCATCATCTGTTTGGCAAGAGACTCCAGCCCAAGAAACAAAGGGGGGTTGTCACCGTCAGCACTATTCATCTCCTATGATTATGGGAAAAACTTTACGAATAAAACTGAGAACTTTAGACTGGGAGACAAGCCTGACAGTGGATATGCACAGATTGAAAAGTTCTTCAATCATCCTAAGTATCCAGAATTTGTAAGTATTTTAATTTATTTACTTTTTTTACTTAGGGGTGCTTTTTCTCTACTGCTGTATGCTGTTGAGTTAGGCTCTAGACAGACGGACCGCATGTCAACTGCAATCCAACCGCAAATTGCAGTTTGGATGCAGTTTGAATGCAGTTGACGCGACTGCAATAGAACTGCAAACCAAACATGCAGTCACAGAACTGCAATCGGACTGCACATTTGGTTTGCAGTTCTATTGCAGTCATGTCAACTGCATTCAAACTGCATCCGAACTGCAATTTGCAGTTGGATTGCTGTTGGAATGCGGTCCATCTGTCTAGTAGAGCCTTACTGTTATGAATAATGATCTTTCCCAAACTGCATAAGTAGGTATATCCTTTTTGTATACCATGACAAAAAACTTTGTTGTCTTATGAGTTTTTTGTGTTGCTTTTAATTCAATTGGTCATGACTTGATACTTGGAACAGGATATATAGGGAAATCCCCTTATATCAACTACCTACTTTACCTCTTTTGGGAAAGTTGTATTTAATTAAACATTTTCAGTTTAAATTGTTTCAATCTAGTTTTGTGGAAGTGAGTGCAAGCATATAAAATTCATTAAAAAGAAACAGTTTAGTTTTTGCTTAATTCCAAAAAAGGACTTTGAACTAGGTAATATGCTTATTAATAATTTGCTGTAATTGGAAAAAACTAGATTAACTAGTACAGCAGGGCAGCACAAAGCTATTATACAAACAGTGTTCTTTGTTCTTTGAAAAAATCTATGATGTTTTCATAATGCTAAGAATTAATTTGGGTCAATCACTATTTATCCTACATAGATTATAAAGCAGACAGAAACCTTATTTATCAACATTATTCAAATGTGTTTTATTTATCTTTGATCAGCAATTTATCATTATTTGATAGTTTTTTCATGACATATCTGTGGTGATTAGAATTCTTTGACTTATTCATCTCACAAAATTGAAAAGGTTCACTGGATCTGCAAGCATTTATTTTAAACTAAAATATGTTATCCCCCTTTCTGTTATCCATCAACCCATTTATTGTCCTGTTGCTGGCCGCAGGGCGTCTCTCAGTACGAGAGGGGAAAATCAGTCATTATAATCAGGACTTATACGCGCCATCGAAAAATGTCATTTCATAACCTAAGGAAAATAGTGATGGACTAGTTTTCCTAAATCATGTGCGCATTATAACATTCTGTGTCCGAATTGAACCTGCGTCCGTATCGCGGAAACGGATCTTTCGTCCACTGCGCCATCGTACCGAGATTATAATGTTGTAAACAATTATAATTATGTAATTTTTATTTACCTCTCTCAATTACGTAGAAGTAAGTAGGTACCTTGTTTATAGAAGCATTGAACAAAAAACAATGATAACATTTTGTATCAATAGATAACACTGAATAAAGAATATGAGAACTGATAGCTTAATAGGTTTTGGGTTTTTAAACAAATGGGTAACCAATTATAATCACAGAAACAATAATTATGTAAGTTGTTTTTTGTTCCCCTGATTGGGATTACAAACGATTTCGGTCTCTGCTTCCTTCATTTAGATTGTTGGTTGATAAAAAAAATGAAACGAATAATTTCCGTAGTGAATCTACGTCCAGCGAAGTACAATCATCGATCTTGGCAGTTGACCATTTGCACCCTTATGGAAAACCGTTCATATTCTTCACCGTTCCCATCCTTGCTTCTTTTCTTCTAAAACGTTTCCCGGTATGAGAGAGGCGGTTGTAACAAAAGGTAGGATGCTAATTAATTTTGTCGTGAAAATCAACTCGTAAGGCAGTTTAAAGATAGCGGTCTCTACTAACTACTCCTCATTATGTAGACCTAGCCATGTAATAGCCATTATGTTTGTTAGCCGAAAACGTAAAAAGAGAAAGATTTCTGAAAATCGGTCTATTAGCTTACAATCCGCAATAAGGAAGATCGGCTGATCGCATTCGTATCACGCACGGAGGTGAATGAACTGTTAAATAATCAATTTTACTACCAGGTGACTCGGGTGTAATATACTCATTTTGTTTCTTTTTTGGGTCTACATAATGGACAATAATTGTAATAAATCTCGAGAATTCACAAATATTCAACAAATCTACGCTCAATTACTTTTGAATTATGTGCAATCAAGGAAAATAGCTTAAAAATATGATTTCCTCAAGTGCAGCTGCTAAAATTTGCCAATTACTTATAACGGCGTCAGTAGTTGTACATTGCGGAGATAATGACAATACTGGCCTAATAAACAAGGTAACAGAACTTGAGGTCATTCACACTCAGGTAGACACATGGCTAATTTACCAGGTTTGTTATACCTACATACATAAATTATATTCAGAGTATTGTCATTGTGGCAACATTTGAATACTACTACACATTTCCATTACAATAACGGTAGATATTTATTTGGTAAACTATATTTTTTTGCACTTACCTATCGAATGCGTTTGAAGACTTGTTTTACCTGATGGAAAGCACAAAATAATAGGATCTGAAGGCGATATTACACGCAATTCAAATAAAAATACCCTCTTGGCTCTGGCTGTGATATACTCGACTGAACACAGTATAGTATAACTGTAAGGAGCCGGTCTAACAATCATGTGAGAGTGGTAGCTAGCCAGGCGGCAAAAGCAAGGCAATTCTACTATCTATCAAGCGTGCTGGGTTTTAACTTTTACCAACACGTGTTACTTCCCAGCAGCGTTTGGAGATTGATTTTTGTACACACGGCTACACGTCAAGCTATACAAAATTTGTTTAGACTGACCTCCCATTGTAAACATTTTCTGCACAATTCAAAGCCAGCTTAGGCTATTTTTGTATAGCTTGATGTGTAGCCGTGCGTCCATATTCCGTCGTCATCAGCCGTTTCTCTCTGGCTAAATTACCATTTACCATTATTATATTATATGAGAGTCAGCGCGAAACAAGAAAGGTAGGTAGGGTTTAATATGGACTGACCTGCGCCAAACTTGTTTACTTCCTCTAGATATCAAATTATTTTCTTTAGAACAATATTTTCATTTTTTATTCTAATTAACTCCGGTGTTTGTGTAGGAATTTGGGTATTATGTATTTATTATTAGAACGTATCAGTCATTTTACACGGAAATTATATCCGGTCTACGTGACGTCACAGTAGTTCCCAAGCGTCCTGTGGTCGAACTAATCTTCAAACGATAAACATTTAATTTAATTCGGGATTAAATACGATAACCTTTGCCGAGTGCAGGCAGAAGCTATTTTGTATAGATATTTTTCCTACATGACTGTACGTCACTTCATATTTAATTTTTCTCCGCAGTGCGTATTCGTGGATTCGGCAAACAAAAAGCTGTTTTACACGAGCGACAATGGCCGCAACATTCACCGGTCTGACCTCAGCTTCCACCCTAGCGAGCTCGCCTTTGACGAGGAGTTCCCCGACAAATACGTCATTTTGGACAAAGTTGACAGCAACAGAAAAGTAAGTGACGTGTTGAAATTATTTTCCCCCATATGTTGTTCGATATCTCCAGCCAGATACGACTGGATGCGAGTGGTATGGTACTCACAAATAACTGTTGACGTGTCCGAAGGGATATCACCAATCATACGGTTATACACAGCCGGTTTGACCGTCACATGAGTTGCACAATTATTTATAGGTTATTGTATGTACGTAGTCATTTATACAAACTTTTATTTAACTAGCAATGTTTGAATGTAAGCTGTCCTTAATAATTTGCAAAGCATTTTTTTACCTCTGGTGTCAGTTTCCTACTTGACGATTATAGATAAATCTTTTAATAAGAATAAGTAAAAAAATAATAATTCACAAAATAGGGTCATCATATTTTCTTCATTAAACTCTGTATTATTAACACCTATTTCATGTAAAATTTTTGGTAATTGTAAGATCATTCACTTGGTCGTCCTAAGCCTAACTGCGCTAGAGGTCTTTTGTTCGAGTCCCAGGTTGTGCAAAGTGTTCTGGGTTTTTCTTAGATTTGGATTGGATTTTTCTGGATGGAATTTTTATTTGCAGCTCGGGGCTAAATATGGCCCATATTTATCGTAGGCATATATTTATCGTAGCTGTGAATGGCAATAAACTCGCCCCTTTATTACATGGGGCCGCAACATTCAGGCGAACTGTGCCTAACCCTTGCGGGAATACAGGCGTGATGGTAATTTAAGGTAGGTAATTTAAAAACAACATTATTTGTCTTTCCTTAGCTGTACCTGACAGTGGACGGAGGAAAGACGTTTAAAATGATCCAGAGTTTCGTGAAGACATTCTTCTGGTCTTCTGGACCGAGTTTCCCGAAGGTGTTTTATATGGAGCGCTGGAAGCCAGACGGCACAAGTACCGTGTTCAGTGCT
Organism: Subacronicta megacephala; assembly: GCA_958496365.1. Classification (NCBI taxonomy): domain Eukaryota; kingdom Metazoa; phylum Arthropoda; class Insecta; order Lepidoptera; family Noctuidae; genus Subacronicta; species Subacronicta megacephala. The sequence goes on from OY292525.1 coordinate 5,598,396, forward strand.
AGTGATCCGATGGATTTAGTCAACGCTGAGATCATCTTCAAAGAAGCCAAAGACTTCCAGATTAAAGGAGACTACATGTTTGCTACAAAACAGTTGAAGGATGTAAGTCTTTTAAATCCTCCTTACTTTTGTTTATTAGACTATTTCCCAAAAATGCTACAAAAAAAAACGTTTATTTCAGCTGTGTATTTAAAAAATAAACTGGTAAATACTTTGACCACGACCACGGTGAAAGTCAGCAAAATTATTAGTATTTATTCTTCGTTATTACAAGAAACGGTAGTCACTGTCTGTGCAATGGTAATAAGCACAAAAAGTGCGAATTGTTTTTTTGGTCAATGCAATAGGCATCATTACCAGAAAACTTAATGCACTCGAAACAAAAGAATACCTCGAGTGCGCTTGATAATGGTTCATCAATCAACCACCACAAGTCACCTTTCATAGGTCAGAAACATTGTTGTGATAAAACGGACGTAATGTTTGCTTATGATATTTGCGTTACTTATCAAGAGATAGTGTTGTATTGCTTATTCCACACATGCCAGGACACAAAGGTTGAGTGTTTTGGTTTTCGGCTATCACTTTGTGTACATTTGTAATTATAGTCAAATAGTGGCCCGAATTCGCACCTCGTGACTCCAAATTTTTGCGCGAATTCATACCATAATCATTTAATGTATTGACTCATCAATTACTTGCTTTGCTGCCCAATGACGGAAAAAAATATGCATTCTTTTTAGATAAAAGGCATCCATAAAGTTCTTGTATGTTTGAGAAGCCTTTTCATTCTGAGAGAGCGGAACAGAGAGCAATAAAGTAGTAGGAAAAATTGTCTTCGTCTTCAATGTCTTTATTATTACTGGTATTTGAGACTCAGTTTATCCATTGAGCTAATTTCGTCTGTCCTCAATCCTCAGAGTCCCGGCTTCGCCTCACCTGTATTTGAACACTATTTTCTTCCCCGAAAAACAAGCCAATGCTTGGGGAAAACCACACTAACGGTTATTTACATTAAAGTGATAGCACAGGAAACATTTAATAAAATAAGCTTCAATGATCTGATAAACTTTTTCCTGCTTCCGAACCTACATTGACAGTAATTTGTCATCGAAACATACTGTTTCATTGCCAACAAGGGACGCTTTGTTCGAAAAATTCTTCAATTGCCCTTGGTACAAAGTTCTGGCTACACAACACTATTATCTGATACAATGACGCATCATTGTATCCGATTATTCAGTTATCAGTCGTTAACTCGTGCGAAAGTAACATGTGACGACATAATTTATGCTGAACAACAGAACTCTATCGATTGTGTGCACACATTCGCAGTTCCTTATGTTTATCAAAACAATGTCTGACATTATTTTATGAGTTAGTAACGGAGACGTTTGTATAAAACAAATGTGTTTTGAGAACGGTTATGTACATTAGGTATTGAAAGATGGTTGGAAATGTCTGATTCATCAGTATGACGCATACTCGAAGCAAAATGCTCATTGCTTAGTGCAATGATATCGCTTAACCGCTTATACATTAATTAGGTTTCTAAATAGACTGCCTCGTTGGTCTAGTGGTCCCAATCGCGACTGCTACGCTAGAGGTCCTGGGTTCGATCCCCAGGTCGAGCAAAGTGTTATTGAGTTTTTCTATGAAATTCTCAGTAGCAGCTCGGAGTCTGGATTTGTGCCCGGTGAATGGCAATAGGCTCGCCCCCTATTACATGGGACCCAAACATACCGGCGAACTGTGGGTGTACATTAAGTGCACCTCTGCCTAACCCTTCGGGGAATACAGGCGTGATGGTATGTTATGATGGTATGTTAGGTTTCTAAATGGCCTTGTAGATACGTACATAATATACTGACGCTTTTTTCCGACCTCGGGTATGAGGAACAGAAACTACAGAACTTGATACAATTGATACCTCTATTGCTTCGTGAACATTACTGTATTAATGTTCACGAAGCAATAGAAGTATTTGTTCGAAATAAGTCTGCTCGTCTGAAGTTAGCCGTTCCGAACTAGCGCTAGGTAAAATCGATTAGTGTTTTTATATATAAATATTGAAATTAGTAAAGAAAATCATCATTCATCACAAATGGCAAACCAATTGTCTTTACACCGACTCTTTCTATTAAACTTTACATCATGTATTATCAGTACATCTTGTAATTCATAGACTTACGTGAAACCGATACCATAGGTGCGTCGATTGGTTTGATGGAGGTGGTCAATTTACCTAAGTATTTTTTTTAGTACGATATCCAATGATGAGCTTATGGATTAATTTCTTGTTTACTATGATTATACTAGAAGATTGTATGTTCCTATTAATAAAATGAGTAAACCATTGCTACTGCTAACTTGGTTTACATCATGAGCGCAATTGAGTCACCAATTAAGTGTCATTTTGCGGTTTTGTAGTCTACCGTCTTGTTAGTCCACCCCTGGTCTGTACACGTATAAATGATGTTGTACACGACGCAAGGAAGTGGCTTGTCAAGCGAATAATACGGCAAATTGTCCTTCTTCACCAGACTCCTTTACGATCTGGAGCGTTCGTATGAATTACCCAAATAACCTCTGTTGATACGATAATGTGTGCACTACTTACGCCTTTATTATGAGTATGAGTATTACAGTTATAAGCATATTACGCGTAGCGTCATGCATTAGGTTATTGACACGCAATATTATTTGTTTTGAAAATTGGATACTTGTGTGCTATTTCAATGCTTGCTTAAGCTCTATTTAAGGCAAGCCAATTTTACTTATAAATTATTGGTGGGTTATTTATCGTAGCTATGACGAATGGTTTGAAATGTGTTAGGTTGTTAGTTTAAATAATACATTTTTCACCGTTGACTACAGTCAAATAAGTTTTATTACTTAAATACCAAACATATTTGCTTAGAGCTTGCTCTGTAACGTCATTCACAATTTTAAAAATATTTATAAAATCATAAAATATGTAAGTAGGAGAGTATTAAATTGATAACATTTTTATTATTGCTAAGATCGATCCTTTTGACTATAATAATAAATGTACAATTTGCGGAAAAAGCAATTTCGATAAAGTAAGCATTCGTCGCAGCTTGAGGTGAGGTGTGTGATTAACTGATTAATAAATGAACGATGAATTTCCTTGTTATCAAAAAAGTAAACTATATGTACGATATGATGTACGATAGACTATTGTTTGTTCGAAATAAACAATATGTATTATCTAAACATATATAGAAAACATAGTGATCTAAACGCGTGGCGTTCGATTGTCTCTTGAATTTCTACACACACGCTAAAGATACGTGAAGTGGTATGGAAATAAAAATAAACAAAGACTGATTGAAGATTGTACATTATTTGGTATCCTTGGGTCAAATACCTATAGTGAAACCCTTAGTTCTGTAAGTTTGGGAACATCCAAAGAACACTTTTGCCGATGAGCTGAAAACATTTCTTTATACGAACGGCTATGTTTTCCAGTATAAGCTGATCTCTCATTGTAAGGGCTACACAATGCGAAGTCAACATAAACTGGATTTTATATGTAGATTAATATTTCGTCATTTGTGCGTAATAATAAAAAAATAATTATTAGTTTTTAAAATAGGAATCAGGCTCCAGCTAGAATATTGTCCTATCTACAACCAGTCACTAATTAATTTTTAATTAATTACAATTTTAAATTGAATATGTAACAGCTACATGAACAATATAAACTTGATTATTATTGAGCTAATTACAGTCTTGCGATGAGTAATATTTCATTATAAGGTTAATGACACGTGTGTTTAAAATATAGAGTTGAGATTAACTTAATACATTGGTATTTATAGAGTATAATAGAAGTAGACATTTATTTATTTATAGTAGGTAGATATTTATTTACCAACTGCCCAAGTAGGTCACCGCTGTATGTACCTATGTGGTATTGGTATGAGTAATAACAATATGTACTTACTGTGAATAATTATGTATTAACGTCCTTCAACTTCATAATAAAGGAGGTCTGTAATTATTTGTTTTATCGTCGATTTTTGTGCAACACGACCTTTTTTGCATGTTACATGTTATCTTATAACATAGAAGAGAATCTTACATATAATATAATTATATGTAAGACCATATCATTTACTATGTTATTAGATAACATCAAATTATGCATATGTAAGTAGATATGACGTACGTAATTTTTATAGTCCTTCAAAGGAGCGAGCGAAACTGTGTCCACAGCCAATACTTATTATAATCTTACTCCTAGTAATATAATAAATGTGAAAGTTTGGTCGTTTATTATTCAATCATGCAAAAACTACTGAACAGGTTTTAATGAAATATGGCACATAGGTAGCTTATAACCGAGACATAGAATACTTTTCATCCAGGTCGGACTCGATTCTGAAGTACACGCAGACAAACTCGCTGGCATAAGCTAGTATTATAATATGTAGTATGCTTCGGATTGTATTGAACTGCTAGGCTTTTTCCTCATTATTTCATTCCAAACATATTTTTATAGGTAGCTGAGGCTAACGTCGCTATAATTCTGTAAAGCGAAAAATAATATACTTAATATTATTATTAGCGATTCGTTTTGTAAGTATGTGTATGTATGTGCGTTATTTAGTAGATAAAGACGAAGGTTAGTTATGAAAGTGTATTATGTTGTGTCTAAACGCCGTAAATATTGCGAATACTCGCATGTGAAGTGCCAGCATTGTTGCCTGCACGCATGGCGTGTTTTCGTTAATGAATAGGTAACTTTTCAAACCCTAGCTATCTACTATCATCAGAAAACTATTTGGTATTAATGTAAATAGTAACACCCTTTAAAATGAGCTGATTTAGAACAATGACGGAATATTATACACTACAATTTGTTGAAAAAAATTTGCCAAATTGCTATTATAAATGAATCGCTGAACGAATTTTGTTGGATTTTGCTATAGAGTTTGATTGAACCTTGGAAATGGACATAAGCTGCCTTTGGTTTCAAAAAGTCATTTAGGATGCAAGTGAAGCCACGGGCACCAGCTACTTGTTAGTGATCGATTTTAAAGAATAAATTGTAACCCCATAATGTTGCGATTTGTTTTTTATTTATTTATCATAAACATAAATTCACAAAAAAGAAATGATACATAGTTCCACTTAAACCTCTTGGGTTTGAGGGTGGCACTTACAAATTCCTCGTACAAATATTATGGTAAGTTAGCATCAGTGTAGATAGACATTCAATTAATATTAAGGTGCTACTTTAATTTACAATAATTTAGTTTAATTTTTAATTTTTGCTAACCAATTTTGTAATGACTGGACATACTATTAAGACAGTAGTTACAAAATTAGTGAAGCATTACATACATTATTATTCTTAGTTATATATGTGCGTAAACAACGGTTCCATATACAGTTATAAATATTGAGATGACGCACTTTAGTATTTTGATTCATCCATGCTAGAACATTCTTCAAAAAAGGCAAACGGCACGACACGACCCGCCACGCATTTAATTTGCGCGTGCGCAGCGAACTATGCAGAATTGCACACGTCTCTCATTACTAACAATCAACACTCATTTTTCAAGTTGGGTACCTTAAATACTGCTTCAATACATATAGGTACATGATACTGCTTATTATACTTAGTCATGTGTGTAAATAGGCGAAGGATAAACCAATTTTAGTGACGACTAAGGAATAAAATCAAATAAGACTGTACTGAATCCAAGGCTTTCTGACCTTTCTAGACTTTTAGGCCATAATCCACCACGACGATTTCACTTATTCTTTTATGGATTTGTTCTCAACATGGCTACGAAAAAAAAATTGAAAGTGTCACAGCTCACATCTTACCCTAAATTGAGTTAACCAATTCTTCTATTAATGTGAAGGATCGTAAGCGTACAAAAAATATAACCGGACGGGCACTCGATTCATGACATGATTTAGCTTATTTAAGTACCTTTCCTACACTTGAACGAAAAGGTTATACTTAAGTACGTAGAACAGGATCACTTATAAAATGCACAGCTTTCGAAGTTTTACGTGAAATGTAATCAACATAAGTCTCTGAAGCTGATCTCATTGTTTTCGTAACGCAAGTTTATTCCAGTAAGTGTATTTTAAGTGACATGAATAAGATTAAAGTTTTAGTTGCACCAAAGTACCTAGTACTTTGTAACTTGACAAATGGGGGCTGTTTCTTAAACCACATCTTTTTTTAAAGTGTTCTTAAGTAGGCACTTAGTTCTGACGTGAGTGTGTTAAGGCAGCTTTGTTTTTTGTTGATTTAAAGAATAATAAGTGCATATCGTACATTTGCGGGCAGGATAAACTTTTGAAATACCTACGATCTGACCACAAATTGCGTTTGAATTAACTTAAAACCGCTTTAAATGTAGATATAAAACCGTTGAAATGCGTTAACAAAACACCGGTTTTCGTTATTATTTAATTATTTTGTCACATTAGTAATTCGAGTGGTTAAAACACTCTATCAATCGATCTATATAAATCGCGTCATATTTTTTTTTATTTGATTTGCAATTATCGAATATTTATTTTGAATTTAAGTTTGCAAACGATTAAGGTATATTTTATAAAATCGGATAATGTTTCTGCCGCATTTAGATATTAAGAAATTGTTACGAGGCGAATCGTGCATGCAAAATCATTATACTTATACAAGGTCAAATAATCTATAAGCAATCGATTTGCATATACTTACAAAATAAAAATATGAACTGCTTCGTATGTTTCCAGTTATTATTACGAACACATACATGACAAAAACAAATCTTTAAACATTAGATCCGCTACATAGTTAGAACTTAATTACCTAACACATTTATGGTAATGCTAATGTCATTTATTGTAATCTTTGTCACCGTTTTATTGCTGACCCATATGGTAGGATGTTTTTATGACATTGATGACATACATAGGTAATCACTTGATTATACATTTCAGATGCTATTGTTACTGGGTTTTTTATCTGCTCAGAATTATTTTAATGAATAGAGCAAATGCCATATGGTCCGAAAGTTGTATGAACTTTATAGACTACTATACTACATCTGCATGTTGAAATTCACTGTGTATTACTTCTAAATGTTGCTGACTGAACACCTGTAAAATTATTACTTATTATTAGTGCAGTGATAGCCTAGTGATATGACCATTGGACTGCCAAGTCAAAGGTCTCGAGTTCAAATCCAAGGCACGCACCTCTGACTTTTCGAAGTCATGTGCGTATTAATAATTAATTATCACGCCCTTAAACGGTGAAGGAAAACATCGTGAGGAAACCTGCATGCCTGAGAGATTTTCTTGACGGCGTGTGAAGTCTGCCAACCCGCAGTAGGCTAGCGTGGCGGACTATAGCCTAATCCCTCTCCTACTGAGAGGAGACCCGTGCCCAGCAGTGGGACAATGTAATGGGTTGATGACAATATTATTTATATTTAAGTATATGAAAAAGTTGTTATCTAAATCTTTATTAATAAATGAAATATGATAGCCGATAATTAATTGGTCTCACGTGGATATGATTAGCAAAGGACAGGAAAATGTAGCATAAGCAAAAAGAGCCCTACTTGCCCTATACTCAGCAGAGGGTGAATTTCGACTGTGGGTGATGATGAATGATCAGGCAATTAGCTGTTGATTTATCAAAACGAATATCAGGCTGATACATATATTGATACATATATTTATATATATTATATATATCTATAATTATGTTTTATTTTGTATATTATATTGAGTATCCGTATATAGTATTATTACGTATTATGTTACTTTTGTATCTATGTAGTTTATTACTTCATATTATGTATATGTATTTTATATTGTTATGTTTTTTTCTTTCTATTTAAGTAAGTAAGTGATAATTTTTATCTTTGTTTATTTTTTTGTACCTAATTTCGATTCTATCATTTTAACCCGAAGGTTGACTGGTAGAGAATGCCTTACGGCATTAAGTCCGCCTTATGTACCAATGTGCATAAATGTATAAATAAATAAATAAATAATATGGATTAAAAACTATCTAAAAACTAATGATGATTAACCACTTCTTTATCCACTTCTCACCTTAGATGTAAATAATAGATGTCTAATCATTCAATATTTTTTCAGAAAAACACTCTGCAACTATACATTTCACACCAAAGAGGTCCGTTCCTCAAGGCCGAGTTTCAAACAGAGCTAGATTTAAAAAAGTTCCATATAGCAGATGTGACTGACCAACGTATATTCGTCTCTGTCATGCATACTGACTCGTTAGCAGACCTGTACGTGTCGGAAATAAGCAATAATTTCACACAGTACAACTTTGTTTTGAGTTTAGAGCAGATATTGTGCTATTTCCCAGAAGCTAATTGGAAGGACAGCTGGCTTGAGTAAGTTTGTTTTTATTTTCTATTTCCTCGAGTTTCTTAGAAAACTCGGTTCTGGTTTATACTAATTTTTGGTATTTGTGGAATATTAATTCTACAGGAAAAGTCGAATTGTGAATAATGCCATATTTCAAATATAAAAAAAACATGAACTATAATGAAAACCTTTTTACTTTTGATCATTCCTTAGGCATTTTCATAACCAGAACTATCTAATAGAAATAACGGCATATGAGAACGGCATTTAACCTTTGGGAATGACATTGAGATAATTACGCTTACAAAAACCTTGCCAGCAAGAACTAATTGAATTTTGGCTGTAGGTATTAATATTACATTTTAGTCTTCGAAATGTCAGTTTGAGGTTACAACCATTCGATATATACGTAAACATAAAAAAATACAAATATAATTCTTGATGGTGTCGACACAAAGCTAAAGACTTGTATTAACACTTAGTTTTTTTTAAATTGTTTTTCCGTAAACACAACTTCCTTATAAAATGTTCATAATTATTCACAAAAATTGAACAATCTATTACTCTTCAGGGATGTGACTGAAGATCCCTTCACTGACTTGTACCGTGTGGAAGGACTAAAAGGCATCTACATAGCTTCGAGGGTGGATTCGAAGGCGGGTATCACCAATATAGGGCCGGAGCATCTCATCTCGCTGATAACTTTCGACCATGGTGTTACGTGGTCGCCAATCAACCCGCCCACTGAAGATGAGAATGGTAATTAGAGAATGATTTGATTAAAAAATAATAATAATAAGTTGATACAAATTTTCCGTAGTCGAGATATTTCATAACTGACGGGGAAGATGTACTTTAAAAGAACAAAAAACAATACATCATGAAAGAACAACATTGGGCTTTTAAAACCTCTATCGCCAAATTAAGGTTAAATGACTATTCCGGGCCCCTTTTTTAAATTGGCAACTCGATCGATGCGATCTATGAGGTCCCCTATTTTCTACACCTTTTGTTTCTTTTTTATAAAATTATTTAAATATCCTCTATCATTTCATAGTCAGGCGTCATTATACTAAAGCGCCCAAACCCTCGAATAGGTTACAGATGGCCCTGTTGTTATCGTACAATCTAAATTATAAAGGTCAGGTGCATAGTACTCGCAACTGGTGCGTGTGTATGACGAGATGTATGAATGTGTAAGAAGCGAAAGAGGTATGCAAGAGTCGTAGTAAGAGGAAATGGTATGTATGTATGTAAATAATTTAGTAATTCATACAGATTATTGAAAGTGCCCTCAGAAGTCCTTGGAAGTGAATCTTAATTATTTCCCTCTTATTAATTGCTTCTCCGTTTTAAAGGTCATTGTTTGTGTATGACTGATTATTATTAATATATTCTGTTTTCCTTATATTAGTTTATGCATTTGAGTGTACCTACAGTCGCCAGCACATCAAGTTACCACATAATGTTAAATTTTATCAGACGATTTGGAACTTAATCGTCAACTTTTTAAGGTTTAAAATCATTTGTAGAAATTTGACAGTTTTGTGTAACCTGATGTGCTGCCGACTGTACTATCATTAACTCGAGATATACAGGCTGAACAGTGAAATGACATCCAAAAAAAATATTGATACCTTTTATCGATGATCCTGACATCGGTTTTGATTTTTTCTCACATCATGGGGGTGATTCGGATGCTACTCAATAAAAGGTATCAAAATGTATATGAAACGTAGAGTTTGTATATTTGTGTATTTGTGTATTTTTCTTTGACCGTTGTGTGACCATGTTTTAACTAGTGCATGGAGAGTTTACCTGTAAGTGATTGTTACACTTTTATTTTCTTCTTAACATTATACCTTAGACATAAGATAAGTGCAAGCAATTGTAAGTGAACCAATTTTGAATAGGTAAATCATCATCATCATTATCATCATCAACCCATTACATTGTCCCACTGCTGGGCACGGGTCTCCTCTCAGAACGAGAGGGATTAGGCTATAGTCCACCACGCTAGCCTACTGCGGGTTGGCAGACTTCACATGCCATCAAGACTATCTCTTAGGCATGCAGGTTTCCTCACGATGTTTTCCTTCACCGTTTAAGCGCGTGATAACTAATTATTAATACGCACATGACTTCGAAAAGACAGAGGTGCGTGCCTTGGATTCGAACTCGAGACCTTTGACATGGCAGTCCAATGGTCATATCACAAGGCTATCACTGCTTTTTAATAGGTAAATAAATATACGTATTCGGTCAAAGTTCTGGTCGAATTTTAAAATTATATATTTACTAGGCACCTACCTCCATATAATACCATAATACCTGCATACGATTATTTTTAATGAGTTTATGTTTTATCCATTCTCAGGCAAACCATTGAACTGCCACATAGAAAACTCTTGCAGTCTTCATTTATGCCAGAAGTTCAGTCAACTGTACCCAGTTACAAGGTAAGAATGATCCTACCTACTCTTAAGTTTAATTAGTTTTAGTTGTTCGAAAATGAATCTAATTTCCAAAGTATAAGGTGGAATTTTATTAGTCAAATGCTTGATAAGTTTATTTGATTACTTTCGACTGTTGTTACGGATCCGTATCGATAACTATGTTTACAGAATATTGGTAGTACTGCCGTAATGAGTTGCTATAATACATTTTCTCGAATATTCTAATAATGGCTACATTCAAACAATGAATTTATTAATAGCTTTAATATTATTGATCGGAAAGTTTCTTCGTTCCTGATAAGAATTCTTGAGCGATGTAAAAGACAATAGCTGCTAGTGTAATGTGCGCTGCGAAATGTTTCATATCGTTTATCGAGACAATGGCTACAAACGACATTATATGACGATGATAAAGTTATATCACGGGAAACATGTTAGCCCTTGGTTACTAACGAGAGAGTTCTTTAAATAACAACCTCTTTAGTTATCTCCCCTTAGATATCATTCTCTTTAGATCCCCGAATGGTAATACTAATTGAAACGAGCGCTACGGCTTTAATTTTTAATATTGTTGCAACATGGTGAAATAGGGTTTATGTTTCCCTATTGATTTGGTTTATCTTTTATTTTTATTTTGTTAATAATTTGTGACTTATGTGAGACTAAAATAAAATCTTTATCTTTTTGTATTTTTTATGCATTTTCCATGCTAAGATTCCTAATTTTCCTTCACTAAAATAATTTTATAAATCTTTATTGTCTTTCTTTCGTCCTTTCTTACGTTAAACTTGGGGCTAACATTCTTTGGATTAGTGTACTAACTGAATTATTTGGCCAATACATTTTCATAGTATTCATATATTTACGGAAATAATTAACGTCTATCTATCTATACTATAACTAATATCGTTTACGTTTTAATCTTAGCGGCAATGTCACCTTGAACTCTTGTATTGCTTATCGATAATTGAATGGTCAGGCCGCTTTCTTACGATAGAACTTATCTGTTTGCTGCATAGTTTGTTGACCTGTTCAAAAGGAATAATTTATAATCAGACTTAATTTACAGCCTATAACAGCCAGTTTGTTATCGATATCTGCGGCATGCGAGTCGTCAGTTGGGACAGGTCAACTCAAAGCTATCGCAGAGAATTTCAAATAGTCCCGTCACTCCTGCACAAAGAGTCGAGGGGAAACAATGGTGTGGTTTTAGCGTGTAGGTCACTCAATACGAGAGGCCGGATCGCTCCGCGTCGCGCAGTGGTGGTGGATACTCATGAGGATTTCCACACCCAAAAATCTCAAGGCACATGGCACTTACTATGAAAATCAGGGAAATAAAATATAATTTAACTGTCTTATTACTCTAGTAAGTGCAGTGATAGCCTAGTGATATGACCATTGGACTGCCAAGTCAAAGGTCTCGAGTTCGAATCCAAGGCACGCACCCTTAACTTTTCGAAGTTATGTGCGTATTATAATTAATAATCACGCGCTTAAACGGTGAAGGAAAACATCGTGAGGAAACCTGCATGCCTGAGAGATTTTCTTGACGGCGTGTGAAGTCTGCCAACCCGCAGTAGGCTAGCATGGCGGACTATAGCCTAATCCCTCTCGTATTGAGAGGAGACTCGAGCCCAGCAGTGGGATAATGTAATGGGTTGATGATGATGATGATGATGATTACTCTAGTGGTCCCCAGCGCGAATGCTATTCTAGGTCTTGGGTCCCATTTCCAGGTCGATAAGTGTTATCGAGATTTTCTATGAAATTCTCAGTAGCAGCAATAGGCTCGCCCCCTGTTGCGTGGGACCTAAAACATATTGGCGACTTGTGTGTGTGTAGGTACATTAAGTACACCTCTCAATGGCATAAACATTTTTGAGTGTTAACTATACGATGATGATCTGAGTTAATATGTATAAGTTTAATATGTTATGAATACGGGTAATCTTCCACTGAATTTGCGATTATGTTTAATAATTGATAGGCTTATCGAAATTAGCCTGCAAAATTCTTTAAGTGTTTCTGTACGTATATGTATATGCCAATAATTGATCACACTACACAGATTCGAATCTAAACTGTTAACAGGTACACACTGCTACAGGTCAACCTATACAAATCCAGTATAAGCTGATCTCGCTGTGTATAGGCTTCCCACATAATAGGAGACCAGCGCAAACTGGTTATGTAGAGCTTGATGTGTAGCTGTGCGTACATTGAGATTAAAGGAGCAGCTATTTTTCTACAACTCTTTTTGGCATTATGAAATTGAGAAATTTGGCAATTTTAGTCGTAAACAACTGTTCACGAATTATTAGATACTCTAAAATGGTATTTTTCTTTGAATTAATATAAAATATCTTTAAGGTCTTTCCGCTCATTCGACTATACTCTATGATTCACAATATTTTACGAAGCTGAATAACGAATTGCAAGTGAATCATATTTTTAAATTATTTGCCATATGTGCAGTGCGACACTATGAAAACAATACTTTTGATCGATTGGATTAACATTAGAATTTATTGCAAAATTCATAATAATTCTAGTATTAATAGTAAAATTTGTTTATTCAGGTTTAAAGCAATGTACATTTGTTTTAAAGAAAATGTAAAACATATCAGATCGCGTTAAAATATGAACAAATATTATTTTTTTCAATATCTATTAAAATTAACGTTAACTCTATTTTTTAACGTAAAATTATTATTAACAGTCACTCATTAATAACAATGAGTTTTTAAGATAACAAATGCTGATATAGATTTAATTGCTTGCAGCCCACCAGGAAATGTGGTTGCGAACGGTTTGAGGTAATCTCATACGAATAATCGAGTGCATTGCAATAATTTTTAAATTAACCATTAAGCTTTTATTATAATTTGCGCATTGCACGAACATTGTTTTTTTTTTCATTAATTATGATTAAGTTCACTTTTATTTATGATTTATACCCCTTATGATAATATTAAATGCATTATGATTTTATCCATTCATTTGTTAATAACATAAAGAGTTAATTGTTTTTTAATAGTGAAATAGTAGAAGAACATAGAAATCGATTCAGTATAATTCATTTTGTAATTTGAGTTGAGCATGGCGTATTTTGGGTTATACATATCATTTCGCTTAGGAAAGTACTAGTGTATGTGTATGGGGGTTTATTACGTGGATGTCTGGTGTCGCAATTTGAATAACATGACTGTGGATATAATTAGTTTATTTTTATTGTAGGTCGGCCAGTATTATGAGCTCAAAATCAGCTCCAGGCATAATAATGGCAACTGGTGTCATGGGGAAATCCCTAAAAGGCATACCCGGAGTTTACATCAGTCGAGATGCTGGTCTGACGTGGAAGAGGATCCTGAAAGACTACTACTTCTTCAACTATGGAGACCACGGCGGTGTTCTAGTCGCTGTGAAATACTTCAAGTCTCGCGGAGAAACAAGAAAGATATTGTATTCTACGAACGAAGGCATCGATTGGAAGTCTTATCAGTGAGTCACCTATTGCAGTGCAAAGTTATCGATATTTTGTTTATTATTTGTCATTGTTAACAACATTAATTTGCAGGTTCAACGCTGATGACCTTCGCATCTACGGACTGATGACAGAACCCGGCGAGAATACCACCACGTTTACTATGTTCGGCTCCGCGAATGAACAGCATCAGTGGATTATAATTACAATAGACCTTAAGAACACTTTTACTCGTAATTGTACGGATGAAGACTACAAGTATTGGTCCCCATCACCTCCCAACACATCAGTATCTTGTGTACTGGGAACAAGAAATACATTCCAACGACGTGTTGCTCACGCAAACTGTTACAACGGAATCGATTACGACAGACCTTTTAAGAAAGAGATCTGTGAATGTAGTCGTCGAGATTTTGAATGTGATTTCGGATTCATGCTTTCTGGAAACGAATGTATTCAAATCAAAGCTATCAAATTTGATCCTTATGCTGTTCCCGCAGACTGTCAACCAGGGCACTTTTACACACGAACAAAAGGTTATAGAAGAATCGACGGAGATGTCTGCACTATCTCTGGTTACATGGCATACGTTCCTGATATGATTCCCTGCCCCATTGAAGAGCCAACGGAATTCATGTTGGTTGCTTTGGGTAGTAAAATTGCCCGTATAGATCTCTTGGATAACACCACCATATATCCCGTAAATAACGAAAGGAACATCGTTGCTATCGAATTTGACATTAAGAACAATTGTATTTATTGGGCTGATATAGAACTAGACAAGATCAGTCGTCAATGCTTTGACAACGGCACGGGACAGGAGGTAATTGTTGACAGAGATTTAGCTAGTATAGAGGGAATGGCGTTTGATTGGATTTCGAATGTACTATTTTTCGTTGATGGCTTGAGGAAGAAGATTGAAGCCGTCCGAACAGATATTTTGATACAAGATGCCAGGATGAGAGTTACAATATTAGATTCAAAGGTTCTAAGAAGGCCACGTGGCATCGCAGTTCATCCAAAAGCAGGATTCCTATTCTGGACCGACTGGGATAGGAATAACCCGTCAGTGTCGAGGTCAAACCTTGACGGTACGGGCGTAATGAAATTGTTCGGTAAACCGATTGTACAGTGGCCCAATGGAATAACGATCGATCAAATGTCGGAGAGAATATACTGGGTGGACGCTATGGAAGATTACATCGCTAGCTCTGACCTGAACGGCAGGTATTTCAGGAGGATCCTGTGGAATGACGACAGAGTAACTCATCCTTTCGCTGTAGCGGTGTTAAAAGACAAGATGTATTGGGACGATTGGAAGGTGAAATCGATTTTCGTAGCTGATAAAGACTCTGGATCGAATGTTATGACGATTAACGACTCATTTGTCGGACTAATGGACCTGAAAGTGTTCGCTCACTTCGTTCAACATGGTAGCAATGCCTGTTCGTATAGGAATACGAGCTGTGACGCGGTTTGTCTTGGTGGACCTGGCAATACATTCAGTTGTCTGTGTCCTGATGGATTGACCATGATTAATGGGAAATGTATGTGCGCCAACAATACTGCACCGTTCGCGAACATGACTTGTCCTGAAACAGCGGCGACTACATGTGGACCCGTAAGTATAATTACAACTGAAAACAGAGATCTTAATTCCTTTGTTTGTGCAAATATTTTGTTTGATTAACCCAGGAATTGTAGTTTGCACACCAAGTGTGCAAAAAAAAATGCAATTTTTTTTATCATGGAAATTCGTAAAACTATATTTTTCCAGCTCTAATTTGCAAAAATTGTAGGGAAACGAAAAGGATGGCAATAATAGTCATATATGCACCTGCATACTGCACATTTTTGCATAGGTTGCATTCTAATCGTGGGAGAGGTTAATCGATGTTATCAATCATTTCATACATCAGACGATAGTCTCGTTGTAGGTTTTACTATCTGCGTAGTAATAACATATTTATTTCGATCAAAAATATTTTGTTTTGTCGGAGTAATTTGCGAAGTTCCCATGTACAGTCGCCAGCAGGTCAAGGTACTGTCAAATTTTCCCAAATGTTTTTATACATTAAATTGTTGAAGATAAAGTTCCAAATCAACTGAGAAAATTTGACATTTTGTGGTTACTTGATGTGCTGACCACCGTACAAAATATAAATATCACATCATATTGCTCAACATATCCGGACAATGGTTGGTTCAAAGTTATATGAATATGATATTAAGTTATTGTCTATGTTTATGCTGTGAAAGTTTGTCTTGTTCGTTGGGTAAACTCCAATTAAATAAAAATTAAATTACTGATAATAGAAGCATGGACCTGAAAAAGTTTAACATACTAGCTCTAGCCCGCGGTTTTAATCACATCAGTTGCATACCAAAAGAACTACTTTTTATATTTTTGAGTAAAAACATCACCTATGTCCCTCCTCAGGACTCAATTCTTGCTGAATCGAAATCTGTTCAGCTGTTTAGGAGTTAACAGACAAATAGAGCTGTTTCCCCATACATTTTGTATTGTTATAATAATTTGATCCACACTTCTAATCCTTAGGACCAATTTATGTGTAAGAACGGCCGCTGCATCTCGTCGTTCTCTCGCTGCGATGGCTACAATGACTGTCAGGACTTATCCGATGAGATTGGCTGCCTCTGTGTGCCCCCTATGATCATGTGTGACAACACACGCTGCTATCTCCCGCAATGGAGGTGCGACGATGACATTGACTGTGTGGATATGAGCGATGAGAAAGGTAAGATTGAAATGACCACCCTTATTGCAAAGACTATACGGTCGCCATTTCGTCGATACCCGACGTTATTTTCCTGTACCGGTATGCTAATTAATTATATTATAATTTTGTTATAAATATAAACAACCAATGCTTTCTTGCATTGAATTGAATATGAATAAGTTTCATTATTACATTATTCATTGTCTTTAACATACCATAACGCTCGTGTTTCCTTTGGGGAAAGGCGAGGCAGAGCCATACTAATCTACCCATGGTTCGTCGATATGTTTTGATCCCATGCAATAAGGGGCTAGCCTATTGCCGCTACGCCCGCTACCGGGCACAAATCCTAAACTCCCAGCTACTACTACAAATTAATAGAAAATCCCAATAACACTACTCGGTCTGGGAGACGAACCCAAGAATTCTAGCGTAATTGTCGTACTGAGACTACCAGACTTAAGAGACATTTTCCACATATGATTTGGAAACTACTCCTGAGCATATTATGCATTCATTCATATACAGTAGTGATATTAGGTAAATTTTGTTATAACATTGTTTCTTTAATAGTAATGACTGATGATATTTTTGTCAAGTTCTTGTTCATGCTAATTAACCTCACTGTACCGACATGTTTAATGTATTATTGTAATAAAATATTATTTACTTGAAATGCATTCGAGGAAAATTTTTATTCTTTGTTGAGTCATAATTAATTTATTCGTATTGAAGGTTAGCTAGAATTTGTCATACAATATCAATTCTTTGAATATATTAAATACATATAAAGACTCACATATTTTTTATTTTCAAAAATTTGTACTCGTAAGGGGTGAATTTTCATTTCGAGTTTGGTATTTTTTTAGACTGTGGGCCGCGCAATTGCAGTGAAAATAAGTTCCAGTGTGACAATGGACATTGTATCGAGAAGCGATGGGTCTGCGATGGAGACAATGACTGCAAAGATGGATCTGATGAACGTAACTGCACGGTTAGTTGCACCATTGTGTCTGAGTATTATAGAAAACTAGTTGCTACGCGCGGCGTCACTCGCATCCCAACAAATAAATGAGACAAAAGGTAGCCTATGTCTTTCTCCAAGAGCCAACTTAACTGTATACAGAAATGCATCAAAATTGGTCAGCAATTTAGGCGTAAAAACGTAACAAACGTTAATTAAACATTATTTATAAGTATTACATCTACTTAAATTATAATATGGACTATTTATTGTTGATTGTCATGATAGTCTCGAAATAAAAGGCCACTGATTTAATAAGAAATAGCTAGCTTTCTGGCAACCCAGATAATTGAATTTGCTTCAACAAATTTTTAATCAGCAATTTATTTAAATTAACAAACCTTGAACTGTTATCAAACATGTAGTCTTCATTTGTGTCGGTCTGAAATTAATTATCTGAAAAGGTAGGTATAGTGTATTTATAATGAGTTATGATTGACGTACAAATTGGCATTGATATTATAATTATTCACGAGTGAATCTTCCGTTAATATAATTAACTTTCATGGTTCTCTATGTGGTTGATAATTTCGACGTATGACTCAACTGTCAGGATGGCCGAGCGGTCTAAGGCGCCAGACTCAAGGTTTCCTTGCTCACTGAACGTGAGTACGAGTTATTCTGGTCCTCTCTGAGGGCGTGGGTTCGAATCCCACTTCTGACAATATCTTTTTGTAGCTTTTTGTTACATTTTTTTAAACTTTTAGATCAGTTTTTAGTAATACAGTCATTATCATACACATAAATTGTATATTTTTTGAATAATCATAGCTCTTTATTGTTTATTTTTTTATTCCAATAAAGAATAATACATTATAATGGTTCTGTGTTAAAAAACTTGATTTCTTAAATATTTTAATAATATAAGTGTTCTCAAGCGTGATTGCCGCGCTAGAAGTCTTATCGCGTATTGAAATTTTTCTTAAAATTCTTAGTAACAATTTGTTGTTTGGATTTCTGGTTGTAATTGCAATAAGCTCTTCCCCTATTCCATGGGACCTAATCATACCGGCGAAATTTAGATAAACCTCTACCTAGCCCTTCGGAAAATCCAGGCTTTTTTTATTTATTTAATTAAATAATTATAAAACAAAGTTATTACATATTTCTGAACTCGTCAAACTTTTACGATGGAAGGCGATAGAAGCATGATGGTATGTGTTTCTTTAAGGTGCAAACCAAACGACCAGACATAGTGGATAGCTGTTCCGGCAACGGCTTCGCGTGTAAAAATGACAGTAGTATGTGCATCCCGAACTCATGGGTATGTGATGGTGAGAAAGACTGCGATAACGGCGAAGATGAGCTGGAACAGCGCTGCAAGGACTCCACCTGTGCGCCGTATATGTTCAGGTGCCCTAGCGGAAAATGCATATTCAAATCCTGGGTAAGTAGAACATCAATGCGTCTTTTCTTTATATTAACGTGAAACTCAGATCAAATAAAAAGTTAAGATGGAACTTTGTGAACAAAGAAGTGAGGTCAGCTAAAACTAGGCCTTGCCGTGTACAACACACAATTACACGCACAGAATTATTAGTTCACTACACCTTATCTTGTCAGTCGAGCTTTCGATAGCTCGATAGCTCGACTGGCAAGATAAGGCGTATTTACGGTTGTGTGTTGTACAAGGCGTAGTTTTAGCCGACCTCACTTCTTTGTTCGCAAAGTTCCATCTTAACTTTTTATTTGATCTGAGACGTGAAAGGGTCGTTGTCAAATCAGTGTTCCTTGCTGTGGCTTACGCAAATATTCCTCTGATCTGGTTTCGTCATGCAACCAGTTTTTGAGATTCCTAGATCTGATGCATTCGTGCCTAAAGCTGCGACTGGTCTACCCAAATTAATATTATACTATAAGAGATCTGGGTAGATTCGTTAAATGCTAGTATTATGCACATAAGTTTTAAGTTATTATTTCATTCGAGCATATATGTTATCTGCCCTCTTATAATCAGAAAGATTAGAATCTAGTAGACTACCATCACGTTACCCTACTAGGGATTGGCAGACTTCCCACGCCGAGGCTCAAGAAAGTCTTACGGGCATGCAGGTTTCCTTACAATGTTCCCTTCACATTTTAAGCGAGAGATAATTAATTTATGATTATGCAAACGATTTAATAAACTAGGTATTATACCTACTCGCCTTATATATTCAAACTCGAGAACTATGACCGCAGTCTATGAGTCATTTGTTAGTTTTTTTATCTTGGTTTATTTCTTCCATTAGCTTTGCGACGGCGAAAACGACTGCGGCGACGAAAACCATTCAGATGAAAAGAATTGCACAAATAACAATCACTCCAAACTGCTTCCAATTCCCGGCACTGAAAAGCCTAATTTCCCTAGCAACGGGACTTGTTTAGAATGGATGTTTAAATGTGCCAATGGGAACTGTTTGCCGGATTGGTGGAGATGTGATGGTATCAACGACTGTGGGGAAGGCGACAAGTCCGATGAGATCGGTTGCGGAACAGAGGCCGGTCACACGGAACTGAGGCCGTTCACACCAGAACATCATACGCCGGTCACCAGGAAGTGCGGAAAGAACGATTTTACTTGTGCCCCTGGTAAGTTAATAATACTGACGCGAATATAAAAAAAAATACAGAATTAATTGCGGTACACTATAATGTTAAATAGCTGGTTCGTATCTTAACATGACCCGAAAAAGTGGTTTAATTAAAATATTGCGAAAAATATGAAGCGTTGAAGCGGCGGCAGCTTAATGGCTAGGGTTAACGGTTGCCGATTCGGAACTCACCCATTGCACTACCGACGTGAACCCACTCGTAATACAAACATTTAGCTTAGTACGAGGGGTTTACAAGAATACTAGTAATGTAGCTTTTTTTTATTAAAAAAATAACTTTATCTTGATTGTTAGGTCTGTGCATTCCCTTGCAATGGGCTTGCGACGGTGCAGTAGACTGCCTGGATGGTTCTGACGAGCGCGCGTGCCCGGCCCGGGGCGGGAGCTCCCCGCGCTGCGGACTCATGGAGACGCCCTGCAGAGACGGCAGCTCCTGCGTCAGGACCGAACAGATCTGTGACGGAGTCTTTGATTGCCCAGACAAGAGCGACGAGATCAACTGTCCTGGGAGCTCGGTATGTTTATAACTTAAGTTTTTAATATCATCTTCCGGACTTATTTGGCCTTTTAGTTGGAATTTTGCACGGAGGAAAGAAAAAAGCGGAGATGCCACAAGGCAAGTAGGTCATGCGCCTCCAACTAGGTCATGACGTCACAGTGGGCGGGGCCGAAAACCTTAGTTTCGAATAAATCTTGATCGCGTTCGGATCCGTGGATCCGTCGTATTTTAATAGGTTTTTAATATTGTTACATTGTTCTAATAATGAAGTGCGCTGTTGTTGGATGCAACAATTGTTCCGGATCAAAACTGAAACATGTTGATGGCATTATATTTCACGTGTAAGTCCCTAAAATTAATATTTTCATTTTATAAACACAAATTTTCTAGCTTGATCGCCAGATTGAAGATAGAGACATCTACCGTTGAAGAGAAGCATTCTAAGATTTCTAACAACTTCTTATAGATTACGTGTTTTTATACTATCAATGCATGTTATTCGTAGCCAATTTTCTGCTCATATTACTTGCTAATGTTTATTTTGCTGACTAAAAGTTACTTTATAGATAAATTATAAACCATATGCATAAGCATAAAACAAGAACAAGAATTGAATATAAGAAAAATGCGCCATCTGTTGGTAGGTAGTCGGTTTTAATTCATGAGCCATTCTAACTAGGGATGTGAATTTGCGGTAAAAAAAACGATTATTTAAAAATCGATTTTTATTTTCTGGAACATCAAATCTACTAAAACATTTCACATTTCACATGTAAATAAATCTTTACCGTATTTTTCTATTTAAATACATTTAGACACCAAATTCGTGTATTCTATTTAAATTATTATCAGATTTGTGTACTAACATTGAGTCCGCTAGCCCCTCCAAAATACGTATCGGTCGAGCGATAAATCCGAATTTTGCAGATGAATAATTTCGTGATGTTACCTTTATCGTTGAACCAAACGCCTATGCGTCAAAGCGCCATGAATTTTACGGCGCTTTCGACCTTTCTTATTAGCGAGAGACCCTTAACTTAAAAAGCGTTTTAGTGCTGCATGTTTTTTCGTCTGGTTAGACGGCTATTTGCTGTTTCAGCGCTGTGCAATGCTTGTTGGTATTGTTTAATTTTGTATGTGTTAGTGTCGTCATTACAGTTTTAATTTTGTAGTAATTCGGAACTGCGCTTATGGGCACAATTCCCCCCGCAAAAAAATGGCAGAACTATTTGGTTGGTAATAAATCGCTAAGGCTACTCCCTGTTGCTCGAAGGTTATCTACGAACAATTTGCAAAATAATAACGAACCCCCCCGCCTGCCCTCAAATGGATAGCGGGTAGCGGTGTTTCTTGTAATTTTAATAGATGCCAGTAGAAAAAAACGAAAAAGGGGACGCTTAAAATAAAAAAATCGATGAATAAATAATCGATTTAAAAAAAAAATCGTTTTTTTTAATAATCGATTATTTTTTAACATCCCTAATTCTAACGCACATGGAATGTTCTGGATCAAAGTATCATGCTTTGTTACGCCATAGTGGCAAATAGACGAACTAAAATGAAAATAACTAGTTCAATTTGACTGTAATAATTCCATTCACCACTAGATGGATTTACAAATAAAGGGCGGGTTTTCTATCGTGGGGTGGAGTCATCGCCGTACCTCGTCCCCCTGTCACCCGCATGTAGGCGACGCTGCTTTCTAAAGAAATTTTGCCTTGCGGCATCTCCGCTTTTTTCTCTCCTCCGTGGAATTTTGATACTAAATAGGTCAATACCGGGTCAATTTTGCAATTTTCATGATCAAATTCAACACGACTAGACATTGATGTGTAAAAATAAGTTTTGTAGGGGCGGGTAAATGCAAACGACGTTTTAAGAGTTTAAAAAACACTGTATTACATTAAAACACACCACCACAAAATTGTTCACACAATTAAAATTACACAATAGTCACAGTGAATACTTATATATAAACGTAGGTAAGTGATGTGTGGCGCGAACAAGGCGATACTAACAGGTGCGCGAGCGACGTATGAACGCGGGCGTCGCGAGAGCCGGACTGAGGAAGACTGTCTCACTCACTGCGCGGTGCCGTGCTGGGTCTTTTATAGTAAGGACGCACCCCCCTAATAGTATGAGCGCGCGCCGCGCATTACCTTATTTGGGTAGCAATTCGGCCGAGAACGATCTGTGGGTGGAGTCTTACCTAAAATGGTAGCGTTTAGTTCCCGTTGCGCCCTACATACTCCCCCTTTTGACCTATAAAGTGTCCCCACGATAGGTCAAACAGCTATAAAGACACCTTTCGAGGCCTACCCCGTGGTCGTTTCGGAGCGACTGGCTGTGGGACCTCAGTACATTCACCCTCTTGCGAATGATACCTTCTTAAATCGGAAATGTGGTATTTCCCGATGACCTCCTCTGGCGAACCTGGGAACGCTAAGAGGTAAGTAGTTGGACTAACCCTCTTCTTAACAAGGTAAGGACCATCCCTTTTAGGCACAAGCTTGGAGCTAACTCCTTTAGCGGCACTACTTAAGACGTAGGACCTCATCAGAACGAGATCTCCGACGGTAAGTTCATCAGTCTGTCGAGTCTTAATGATCTTCGCCACCTCATGGTCAGCAAGTTGGTCATCCCGAAGAGCAGTAGCATCCCTACGAGGCGAGTCAATGAGCACGTTACAAACATCACAAGATTCGCGAGTGACCTCCTCACATTGCGGTCGACTGAGCGAATCAGCAACGACATTTGCTTTGCCTGGAGTGTAATCAACCTTGAGATCAAAGGACTGAAGTTTCATAATGGTTCTCTTGTCGGGCGCGAGTCGGTAAGGTGGAACCGCAATTGGTGAGTGGTCGCCACAATCAATACGGTGTTCCGCAAATTGAGTAGGCTCTCCCCCTTCTGCGAAGACATCCTTGTACTCTTCGAGCAACTGAGAGAGACGCTCGCTCTCCACCAAAGGTAACATTTTACCCTCATCTGAACGTAGAAAATCCGTCGAAGCGCAACCCACAAAGTTCCGCGAAGATTCACAACGCAAGGGGTGAATGACCTGAGGCTGATCAGCTGTGCTCCATGTATATTCTTTAAAATCAATAACTAGACCCGCTTTGCACAAAAAATCAATGCCTAGTAAAGTATCATTATTACATGCGTCGGGAAAAATTACGAATGTGATCGGTATTATTTTATCCAAAAGCAAAACGTCAACATCTGCAAGTAAAACTTTAATGTTACGTACTATGCCATCTGCAAGTTTAATTGACATAAAACTATCACTAAACGCAAACTGTAGTCTACGAAGCAACGCGTACAGACTCGAACCGGCTACACTACGTTTAGCAGCCGTATCAATCAGTCCGGTACCGCGATGACCGCATATCTCTATATCGATGATCGGGCGTTCGTAGGTACATAAGTTAAGCGCGACAGAGTTACGTACTTGACTACTCGGCAACACATCACTTTTAATATTACATACCGAATCATGTAAACAATGTAATTTTGACACCTCAGATACATTTACATAAGAATCATTAGTAAAATTCGAGTTACAAACTTGTTGAACATTACAAACCTTATCACTAGTACTATTGCTAAGACCTATGTTAGAGCTAAAGTCACAAACGTAAAAACCTTCTTTACGTGGTGAACACTTCTCACAATTAGCACGAATAACCCCTTTTGCCCCACAACCGTAACACTTTATGTCATTATTGGGCACTGACGAGGGATTGGTACACTTTTCTTTAATTTTAGGACAGGCACTACGTGTATGACCACGTTTACGACAATAAACACAAAATTGTTTGCTTACTTGGTCCGTTGTGGTTTGGCTTACCACGCCCGATGGAGATGAACCCGTAGTACTCGACGCAGCAGTTGTCGCGGCGCGCGCATGCGTCGCGGGGCCGGTAACGGCGCCCACGGGCGGCAGCGCAGGCCGGGGCTGCGATGACGGCTGCGGTTGCGGCGCGCTCGCGCTAGCGGCGGCGCTCACCTCAGACAGCGTGTCTTCAATACTCCGCGCCTTTTCAATTAGCTTATCTAAGCTATCCACGGATTCTCGGGTCAATCTTTTTCTTATGCGCTTATTTAATAGCCCGTACACTATATCTATTTCCATGGCATCTACCATACTGTACGGAAGCTTAGAAATTAGTGCACGGAGGCGACTTACGAATACTTCCGTGCGTTCGTCGTCGGTTTGTTCAACGGCAAATATATCTCTGAATAATTTATGCGGAGGGCGGGGTACTCCGAACATAGCCCTTAGTCGCTGAAGCGCGTCTTCCCATGACGTCATCGAGGACTTAATACCACGGAACCATACAGCTGCTTCCCCTTCCAACAGCATAGGGAGGCCGCGAAGCGCATGTTCGTCACTCATGCCTGTGCATTCCTTATAAATCTCAATGGAATCGACGAATGCTTCAAGGGCCTCCGAGTCACGGCTGGCACCACTAAATCGAGCCGTACAGCGTGCGAAGTTAGCTTTTGATGGTGTGAACAACGACGGAGACGGTGAAGCTGTAGTGTTGACGGCCGGCGTGGCAAGTAGGCTCTCTACGAGTTGACGGTTTGACTCCGCCTGAGCCCTTGCAAACGCCTCCAGAAACGACGTCAGCTGTCCTTCCGATAGCGACGCGGGCGGCGGGGACGCCTCCGCGCCACTCATGGCGTCATCATCGTAGGTTCTACTCTTGCGGCGAGGCATTGTAGACACACAAAAGTCACTTTAACACACGATACCAACTTATTACGATTTAGTCACTGTGATGTATGGGCCGTTAGCGTTCACTAATCACTTATACCTACTATTATACTTTACGAGTTCGAACACACACGTACGCGGTAGGTATGTACGCGGGCCGCGTTGGAGCGCCAGTTGTAGGGGCGGGTAAATGCAAACGACGTTTTAAGAGTTTAAAAAACACTGTATTACATTAAAACACACCACCACAAAATTGTTCACACAATTAAAATTACACAATAGTCACAGTGAATACTTATATATAAACGTAGGTAAGTGATGTGTGGCGCGAACAAGGCGATACTAACAGGTGCGCGAGCGACGTATGAACGCGGGCGTCGCGAGAGCCGGACTGAGGAAGACTGTCTCACTCACTGCGCGGTGCCGTGCTGGGTCTTTTATAGTAAGGACGCACCCCCCTAATAGTATGAGCGCGCGCCGCGCATTACCTTATTTGGGTAGCAATTCGGCCGAGAACGATCTGTGGGTGGAGTCTTACCTAAAATGGTAGCGTTTAGTTCCCGTTGCGCCCTACAGTTTGATATAATGATAGGATTAAACGAACTTACCTGTAAGTGAAGTTCTATCCTGATTATATGGAGTAATAAGTCAGAGGTTATTAACTGTGTAGTAGGCCCTCATCTTACTCTTCGTCGCGAAATTTTTTAGAGCTAGTCATAAAAATAAAAATTTCTGCACCTGGCAACACTGATCACATCAATCATTAAGTTTAGAGCGGAGTTAATTGTAATGGGAATCATAAAATTACATATGTAGGTACTAAGTTTGTAATTTTTGGGAGGGCGGGACCCTCTACCTCTGACTTATTACTCCATATAATCAGGATAGAACTTCACTTACAGGTAAGTTCGTTTAATCCTATCATTATATGCTGTAATAAGTCAGAGGTTATTAACTGTGTAGATGTTCAGAGAATCATAATAACACATAATCAAAATAATAAGTAGGTCTCACTTACTACAACCTACAGTAACTTTGTCTAAAAGTTTATCAAAAATAAAAAGATCACCAGATCACCTTGTGTATATTTAAAGATCGTCAGAAATATTAGAAATATTGATAAGAATCTATGTTATTAAAAAATAAATAATGTACTTAGAACAAAATATTTGAAAACTGTAAAGCTATAGAATCAACCATAAAAGATATAACTTACAGATCAACTGCGACTGCCCAAGGTAAAGTATTTGGGTAGTAATCTACTGTAAATTTATAGACTACTATGGCTCTTTTACCAAGATAAGCCAATGTGGCCAATGTTAATATAGTCCATTAGGTTTCCATTATTGATGCGTTTCATGCCTGCGTGCATGAATCATGACCACAAGTATGTCTTACTTGTCCTAAGTACATAATATATTGTATCGAAGGTACACAATTACATGATTAACTGAAAATCAGGAAGAGTTTTGACTGACTCAACTGTTTCTTCCTAGAACAGCCAGGATAGTTTTTTTTTTTTTTTTTTTTTTTTTTATTAAATAAGAGTGTTAACCCCTACTATATAACTTCCGTATTTCCGTATTTCCGTAACTTAAGTATTATGTTTTCTAAATGTCTTGGCATTATAGAAAGTAAGTACCTATTCTTGTTAAAAATATTTACATATGTAGGTAACTCTTATCTTCAATTACCTATTAATTTAAGCCAAGACAACAAAAAACGAAGCTGTTGCATAGCTGACTTTAATCTTACTTGTTATAGTATGATCTGTCTTGAAAACTGGAGATATATCTGGCACCGAAAATTATAAAAGTAGTCATTTGATTGTCATCATTAAAATCCTGATTTCCTTTTATTCACTTACTATGCCTATGTCATAGGCAAGAACTATAAGTAGGTGATTTTGTTGATAGTTATATAAATAACAAAAGATTGATTGATTTGAAATAGTCAAATCATTCTTTAAGGCTTTCCTGATCATCCCAACGCCCTTGAAGTAAATTGTGGAGGGGTGCTGTTCTACTAGGAGACAAAAGAAAAAAGAAAATCTTACAAAGGGACTGGATGTCAAAACCTCTGATACTATACAGACTATTATAAGACTATTACTAGTTTTAAAAGTGAGGATAGCAGAATTTGTGGCTTTAGTGCAAAGCCTAGTATTCTTAACTGATTAGATTTCACAATATGAAAGATATTTAGTGCCATCCTTACTAACTGGCGAAAATGCATTTATAAAGATAAATTGAGAGTACCCACCTACATTTTTCTATTAAAATCTTATATAAAAACATTGAATTATGTTTTCTATGCAAATAATAGGTAGGAATATCCTACATTATTATGACTCATAACTTAAAGAAAATTCTATTCTGCAATTTTAAACTTGTTATTGGGATTTTTTTTTTTTTTTTTATAAAAATTGTTCTGGAAAAAATTAGAAAAGTCTGTAAAATTTATCTACATTTACACACAAGTATGAGTTAATGACTTTTGTGTTTATTTGAACACAGGCTAACGGCAATATTATAATATTATGTGAGTCTCCATCTCTCTCCAGTAACTGTGATAAAATGTTGACATTTAGTCTACTTATTTGATGCACAGTCCTATAATCCAAGTAATTCTATTCACACCATTGCTAGTTTATCTTGAGCAATTTGATTTAGCATCTAGACTATATTCAATCCATCAGATACAAGTACTGACTTACTAATATTGAAGGGGTCACTTTTAAGATATTATAAGCTAAATACAGGTACCATTTAAAATTTGTTTTATGCTTATTAAGATTTTTAAGGAAAAAGTTATGTGCTTCTGAATTGGTAGGTCTATATGTATAAGGTATCTCAACCAGAACAAAGTTCTATGTAGGCAAATCATTTTCGACCAGCATAAAAACCCTGTGGATGACATTGGCTTGTGCTCAATTTTCAGATACCTATGTCTGAAAACCTATGAACTTAGCCAAAAAGTAGCTAAAGTTATTAGGTTACTTTTGTTAATTTTATTATAGTTATCAACTAACCACTAAGTCCATCAAATGATTTTATTTACAATTACTATTTTAGTTCGAGTACTGTTCCATATTCTATTCTACTCTCAGACCTTTATAATGGTCTCATGCTATTTGCTGAAAATGTTGTATTTGAAATACTAAAATAGTACCTCATATTGTAATTCAACCTGGTATAAAGGTTCTTAATATATGTATTAGTGAATTCTCTTTTTATCTGAAGATTCCTTAATCTTTAAGTATTCCTTGATAGGAAAGTGTAAAAAAGTCTAAATAAATAAAAGTTATGTAACAATAAAACCTTAGGTATGCTAAGATCTGTGCTGCTAATTAACAGCTAAACAGATTATAACCTGTTTACATATTACATGTTTAAACTAAATCATGGGTTGTCTAATAGTCATACTATTCTTAGATTTAGACATCTATTGTATGATGATTCAAGGTATCAATATACCTATACCTATTGAGTAGATAGATGACCTCATATACATAGTCCTAATATATATAGATATATGAACATTCCATGGTTGGTTTCAGTATTATATAAGAACAGTCCCTCTGTTCTGCTCTCTCCTGCTGTTGATTTACCAAAACAGGTTATTTAATTTTGATGGTTTACCCAACCGTTAAAAAGTTACCTAGTATTAAAAAAATATATGTATATAGATGTTTTGTGTTCAATATAACACTATATATTCTCTCATCCTCATACAGGAACCTCGAGACCATATCTTCCACTCAAACCTAGCTTCCATAATATGTATAGTATAAAATAATTTGTATGAAAACATCCCAAGTTCATAGGAGTTCATCATAATACATAGTTTAATCATAACACATCATTAGATTATAACCAATAATCTTTAAAATTTGGTTAAATAATAAGAATGTCCTTTACATGAATAAACAACATTCATCTCAATATGTGCTTGTTAATTATGAACACCATAATATTATATACCAATAAAATATTTGGTTGATTAAAATTTAATTGTAATGTGATGAACTTGTTTCACATTAAGCAAAAGGACAATAGAATTGTATTCATTATCTAGGATAACTGATTAATAGGCTGGTACCTACCTCTTACAGATACTGTGTTTGGTACAGCATGTAAGAAATACCTCATGGGGTATCCACCCTGATCTCATATGTATTGGGTTTGCTGCCATCATTTGTATTATTCCCAATGTACATGGATCTTGTAACATTTCTTGAATGTACTTTTGGCTTTGATTAAGGGTGATTCGGTTGCTACATCTGAGTCCTCGGTGTCTTCTTTGTGTTGTGTTGTATACTTTTATAACTCATTATTGTAACTTCTGAATAGTATAATGTCTTGACAGTTTCTACCAGTTCTCAAGGAAAAAACTTCAGCCTGCTAAGTATCCTTTGGGTTATAAGGCTTTACCCAGAAAAAGGCTTAAGGGATATATTGACAAGTGGAGCTTAGATTCTATAGCTCTCCGTTGGCATAACAGTATTTTTCAAGGTATAAAAGTATCTTTGATTTTATAAATTTAGGCCTGGTTGTGTCTATAAGCCTTTTGCTTCTTATTTATTCATGTCTTTTGCCAATATTTTATCCAGCTGTCAATAGTTCCCGTCCCATCATAATTATGTAATGACCATAATAATTCTAGTGATCATAGAGTTAAGCCGTGAGGGCATCTGGTATAGAATTTTAAGGCCTTGGAGTGTATATAGTTTCAAGAAGGACGTCTTTTATACAGGTACAGATTGATAAGTACTTTTGAATTTCATATTTGTGTAGACACTCTCGTTTTCACAACCTCTACATGATTCACTAGTGTTAGAGCATAATTTACCTCGAGTTTTGATTACAATTTCTTGTTATCACTTTACCCAAACTAATAGGTACCAAAAGTTAATACTTGACCATAAGGAGATAGACTGAAAGCGAAAATGCTAGTACTCTGGTAGGTATTATTCCTCTCATAGGTATACTCACCTTACACCCCAACCGTTTAGAGAATTGAACATAATATATTATGGGTCAGAGAGTAGCCTTAGGGGATATCGCCTGTACAAGTCCCAAGGCGTACATTTAGTGATTTTTCCCCTAACAGGGGATTATATACAGTATATTGTATACATTTGAGGTAAATTATCTCATCAAAACTTCAGAATGAAGTAATTGTAGGTACTCTTCCAACGGAAGAGCTGCAAGATCGACACTCGAAATTGCTAACAAAATTTGTTGTCTGAATCAGTTTAACAATAAAAACTTTTTAAATATAGCCCTTTCCACGAAAAGGTGGTAAGATGTCACACATTTTACCCTTAATTTCAGACAAAATTTATGCATTTTAAATACAACTTTGATTTTTCACCTGTCATATTTCATTGACTAAAATTTTCCTCCAAAAATCCAATTTCCTCCTCTTCATTTCTTCCATACTAACTCTAAAAATCACTTTAACATGGTCTTAAACCAATTTTACACTTGTAAAATCAAATATAAACACTTAAATATAAGTTTTTTACAATAAAAACAACTTTTTGCGCGACGTTTGGCGAGCGCGAAAAGAACGAATGATTGATGTGATCAGTGTTGCCAGGTGCAGAAATTTTTATTTTTATGACTAGCTCTAAAAAATTTCGCGACGAAGAGTAAGATGAGGGCCTACTACACAGTTAATAACCTCTGACTTATTACAGCATATAATTGTATAAAAATGTGTCATTTCGTTTTCATTTTACACTTGAATTGCTTGATGGATACGTCTATTGAAATAATATATGAACACGTATTTTGACGAAACTATACTGATACAATAAAGCTGAAGAGTTTGTTTCGTTGAATGCGCTAATATCTAGAACTACCAGACGGATTCTTTTTTCTATATGATAGCCAAATTCATGAGGAATCCTCTAAGCTAGCCAGTAGCACGCTACGATTATTAGGAGTGTCGCGCGCGGTGAAACCATCGGAAAAACATCGCGAAAGAGTGAACACAATATTGAAGAAACTTTCTTTTATATCATAGTCCCACAAGCCGACCGTGGAGTGCCAGCGAGGCCATTTCATGTGCGACGATGGCACAAACTGTATACCACTGTTGAGCGTGTGTAACGGCAGGGAGGACTGTTACGACGGCACCGATGAACTCAACTGTACCAGCGCCGTCAATGACAACACGCATATGTATCAGGTTAGTCAACTATCAACATACAACATACCATCACGCTTGTATTTCCCGAAGGGTTAGGCAGAGGTGTACTTAATGTACACCCACAGTTCGAGGGGGATGTTTAGGTCCCATGTAATAGGGGGCGAGCCTATTGCCATTATCCGGGCACAAAATCATTATCTTAGCGTGAACTATAAATCATTATCTTATCGTGAACTATCAATCATTATCTTATCGGCCCAAAGAGATTTACTGCTGATCATAGGGTGCCCCTGTAGTCCCCGTCTAATGACTCCCATCTCTTTGCTGATTAATAAAATTGAATTGTTAATTTCATCAAATAAAAAGTGTAACATTTAAAGTAAAGTGAATAGGAATCTCCTTTTAAGCAAATCATTGCTTGTGGTAAATTATTCGTTTATTCAGATTTTCACAGCATGTTTGGCGTGAGTTCCCTCTGAGGAACAATAGTTGTATGAGCTACGGGTAGTTGTTTCTGGTATCAATGCTTAAGTTTATAAACCCATAAGACAGGTCAAAATCCCAGTGTGGGGAAACAAATAATAAGAATAAAAAAATGATTCATTATCAACCTATTACATTGTCCCACTGCTGGGCACGGGTCTCCTCTCAATACGAGAGGGATTAGGCTATAGTCCGCCACGCTAGCCTACTGCGGGTTGGCAGACTTCACACGCCGTCAAGAAAATCAGAAAGGATAAAATAAAAAAAATATTTAATAATTGTTAAATATTTATATAATTAGTACAGTGTTGTAAGAAATATTTTCATTAATAAATTATAAATACAAATGTTCCATAGTCATATGCTCACTCGATTACATAATAAAAAAACATCCTATAATTTCATTCCTCACTGTATACAAATCGGGAATTCAAGTTACCCCTTATCCTTATATCTTTAAGTTTTAATGTTTTCCGCAGTTCCTTAGCATTGGTGTAGACCAGTCTTCGATAAACTCGACCAGCTTCCTCATCTCATGTTGGATGGCGCAGCAAAAGAAGGTGCTCTACAGCTTCTTGCCGTCCATATCGAAAGTCAGCGACGGAATTTGGTCTAACAAGACTTGGACTAATGACAGTATTTATAGGTGAGTAATCTTATTTTACTCAAAAATTTTTCGCACGGCTATATTCATTAATTATAGCTTCACCTTTTTAGATAATCTCTCTTTTTATTGACGAAACCGTATAAAATCTTTACAGTAGTTTTAGAGATTAGCCCGATCACACACAAATTCAGCGCGGCAGGGACTTTAATGTATAAACTCAGATCAAGTAAAAAGTCAAGATTTGAAGTGCATAATTTCATGTTCCCTTTTTTGTTATGTACAGGTTTACTGATTTGGAGCCCTATACTAACTACAATGTGACTTTCCACATTCGAGACAGCAAATCAAATAAAACTTATGCGTCTATGAAGTATATTAACACCACTACTGGCGAAGGAGGTTAGTTAATTGAAAATAATTTAACAAATTTTCATCATAAAGCATTGGACTATACTTCTTCAGAGTGCAGTGCTAGCCTAATGATATGACCATTGGACTGTCAAGTCAAAGGTCTCGAGTTCGAATCCAAGGCACGCACCTCTGACTTTTCGAAGTCATGTGCGTATAATAATTAATTATCACGCGCTTAAACGGTGAAGGAAAACATCGTGAGGAAACCTGCATGCCTGAGAGATTTTCTTGAGTGTGCCGGCTGCCAACCCGCATTAGGCTAGCGTGGCGGACTATAGCTTAATCCCTCTCGTACTGAGAGGAGACCCGTGCCCAGCAGTGGGACAATGTAAGAGGCTGATGATGATGATACTTCTTCTGACTATTCGTCAAGTTCTACACACTGATATTGAATTAATTTCTAATTCTATATCAAATACTATCGGCGCGTTTGTATAAAAATATATATGAATGTGGAAGAAGCGAAAGAGATATGCAAGGGTCGTAGCAAGTGGCAGTCCATAGTTTCTGCCTACCCTTGTGGGAAAAAGGCGTTGTGTATGTAAATGTATGTATGTATTCTATATCAATATATTCGTATTTCTGGCAATAAAGCTCTTTAAAGATGATTCTAAGCTAAAAAGTGTGCCTTTTTTCCAAATATTTTTGTGTATTTAGCTCGTGGATAGAAAAACTTAAAGCAACATTCAACTTATAAGCTTTTGTAATATATCTCTAGAACCATCACCTCCCATCCGCCTCAGCGTGCGCCAGTTAATCGGCCGCCACATCAACGTGGTGTGGGATTGTCCGGAGCAGCCTCGCGGCAACATTCGCTACTACACTCTGTTCTACGCGCCGCCATTACCCCCCGTAGAAAAGATCATCCCGCCCACCAACAGCAAGACCGTTTCCGTCGATGTTGTGGGGTACTTTGAGCCCTTCAATAACTACTCGTTTTGGGTAAGTCTCACGTTTGATATTTTCGAATTCATTTCAGGCATTCGCTTACTTTATGTATACTTCATAATTATTTGTTTTGAAAATCACTCCGTTTTTTCGAGTTTACTACGATTTCGTGTTCGAAAGGCACATCCGTTTTATTTGTAGAGACATTTTGAACAAAAGCGGAGAGTATAAACAGTAGGAGTAGACTGCCCACCCACATTACACTTTCGTAGAGCCAAAAATCGGTTATCTTATGAACCATTATTGATCAAAACTTAGTTTCGTGCAATAGATAAATTATATTTACCACGGGGTACGATAGAAAATTAGCACCGCTGTCCAAGCGAGGCAATTATAGTGAGTCGTAGATTTTCACTCCTGCAGCAATATCAAATTATGGAGTTACAGTTTTAATATGTTCTTGATTTATTTTATTTTCACAAAGATAATAATATGAAATTTCTAATTAAAGAAATGTTTTTTTTTCTAATTAAAGAACATTTCTAGAAAAATTGAAACCTGCGTCTTTCTGGTTAAGTACACAAGACGCTTTGCCAACTAAGCTACTGGGACCACTGCCTGTGAGGTCGAATTTCTCTACAACATTTTACGTCTTCAGCCGACGTCATTTCTTTTTCTTTATTCTTATTTTATTATTATATTTCTTTAATGTTTGGAATACAGGTAACGGCCACAAACAACGCCTTTACATCGAAATCGTCTCAAGTGATGAACATAACGTTCGATCCCGCGAACGATGTGGACGACCTGGTGAACGCGAGCCTGACGCGGGTGAACGCGAGCGCGGTGCGCCTCCACTGGCACAACATACACAACGTGGACGGGTACACTGTACAGATGAGGCTGCCCACAGACTTCGCGATCCGGGAACCTATTACTACTAAAATTAATAACGTTACACGTAAGTATATCTGACTTCCTCATTAGTCTAGTGTAGGGATGTGAGTTTACGGTAAAAACATCGATTATTTAAAAAGAAAAATCCCCCCCCCCCCGTCAAATGGACTGGGTAGCGGTGTTGCCTTGTTATTTTAATTAGGTGCCAGTAGAAAAAAATCGACAAAATTTAAAATAACATAATAAAAAAAACTATTAATAAAATCGGTCATAAAAAAACGATTTTTATGAAATAATCGATTTTTTTAATGATAGATTATTTTTTACATCCCTAGACTCTAGTGGTCCTGAGCGCGAATGCTACGCTAGAGGTCCGGGGTTCGATTCCCAGGTCGAGCAAAGTGTTATTGGGTTTTTCTATGAAATTCCCAGCTCAGAATCTGGACTTGTTCCCAGTTAATGGCAATAGGCTCGCCCCCTATTACATGGGACCTAAACATACCGGTGAATTTTTCTTTCACTAGAAATTTTCTTTAAGTAGAAAATTCAGTTCTTTGTGAAAATTTCGCAATATTTAATGCTAAAAAATTATAAAAAATAAGCATATTACGGTAAGGCAACATCGTTCGACATTGAACTACCTGTGAAGGCAGTCGTGTTGGTTGAAAGACATAGTAATGTCTCCAATAGATGGTGCTGACGTCGCCTCAAGAGGAAATTGGCTCGTCTCCTATTACATGGGTCTTAAACATAACGGTGCATTAATATGTGATGTATGATGTACCTATGACACCTATGTATGTGAGATTAGGCAGTATTAAAGGATATTCTAAACTGATTAGACGTCTTATTTGATACTCAACCACCTCCCATCCTTACATGGCGACCCTGCCATACACGGCGGTCTGCCTGGGTGCGGTCGCGTTACGCGGGACTTTTATTAAGATGAATTAATTGGACGATTTTATTCATTTTTCTACTGTGGAATAATAGTTGGAATAATAGTACGTTATAATGTGCCGTGCTAATGTGGAAAAGGAGGACGTCTTCATAAACCAGAATGCCTTGGGTTCAAACTCAGCTAATGTGGAGGAACTGAAGAACCAAGTGTCGAATATAAGTATTGTACTTATAATAATTTGCACCCTGCTGGGCGTTGCTGTTTTGTACGGGGTGTACAAACTGTATAGAGGATGCCACAGGCAATGGATGAGACAGGAGATGGAGCGAGCTGCGGTGTCCAGGAGGTCATGGACGGGCCGCCGCAGGGAACCAGAGGCCAGCGTGCGTTTTGAGGCTCCGAAACCAGCGACGAGGGATTGAGTCGTCGAGTTACGGCGGAAATTCGTCAAGTGTAATCATTCTAAACTGCAGTGCATAAAGTGGTATAAAGTGAAAACATAAATAAAAGTAAGTGGTTAAATATATACAAAATGTGTTTAGTTACAAGAATTACAAAAATATTTTATTATTAATGGCAGAAGTAGAAATTATTAGATTACATAATGAAATTGAAAATATAAGAAATTATTTGGTTAAATTAGGGAAAAAACGAACAGAAAAAGTTGTTATAGAAAAGTATAACAAATCTTATGAAATTTACAATAATTATTTAGATTGTAAAAGTCAATTCGAGTTTTCGATTAAAAGTAAATGTATTAAGGAGGAAAATATAACTATCATACGTAAATATTGTGATAATATTGACATATATTTTACATACATTAAAGAGATATATTTAGAAATTAAGAAAAACAAGGAAAACACCAATATGGAGACATTTAATTTGAAAACTGCCGTATCTCTTCTTCCCGTTTTGACAGGGGAAGAGGAAATTACAAGAAAATTAATAGATTCGATAGAGTTTTACAGTTCCATGTTAAACAGTGATGGCCAGAAATTACTAATTAGTTTTGTATTAAAGACCCGCTTGACGGAGAGCGCTAAAATGCGCCTGTCTTCTAGTTACGTCTCCATCACTGATCTTGTTACAGATATAAAAAAAACATTTACTAACGAAACAGTCGAGTACTGCTTTGCATGCGGAACTAATGAAGGTTAAGCAGAATTCGGGTACAATAGGCATGATGACTGATTTTCAAAAACTGATCTAAAATATTCTTATGTATATACTATTTCCGAAAAATATTTTTTTTCTGCAATTAAAAAAGGTTTTTGATACAAAAATGCGATTTTAATTCAATGTTTTTAAATTAGCGCGAAAACGGTCCCTGGTGTCATGGCGTCTGCTTATGACGTCACTTCTATGTGTTGACATCGTATACAATAGGAGATCAAGGCCGGGTGGTACTGCAAAGCCCACATAAAAATGTTTATAAACTATTTTTTTAAGTTGTAAATAGTAAAATTAAAATCTGAGAAAATAAATTGATATTGTTGAGTATAATTATATTCTAGGGAACACATACAAGGGTAACACGATTTGATAAAGTTGGCTCGATAGAAAAAAATCACAAAGATACCTCTTTTTTTGTAATTTTATCTTCCATTTTCGGTTTTATTCTTAAAATAAATGATTTGACATCATGTTTTATTTACTAAAATAAAGTTCATAGATAGCTCGAGAGATTTTACCCGATAGATTTTCTTTATTACATAAAATTTTTAATCGATTATTCAAGTAAGTTACGAGGCGAGACACTGACTGAGCCTGAGCCTCGCCGAATAGATCGTAAATTACCTACTTGAATAATCGGTTCTTCACTCCTACGATGGACCCACATGAGAAATGCAATGGCATGTTTGCAGCCTCCTTGTGAGGCATATAACTTCTTCCTTTACTTCGTCAACTATTAACGTAACTGCATATAACTTCGCGTGGACCTTGTGTTCTGAGCAGATTTTTTATTTAACTATAAGTACACAGATTTCCATCGCGTTTTAACTGAACGTAGCTAATCGCGTCGTCCCCATAAGATGGCCTGGAGGATCTAAAACAAATGAATCGATAGGTAAGCATATTTTATCAAATCAAAACATTATTAAAACTAAACATACGATGCTGTGCTTTTTAAAAGTGATATTATTTTTTTAATTATACTATAATACAAATAATAATAAATAATACTTACATTGTAGTTTTAACATTTCTAAATTCTGCTGAACAGAAGTCTTTGTTTAATACCAGGAACTGCCCCAGCATTAACAAATAAAATCTGGGCAAATTAAACTGTTTGCCTTGGTAAACCCTTGTTCCATTACTTAATAAGTTCTTACACAAGTTGTAGGACAAAAGCTAAGTAATATTCAATTAGGAAATACTTAATAAACAATTTTAAGCGCGGAGATCGTCGAAATTCGTACGAAATTTACGTGACTGTGACAGTTCAACATAGATGTGACGTAATTGAATCTGATTGGTGTTCAACTGAACATGGCGGACTTGTGTATTTTGTAGTTTTATTTTATCAAATAAATTAATAATCCCGTCTTATAAATAAAAATTAATATTCTTTTCTGAACATATTAATTATATTTCAATATATGAACATATTATTTTAGTAATTCTTGCTTACCGTCATCATGCCTATTGATGAGTATGGTAAAAAGTTAGAAGAGATATTCGTTAAGCTGACAATTTCCCAAGCCGAAGGAAACGATGCAAAATATGAGTTGTTAAAACCAATTAACGAAAAACTAGCAATACAGCGTTTTACAAGCGGCTTGCATAATCGTCAGCTTAGCATCATTTTAGCGGCCCGGAACTACGAAGCGTTAAAGGATGCGATTCGAGCCGCGAAGGATGAGGAGGAAATGTGTGCTGCCTCAGATACAAACCCTTCGGTATTTATGGGGCAAAGAGGAAGAGGTAAGCCTTTCCAATTCCAGTACAATGTAAGAAACCAACACCACAACAATAACTACAGAAAGTATGGCAGAGGACAGAACGGCGCGATTCAAGGAGGATTTAGACAGTGGGGCCCAGTTTCATATAGGGGTGGACCACCTACTCGAGGTCGATTTCCTAATCCCAGAGGTAGGTACAATACGTACTATAGAAGGAACTCAAATTTTAACAGGGTTCACATGTTAAGTTCCAATGACGATACCCGTGATGATCATGGAGAAAAGTCGGAGTCCCAGAAAGAGCCAGAAAATTTTTTTCGATCCTAATTATATATTGATGTGTAATTATAATAACTCAGTAATCATTGCGGTTGACAACAACACCAATTATAGATGGTTAGTAGATACGGGTGCGTCACTTTCGGTTGCGAAATATGAGGCGGTTTGTAGATGGAACATTCCAATCCATTCTCAACGAATAAATATAAATGGTATTGGAGGTAAGTTGTACACGGAGGGATATGTTTACATTACACTCGACATAAATGGTCAGAAATTAGTACACAAGTTTTATGTTTTGAAGCATCTGCCCTGTCCTAATGTCGGAATAATTGGTCAAGATTTTTTATCTAAATATAAATGTATTATAAACTTTGAGCTTAATAACTTAACTTTATCAACCGATACCAATCAATTTACATTACCTTTGGAACCCGGTTCATTAGGTCATAATAATTATTTTAAGGTGCCTCCTAGATGTGAGAAAGTATTTAAAATAACTGCGTGTATGAAAGAGCCGTGTGTTGTAATTCCGAAAGAGCTGTGTGAAGGTATTTTTATAGCGGGTAGTATTTGTCAGCCGAAAAATGGTGCCATATTTGTTCAAATTTTAAATACTCGTGAAAATGAAGTTAGTCTCAGCTACTTTAAACCGGAGGTAGAACCATTGTCTCAATATTTAATGTGCAATTTCGATACGGGTGACAATAATGGTGAAAGAGTTCGATGTTTGCTATCCGAATTAAATTTAGAACATTTAAATACTGAAGAAAAAACGTCTATACAAAATATATGCGCAAAATTTTCCGATATTTTTTATCTCCCCGGAGACAAATTAAGTACTACCACTTTGTATGAGCAAACTATTCAGCTAAAACCCAATTCCAACCCAGTCTATTTAAAACAGTACAGGTTACCATTTTCACAAAGAGATGAAATTGAGAATCAGGTTAAAAAGTTATTGTCTGAAGATATCATTGAGCCAACGCGCAGCGCATGGTCTAGTCCGATTTTATTAGTACCTAAAAAATTAGAAGGAAACAATAAAAAATGGAGACTAGTTATAGATTTTAGAAAATTAAATGAAAGAATTTTAGATGACAAATTTCCTTTACCTAATATTTGTGACATCCTAGACTCTTTATCCGGATCTATTTACTTTACCCAGCTTGATTTATCCCAAGCCTACTACCAAGTAAAGTTGACCCCTGAAAGTAGAACTTGTACAGCCTTTACAACACCCTCAGGACAATACCAGATGAAACGGTTGCCCATGGGACTGAAAATAAGTCCCAGCGCGTTCTCACGAGTCATGACAGTGGCAATGTCTGGTCTCAACTATGAAAAAACATTTGTTTATTTAGATAATTTAATTTGTTTCGGTAGGAGTTTGGATTCTCATAATAAAAATCTTATTGACATAATGTTAAGGCTACGTAAAGTCAATCTAAAGCTAAATCCAAATAAATGTGATTTTTTACGTAAAGAAATTCTATATCTCGGACATGTAGTTTCTGCCGAGGGAATAAAACCAGACCCGGAAAAAATTAAAGTTTTAGAAAATTATCCTATCCCCAAAAATTCAGACGAGGTCAAGCGATTTGTTGCATTTTCAAATTATTACCGAAAGTTTATTCCCAATTTTGCGAAAATTTGTCACCCATTAAATAATTTAACTCGAAAGAATGTCTAATTCAATTGGTCTAAAGATTGTGACGATGCATTTAGAACACTCAAAAAATCATTAACAAGCCCACCCGTTTTACAATACCCGGATTTTGATAAAAATAATATTTTTGTATTGAAAACCGATGCATCAGGCTATGCTATTGGCTCGGTGTTGTGTAACAAAGATCACAGACCAGTAGCGTATGCAAGTCGTAGTCTTAACACGAGTGAAAAACGATATCCAACGATTGAAAAGGAATTGTTAGCTATTGTGTGGTCTATAAAATATTTTAGGCCTTACCTCTACGGTAGAAAATTTAAAATTGAGACCGACCACAGGCCACTTGTTTATCTATTTGGTATGGCAAATCCATCTAGCCGATTAATGAAATTTAGACTTTTGTTAGAAGAGTATGATTTTGAGATATTGTATGTACAAGGTCAAAATAATGCGGCTGCAGACGCATTATCGCGAATTAGTTTGAAT
Source organism: Subacronicta megacephala (assembly GCA_958496365.1). Taxonomy (NCBI): domain Eukaryota; kingdom Metazoa; phylum Arthropoda; class Insecta; order Lepidoptera; family Noctuidae; genus Subacronicta; species Subacronicta megacephala. The sequence continues at coordinate 5,639,994 of OY292525.1, forward strand.
GAGTTGAAGTTGTTGAATGAGCACGTAATATCTGTGGTAACTAGAGGGCAAAAGAGACGAATGGATAATAAAAGTGTGGTTGATAATTCCACGGTAGTTAAGGTCCCTACCAACGATTGGACTGATCACCCGAGAGTTGTAGAGATGCTTAAGTTACCGAGGGAATATTATGAGTTGGTATTTTTGAATGATGCACTATGGAAAAAATTGGAAAAAAACGGATTACGGCAAACGAAAGTTATTGCATATTATCCCACTGAAAAGACCTTATTTGTGAAACCGTTAGCTCGATCGCGATGCACACGAGATGTCTTCGTGAGAGAAATGGTTTCTATTTGTAAACAAGAGAAAATAGACACTCTATATATAATTAAAAATGAAATAAATGCACTAGTGTTAAAAGAGTTGTCAGAATATATAAATAATAAAGATAATTGGTCCGGACCACGCTTATGTGTTATTAAAGGAGTAAAAAAGATAACTGACGATGACACAAAACGAGTAATCTTAAATGATTATCACATCTTGCCGACTAGCGGCCACGCTGGTATTCGGCGTATGTTAAATAATATACGTAGGAAATATTTTTGGACGGGACTTGAACGTGATATCACTAATTTTGTAAAGCGTTGCGACAAATGTCAACGCCAAAAACACTATAAACCAATTAAAGAACCGATGGTTATCACTGACTGTGGTAACTCAGCATTTGATAGGATATACTTAGATTTAGTGGGCCCATTAGTTAAGGATAATTTTAATTATAACTATATTTTAACGCTGCAATGCGATCTTACCAAATACGTAGAAGCGTATCCCCTTTCATCAAAGGACGCGAGGTCAGTAGCGGAGGCGTTTGTTACGAACTTCATTCTCAGGTATGGTATCCCGAGACAAATAATAACAGATAAAGGTACGGAGTTTATCAATTCTACAATGAAAGAGGTATGTAGCATTTTAAATATAACTCAACTAAATTCTACGGCGTATCATCATCAAACTTTAGGTTCCATACACAGATTAAGACAGATAGAGTATGCGCAACAAACGATGTGAAGTCACATAATATTTATGTGTGCGTGACAGCTCGGAGCGGCATTGTAGGGACACGTGCATCTATGTGTGAGTAAAGTTGCCAGATATTGGGAAAAACTCCCACATTTTTTTCTATTGTTCTCAATTATTGTACCTATTAATGTTTAGAATTGGCACATTTCCAATTCTATTTTTTACTTTATAGTTACTTAAATATAATTTAAACGGAATAATTATTATTAAATAAATTACGGTGGAATAAAGTTAAATACTTACGAGTATTTAACTTAAGAAAATATAAAATAATAATACAAAATATAAATATTAGTCTATTATACAATGTTAAACTACTTCATTTTGCTGCTCAATGCTATGTACGTAAGTGTCATACATGATGTAGTAGTACTCTGTGATATATATTTAAATATTGTATAAATATGTATGCTGTACACACGGCTACACATTAAGCTATACAAATACAGTATAGGCGGGCCTCGCACTGTGGATTTATATAGCTTGGTGTGTAGCCGTGCGTACTATTTAATAAATAAATAAATATGCATAACCATGCATAATATTACTTATACTTACCATATTTAGGTATATTATCATGGAAAAACATAAAAAAATCCAACATATTTATTACAATAATTTTACACACATAACATCTTAGCAGCCTTTGTTCTGCACCAATTTCTTATAGTATTGCTGTTTAGCGTCTGAACATCGAGCATTCGTTTCTAATTTCGCTATATAGTGCAATCGTACCATCAAATATTTTTCGATTAAAATGTACCTACGCCGCCTTGGATTACGAAATTAATTTCATATTCTATATTAGCACCATGAGAAACCTTGCGATGGACACCCATACTATTTAGAAAAATAATATCCACCATCTTGGATTTCAAAATTAATGCTATTTTCATAATCAGCTCCCTAAAATACCTTGAAATTGATACCCATATGACCCTTATGAATTTATTTAGAGAAATATATATCCGCCATCTTGGATTTCCAAACTAATGTCATTTTTGTAATCAACACTCAGGAAAACCTCCGAAATGACACCCACATTCATTTATTTACATATAAATAATGTCCACCATCATGGATTTCAAATAAAAAATTATAATACATGCAATCCAATATCAAATAATGTCCACCATCATGGATTTCAAATAAAAAAAATATAATACATGCCATCCAATATCAAATAATGTCCACCATCATGGATTTCAAATAAAAAAAATATAATACATGCAATCCAATATCAAATAATGTCCACCATCATGGCTTTAAAATAAAAAAAATATAATACATGCAATCAATCATGCATCCATTATCAATCGGAAAAATTTATCGGTATTATGTAATAATACAAACTAATAATCATAAATCACTGATTATGATTACTTTTGTTAATCTGTAAGCATAATTGATGATAAAAAAATTTCGTAATCGTAAATCATTAAACTGATTACATTGTGCCCAACTCTGAACGGTTACATATAGGTACATTTAAAGAAATGAATCGATCTTTTTACACACAACGTACATTACCCAAATTCAAGTAGACCTATTTCGATGTAAACTGGCAACCCAGACCAATTACGGTCGAGGTTCTGTGTTCCAAGTGAGCCGAGAAATATTAGAGGGAAAATAAATACCAAAACAATAATCTAAACAATATTTACCTGTGGAAAGATATTCCATCTTTTTTTCTTTGTTTTTGGGAACAACTTTTACAAAGTTTAAAAACACAAGACGGCATGTTTTGAAATAAAATGGTAACTTATTTGAGACGTACAAGCAGTACGACGCGCAGCTAAGTACTGACGTGAGTTTGTATTCGCTTTTGATTTTGTATTTGCTTTGGTGGCTTCACTCTCGTGTTCTGCGGGCTACGTCTGCCTATTTTACTAGTCTGAGGTTCCATAGAAAACACACATAAACATTTAGGCGCGTATTTACGTATACAAACAGAAAATCAAACACAACAATGGAGTTCTTGGGTACCATATTGGTGTTTCGCCTTCAACACTACTGTACACACTGAGACTGGTTACTGTCCTTATGAATTAGTATTTGGGAAGAATTGTAATATTCCCAGTAATTTGATAAATAATATAGATCCATTGTATAATCATTTAAGCTATCCTTTAGAACTTAAGTTTCGTATTCAAAAATCGCAATTCGAAGCGAAAAACAATTTAAAACAAAGCAAACTACAAAGAAAATTGTTGTATGACTCTAATGTTAATAAAATTGATTATAAATTAGGTGATTTAATTTTAGTTAAGAATGAAAATTGTACTAAATTAGATCCAGTATATCTAGGACCCTACGCGGTCATTAAAGATTTAGGACCAAATGTATCTATATCTATTAATGGAAAAGAATCTATAGTACATAAATATAGGACTAAGTTTTATAATGCATAAATATACATTTTATATAAAAAAAAAAAAAAAAAAAAAATGTAATCATAGCTTATATTTTTTTTTTCTTTTACGGAGGGCGTGTGATGTATGATGTACCTATGACACCTATGTATGTGAGATTAGGCAGTATTAAAGGATATTCTAAACTGATTAGACGTCTTATTTGATACTCAACCACCTCCCATCCTTACAAATACACCTCTGCTGAACCCTTCATGGAAACAGGTTAACAGATTGTTTTTTTTTTCAGTCACCGACCTGCCACCGGGTGTCCTCATGTACATCGACATAAGAGCTTACAAAAACCACATTTACGGAGACCCATTTACCATTCCTCTTCGCACTGAAGGTGTCAAAGATGAGATTTTGACCTTCCATGCCATGTTGCCTAAAGAGGTTAAGACCTCTGTCGAGCTTTTGTGGAGGCGGCCCACCAGTGATAGGTACAAGAATAAGGAGTTAGAATACGAGGTTCATTACACTAATATGATACGCAGGACCAATCCTGGAGAGATGTCGAATGGTGAGTGAATTTTTATTAAATATTGTAACTTAGTCTGTTTTTATCTCTGAGACTAAATTGACACATGCAAATGTCAAATTTACAAAATAATGTTGCCAGATTTTTTATGCAGTGTTGTGCCCACGATATCGGTTTATTGAATCGTTATTGTTTATCTTTATAACACGTTTTTTTCATGATAATAATTCAATAATAACTTTTAGCTGCCTTCAATAGTAATGTTATATCTAAAACAGTTTCAGATGTCGGTGGTGAAAACAAAAGATCCACTCAAATTAAAACCTTCGATTTCCGAAAATGTCAGACATAACATTATTTTTATAATTGTTTGAAGATGGTTTTACTTGAAAAGAATTAAAAATTTAAAAAACGATACTTGATTTTGTTAAAGGTAATTTCCGATAGTTGTACATTTAAAACTTGCAAAAAAACTGGCAACCAATGTAATCTCAGTTTTGTTTCTACTATTAAAAAACGGACTATAGTCAGTTACAAGTCCAATAACGCCGGTATGTTAAGGTCCAAAGTCTACGTTTATTACATGGGACCTAAACATATACGCACGGCGCAATATTACATTAGTAGGTACCACCTTTCGGGGAATACAGGCGTAAAGGTATGCATATAAATAGTTTTAGGGATTGAATCGTAAGTATTTAAGCGGCGGTAGCCTAATGGCTAGGACGTCGGACTTGCGATCATGTGGTTGCCCGTTCGAAACCCACCCACGTGAACACACTCGTAACACAAGCATTTAAGCTTAGCACGAGGGGTTAACAAGAATACTAGTAAAGTGCGACCCACATTGCTAGTAAGCTTAAAAAAACACTGCACTTTTGTTTATCAGATACCCGCATAATAACGAAGAACACGAGCGTGCTGATAGAAGGCCTGCACCCTTGTGAGAGCTACGTATTCACAGTAGGCCTGCGCGGAGGACCACTGGCTAAGTTCGTCGAGATCATCACGCGGGAGAACGATCAGTAAGTGCTTTATAACATACTAGCTTTCCGCCCACGACTTTTCCCGTTTTTGCAACATTTTGCATTTATGCTCCGCTCTTATTGGTCTTAGCGTGATGATATATAGCCTTCCTCGATAAATGGGCTATCTAACACTGAAAGAATTTTTCAAATCGGACCAGTAGTTCCTGAGATTAGCGCGTTCGAGCAAACAAACAAACTCTTCAGCTTTATAATATTATTACTATAGATTTCCAATCAAATTGTATTTTCTATCTGTTAAACTGATGATCATTTTTTTTATCTTTCACAAAAATAATGGTACAGACTGTTACAATATTAGGGATAAAGGGTTAGGAATAGTAACATTTAAATGAGTAACAATAAATATTTACATCTGATGATCTAGCCAAGGACAATCAGCCCTCATTTCCCAAAAGTAGGATTTAAAACAATGGTAAGACTGCAAGACAACATTGAGCAAATAACAAACAAATATTGAACAGTGAAAAACCTTAATCACAATGGTGCGATTGGTGGTGTGAGTGGAAGTAGGTAGATATTTGTTATATATGGGAGCTCCCTTAAATATTTATTTTATTTGGTATTATAGCGGTAAAAGAAATACATCATCTGTGAAAATTTTATCTGTCCAGCTATCATGGTTCATGAGATACAGCCTGGTGACAGACTGAAAGACAGACGGGCATCGGAATCTTATTAATAGGGTCCCGTTTTACCCTTTGGGTACGAAACCCTAATAACTTATCATTTATATGTATTAAGTATACTAAAAAACAATGACATACCTACCCTCAGATGCAATATTCACATCACATTATTTATAAATGAGGTTATAACATATGATATTATTTCAATTTAGATTTAATAGTTATGTGACTTGTAGGGCTCCGGTGAAGAACTTGCGCGTTGAATACGACGAAGATAAAGCTAAGATGAAGATATTGTGGGACGCTAGTTGCGACGCGCTACATCAACCGGCTACTTACTTGGTAAGTTATAAATTTAAGCAACACATAACTATATTCTTTTATTATATTTTGCGTGAATACTATCCTAGAGGTCGAGCAAAGTGTTATTGTTTTTTTTTTATGAATTTTCAGAAGCAGCTCAGAGTTTAGATATGTGCCCAGTGAATTGCAATAGGCTCGCCCCCTATTCATGGTTAATTTTTTTTCGTAAGTCTATTGTGGGGGCCTCTCTTTTGTGGAGGCCCCGGTTGCCCTCCCCTAAATCCATCCCTGAGAAAGTAGTTCTCGACTATGTATTTTGGTAATGTAATAATACTGTTTCAGCTGGACATAAAAGAGCTGACTCACAATGATGATAGCCACTACGAGCTGCAGCCGACCAAGGCTTCCAGTTACTCGCATGAAATCGTTAGCGTGCCGGTCGGTGGGAGGTACAACATTTGTGTACACGTGAGTATTGGTACACTCGTCTACAGGTCAAGCTATATAAAACCAGTTTAACCTGATCTCGCATTGTAAAGGCAATAAAAGGCCAGCGCAAACTGGGTTTGTATAGCTTGACGTGTAGCCGTGCGTACTTTCATCAACTGTTTTTTTATTTTAACTAATATTTTAATTTTGTTGTGTAATGTCTTTGGTGCAAGCTGTGGTCTCCTGTAAGCAAAGGAGTACAATTATTACATACCTTTGAGTTTTCTAAGACTTAAGTCATTATGTATTTATGTTTCGTAAGAGATCCTAAATAACTAAATAAACATTGCTCTTCTCAGAACGAGAGGGATTAGGCTTAAGTCCACCACGCTAGCCTACTGCGGGTTCGCAGAGTTTTCACACCGTCTAGCTAGATAATCTCTGAGGCATGCAGATTTCCTCACGATGTTTCCCTTCACCGTTTTAAGCGCGTGATAATTATATGGACTTGGTTACGAAAAGGCAGAGGTGCGTGATGCCGTAATTGTTTTTGTTGAAGGAAAAAAAACAAAATTTATTCATAAAAGACACCTGAGCATAACTAAACTGTGGTACCCAAGTGAACTTTACAAATCGGTTGTCAGCATAATAATCGGTTAAGTATAAGATAAGACAAGTATTTTAGTAAGACTATATTGAGTCTCTGATTTAATTTATTTATGACAGCGTAGTAAACAGTAATTGGCACTGACACAAATAGCGCAGTCAACCTAACAATCAACAAAACATAAAAACAAACATTGTCATTCATCATTATCATCTTTTTCAGGTAAACGTAGAAGATGCAGCGATACAATGCACTCAAGTGCGAAGTCAGCGACTTCAGCCCCCGGCCGGGGTGCTGGCGTGGCTGTCACCCAACGGACATGTCATGGTCAGCTGGGACGACGCGCCGCCCAACAAGTACGTCACATCCTGTTTAACACGTTGAAAGTCACTCGGGAAACCGGTTGGCCACGCGTTAATTTCCGTTCTGGCTTCGATGGAAATCACAATTCCGACAAATTATGCAGATAGTTTTATGGTTTAAAGCTGCTGTAGTTTATGTACTAACTAGCCCTCGGCTTTGCGTGGTTGTACGCATGACTACACTTAGATTGATACAAATCCTGTTCACGTTGGCCTCTTATTGCATAGAAAGCCTATACAATGAGAGCTCAGCTTAAACTGGATTTGTATAGCTAACCTTTAGCCACAGTGTACACAATGAGCGTTATATTCCATCCAATTTATGCAAAACCTTAACAAATTATACACTTAAACCATCCACATGAACCAGTCTATTGGTGGAAACCGCATGAAAATCCGTTCAGTAGTTTTTGAGTTTATCACGAACCGACAGTCATACAGACGCGGCTGTATATCCCCGAAAAAAATACTACGAAGGTCCGAATGGTATTCATCTGACTAAATCAGATGAATACCATACGGACGAAATAGACACAACAAGTTTTGACAAAGACAGACAAATCCTAAAAATGGTAGATGGTAGAAAATGATTTATCATCAAGAATCGTATAAATATCAGTTTTCACAAACAGGTACAGTCGCCAGCAGGTCAACGTATACAAAACTGTCAAATTTCTCCAAATGATTTTAAACCTTAACTTGTTGAATATAAAGTTCAAAATCAGCTGAGAAAATTTGACATTTTGTGGTAACTTGATGTGCTGGCCACCGTACTTCATTTCGTCGCGAAATTAAGAGCTTAGGATGAGGAGCGCATTTTAATAAAACCTTCTTTCTTCTATAGACACGAGTTCGAAGTGATAGTCTCCGAGAAAGAGATCCCAGAGGACTTGCTTAAGCCAACAGCAGACATGAAGACGATGAAGGCCGATATGTCGCCCTGTCTGATGACAGCGCCAGATGGCGTGACCGGGCCGTTGTACGTCGGGGTCAGACTAGTGACCCCTGACGGGTATTACAGTGACCTTAGCGAGGTGCATACGCTGAAGATGGAGGGTGAGTCAATAGATATTTATTTAATACATTAAACCGAAAGGCCGGAGCCGATTACACTTTTTAATCACTCTCATGCATTCTTCTCAACAAACTTCAAACATTTTAACAATAACAACTACCAACTTCCATTCATCCGCAAATAAATCAAAATCTGGATTTGATTTATTTGCGTCAGTGATCTCGGTATACTCCCCTATACCGATTCGACCGTGCATATGCATATTGTTTTTATTTTAATTAAGAAATGGAGTTAGTTTGGGCCCTAACAATTTTGGTTCCGCCTAGTACTCACATAACAGGGATATTAGCATAACACAATACCACGCCTGTATTCCCCGAAAGGTTAGGCAGAGGTGTACTAATGTACATCCACATTTTGATGGTATGTTTAGGTCCTACGTAATAGGGGGCGAGCCTATTGCCATTAACTGGGCACAAATCCAGACTCCGAGTTGCTACTAAGAATTTACCGGAACTAATAGGGGATCGGACAAATTTTCAAAAAGTATTTTAATTTAATCATTATGGATAACTATTCCTATAAAAAATATAATTTTATTTAAATAAAGCTTTTTAAGTACTCAAAATCATGTTTTAATAATAATTGTTTAAAAATACCGCGAAAACGGCACGTTATGTCATCTGAGAGTGCGTGACGTCATGAGTAAGTAAACAAAACAACTGCAAGTGGCCTAAGTCTGCGTGAAGTTTTGTTTCGTCGTCTAAATCATAGATTAATACGTATATTTAAATTCTTTATTTGTTGACATGGAACGAAAAACATATCGTTGGTGTGTCAATGTAAGAATAAATCCAGAACTACTCCAAATAAATTATTCATTGATGTGCCACCAAAAGCAGAAAAATATGGTTGGACTTAGCAAGGAGAAAGTGGGACGGTATGTCTTTATAACTTCACCTAATTACTTTGGTGAAGATCATTTTGAAGTCAGTGTCCAATGCTTACTACAAATTAATTAAATGCAGTGTGCCAATGACTTTATTTGTAGTAGGTAAAAGTATACATTGATTGTGTAATGATATAGGTTATACTAGCTTTCCGCCCGCAGCTTCGCTCGCGTGGACAACACGATTTTGACTGTTATTTTTTTTCTATTTCCGGCGGGATATTGTAAATTATCTAAAATTAAGACCAAATAATTTGCTCCACTATATTATTTTATTGAAATATAAAAATAACATGTAATTTTTTTATTATTTATTCATGTCCTTTTAGCTAGAGCGATGGTTATTCTGAACGCCTCGTAAGGTCGATTTCAATGAGGAGGTACAAATACCGGAAGACCACTTTGCTCTCAAAAATTAAAATTGCACTCCTTTGTATACCACATTGGTTTTTCTGTCTGCTAATCTATGGCTGCTACCCTTAACGACTCAAATTTTATTTACAGCATTACAAAGCATCTTCTTAAAAACATAGGCATCAATTCACACATTCGAGGTATGAAAACTGAATCCCCCCGAGCACATCCAGTACTCACAGTGACCTTTTTAATATTTTTGTGCAATGCTGATACTCTCAGTCTAGTCCCGTTACATAGCTTAAGTGCCAATCTATAAACTTCGTTTGTATATAAGAAAAATCAGGATATACTCTAAGATCTGCCATTGTCACCTGTCACTATTGTATTCAGGAAAGATGATAAACATATTTACAATATCCATTTACTAATTTAAGTAATAGCTCAGAAAACTCTCCAGCAGACGCATCTCTCTCGTATTTCTTTCTAAAGATAATCATTATGTTGGGTCATAAGTATGACGATGTCAAGGAAGCTCTGACTTCGTCTGCTCCGGTTCCTCTAGGTACAACAGAATCTGACGGATTTCCCGTGCCAGCAGCACAGTAACTCCACCCATCACTCTATTGCTGCCTCTAACATTTTTAAGAAAGGTTCTATGGTGCACCTCTCAATCTCAATACCACTTTTGTGTGCCATAGAAAGCATTTTATATGTTTATCAACCAACGTTTCTTGAATAAAATCACATTGAGTTTTCAAACATGACATGACATGATTGTGTCAAAATAAAAAGTAAATTAAATCAAAAGCACTAAGGAGTATTTATATCAAAATCGAAGCAAATCATCCCGAAAATAACTTTCCCCCCTTTTTTAAGTCCGTTAGGGGATGAAATTCAATAAAATACAAAACACGTCTTCCATCAATTCTGTTAAAGAACGTTTATGCAAAATTTGAAGCAGATTGGACCAAGGAATCACGTTGTCCCATACAAACTTTGCCCCCCTTTTTCACCCCCTTAGGGGTATAATTTCGGAAAATCCTTTCTTATCGGATGCCTACGTCATACAAAGAATACACCGTCCAAGTTTCAGGTCTCTACGATCAGCGGTTTAGGCTGTGCGTTGTTCCGTCAGTCAGTCAGTCAGTCAGTCAGTCAGTCAGTCAGTCAGTCATTCAGGACAAAGGATTTTATATGTATAGATTTACGAGAGCTTATATATTTTTTTACTTATTACTTCAGCTGCAGAATGATATAGAAAATTACATGCGATATCATGTAATGGGCTTTGTTGATATAACAATGTTAAAACCTGGCTGCTTCCCTACAAAATTTCAATGTAAAGTAACAGAAAAAGAAGTTTGCCATCAACTTTAACATCCCTGCTGCTACCATATTGCAAAGATTGGCTACAATACAGGAACCTCTCGAAGAGATTACATTGAGAAGTATATACAACTTTGTCACCTAGTAAGTACTTACCAGAACCAAATATATTTACTCCCTCCTGAGATTTTGACAGATTAACAATAAAGATATTTTATCTTTGTTTTAGGTTTGCCAACAGGAGTTATGGTATAACATCAACCAAAAAGTCAGGATAAAGGAGATCAAGTAATTGTAAAGAGTATATATCCAAGAACATTGCAACATCACTATCTTAAACATGGACATCAACATTGTCAAAATCTCCCTTCACAGTTATAGAATATGTAAAACCAGCTGTGCCAAGTGTTTCCAACATCAATGGAAACTTATGTGGTTAGATCTGATAGTGATACATCATTGTGCAGCCAGTCAAAATTAATTTATCAATTCAACAACCTTGAGTCCAATCATTACAGTTGAAATCAATGTCCGCTAGTGTAGCTTATGAATAAAACATTATTTGTAGATATTAGCAATATAAGTTTCTATACTGCCTATATAAATAAAACAAATGAGTATAATAATTTTGCTTTTATTTTGTACCATCATATAATTTAGGGTATACACTTTTTCCCAAATTTGAGTACTTATATTTGAAATGTAGTGGGTTAATAAACTTTCCATCATAGTTAACCAGCAGTATTTCCACATTATTAACAATATTTAGTGACTTCAAAGTTATAGGTGGCAACACAAAAATAAGTCATTTTCAAAGTCACATACATTCAACTTGTATTTGAGCCATGTATTATCATTCATCCTACAGTTATTGTAGTTTTATAACTCGCAGTAAGTTACACCTTGGTTTGTTGCTTCTTGGAGATATTGTGTAGTTTGTTATCTTCTCACAGTATACAGATACTTGGTAGTAATGTATTTAATATTAGTACCAACTTGAACCTTGATTTGAAACAATCTTTGTGTTCCGGACACCCCCTGCATTTGATGGTACACATGGCAGAATCACGACAAAGTTAGCATTATTGCCGTATGATTGTCTTGCTGATCTGAAAAAAGTGAATAAAATATATTTTTACTCAAACGTGACAAAAAAGACGTAATATTAAGTTTATTCGCCGAAACTTTTAACTTTTTAGGTTATGTTTTCTTTGTTACCTCAAGAGTAATTTTTCAAGTACATATGGTAAATAATGAATAGTTATAATACTTACAAAGATGTTTCTACATTTCTTAATTATTCAGCGTCACAAAAATCTGAATGACTTGAAAAGAAATTGCCAATCATTAGAATATCCACCCTGGGAAGATTTCGATTCTCGGCTTTCGTAAATCCTGGTTCCATTGTTAGCACTGATGAATAAACACTTGAGAGTTTTTAAATCGATTGCCGTATCCTAATTAGTCAGGTAACTATTAGAAACTTTAATAATTTAAGAAAAATCGTGGAGATACGTATCAGTACGGTATTGTTTACTTACTATTGACGTCACGCACTGTGATTGGTGTTTCGGTTGAGGTGAGGAACAGATTAAAAATATTGTAATTATCAAAACTTTATTTTATATTTAAAAATAGTAATGATTAATATTTTAACAAAAATATTCGATGTATAATCGTTAAAACTTATAAACTTTTTGTCTAAGTACATTTTAGATTTTAATCTGATTACTGTCCGATCCCCTATTGGCCTGTTATGTGTAGCCTTGTATCCGTGAATCATATTGTGATCTATCAAAATTTATGATTTTAGCGCCGCATGAACTGGCCTATTGGTTAGGCTATCGATCTGAGATTTTAAATAACGATAGCCTAAACAGTAAGCCAGTTCTTGGGGGGACTAAAATCGTAAATTTTGATGGATCACAATATGATTCACGGATACAAGGCTACACACAACAGGCCAAATAGTTCCGGTATAATATTATCTTTCATTGCATACTTTACGCAAGTTTAACGGTCAGCTTAGCCGTAAATAACGATAGCCTAACCAGTAGGCCAGTATAGCGGCGGTAAAATCGTAAATTTTGATGGATCACAATATGGTTCACGGATTCCATTTTATCTTTTTATTTGATCTGAGTTAACAAGAGTGTATTACCGTAGGTTCAGAAATAGAGGGTCCGTCGGCGCTGAGCGCCATGTGGTGGGGGTGGGGGGGCGCGCTGGTGGTGTGTGCGGCGCTGGGCGCGGCGCTGCTGCACGTGTTGCTGCGCCACCGCCGCCTCGCGCGCTCCTTCCTCAGGTTCACCGCGCACACGCCGCGCTACGACAGCCGCCGCGGACAGGCCATCATCGGCGACCACGGTAACCTCACCTTACTATCACTTACAGATATTTTCTGAACTAAATAATAATATCCCATCATTCCTGTATTTCCCGATCCCAAAACGCCTGTATTTCCCGAAGGGTCAGGCAGAGCTGGTCTTATTATACACTCAGCTCGCCTGTATAATACATACATACACACATACACACAAACATACACACATACACACACGCATACATACACACACGCCTTTTTCCCATAGGGGTAGGCAGAAATTGCAGATTATTTGCTACGACTCTTCCATCTCCTTCTCTTCTTCCACATTCATACATGTCGCATACACACGCGCCGGTTACGCACCTGACCTTTTGACCTTTTTGGAGGACCTCGCCAATAAGATCGGTGTACGTTCTTCTAGGGCGACCTCCCCCAACGCTGCCACTAACATTCGCCTTATAAATTCCATTCGTTAATTATCTTCCATTCATTCTCTCGACATGCCCAAACCGTCTTAGCATATTCCTTTCAATACGTGTCACTATATCATCTTTCGGTCCGCAACGTTGTCTTATCACACTATCTATCCTATCTGATCTAATAATAGTAATAACAATACCACAAAATACGTGAAAAATCAAACTTTATTCTAAAATGGTGATTTAATATATAATGTACGTGTTTCAGATGACGATGACGTGCCTCCGATCCACGGGTTCTCGGATGACGAGCCGTTGGTGATCGCGTGAGCTCCGCGATCAATGTGATGTAACCGTGATCTTGTCAAAAACATAGTATTTATTTTTTCATAAAACTAAAACATTTTAAGACAAAATTTAAGTCTGCTTGTGGTTGTTTATTTTGTTATGTTATGGGTATATTAGGGCTGTGGCAAATACTTTTGCTATTACGATAACATACACCAAATTCATCCGAATTCTGTGAACATGTCTATGAAATCTATACATGAACGACAACTTGAGAACGACTTTACCGATTTCATTCAACATATTTCAGATTTCTAGAAGTTTCTTACGGAAATTTAAATTAAGATAATTACACACAAAATTGGCAGGACAGGACAACTTCCGTCGAGTTGGCTAGTTAATTAATTATTATCGACAGTAAGCTCTCTTTTGTCTCAAAATTTTTATAGTTCCGCTTTAATTATGTATTTACTTTAAATATTTTTAAGTAGTAACAGTTTTATTAATGTAGAAATAATTCAAATTAAACAACATTGTTCATTAAAAACATTTTCTGGTTTAACTTGCTAAATACTAAAACAATATCTGGTGTTGTTCAATTGTTCTCCTGAAAAGTATCGAATTTAACTGGAGGCACTAAACTAATATTTTCGGGAATGGGCGAAACCAAGAGTATTTGCCAAAGCCCAAAATGTAGCTCCATCATTAGTCACAATAGTCGAATTTATGATTACTATTGTTTTTGTTATTTCTACTACAATAACGACCACGCAATCGTACATCGATTGAAGAGCATCGATTTGTACATTTTAATGTTTAATGCCCCGAGTATTATTATGTTATTCAGAAACAAATTTATATTATTTTAGTTTTTATGATCGTTGCAAACATTTCTCTTACGCTATCTACAAAAAAAAAATGAAATGCAATGAAGCGTCAGTGAAATGTGCGCAGCTTTACCGACGGGCTGTAAATGGTAAGACTTGTTAAATTATGTTTAATCTACGTAAAGACATAAGTTTTAAGTTTCCCGACATATCGGAACCGTTGTAGGTGACATGAACAATTCTCATTTTCATTGTAATTAATTCGGCACCAAAGAATAAAGTACAACGTAAAGAGGTACTACTGACATCTAAGCTGATGTTACATTATCATGGATCTCGACATTCCCAATATGTTTATGTAGTGTTTTTTACTTTAGTTCCTATAGAACATTTTAGTGCCGCGTCATCTTATTTGACCAGTCTCGTGAAATTGTTAAGTTATCGTTATTATGGCTGGGCTCATGTATTGTGTAAACTATGAATATAAAAAAGTAATAAATGTTAAAAATTCCAATATTGTGGTTTTATTTTATTAACATTTTGTAAATGATGTAATAGGTAATCAATACTCTAGGCGACTGATCAGGACAGATATAGCATGTCTAGTTAGAACTTAGATCTTAGCTTTGTGTGTGAAAACAAGAGAAAAGGAATTTTCCTAGAATGTTGGCTAAATCAATTTTTCGACCCGTAAACACCTACATACATTTTAAATTTTAGAGCCGTATTTGAGAACATCATGAAACAAAATTATAATTAAATTACAAATATATGAAATACTAGTCGATTAACTCTAGTTTCACTCACATCCAAATGGGTTTTTTGAGACAAAAGGCAGCTCATGTCCTTTTCCGAGCTCTCTATCTCTATATCAAAATTGGTTCAGCAGGTTAAGCGTGAAAACGCAAAAAACGGACGAACACAGTTACTTTCGAATTTATAATATTTTGGATTGCCATATAAGAGTGAGAATACATTAAGTGCTGTATCGAAACAATGCCAGCACCACCCGGCAAATCCGCCAGTTTACGTTCCAATTAACATTAAGATTGAATGAGACATACCTATAAAACTATTCATGCAGCACGCCAATAGCTCGTATCGCCCACTCGTACACGGGCAGTAGAACCAGTGTGCTGTCGCGAGACACTGCCACCGCTACCGCCGCCTGTCGTTCGTGCATATTGCAGATCAATGAACCTCCTATACCTGTCTGTAACAAGACATAATCATAACATAACGTACTACCTCTCTATTATTTTATTCACATTTTCTCTGTCCATCCAAAGGTTGTCTGGAAGATATCGCTTATAGCGATAAGACATTGTACCTTAAGTTTAATTATGCCCTTATAAATGTAGTTTCTTATTATGGTGTACAATAAAGATTATTCTGTTCAATTTTTTTTCTATTCTAACATACAGTCTCGCCTATATTCCCCGAAGAGTTAGGCAGAGGTGTGCAGCGGCTTCAGCTACAGTTCGTACGTATGTTTTGATCCCAAGTAATAAGGACCGAGCACTTATTCAAACTCCGAGCTGCTGTTGAAAGTTTTATATAAAAACACAATAAATTCTCGACCTGGAAATCGAATCCAAGACCTTAAGCGTAGCAGACCCTACCACAACTAGACTAATGAGGCTGTAAAAAGAACACAAAAAACTAAATAATGTTTACAACTTGAGTTTATTCTATGCATGGCATGATAATCTTGAACGTAACGTTCAATAGAATAGGTAAACTTGGTATTATGGAAGAATAAAGAATGTTGCTTGGAAAAAAATGCAACAGGTAGATAAGGCAAGCCCAAAGTAAGTCCAGTCTGTGTTTATAGGTACTTTGGTTTTCAATAAATTGTATAAATAAAGTTAAGAAATATCCTTTTTGAAACACGAAAACGTTTTCCACAGTAGTTATACGATTTGCCTGCAGGACAAGCCCGTACGTGCCCCATACATATGCATCGCAAGCTTGGTATACCTATGATTTGAAATCATAATCCTATTTGTAAGTAGGATAAATATGTACCTAGGTACCTGTAACAGATTATTAAATAGTGTCTATTATATTTTTCACATTTAGGTACAGTAAAACATAAAATATACCTAATTTGATAAAAGGTTAGGTACTTACTACGGTGCTACGAGCTAGGACAGAGGCGCAGAGTGCTTCTTTCGGTATGTTGATTCCGTTGAGCGATAGGCGTCCGTTGCACGTATGGAGTGTCGCTCGTTGCCACCGAGACTTCGAACGTATTGCTGTGACATTATTATTATTATTATCATCATATTTTTGTATTTTTTAGGCATTTTCCATGCAAATACTTACTTATTATTAAGTTATTGTAGTGAACCTCACCTCAAAGACGTAAATTAAAAGTGTAAACATATAACACTGACGCTCATGAGACCGACGCCCATAAGACCGACGCCCATAATACCGACACCTATAACACCGACACCCATAAGATCGACGCCCATAACACCGACGCCCATAAGACCGTCGCCCATAAGACCGTCGCCCATAAGGCCGATGCCAATGACATTAACGTCAATTACACTAGAGACTGACGCCAATAAAATTAAAGTCTATAACACCCACGCCAATAAGATCGACGCCCATAAGACCGACGCCAATAAGTTGGACGTTTATAACACCGACGACATCAAGATCGAGGACTATAACACCGATGCCTAAAAGACCGACGTCAATAACACCAATGATTATAAGACCGACGCCCAAGACATTAACGTCAATTACACTAGTGCCAATAAGACCGTCGCCAATAAGTTGGATGTATATAACACCGACACCCATAAGACCGTCGCCCATAAGATCTACGCTCATAACCTGACGCCTTAAATAACACCGACGCCTGTAATAAGATGTACGCCTTAACCTGTCAAGCGGCATATTGTAGACACAATGCAAAATCTATTGTTATGTGCTCAAAAGAGGAACTGTACGCATTGACAGTAACACCGACGCCTAATAATTATTTAGTAATTGAAATAATTAATTATTTATAAATGTAACATATTTGTTGGTCCGGGGGCCAATTTTATTTCGGGTTCCTTAATATCATTCCAAGACACATAAAAAAAATTCGGGGCGCCACTGCGCCGGACCCATTTGCGATGCGGGCCTCTAAGGCCAGGGGCCGTATTACCACGTATTAATGCCATCGTTTTTAGGTTGTGAGAGAGGGATGCCGCTCTACAGGTTAAATAGTGGCGGCCCTCTTTCACAACGTAAAAATGATGGCATTATTACGTGGTATCTAATACGGCCCCTGTACTACCTAATGGATAATCCATGCCATGCAATAGATAGTTTACGAATGACATGACTATGCTCTAAGTGACTGAGCAATCGCCTCGGGTGTTGGTCTTACATGCCTTTCGATACTAGTGAAATTTTTTATGAAGTGCGGACTTTTTCAAAATTTTCTAAAAGAAAAAAAAAGCAACCTTGATCAAAACCGCCCCATCCAATGAACATGCACTCATCGCGCAGGTGAGGATCGGCGAGGCAGGCTGGCTGCACATTTGTTCCAAGTCTGAGTGGCCGCTTCCAGTGCTAAGAGAGATAAATAATGTTCAATTTGTATATAGGTCATGGAATAGGTAATATATACTTAGTAACTTAAATAAAATCATTTTCTGCTGAAAATTTCTTAACCGAAAACTACATGATAAAACGATAATAATAATTGTTAAAAACTTCAATATTTTGGTTTTATTTTCGCCCGACATGCTTAATTATTATTCGTGAGATTTGTTGTAGAAAAAAGCGGTCAGTGGAGCTCACCTCAACTCACCTTGACCTCATGGTCATTGACGTTGAAGTCAAGGTAAAATTTCCGAAGGTCAAAATCAGCTGTTCTACTGAGGTTTCCAACCTTGACGTCACTGTCTTTGACCTTGAGGTCAAGGTCAAAATTCCTAAAGTCAAAATCAGCGATTCTCCTAAGGTCACTGACCTTGTCCCCATGGTCCTTGACCTTGAGATCAAGGTTATAATTCCGAAAACCAAGATCCGTGATTCTCAAGAGCAGTAACAGGTCAATCTTCATGGTGTCCTTGAGGTCAAGGTCAAATGACATTAAGGTCAAGAACAAGTGACTTTGAGGTCAAGGTCAAGTGATCCCGGAGGTCATATGGACGGAGCCCCGCGAGCGGAGCTCCTACTTCTTGGTGTTGGGATACCCCAAGTTCCGAGCTCGCTACGCTCGCTCTTGTATCCTAAATTCTCCTAGTACGGGAATATTGAATTTTGTAACCGATCCCTTCGCCTTCGACGTCGTTTTTACGACAAACGGTTGGTCGGAGGCAAACATCACCTAGATGCTTTTTGCCTTATTTTTAGGTGTTCTCTACGATAGGATCGAGAAAATAAACACATTATGAAAAATATATTTTTTTTGCAAAAAAAATGTCCTGTTTCCTCAGTGCCCCGTTACGTATACTCCAACCGGAAGTGAGCGGCCTACGTTGACGGGGAGGTAGTATGATCACAAATTATTATGGTAGGCTAAAAATGAGATGGCACGAGGATCTGAAGGGGGCTAGAAAGAATTGGAACCGGAAGGTTCAAAATCGTTTCAATGTTCAAGTTTTTTTTCGAATAAAACAAAGCAAATATGTCATAAAATAAATAAGGTACCAGAACTTAAAAAAATTCTGGTACATAACATTTTTAATTGTAATTATGAATACAATTTAAGCTACAAGCCGATATAAAAATATGTAAGTGACTCACCAGAATAGCCAAGTTGTTGTTCAGTCCACCGTGCTTGTATTGGGGATGTAAGCGGTAGGAAATGACTCGAGTTTTCGACCGCGACCTCTCATTGAGGTTCCAAAGTCCGACGATTAGTGTGATGTCCCCGGGGGAACTCCTATTGACGCAAAAACCAGTTCATGTTAAATTCAACCTTTTGCTTTCGAAAAGTAATTCGAAAATTGTAGGTATTTTGTACCCGTGTATCAAAAAATATAAATTATATTTATCACATTATAAATCGCACAGTCAGTAACACTATTTCAGAAAATACGTAGATACTCTAAACTCAAAAGCACTATTTGTAAATTTCATCATTTTGTCAAGTGTTATATTTAAATGATGATTTTCCTAATACTTATTTCGTAACTGTTGCAAGCACCGTGTTCAAGAATAAACTGAGGATTTTGTGGCTGGATGTTTAATGAACAGATAAAATCATCTACCCACTTTATAAGTTTTGTGTCGTTCGTAACCACAGACTATTTAGTGATTTTTTTTTCATCGGAATATGCATGGTTGTATAAGTCAAGTATTTTTATTTATACCTAATCTTATTTCAAATTATAGAATTATTTTGCCTTTTACCATTGAATTTTAAAACATCGCTTTTTAAGAATATTACTTAATTATTTAAAAGAAGGAAAATACGGGGGAAATTTAAAATAGTATAAAGAAATTTATAAAATATTAAAAATATAATCATATTTAATTTGCAAAACGTCACGTTGTAAACGTTAACGTAACGTTAAGTTGTCCTTGTTATGCATTTTTCCCATCCCCGTCTCCTCTTACCAGAAAAGGATCACGGCTTAATTTGATGATGCTAACGTCACTGAAACTACGCGACGAATACGCTGGTGTACGCACTACTAAATATCAAGCTATACAAATCCAGTTTACGCTGGCCGCTTACTGTATGGGAAGCCTATACAATTCCAGATCAGCTTAAACATGATTGGTATAGGTTGACATGTAGCCGTCTGTATACACGAACGCAAATTATATGAATTTTCCCTATTTGACATTAGGTATAGGCCTTTTTGGGCGGAGGACAGGGTGAAATGGCGCACGCTGGGGGAGGCCTACGTCCAGAAGTGGACTAGTATAGGCTGATGATGGGCCTTTTTTTATTTAAATATCTACTCGTATAAAAATTACGACCAAACCACCTTGATGACCATTCTTGATGAAAACTATTTATCATAGGCTTTAAATCGATGCTTTTAATTTTTATGGTAAGAATTTTGAACACCTTAGGCGTTGTCGCTTTGAAATTATGTTTCTGTGGCAAAAACATAATAAAATTATATTTGTATTGAAGGATTATGTAGGTAACAAGAGTTTCTCCTGCCAAATTGCAGAACAGTTTGTCAGCGTTATTGTCGTGAATTCATTTCGACTTATATTTAGCAAGTCATGCAAGAATTACCTATGAACGCAGTCGGCGGCAGTGATAGCCGCCCTGGGATGGATAAGAGTAGCATAACATTGAACAACATTTGGTTTTTGAGTGGGCACCACTAGCGCTAACCAAGGATGCGACCCGTTTCCAGCATCGCCTATCTGTTTGCCTGCAATGAAAGACTACCAATATAGTTAGATACTAATTCACCCAGTGTATGAATTACAATAAACGATAACAGAATTTCTATATTTATAAAAGATTGTATCCATGAAAAAAAATATACCTGGAGATGTTTTATTCAAAAATATCTATTTCACCATAATAATTATGGTATCTACTTACAGTAAATCTCACCTTTATTTTTAAAGCTAAAAGTCTTTGATGCTTTCCCACAACCTTCAAACACTTGACGCTCTTGAAATTCATCGCCAGCACTATCAGAGTTCGAATCAAAAGATTCGTTCACTAAAGATTCTTTGCTATCCTCATCCGCAAAACTTTCTGTAGTTGTTGTCCTCGCAATTAAAGACGGCAATTTACTTTTATTCCTCATTAAATTGAGGAGTTTAAAGTCTTGTAATACGTTAAAGTCGGGGTTGGATTGATAACTGATGGTTTGACTCTCTGCATTGTAATTTGTTTCATCTGATGCAGTTGTCAATTTCAAAGGTTTCCCACGTCGTTTAGTTTTTTTATCACTACCTGAAATATTAAATCATTTTACTCAGTATTATGATTGGCTTGTTTATATACGCACAAAAAATAAGCTAAGACTTACCAAATCTAGGATCAATAGTTGAGTATCCAAATGTCCCGCTGTCATCATCCTCGTAATCATCGATTCCGCCGTAACCTGTACCCTTATTGTCATTGAAAAGGGCCCAGTTAGGTGGCTTCTGTCCATGGTCAGAATACAGCCCAGTGAGTCCTGGCTTCGGTACTTCAATAACATAATCTTCAATGTATTCATCAGTATTATAATCATATCGCGTGTTTGATTCTTGTTTCTGTTTGTTCGAAGGCTTAACGTTTTTGATATTCCAATATGGATCATCATACTCGTAATCAGGTGAAACAATCTTTGTCTGTGTCACGGGCTTTGGTTTTCGACCTAGTTGCGCATATTTACGTTGTATTAAAAGGTCTCTTTGCTTTTGGGCAGAGATTTCTTTGTTAGATCTTTTGGGGCGTTTAAATTTTCTTCTTGAGTCAGGAAAAAATATTTTGGATTGTTCTTCGTTTTCTAACGGCAGCACGCAACATACTACATGGTGATCAGTTTTTAAATTCTTTGTCTCTCTGTCATAAAAATATAAATGTTGGATTAATATTAGTCTGTTGGAATGCCCATTACATAAAAAAACTAAGTTTAGGTAAGGCTAACCTGTGATGTAAATTTACGAAGATACACTTACTTGTCATAAAACACAACACCGTTGTTCCGATTACATTGAATCTTTTTCATAAAAGTACAAATAGTTTCCGATTGATTTTCATTGTAATTTATATTAAATTTTACTTTATCATTATATAGAACAGTGCTGCTAGGAGTAACACTTTTAGTACAGTTCTTACTTATAGATGTAGCAGTAGTAGTATTTACTAAGTCTTTCCATGTAAAATTATCATCTTCAGGAAATTTAAATATAAACTTGTCTCCAACCTCAGGTGAGTTAGTTCGTTCCTCTACAGACTGTAGCTCTGAAATACTGTTACTAATAATGTTATCATTATACTTATTATTGTCTTCTTCAGGCCATTTAATAAAATTGTGATCAGGTATTTCATCACTCATTTTATCAATATCACTTTTACTCATACTTATACCTTCGGAAGACATTTCACTGTTAGTTAATAGATTATCATCTCTAAACACGATTCTTGCACTTTCATCTGTATCAAACTCACTCAAATCCTCAAATTTCGGAGGTGGTGGACGTACGCTTTGTATTTCAGCTAGTTTTTTGTTTAACCACCAAAACTCACCATTTAGTTGAGCGATGGAGAATTTTATTAGTAAAAGATTAATAAAAGCTTGCGAGAGCATTGTTAACTGTACGTGTTATGCTCGTTTAATAGATAATTCAGTTCAAATGCAGGATGTTGCACTGGTTGTCGCGTGATCACGATTTAATGCACCCGTTTATTATTCTGCGTCAATTATGTTATTCGCGATCAATGCGCTGTTCCTGCGCACGTTCTGTCACAGTAGTTTTATGTCGAGCACTGAACTGACTGGCTTTTGTTTTGTAGTCAAATACAACGCTTACACAATGCTCCTGGTTGAGATCCCATATGGACGAATTCTCTTGAGGAAGATAAATACTTATTTGTTTTATTTTTGTGAATATAAAAATAAACTTAATAATTAACTGTAGTGCGAAATAAAGGCAATAATCTGCTAACATTATTATGTTCCCGTTTGAAGAGTTAGGTATGTAGTCAGTGAAACTGAGGTCTCAAGATAACAATGCGCTAGTGATACTATTGGTGTTGCAGGCGTCTGTATGCTCCGGTTGTTGTTTGTCTTCTTATTACAATTAAAAATATTGATTGTATTAAGTAATCGAAGCTATAATAGGCAACTGCTTTTTTTTTGTTTACAGTTGGAAAATTACTAGCAAATTCAGGCCAGCCGCTTCAGTTTGTTTCAAAACAATATGAAAACTTACAATTACTTACTTGATGATCACTATAAAATTTAAACATCTGATATATATACTCCTTAATTTTATGTTCATACCTTTTTCTTGACATTATTAACAACGTTATAATTAGTTAGTTATAAAAATACTTTTTAACTTAATGTTTTTATTCATCCAAAAAATATATTAAGTAATTTACAATTTATACTTTTATTAGGTATTTCTAGCGCGACTCCTCGAATAATGTGTCCCAGGAGATAGTTTAGATAACAACATATTGAGTGTAATCCACTTTGAATAAAATAGTAACTAATAAGATAATAACGGCCTTGACATGTTTTATTGCAATAAACAGTCAATGAATCACTTTGATACCAGGAATATATCAGAGAATACTATATTAGTGACTTATATATCCAATAGGTATGTTATAAAGTGATAAGTACATGTAAATATATACATTTTAGCATCATATAAACTGATGCTTTTTTCCTATACGAGTAGGCAAAAACTACAGAACACCATGGGCAATAATTCGGCTTGACCGCCACTGGTCAAACATTTGTATATTTCTGCATTAAAAATGACGTCACATTCAATCGCAGTATTGATAAGTAGGGCATAATTTTTGTTTATAAATGGCTAAAAATATCTCAGACTAGCTTTCCACCCGCAGCTTCGCCCGCGTGGATAACACGATATTGACTGCTTAGTTTTTTCCAATTCTGGCGGGAAATTGCAAATTATCCTTACATATCTTTCCGTCCGCTTCTTTGCTCGGGTACACCACAAAATTAGCCCAACTTTATTATTTACCGAAATATAAACGCAGCTTATATCCTTTCCCAAGGTCTAGTCTTGTCTGTACCAAATTTCATCAAAATCGGTTCCAGGGTTAAACT
The DNA here is from genome assembly GCA_958496365.1 of Subacronicta megacephala. Lineage (NCBI taxonomy): Eukaryota > Metazoa > Arthropoda > Insecta > Lepidoptera > Noctuidae > Subacronicta > Subacronicta megacephala. The sequence continues at coordinate 5,664,574 of OY292525.1, forward strand.
TGAAAGCGTGACTTATAAACGAACTTTCATCCCCTATTACATCCCCACACAGGTCGAAATTTCAAAAACGCTAGAACAAATATTTATTTATTTCTTATCAAGTACCTTAATATAAAGTTTCATGGTTATATCTTGAAAAATGACGAACTCCCATACAAACTTTCACCCCCTATTTCAACCCCTTCAAAACTATTTTTTGCAATAAAAAAAGGATAGACTACCTTTCTCAAGCTTTAGTCTATTCCAGTACTAAATTTCATCAAAATCGGTTGAGTGGTTGTGGCGTGAAAGCGTAACAGACAGACAGTCAGACAATTACTTTCGCATTTATAATATTAGTAGGGAGTAGGGATGGATTCTAATAGATTAATTAGATTGTTATTATGTGTTATCCATATATTTTTTCGACAATAAAGATTATTATTATTGTTTTAGATACAAATTCTATGTGGAATCTAAGTGATGTTAGAATAGTAATACTTAGAAAATTATTGCCTTAGTTTTTGTTCATTTATTTATTACTATTATTTTTTATTTTATACTAAATGTTAGGAATGTCTGTAATTGTTATAAAGTTGCTCTTCTGTTAGGTATTTATCAATGTTTCTGTTTATAAAATATTGTTGATGTCTTTGAATAAATAATTTTATTAATCTTCCTTCCTTCGGGTTTCATGGGACTTCCTCAATTCTCAATAGAGACTCAAACTCCCAAAAACTATTATCCATAGTACGCATCTATCGATACATTTTTCCGTGAGTTACGTTTTGGATGTCAAATTAGGTTATGTCGGAGCGTCTCCCTTGGCAACTTACTCAAACTCTTGATAAGAGTTACTCTAAAAACTTCCTGCAGTTTCCAAATTGATTTCGATCGAAACTAGAAACTTAGTGCTGGGAACGATAACTTAGTTTGCAGGGAACTAACGAGAATTTGTTTCTAGTATTCATTAAACTTTTGCAACTGTTATCCGTCCTGAAGCTATTGCAATGTGAAGTAATGGCTGTTGGGAAAGTGGAAATTTCTCTATCAACTTTAATGTTATTTTATTTTGATACGGTCTAATAAGTTTCAGACTTGAAAAATTTGCAGATAATGAAAATCCCAAATGATTATGTTATCCTCTTTATCTATCGGTAGTAGTAACTGGTTATTTAGGTTTAAGATCATGGCTGTAACAAATTAGACTCATTTCTCAAAAAACCTCTAATTCCTATCACTCAAGGAATGCATTATAGTTAAACTCGCTTCCATATATAATAATAGTATTATGTCACAAAATAAGATATGAGATTATTTAGTAGTTATATAGTTTTCAGTACCTAAAAGTACTTTTTGTGATCTTTTAGGTAGGTAGGTATAGGCTGCCTCGTTAGTCGAGTGGTCCCAATCGCGACTGCTACGCTAGAGGTCTTGGGTTCGATCCCCAGGTCGAGCAAAGTGTTATTGGGTTTTTCTATGAAATTCTCAGTAGCAGCTCTGAGTCTGGATTTGTGCCCGGTGAAAGGCAATAGGCTCGCCACCTACTGCATGGGACCTAAACATACCGGGGAACTGTGGGTGTACATTAAGTACACCTCTGCCTAACCCTTCAGGGAATACAGGCGTGATGGTATGTTATGTTATGTTAGGTAGGTATACAATAGCGAAATATGTCTTGAAATTAATTGTAAAATCTAAGCGTAAGTACTACATTTTTAAGCAAATAAAATTTATTTGATTTCAAACGCATGTTGTGAAAGTAAACTAGGTAAACTAGCACGGTAAGTGCTAGGATCTAATGATCCGCTTGGCTAGCTACCACGCACACAATAGCTGACTACAAACAGTTTCCGATGTAACATCGTGTGCCTATGTGTGAACCAGATAAAAAGGCTGTTTAGGTGAATAGCGTAATCCATTATCCGTATGCGTTTCTCATCTCAAACGTGTTTAAGTGTTTCTACAGTAAAAAGCGAGTAGAGCGGTGGTAGCCCCGTGAACGTAACGGCCGCGACTTACGAGACGTGGTTCGAACCCAGAAAGGCGTTTTACCTTGTGTATATTATCTTGTATTTCATCACAACTGCTCCCACAACAGCGAAAAAAAATAAACTGGCATGCCCTAGAATAAAAAAAATTAAGAGATGCATCATCTACCAACCCTCCGAGATCGCCTTTTTAACTGTCCGGTTATTGCCTAATCACAAGGTCTGTTGGTAATTTCTTAAATCAACTCTTAAATGAAGATTTAATGATATGCGCTGTACCTGATTCAGTGCTAACTGGTGTCTAATGAATGCTAAACAAACAAAACATAAGTAGGTCATATACCTACTTAATTTTAAACGTACCTTTCTTACATTTAATTCGGATTCAAATAATGAACGGTATTCCTGGTAAATCGGCTTTTATTTTTTCATACCCTCTTTCCTCCTACTTTGCGAGTATTCTTTGTACTATTGTAAAAAAAAATGTTTAAATTGTTTAAATGTTTAAAAAAAAAATGTTTAAATGTTTTAATTTTTTGTAGTTTGATGTAGTTCCTTGATCGATAATTTACGTTAAGGTACTAACATATTGTAAATAATAAGTTACATAAGGGAAAAATAAATGTTTTGTGTTGCTTATGTACCTATATCTACTTACAAAAATTACGTAATTTTCCCTTTGAGAAATGGCATGGGACTCACCGCGACTTTGATGCTTTAAAAAAGAAATATATTTTTTAGGAGTATTTTAGTGACATCTCCCATGATACTCGGGTAAGGGAAGTTTGCTTACATAAAAGAGTTCTCCCGTTTGTACATAACAATGTCACCCTTGACCTCTATCTGACCTTGAGAACCCTAACAAGTCCAAGAAAATATTTGCCGGGACAGTTTTGTCGAAGCAAGCGTCTTGGGATGGGACCAATATCTTTCGCTTGAAACATTTGTTATGAGCTTTGAGTCTTAATATTTTTTTATGTTTTCCCCGAAAATATATATTATGAATATTTTTTTAAACACGTAAGTATGCGAAAGCTTGGCAACAAGCTCATGTTCATTTTTATATTTCAAGTTAGCTTTTATGACCTTTACCACGCTTCCAAAAGCTAGATCCTATGGCAGGCAAAGGGTGTACCCTTTACCTGCCGGATTCTACTCCATAGTTTATAACAACAAGAATATTATATAATATTTATAATGTTTTGTTAATAACCTACAATAAAAAAAAACCTTTAACCATTTTTCATGTTTTCAAACTACGATACACTTCTAATGCAAACGAACTTATGAAAGAGCATATCTTGGGAGAAGAAACGCTGAAACAATTTCAGACGATAAGAATAGAAGCAATGTTCTCAGATATGCGAGTTATACTATGTAGGACAATATCTGGCAGGCCTATTTAAGAAAGAGCTATAGCAGCTTTGAATCGTACATACATACGCTAGGTACGAGTGTATAAAATTATTTCAAGTGCTGCAATCTTATTTATAAACCCGGATATTCATATTCGCCGGTCGGATGTAAATAAAACTATACGACTACACGTGATATCACTTGCATATTTCACAAACTGCGCTATTCAAATTCACTGCAGGCGCAATTCAGCCCTGAAATAAACATAAAAATATGCTTATGCACTGTTTGACTCCCGTTCACATAGTCGACCTATTCAAATGCAAGCAAATATATGTTCTGGAGTTTATATGATAAAGTTTAGTTTGACTTGCAGATAGTTTTTGTTGAGGTTTCTGCGAAATCCCTTTCGGATGTGTACTAAAATCACAGCCATTAAATTTGCGGGACTAGTCGCCATTCCTTGATATAGTTTGCTGTTCACATCAGATAAAATATTACGAATCAAGTTGTATGAAGCCTTCGCCAATAGCGTGTAATAAAACTTTGTATAAGAACTCTTATTTAATTATTGCATAACTATAATAACAATATATCAATATCGATCGATTCTTAGTTAGGATTTATGCTCAGAATCGTTTGTCAGATTTGGAGAAAATGTAGTTATATAGAAACATTCTGGGAATTCCGTAGATATTTAAAAAATAAATTAATTATTTTTCATATTTTTTTATCTCATGCAATATATGCATACAGGATCCGAAATGTCGGGAATTAAATAATATCAATATAACAGGACAAGGTCCGTAAAAAAGTCGTTTTATTTCAAATTCTTAGAGGCTCCCCTTTTTTTAAATTATTTTAGTAAAGCAGGAATTCACGCAATATAAATGTAAGTGTGAGTACCAAGTAGGTTAGTTGTTAAATGATAAAATTTTCTGACAGTTTTAAGTATTTCACATGACCTACGCAACCGTCTTGGTCTGGGCTTTAGAGATCTGAGTTCTCCGAGTTTGTTTCGGTGTTCGATGGGAAAGCTCGGTCGCAAGATAGGAAATGACGGTGCCATCAAGTTAAAAAAAAATCTAAAACATAAATAGGAGGACTTAAAGGAACTATTAACAGATATAAATATAATTTATTTTTGAAGCTCATCCTGCTAGTTTATTTGGAGCAGGATATAATATAGATGGGTATAATTTTTTAGTCGTCCATGAATTCCTGTATACTTAAATTATTACATGATGACGCGTACTGTGATTCTTAATGTTAATGGCATAAGGTTCAAATTATATCGATTCACGCGTCTTCGTGAATAGTATTGACTATATGCGCGCTGTTTTCGCGGCCCCGCCGGCCGCAGTTTGTGAGGCGGCAAAGGGACTGTTACATTGAGTGCGGTTTACCACCACCCTATTTAGCATTCAGCCACGCTACGAGAAGGTCCACAGAAAAATCTACATTTTTAATGGCAGCCGCATCTTCATTGCAAAATGTTACACTCATAATTTAAATCTAAGTGTCTACAGATGGTCTTAAAGTTAAATTTTTGCCAAAATTCGCGAGGGTAATGCAGTTTATTATAACAGTTTAAGGGGCGTTTGTCATTTTACGAAAGAAGTGAGCATTGTTTCTAGACATAGGATTTTTGATATAACATTTTGCCAAAATTCTCTAGTAACCAAATCTACTGACAGATTAGGATTTTTGATTTAGGTACCTACCTTGAGTCGGTACTTCAGTTTAGGCACACACAAAACTCCATTGCAATTCAGTTTTCATCGAATCCACTTCCAGCTAGGGCCTTTCCTCAATCTTGCTTATTTAACATTCGTTAGATGGAGTACATTTTTAAATAGGCCATTCCCAAACCTATCAAAGATTTTTAAGTGGTAGAACTACGCTAGAAGTAGGTTAGTAGTGCTAGCCTAGTGATACTACCGTTGGCTTCGAATTCGAATCCAAGGCATACGCTAACTTCTTGACATAAAGAAGATTCTGTATGTACTAGGACTCTGAAGAGTATGTACTAGGTCCTCCATAAATCCATAATTTTAGGTACGTCGGATACGTCCGAATTTTGTTACGTACGTATGACGTCACTTGTTCTACATTAAAGTTATTCCGATAGCGAAATGGAAACTAAATATTTGCGATCGAAATTGAATATGGTAACGATGACCATTCATCATTGTCTGGGGAAATTCATTTCATATTAAATGTCTCGATTCATTTTAGTTTCCGTTTATGCTTCCATTTATGTATGTTGTTGTGGTAGTGTCAGCCATTCCGTTATTTATTGGCTTTGATTAGCATTTTTACTAGAATCTCTATAAATAAAATTCCGTTTTTGTACTCATGACGTCATCTGGATTGTTCTTAGCTAAGGTTGCCATCCGTCCGGGTTTCACCGGATTTGTCCTAGTTTAGAAGGCGTCTGGGGGCCAACCGGTCGCTACCGGTTTTATAATATATTGAAAACAAAAAATATACTGAATAGGTAGGTACTTAATTTAAGGTATTTTTTTTTAAAAAGGGGTTGACATTTCCTGGTTCTAAGTTCCAAAATCCGGGGTTGTTAGCTGTCTTGTCCTGGTTACCTGATTTCAGAAATAGCAACCCTATGCTTAGGTTGCCTGGTAAGTGGCGGTTCCAGTTCGAAGTTCCAGTTTAATTGATAATATATATAAAACGAGCCTAAAATCCAAATAGCCCACCTGTCTAAAAATGCATATAGCCTATAGATTCGACCAAAGATCATTGGCCTCGCTACAGCGCAGCAACTATTACCCACTGGGGATCAATGAATGTGAAATATGTTCTAACGAAGGGGCACTACACACATCGGTATACCTACTTTGGCCAGTAATTAAACTTTAGACTCTTAGTGATACTAACGCGTTAGATAAATACGTAAAAAAAAATACAGTTAGATTAAATTGTAGTATTATTTGAAGCCTATAGTGACGCTAAAGGTGTCGATAAGATCGACTCTCATAACACTAACTCCCATAAAAGCGATGCCAATAAAACTGACGGCAATTACATCGATGCCTATAAGACTGACACTAATAGCACCGACGCTTATCATCTATGACACTGACGTCCTCAGATCAAATAAAAAGTTAAGTTGGAACTTTGCGAACAAAGAAGTGAGGCTAAAACTACGTCATGCCGTGTACAAACACAATTATACGCACACACGTATACCGAAACTACGCCTTTTGTCTCTATCTTGTCAGTCGAGCGATCGAAAGCTCGACCGCGGCCGGCCTCACTTATTTGTTTGCAAAGTTCCATCTTAACTTTTTATTGATCTGAGCCGACGTCTATAAGACCCACACCAATAACGCCGACGTCTTAACTAATACTGACACCTAGAAAATAAATGCATATAGCATCGATGCCTATGTCATAGCGTTTATAGCACCACCGCATATAACACCGACGCGTACAACACCATCATCGACATCATGACATCGACGTCCATAAAACCCACGCCTATAACGTTGACGCCAGGCTAGTGCTAGTAGTAGTAGTATAACGTAACACTAGTAGTAGTCAAGTTATTTGCCGGGCAAGGAATTTGAAATTTTATCAAATTAAAAATAGGTAGGATTTCATCACTTTCAGTTTTACAAACATCTTGTATACAAGTAGATACACTATATTATTGCGAAAACAAGCCGAGTCATTAAAAAGAAGCGACAAATCGGGAGCGAAGTGGCGTTGCGGCTGGAATGAACATTAGAGCCTGCCATTGTCTCCACAGAACACTAATGAACAGCTAACGAACTGAGACAAGCACTTTGCGACGCCTTTCTGCTGTTCCGGTCTTAACAACCACTAACAATAAAAGTATAAAGGTATTACAAACCACATTTGTAAATGTTGCGGTTACTACCTTAAATATGGGTTCGGTCGGGATCAAAACCCGATACTTATTTATTATGTACTAAGTGTTATTTAAAAACCACTAACTGTTTATGAGGCAGACTGCATCATTAGTCTAGTGGTCCTAAGCACGAGCTACGCTAGAGGTCCTGGGTTCGATCCCCAGTTTTTCTATGAAATTCTCAGTAGCAGCTCGGAGTCTGGATTTGTGCCCGGTTAATGGCAATAGGCTCACCTTCTATGACATGGGGCCTAAACATAATGGCGAAGTGTGGGTGTACATTAGTACACATCTGCCTAATCCTTTGGGGAATACAGGCTTGATACTATGTTAAGAAATACAAACGAACAGTAATGATCTGCTAATTATTATTGACATTTACAATTTGATAAATTATCAAATTGTAAATATGCAGTCATTGTAAGCCTGCGTTATCTTACGATAGGTATCTGCATATAAATATATATAGTTATATATAAATATTGTAACGTTATCTATAAACGATCCAATAAAAAATATTTAATATGCAAGCTGTGCTACTATTTAAGAAGCAACAGCCTTACCATAATGTGTTAACGTGATTATTGGATCGTTAGAGAGAGATGCAGCTCTATAGGTTAAATAGCGCTATCCTTCTCTTCTATGTAAAATTATAGCGATAACACCTTGGAGTGGCGCCACCTACGTCTCCTCCATAAAAGTCCGGGATATTACGACTGAGAAATAAGGTAAAGAGGTCCGAAAGAAGAGATAACTAGTGTAATGATATTTAAAAGTAGGTTTGTATAATATAATAACAATATAAAAGTTATACTTTATGTAAAACTACAAGTGCGTAGCACAAAGTTTATGTTAGTATTGAGATCAAAAACTTATATGTAAAAAAATCATATTAAAAGTAATAATATAACTTTTGATTAGCTAGGCTTACAAGATTGGTTAATACTTAACTACATACAATACTTCTTACATTAAATGTGTTTAAACGAATTTATTAAAAAATAAAGAAGGTTACTGCTAACTTTTTTATTATATTTTAGGGTTAAATAATGCGAATCGTTCACAAGTATATGAATTATCCCGTGAAAAATCCTAATGAAAGAAAAATTGGGCCTCTGCCTGTCTGAAAACCCTGCCTGTTTGAACCTGCGTCCAAGGTTCCCCGGTCCAAAACACAAATGTATGTGCTAGGTCCCTAGGTTAATGGCAACAGGCTCGCCCCCTTACATGGGACCTAAACATACCGGTAAAATGTGGTTGTACATTAGTACACATCTGCCTAATCCTTCGGGGAATACAGGCGTGATGGTATGTTATATATATGTTATGTCATTAAAAAATAATGACTATTTCAATTTCTCTGAAATCTATTTCTGACTGCCTTAAATAGACTCTTGTACGCTATTCTATATTCCTTCGACATCAACACATAAATGATGGGGTTCATGCAGTTACCCGCATATTCCAACAAATGGGAAAGGACATTACATATCGGTTCTAGCTTATGTTCCTTGTGTACAATCCTTGTCAGCATTATAGGCAAGTGGGAAACGCAGTATGATATCATTACTGCAGCTATCATGGCGCGAAGTTTCTTGTCTCTTCTCGTGGGGACTTTAGGCCTAAATTCCTTTCTTGTCAATCTAAATGGTGCCTTAAAGTATTTCTCAAGAGTTTTTTCTTCATTGGGAGTCGTAGTGGCGCTGGTGCTTTTATCTTCATCAGTTATAACACTGTTTCCAGAAGTCGAAGGTTCGGAACTGTTAAAGCTTTTCGTATTATTTATCGTGTTAGATTGTAATTGTTTCGCATTTTGAGCTTGAGATTTCTTAGCAGTTTTTCTCACTACCCACCATATTCGTGCATAACATAAGACGATGATGAGGTATGGTCCAAAAAAAGCGATACATAAGAAGAACAATTTGGGGGATCGTTCATGTTTGTCTTCTAGCATAGTGCAGAATCCTCCTTTGCGTTCCAAGTCAAATACGCCCCATCCGCCAAACATAGAAGGCAGAAATATTAAGAAGGAAGAAAGCCATAAAATCAGTAACATTATAGATATATTTCTTCTCTTGTACAACCTGAAAAAGGAAATTATTTCATTAGTTTATTTATGTTATGATCCAGGAATAAAAACAATTGGCAAAGCTTGAATATAAATATCTAATAATATATAAACGCAATCAGAATAAAATTTAAATTTAATCGATATGTTTTTAGTATATATTTATAGCTAACTTTGCAATGCATCTTTACTTTATTTTGGTAGCTATATCATATGCTAAAGATCCTGGGTTAGATTTCCAGGTTGAGCAAGATATTCTTGGGATTTTCTACGAAATTCTCAGTAGCAGATCACAATGCCGATTTGTGCCTTATGGCAATAGGCTCACTCTTTCCTACATGGGACCTCAATACACCAGCGAACTGTAAGTGTATATTAGAGCAGCTTTGCCTTACCCTTCAAGGAATACACGCATGGTGGACGATGTTTATTATGTGTATGAGAGAATCTTTAAGAACTTACCTAGGGTAAACCAGTGGATGACAAATAATTATATATCTGTTTATACTGATGGCTAGTATGGTGAAAATGGCGGTGGCATTCAGTACGTATTTAAAGTAAGGGTACACGTGACACATCACCACCCCATGCGTCCAGTGCTTCTTGGCGTAAGTCATTGCCGTCATTGGCAAGACCATGATGCAGAATATCAAGTCGCTGATGTGCAAGTTTATGATAAATATCGCCGTCGCATTTCGAACCTGAAATAGTTATTGAATAATCAATATTATGGTACAGATAATCTTAATTAATATTGCATAAAGACGAAATGACTCCTAACAAAATATAATTTACAGAACATTAAAATAACGTGTGTATATTACACTGTCTTGTTAGAAGCATCTTATTTTTCATTCTCTCTTCCCTCTAAGCTTCTGAAACTTATAAATGTAAATTCTGCTTTATATCATCATCATTCAGCATCAACCGCCTATATTGTTCCACTGCTGGGAATACTCTCTGAATAAGAGTGGTTAGATTATATTTAGTTAAGTAGTAAATATAAATCAGAAAGAACAGAATTGATTAAAGAATATATTGACCAAAAGCTCTCAATATAACTTCTGTAGTCCTAGTATGCATTTTGCATACGTTAACGAGTAAATTATTTACAGCCGTTTTTATCTTCAAATAGAAATAGTATTATTATACAAAGACTGATCGATGCATGCGTACCGTCAGATGGGTCTTTTTTTTTTATAGTAGGGAAAATCCTCATGGATCGTCTACCAGGGGAGGCGGCAGGATATGCCAGAATCGTACCGATAAAAAATTGCATTTGGTTTTCATGACATTCCACAGGATCATGATAGGCTGTGGTCTAACGTTCACTGGATCCCATCAAAGGGCGACGCCTTGCCTCGAGTCCTGACTCAAAGTCGCTATGACCCTTTTGACGAAGTTCCTACTTCTGCTACTACTATTAAAAGAGACCAAGATTCACTGAGTTTGCTACGGTGTTTCTTCTCAGAGGTTGTCGGTAAGGAAGTCTATCAAAGATCTATTTACAAAAATAAATATCATTTTATACCTATTCATTTTGCACTGGTTTCTTTGTATTAAAGTTGCGGTAGGAATATACATGAGGTGTGCAAGGGTCATGGTCAACAATAATAGATAGTGTACAAACGTCGTGCTGTCAGTCCAACATTTTATTATTACCAAAAAGGAACTCTGTCCGTCTGTTTGTTATGTTTTCACTCCTAACCGCTGAACAGGTTTTGATAAAATTTGATATAAATATGGTTTGGACCTTGGAAATGGACACAGGTTTCCTTTTGCCTCCAAAAAATTGTTACGAGAGAAACCGTGGGCACCATTTAATGAATAATAAAATAGAATGCCTTCCTCCTCTCTCCTAAATTGCCGTGCCCGACAGGGTCCATGATTGATACTATATTACTGTATAACACCTGTTAACATATTGAGTATTGAGTATTGAATCCATAAACAAGGATGAAATCAATTTTGTCTTAACTTTTTTATAGATGAAGTGTATAATTGGACTATAATGTTCCCACCGCTGGGACACAGGCCTTCTATCGGTGAGAGGAAGAGCGCTCGGTACTTATATCTTATTTCCTTAAGAAACATTTAATATTTGGAAATTCTGTTTGGCGGGAGCGACAAAACACAATTTTTAACAGTTCTTAAGACAAACCTTTTTGCATCTGCCAAGTGCAAGGATGGTAATGAGGTTGCCAGGAATACCGATGAGGACAAAGAGCGTGCAGCAGGCAGAAGCGAAATAAATCAAAGGCTCCGGATACCCACAGAATAGCTCCACCACCGCAAGCTTCGCATCTGTCTCATAGTGGACCCGGTTCTCTGATTCTACACCACTTTTATTGCAATAATTCGTCATCTTCCAACGAATAGCTTTTAGTCGATATAAGTGCTATCGAATAAAATCTAGTTAATTTTCACGGCTCCTTATACGTAATTTTTAGTTATGATTTTATTTCTATCTATAATATCTTTACACTTTTGACACCATTCATTAATTATTTAATCAACGGTCTATTCACAGTAATTATGGAACAACAACTGATCCATTTTGAATCTTTATTAAGTTATTATTACTTTACAGGCAAGCTTACTGATTTCTGTACAATACATATGCAATTTTCCTGTGCGTCAACGGTTTGTGGTTGGCTGATTAAAGTTAAGGATCCAACAGGCATGTTATTACAAATACTTCTTGGTCTATACAAGCAGGATAAGATGTCTTTATGTATGTGTGATTCAAAATTCGCCGCAATTATTCTATTCCTGTAGATAGGGGTACAAAGGCTGCTTTCACTAATGGCTAGAAAGCTGCTTTGCAAGTCCTTGACTAGGTGGAAAATTATTTGGGACAAATGAACGGCGGTGGATAACCCGGCAAACGAGCAGGCGAGCTACCTGATGGTAAGTAGTCATCGCCGTCCATAGATAATTATCTGCAAAACCAAAGGAGTTGCAGATGCCTGGCCGAGCCTATTCAAGGAAAAAGGAGTGGAGGAGAAAGGAGGAGGAAGGGGACTGAGGGAGGAATTGGGCATCCGACGCTCCACACTAACCGTACGAAACGCAATAGTATGCATACTGCTACTTGACGTCGTTATTCTGTCGGAGGGTAGTATCTCCTCTGGCCAGCCAACCCATTTATGCTTACATTTAGACATGCCAGCGCGACATTACTAGGTACTACTGATCTAATGGACAATCTACAACACTATTATATGGGAACCTAATTATCGCCATGGAGTATCCCGTAAAATATGAACCAGATGAAGACTATGAATCCAGATGTCTGGTGGGCCGGTAACTTCTATTTCCGGCAGAAAATGGCGTAAGTATTAATATTATTATCGTAAGTTCATGCCAGCATGTAGGAGTCATAAAAAACATACTTATTAATTGTAGGCGTACATAAATACACCTCTGCCTATCCTTTCAGTGAATACAGGTGTTATATGTACTTGTAATGTTAAGTAAAAACAATTCCCTAGTACTAAAACCGCTGAAACATTTTGGCAAACCGCTAAAATGTTGCTAACCAACGAATTTAAAGCAGAAAATCCCATTTGGTTGTATGCGGTCCTAATGGGTTTGTAGTTGGTAGCCGTTGATAGATTTATCCGTGAGAGCAAAAAGAAGGCAGATTGCAGAGCTCCGGAAATCCATTCGGATGTATTCGACCGACATACGGATTACTGCAGCGGCGTATTACGGGAAGATTTCTTGTTAATGACATTGTATCTTACCCTAACAATGTTACAGTAAGATAGTTATATTTATATCCTTAATAATATAATCATATTCCTTGATTTTAAGGGGAAGCGTAAGGCGAAATTATGTATCGGTTTTTTAAAGGAACTTGAAAATTGACAAATAAATAATGTAGTGTTTAAAGTTTTTGTAATTTGACATTCTAAGGGGGTGAAAATTTGTTTTGGTTTAAAGTTGCATGGCCTGAATTTAAACTGGTTTTAAAATGATATGGGTTTAAAATTGTAAGTTAATTCATACAACTTTATCGATACAAAATTGCATTCATACAAATTTATATCACATTGCTTTGTTCTTATCAGACTCTAGACTAGGCATCTAATGCGACATCCATAATTAGAGCGCTAAATGTATACTTAGATATCAGTTCATAGTACGAGGATTATGTAAACTGCAAGCTGATACGCACAGCTACATATAAAGCTATACAAAACCAGTATAGGCTCGCTTTGAACTGTACCGAAAACCTTTACAACGAGAGGTCAGTCTAAACTGGTTTTTTATAGCATGATGTGTAGCCGTGTGTACGTATCGAGCCAGTCAGTGGCTCTCAGGTCTGTTTGTTGAAGGCCACGGTAACTTTGCCGTAAGCAGATTAACCCCAGGTCAATGCACACTTGCACAGCTTTTAGCCAAATGAGATGATTAGCCAAAAACGGTTTTAGGAAAAAGTAAGGGTTTGTTTAATTAAAGTTTGTGTTGTGTTCTTGTTTTCCTTATTATTTGAATTTTATGCGTGGGGAATTATTAACCACATTCCCTAACATAGATATCCATAATTCGTGATTCTTTGAAAAAGTAGGGAATAAAAGGCTGGAATAAATGTATAACATCGTGGTTTAATAAGCTAAGGTTTGAAGCATCACGTTATGTAGTTACACAAAACCGATTAAACAAAAAAAAACCTTATTTTTCTTTTGAAAAATAAATTGAGTTCAATTTGTGTTAATTGTTGAATATTATTCTAAACAGTAAATAATACTAAAGCAGCTAAATGAGCCTTGGGAATATGGGTAGCAAGCGATAATTTGGACTGGGAATTAAGGACCACTTTTAAGTATTAATGAAAGACCTTATTTAGTTCTTTGTTTTTAAAATATGTTGCGAGGGAGGGAAGGAGATATAGTCAAGAGAGAGAGAGAGAGAGTTTAGTCTCTTGGATTTGCGATAAGGTAAATCATACAGAATAACCATCGAAGTAACCAAAAAAAACATTTCGTATAATATTAGAATTACCCCCGGTTTCGCCTGCATAGATTCCCGGTTATCCAACGGAATAATAAATAGCCTATGTGAATAATGTAACTTGGTAATGGTGAAATAATATTTCGGTTTAGTAGTTTTGGAGTTTATCGATTTAAAAAAACAAATAAAATTAATCTTTCATCTTTATAGATACATACATACATACCATCACGCCTGTATTCCCCGAAGGGTTAGGCTGCTACTGGGAATTTCATAGAAAAATCCAATAACACTTTGCTCGACCTGAGAATCAAACCCAGGACCTCTTGCGTAGCAGTCGCGCTTGGGACTAACAGGCAGGCTCTTTATAATTTTAGTATAAATATATTATACTTTCACTTGCACTGTAAAGAACTTTTTAAGACAAAAGATGAATGCGTATGAACTTCTCAACAACACCATAAAGCATCGATCCCTTCAAATTCCTAGATTTACTTATCTACGGTACTTCGCAGATTCATAAGTAGAGATTGAAAAAAATAATAGACCTACGTATCGGAGAATTAAGAACGTACAATGTATGTTGTTGACAATACTTTAAGTAATATATTCTATAAATAAATATCATTTACCTAGTTCGTCTTACAAATGTGTCACATTATTTATGTTATAAATAAATAATTAACAAAACAGCATATATATTTACCGAAGTCGAAGCTAATACATCTCAAACAGAATCCCGTTTCGGAATTGAGAGTAAGCTCCACGGATTTCCTTATCGGGTATTGGCGAAAATTTATAGAGTGTGAAAATTCTCTGTCTTGCAGGATCTGTGTGAAATGACAAACGTGACGCGAATGCCGAGGTAAGGTCTGCTCACACTCCGCGAAGAAAAAAGGATAGCTGTTTGTTGTTTTATAGTAGTGTAGGGTATAATTAAGTTGCTAGAAATAAACATTAAAAGTTATTTTTATTTCATTTCTTTCATTAATATTAGTAGTAGGCCAACCGTATCTACTATAATTAAGCATTGCGAACAAATGCAAAAAATAAACCACTCTAATACACTCCGTGTTGGAAAAGTTCAGAGTTCCAACTAGCATTCAATTTAACGCAACATTTACTCCACCTTGAACGCCAAACATTACACTGACACAAAGCAGAGAAGTGAATATCCTCTATTCACATTACGTGTGGCCATTATGTGTGGTTATAAAAGGGTCTAAGGGTCTGGCGAACCTAACATGTCCCGCGGGAACATTATTTATGCCCACGGAGCGGGATAGTCCTGGAGTGTCCCAAGATGTTGTACCTAAAATATGGGCTACGCCGCCCCGTCTCCGAAGAATAATGAGTGACCCAAATTGTGTGGTTTTGACAACTAATGTAAAATGTTTGTTAGATTTTTTGTGAGAATTTGGAGACCTTAGTAACAACGTTGGACGAGCCTGTCGATGTAGGTATTGTATATAAGTTTAAATATATATCCTATAATATTTTCGTCATAGAACCATTGTTAGTCTAGCTTTTATATTTATGACCCAGTCAGATGTAATGCTAAGATCAGAGATGGAGCCTTTTTGTTGTGGAAATTGCGCGAAAGTTTTGTAATTTTTTTTTTTGTACTGGCGTTATTACTTTCTTCATGATTTCATTACAATTATTTGTAAAAGTGGTAAGTGGTGCGCCACACCCTGGGCATTAAACTCAAGACTCGTTATCTTGTACAACAACAACATATATATACATACATACACTCACGCGTTTTTCCCATAGGGGTAGGCAGAAACTACAGAACGTCATTTGCTACGATTCTTGCTTACTTCTTTTGCTTCGTCCATATTCATACATCTTGTCATACACTTGCGCCGGTTGCGGGTACTATGCACCTGACCTTCCTGAAGGATCTCACCAATAAGGTCGTGGTATATCTTCTAGGGCGTCCCCTCTGGGTGGTTTCATTAATATTCGCTTACAACAACAAGATGCATTATGTTGACACAAGAAACGGGTTTAATATCGCCTTGTCTCTACAATCTCTACGTAAACGGGCTCATCGAGGAACTCAGCGGCACCAAAGTCAGCTGCTCTATAGATGTGTTCGTGACAGTGGCAACAGCATGCTTAGCGTCGTGGCTGGACAAATGGACTGCCCAATAATGAGGCACTGTGTACAGTTACATGTCGAGAAGCTAGTGTCTGATTTAATATGACAATAAAAAATTTGTTAATTTGTCCGTCGTTAATTTGATGTTATTTTTTAGGTTAGTTTTTTAATTATTACTCAATAGTATGGGCTTAATATCTGAAAAATAAAAATAAATAAAAGAAGAATGTACAGTTGCCAAAAGAGTTAATTATACAGGCAGGTGACGACATTACGTAAGATAGTGCATGATGTGATAGTGCAGTGTCAAAACGCAGGTTTTGATATCTTCCAGCCTTTGGTGGATTATAACACATTCGACGTATGTATGTCGCTGGCCAACTGTATATAAATCTCTTTAGCCGACAATACAATTTTATATTTTAAGGCAAACTTATTTATTATCATGATATATTACCCTTACCTACCAATTATCAGTGAACCGTGTTGGCAAATTTCATCAATTTCCCCCGTTTTCATCGCGTCACTTGTTTCTTTTGAAACGGGACAGTATTTTCTAATTAATTTGAGGTATTTAAAGCAATTAGCGGTCATGGGTATTCCGACACGTTACAAAAATAACCACAGACGCGGTGCAAACACAGATACGCCAATTAATTTTAAATAATAACATAAACTAACGTATTTTCCAGATTTCAGCTGGACAAGTCGAATAATTTATGACTAATGATGGAGTTTCACTGTTATTCTTTTATTCAAGGGGTTTGTGTATAATTAAAAACTACGCTGACCAAACGGTATGCAAGGTTAGTTAATATGCGCTTTCACTTTTGGTAACCATTCATATAACATCGAGACAAAGCAAGACTACTACTTTGCAGGCCGTTCACTTAAAAATTGCAGTGTGACTAATGTATTTCATATCATATACAGGTTTACCGTACCATTGGTGATTAATGTCCAATTCGTAATTCTACTTATTCAAAGCATACAATGAAATCAAATTAAAAATTAACCCAGTATCGCTAATAAACTGCAATACTACTAACTAATAAATATAAATTAATATTTATCAAAGAACAGTCTCGTTATCTAGAGGTTCCAATTATTGGCTGAACAAGAAACTGCCATTACTTATTAATATCCTTCCACAATATAATTCTATGCCAATACACTCAAGCGCTCAGCTTGAAATGTTTTCTCTTGATACGTGGATAAGTAATATCAATTAGCAACATATAATATTCGATAAAATTCCTAGTATTTCTCATTCAAAACGTCACTATAATGTTTTACAATTAAAACACTTGTGTGTATCATATATTCAAGAACAATATTCAGGTTATCATAATTTTTTTACTGATGGGTCCAAAGACAGGCATTTCGGAGGAGCTGCATTTTTAGATCCCTTTCTACATAATCATATGAGGTTTAGGATTATTTCAGACATTTCTATTATGCACATTGAATTGATTGCTATATTAGAGGCTCTATCTTATATACAATCAATTAATGGAGAGAATTTTGTTATTCTGACGGATTCCAAAAGCTCGTTGCAACATTTGGCTTGCACTTCTCACATGCGAGGTATTCTGACAGCCTACTTAATATACGATTTACTCTTGAAACTTCAATATAATTCCAAAACGGTGTGCCTTCAGTGGATTCCATCGTATATTCAGATACAAGAAAATGATAATGTGGATTTGCTTGCTAAAAAGGGGTGTGTTGATGGAGTCCTCTTGAATATTACTCCACTTTATTCGGACTATTTTGGAAAGGCTAAAAAACATGTAGGGATCTTTGGCAAGAATATTTTGATGAGAGATCAAAAGAAAAAGGGATTTGGTATCGAACTATCCAGCCACAGATTCCTAGAGTTCCGTGGATTGATTGCAACCTTAAAAAAAAATAATTACTGTAGCCTTAAGACTTCGTTCCGGACATATTCCATCAAACAAGTTCTACTATTTAATGAAAAAAGTCTTGTCACCAAATTGTGATGACTGTGGAGTGGTTGATGATGTTTTTCATATTCTGATGGAATGTGTCCGTAATGAAAGTGCTAGGACCAATATTTTCGGACCAATTAAACATTATGATATTGGCATCTGTAACACCATTCTCGCTTCCCCACTGTCGGATAAAGCAAAACAATTGTATGATTTAATATTAAGGTAAAAGTGTAACCAACATTTATGTTTTCTTTTGTACTGGGCGATATTGTCGCTAAGCGACAAAGCCCTTTAATTAGAACTTTAGAACAGTCATTCCCATAATCTACAAATTGACTACGTAATATCGGACGTTAGTACAGAAAACTAATTGCGTGCGATGGTGGCGCTATCTCGTGGGTAATTAGCGAACAATATCGCTGTTTCATCGTCAGCGACGAGTGTCGCTTGATGCGAACAAAATGCGGTCGATTGCGGATGGCTCGACTTGTTTACGGGGAAATTGAATGGTTTGTGAATGAATGATTTCTTAATTGAATGAAACTGAGTACAACGTTTAGTGAATTGGGAAGTACTGCAATTGTTTTATCGTTCTATCGTTGTAGCTGTTATTGAATTGTATCGAAATGATGGAAGGGCGTAATAACTTAGTAAGTAATAAAGAAGGAATCTATTGCCATTCAAAATAATACTCCAAAAGACGTCCACTTCTGAACGAAGGCCTCCCCTATAGAATTCTTCAACGGTGGGTTATATGCCGCATCCAACGATTCTGAGTGACCTTAACTTTTCTCTCTTTGGAGATAGTCGCACACCGCATTTTTCGGTGCTATTGCCATCAGCCGGGCACAAATTCTAACTTCATGGTTCATCTGAAAATTTCATAACACTTTGCCCAAGTTAGGTATCTAATTCGGAACCTCATGCAAACAGCCACACTTAGACCAATAAAACAGTACTAAAACAAGCTAAACAGTACACTGTATTTATAAAAACAATAAATTTATCATTAAAACAATTTTAGTTACTAAAATTAAGATTTACAGTTATGCAGTAACTAATAAATTCAACAGCACTTGTAACATGAATTTTAATTGTTACCTGAAAATTTAAAACAAACTGCTTGTCAGGAACACTAGCCGTTTCGTATTTATTACATTACATTTCTATGTAGATTAGTGCATTACTATGTTTCTGACGAAGCGTAATAAAAAGTAAAACACAATGATTTGGAGGGTATTCGTACTTTTTAGGGTAAAGTTTCGTTCACACTAACAAAAATAAGTATCGGCTTATTGGATGATAATAGTATAGACAGAGTATTTTTCTCTTTTCATATGCTACTTATCAATGTTTATGTTTTTATTGTTGACATACCTTGACCTTTATACTTGGCCTTTCTGAAGGACCTCACCCAATAAGGTCGGTGCACGTCTTTCTAGGGCGTCCCCATCGGTCTATAGTTTCTGCCTATCCCTGTGGAAAAAAGTCGTGATTGTGACCTATGTATGTATTTTTGGACCCATGCTCAGCTATGGGACAGTAAATGGGTTGGTGACGACTGTCTTATGCTAAACTTCTGGTAAACTTCGGGTTATTCTGATAACCAAGGAATTCTAAATACTTAAATCTATTTAAACATTAAGTATGTGAACCGACCTTAAGCGCCCCAGCCTCGTACAGTCTAAGCCGCACTACGAAAGCGGAAAGCGACTTACATACATTTGGCAATGAAAATAAAAACAACTGCTGTTCTACAATAGCATTCAACTTAGGTAAGTTGAATGCTATTGTAGAACAGCAGTGCTGAGGTCAGCACTCCCCTAATGTACATACATACAGTGAATTTTAAAAAGGTTTTTGTTTGAGTGTATTTGGAGGTTTTAACCTTTAATTTTTATTTTGTTGTCACGAAAAAGAGCAATGAAATTCTCCGAGTTTGGATAAGTGCCCGGGGAATGGCAATTCACTATTACATGGGATCTAAACATACTGGCGAACTGTGGATGTACAGTAAGTACACCTCTGCCTAACCCTTCGGGGAATAAAGGCGTGATGGTATGATATTTATTTCTGTAAATAGATTTTTTAAAGTCGCTTTTACTAGTCAATGTCTTTTTTTTTAAATAGACGGCCTTAAGCGGTCAAGTTTGTCATAGATTGTTTGAAGTAAGAGGTGCAAACTATTTGCATGTTACAGAGATCTCTCCTATGACGATAATTTTTAATATTTTTTATCTGTCTATGAACAAAATTAACCATGTCAGTGAATTTAGGTTAAGTGTTTGAACAGTTTATGTTTGTGAATAATAAATATAGACATAAACAACGATGCCAGGTAAACAGATCAAATGCTGTGAAGTTGAGAATGTGTTTGGGTATACATTGAGGCAAGGCGTTTCTTTTGTAGGGTTTAGTTCTATAGTAAGTATAAGTTTATTTCCCTGCTTAACTATAATGTTTTTATCTATTGATTCGTAATCCCTTGATATTTTCAGAGTTCCTTTCTAAGGATGCTAAGAGACTGGAGCATTTACGCAAGCGTCGAAATGTGCATTCCGATTTGAATTTTATATTAAAACTCTATACCTAATTTGCTTGATCTGGGAATCAAACCAAGAACTTCTAGCATAGTAGTCACGCTATCACAACTGGATTAATGAGTCTGTCACCTCATCAGCTTTTTCCTTTGTATTATAGGTATATTAATTACGCGCTTATTGGAGCATAAAATTATAAAATTTTCCTGCACTGAGCAGAGTGCATAATTAATTAAATATGCTATTTTAAAACGACATTAATATCAGTTCATAATAACATTTAAATGTGTCGACATCAGATTTCTTCGTGGAAATCCATTTATTATTGAAATCTATTGATTATAATATTCATTAATGATTTAGTTTAATATTGTGTTACGTGCCTATTACATGGGACCTAAACATACCGGCAAACTGCTGCAGCAGCTCTGCCTAACCCTTCGGGAAATACAGGCATGATGGTATTTTATGTTTAAATTATTTTCAGATAGTAGCAACATGCACACTTTTCACATCTTTAAGCACCATACTATATCTGTGGAAAAAGGAGTTACTTTTCAACAGCAACTCTGTGAATGCCGTCAACATGATCTTCGCCCTGTTCTTCACCAGCACCTCGTTGTACCAAATGGTTGTGTCCATCATGCTGCTCTGGTTCTCACTATGGGTAACGTATATATCATCTCTCATATCTTCCTAGCCTTTTCCCGACTATGGTAAGGTCACCTTCGTCTAAACAGATGCTGCTAAATATCAGTATTTTACAAGAAGGGATTGCCATCCAAGTGCAGTGATACCGATAAAATCTATTTTTTTAAAAGCATGTCAATGGAGCTTCTTGCCGGATTCTTCTCCATAGGATCAACTTTTTGGAACCGTGCAACTAAAGTCAATAACGTTTCATTAAAATTTGCTCAGTTCTAATCATGCAATTTTAACCTTTATATCTTAGCGGAAAGGCACTTCTTTAACATTTGCTCAGTTCTCATCATGCAATTTTAACCTTTACATCTTAGCGGAAAGGAACTTCTTTAACATTTTCTCAGTTCTAATCATGTAATTTTAACCTTTATATCTTAGCGGAAAGGCACTTCTTTCGTGTTGTCGTTATGGTTTGTGTCGCACATGTCGTTGTTGACACTGTACTGCATCATGTTCACTGCGAGGACCGTCGTGTGCTTCGCTGGAGGACACTTCCTTCAGGCACTGTTTACCACTGTCGGGGGATTAATTTATCAAGGTACTTGTTTTTTCACTACATATTATATAACAAAGTCAAAATACTACTATATATTATAAAATAAAACAAGCAAAATCTATACTAATATTATAAAGAGGAAAGATTTGTATGTAAGTATATTTGTAACGAACTGGTTCAAAAAGTACTGGACCGATTTAAAAAATCTAAATATACCTATATAACTCAAAGGTGACTGACTGACATAGTGATCTTTCAACGCACAGCCCAAACCACTGGACGGATCGGGTTGAAATTTGGCATGCAGATAGATGTTATGACGTAGGCATCCGCTAAGAAAGAATTTTGATTAATTCTACCCCCAAGGGGATAAAATAGGGGATGAAATTGTGTATGAGAAAACACGCTGGCGAAGCCGTGGGCGGAAAGCTAGTTGTTTAATATAACGAGATAGTTTGTAACTTCTTCATATTACCCCAACATTTGTGTATAATAGGGCTGTCACCTACAGCAACCATGGTGAGGTCTGTAGCGTGCATATAAGGTAATGACGTCACTAGGATCAACTGCCAACTTGGCGGAATGCCCTGTGAAGCCACAGAATAATGAATAGTACACAGGCTGCATTACAACCTATACGATTCCAGTTTAAGTTGATCTTACATTGACAGGGTTTCCATACAGTATGAGGCCAGCGGAAAATGGATTTGTATGGCTCCACGTGGACTCGTTCTTATCTATCAGCGTATTAACAAGAGTGACTTTCTTTGCAGGCATTTTCATATACTTTTCCATCATCGTCAACAGTTATTTGATTTCTGTTGAACCAGATGTAATATATTATTGAAGCTTCAACATCTACGGGTTTAACAACCATGTGGACTAGGTACCTATAAACATATATCAGGTTATATTTAGAAGAATACATTTCAAATAAAATACATAATTAATAATAGTTTTTTCTACAAAGAAGTAATTATTTAAGGTTATGTAATTTACTTACGTAAAGTTACGTACTGCTATATACCATCGGTAGAATCTAGCAGTTTTGTGTTTAGATTGTCTGAGAGTATTTTTAAAAGCCTTGCAGATTGCATTTTATCGACGTATTAAATATTATTGTGTTATTATATAAAATTGTATTTACACCTTTTCTATCAAGGCATTAAATGTACATTTTCTGATATTGTAAGGAATGACGAGGCATTCCATACAAATGTGCTTATTAGTTTAGATTTAGTTATTTTTCTCATGTACGTGCTGATATCAATCATAACTTAAATATAGTTTATTGTATACAAAGATGTATTAAATTTATTGTATTTAAAACATTGTTTGAGAAAGTGTATAGAATACTGGATTACGTAATTACCAATATATATATAACAACAATAGTTAGACATTATGAGGTGTGTTTTGGTTACCGGAAAATATAAATTTAAAAACCAAGTAAGATTGTGAGGTATTTTTATAAATCTGGCGATAAAAGAGATGTTTCTAATTATCGCCCAATTAGTATACTAAATTCGTTTGCTAAAATTTTTGAGGGATATATTTACGAACACATCTGTAATCACCTAAAGCACATATTGAGTCCATTACAACATGGTTTTATAACAGGTAGATCAACAACTACTAATTTACTTTGCTATTCAACATATATATCTGAATCTTTCAACCTAAAACAGCAAGTGGACTCAATCTATACTGATTTTTCCAAAGCGTTTGATCGCGTCGATAATTTGAAGTTGCTTATAAAGGCACAACATGTGGGTATACACGGGAACTTGTACAGATGGCTTACATCATATCTACTTAATCGTACACAGCTTGTGGCACTTGGTGGATATGAATCTAGCCCATTTCTTGTGACATCCGGTGTCCCACAAGGCTCTAATTTGGGTCCTCTTCTTTTCTCAATTTTTATCAATGATTTACTTAGTATAATTGATAGTAACTGTCTAGCTTACGCAGATGATATAAAAATCTTTAGGCGAATATCTGATATTGGTGATTGTGAAAGTCTCCAATCTGACTTGAACAAAATTGTTGTGTGGTGCGATGAAAATTCAATGTCACTTAATATTAAAAAATGCCAAGCTATTACTTTTACAAAAAATAAAAAACCGCTGGACTTTCAATACCACATAGAGGGCGTTGCAGTGGAAAGGGTTAATGTAGTGCGTGATTTGGGGGTGTTCTTTGATTCAGCAATGTCCTTTAGACCTCATTATGACCACATATGCAATAAGGCTAATCGAATGTTGTCTTTTGTGCTCCGCAATGGTAGACCTTTCAAACAAGCAAAGTCATTAATAACATTATACTATTGCTTAGTGAGAAGCACACTTGAGTATTGCTCATCAATATGGTCTCCAATTTACAGGACTCATATAGATAGACTAGAGGCAGTTCAGAGACGTTTCGTTAGGTCACTGTCTTCAAAATTTGGCCTGAGGCGTAAGCTGCACAACTATGTGATTCGACTTGGTTATTACAATATCACCAGTCTAGAGAACAGAAGATGGATAAGCGACATGTGCACCCTACACAAAATTGTAAATGGTAGCCTTGACAGTCAACTTATCGAACATATACAATTCAAGATACCAACTAGATCTGTGCGTATTCCACAGCTATTTGCCATTCCTGCTAGCAATAATAATGTGTCTCAGAATAGTCCAATCTCACGAATGTGTTGTCAATATAATACTGTGTGTTCCCAAGTCGACATTTTTCATAATAACCTCATTAAGTACAAAAGCATTTTGTTTAAAGCTTGTGCTCTGCAAAAAAAAAAAAACTCCTTTGACTCGTAACCTCTTTTGTATTACTGTCCGCTAAACCAATTTAATGTTATTCTGTTTTGCTTTTTTTTTTTATTTTTATTTTAAGTGTTCGTATTAGTCTAATCTCAATAGTTTACTAACAATTGCTGTGTATAGTTATAACTGGGCTTCAGATTTGTGTATTGTATTCTGCCAAATTTTATGTCACGTATGAATTAATCTGTAACCTGTTACTGTACCTATTCAATAAAATAAAATAAAATAAAATAAATACATTGTATATATACCTTTTTGATTGTAAAAACATCGATGTAAATACATAGAAATAAAGAAAACTTTTTAATGAAATTATTTTCTTTGATCCCTACTATAATATGTATTATAAATGCGAAAGTAACTCTATCTGTCTGTCTGTCTGTTAAGCTTTCACGCCTAAACCACTCAACCGATTTTGATGAAATTTTAGTACTGGGATAGATTAAAGCTTGAGAAAGGACATAGGCTACTTTTTATTGCAAAAAATAGTTTTCAAGGGGTTGAAATAGGGGGTGATAGTTTGTATGGGAGTTCGTCATTTTTCAAGATAAAACCATGAAACTTTAATATTAAGGCACTTGATAAGAAATAAATAAATATTTGTTCTAGCGTTTTTGAAATTTCGACCTGTATGGGGGGTGAAATAGGGGATGAAAGTTCGTTTAGAAGTCCAAACAAAGTCACGCTTTCAAGTTTAACCCCGGAACCGATTTTGATGAAATTTGGAACAAATATAGACTAGACCTTGGGAAAGGATATAAGCTACTTACGTTTTTTGTAAAAAAGGGGTTGTAATAAGGGATGAAAAATTGTATGGGAGTTTGTCATTGTTGAAGATAAACGCTGAACTTTTGTGTTTAGGCACTTGATAAGAAATAAATCAATATTCGATATGGGGTTTTTGAAATTTCAAACTGTGTGGGGATGAAATAGGGGATGAAAGTCCGTTTGGATTTTAACGAAATTTGGTACAAAAAAAGACTAGACCTTGGGAAAGGATATAAGCTGCGTTTATATTTCGGTAAATAATAAAGTTGGACAAATTTTGTGGCCTACCCGAGCAAAGAAGCGGACGGAAAGATATGTAAGGATAATTTGCAATTTCCCGCCAGAATTGGAAAAAACTAAACAGTCAAAATCGCATTGTCCACGCGGGCGAAGCTGCGGGCGGAAAGCTAGTATGTTATAAAAGATGATTAATTAAGTTATACTTAACATTCAAATGCTAATGAAGAGCATCTCAAATTTGTTCAAGGGAGATGTAAAGCATAACTCATTTATAACTAACATAAATACAGAAGTGAACCCCTCTCTGTTAACTTTCGTTAAAAGTAAATCGTCCTTTTCAGTGATCAAAGACTTTTAAACGAAGTGTTTAATCTTTACTGATTAGATTATGAGTTATCAAGCTGATTTCAGAAGGAGAAAGTTGTTCAGCAGTAAATTTTTAATATTAATAGGTATTGGCTTTATAAATCTGCAATTGAACTGGTATGCGTGTTTCTTTATTTATATCTATGTTTTTTTTTAGATATGTATGTATTTTAGAATGCAAAAGTGTCCCTATAACATTGATCGTTATTTTTGAATATCGTGTGATTAATTCATCGGTAGTAGTTTTAATATAGAAATTGGAAAGTTAATAGGCAAATATGTTTTTTTTTAATTAGCCCGTATTGTCCCACTCCTGAGCAAAGGCCTCCCCCCATTTCTTCCACCTTTCCCGGTGCCGTGCCACCTCCTTCCAATTCTCAAGAAAGGCATCCAGGTTATCCCGCCATCTCCGTGGTCTGCCGCGTTTTTGGTTAACCGTCTCAGGGCTCCAGTTCTGTGCAATAAAAGCCCACAGTTCCACATGCGGCAGACATGGCCTGCCCGGATGGCAAATATGTACTCTCAGAAAAATGTGACGAGCGAAACGGCATATAAATATTCGTTTATTTTGCGTTCCTTTTTGGCAGCTAAGCCTATTGGGTTGGCTGCCAAATTGTTACGATAGATTAAGATCGTTGATATGATCGGGCTTTGATAGGTTTGGCAGTTTTATATACTTGAGGCCTTGAAGGCATTTGTTATATTGATTTTATTTCATTCCCGACTTTACGGATCCTTTACAACATCCATATCTAAAATTATTTCAGAAAACTAAGGGGGTAAATCAATACCTACACCACCTAAACATTTGGTTATACATATATTGTACGAGTATTGAATTCAATTTGGAACATTATGCAATTTAGAATGTTAAGTTAAATATAAAATCAAGTATGATAATGTAAAACATTAAAGTTACATAGTACCTATTATTGTCTAAATCAACATGGCGTTTCGAGACATTAAAACAGAGAACTATTTCAAAGATGTTTCTAGAAGCATTGTCCTGTGAACGGCAATAGTATCACGTTCGGCAATAAGTCGTCGTACTCGTGTACAGCGGGCGCGTGATCGGCAATCGTTGCCAAGCTTGCAATTAAATTTAAATTCAACAATATTTTCAAATACTGTAGTGCATAAGACATTTCGGAATACTATGGTTGGATAACTATTGCATTTTTAAGATATCGGGAGATGGATATTCTATATGAAAACAATCTATTGTAGTAGGCAGAAGCCTGAAAAGCTTGACAAACATTTTACCCTGGTCCTGGTACCGGTATCGGCTAGAGAAGCAACTTATATCACATCTCCGCTACCCAATTGCGGAGATCTGATGTAAGTTGCTTCGTGCGAAAGACTTTTTTGAGATATTTAGCCGCACCTGGTTAACTGCAAGTCGCCCCACCATAGTTGGGAAAAGGCGTGAATGAATGGATGATGAGTAGTTAAGTAAATGAAATTAAAAAGTAATTTCAAATAAATATCATAAAACGCACCGCATCTTTGAAATTACCGCCTTGCGGTGCATCTTCCCAATTTTGCTGAAGAAGAGCGGTCTACGTCTGTTTACGTCGAAAATCTACCTTTAGATACCTACATATGAAACAGGACAATAAAACATACCATCAAGCCTATATTCCCCGAAGGGTTAGGCAGAGGTGTACTTAATGTACACCCACAGTTCGCCGGTATGTTTTAGGTCCCATGTAATAGGGGGCGAGCCTATTGCCATTCACCGGGCACAAATCCAGACTACGAGCTGCTACTAAGAATTTCATAGAAAAACCCGATAATACTTTGCTCGACCTGGGGATCGAACCCAAGACCTCTAGCGTAGCAGTCGCGATTGGGACCACTAGACCAACGAGGCAGTAAACTAGATAATAAAAGAACGTAAGTAACTCTGTTTTCATTTAACATGATACTAAGTACATCTGGCATATAAAGTAGAGATGACTGTTTGCAGGACATTTATGGATAAATTTCTTTCTATAGTAGAACAGCTACACATTAACAGTTAATGCAATGGTAAGGAGATTAGGGTTCAGCACGTTGATGGTCGTATCGTCATTCATGAAATATCTTAACGCAACCCTGAATATATACTAAATGCTACAACACGTCTGTCCTTATCCCTTCCACAACCCAATTAATGGACATACCAGAACAGTTCAGGTAAAGTTCTTACCGCCACTAAAACACTGCTGTACTACAAATTCCTGCCCGTAATAGTAAATTGCGTGATGATACACACAGCGGCTGCAGCGCTTAATCTCAAAGCGTGGTGTAATCAACGCTACAGCGTAGAAATCTTGAGGCGTGCGTATTTGGCAACGACGTTCTATCTCAGCTCAATGCATCAGCTGAGCGGTAAGCAATTAGTAGGGGCCATGAAACATGCGGGTAGTGGGGAAATATAATAAATAAACAGGTTTTTATAGCATGTAATGCTATAAAACTATTTATCGACGTCAAGTAGTTGTATGCATAGTGTTGCGTTTCGTACGGTGAGTGTGGAGCGCCGGAGTCCCAATTCCTCCCTCAGTCCCCTTCCTTTTCCTTTCCTCCCTCCATTTTACTTAAATAGGCTCGGCAATTAATGCTTTGGATTTGCAGATGTCCATGGGCGGCGATGACTACTTACCATCAGGTAGTTCGCCTGCTTGTTTGCCGAGTTTTCCCATAAAAAAGCTTTAAAGTTTGTGTCATCTCGTTAAGAAGATTTACTAGGAGCTATTGGTCAGAGTACTCCTGGAGGCGCAAATGCATTTATTTGCATTAAACTGTCTTTTTTCAATACTTACTCAAATTCCACCGGAACTCACTAAAATAGGTCTATCGATCATCTTTAGCCTGGAAACACTGGGACAAATATAAAACTATATCTACCTCTTCGTGGTGAGCACATAAAAAGCCTTTAAAACTTAAACACCAGTAAAACGTCAACGTCACAGATTGGACGTTTCTCTTATGACGTCATTACCATTACGTTAGTAGATGCTTGTAGCAGCGCGTTACGAGCAATCTAACGTGGATGAGGTAATTTTAGGGATGTCAGCTGCGAAATTGGTGTGCTATGGCATTCTCGACTTGGGATTTTCAATTTGAAAGCCATTGTTGCTTTTCTTGGAGAAAGGTTGGCTTTAATGATATTGACGTAGAAATATTTATTTAATGTTCGGTAAAAATAAAGAAGCAACGAATATATTTTATAATTAATATGCTTTTTGATGTAATTAACCCTTTTTTTTTAATATTAAACATCCATTATAATTATTTGGTGTGTACATTACCTTTAAAGTAGGTAACGTTTTTTAAATCTAAATTAGGGACCGCTTATATCATATCACTATTGTTGTACCTACATACCATCACACCTGTATTCTCCGAAAGGGTTAAGCAGAGGTGTACTAATGTACACCCACATTTCGCCGGTATGTTTAGATCCCATGTAATAGGAGGTGAGCCTATTGCCATTAATCGGGCACAAATCCAGACTACGAGCTGCTACTGGGAATTTCATAGAAAAATCCAATCACACTTTGCTCGACCTGGGAATCGAACACCGGACCTCTACCGTAGCAGTCACGCTTGGGACCACTAGACTAACGTGGGAGTCACTAATTCACGTAAATTCTAATGTATTTAATTATTGACTAAATCAGCGAAATTTTCATTAACCTTTGTGATAGCCCTAGCAAAATTTCGCGGCTCGTCTGTTGATGGCTTACTTCATTACTAGACGAGTTGGTATTATGTATGCTTATTACAGATGTACGGGGAAATTGGGCGGAACGATGAAAATTGTTAATTAATGTTGCTAATGAAGTTCTGGTTTCGTGTTTCGATATATTTATGTACAATCCATTTCCGTCATGGTTTTGTGGTTAAAATCAATAAGTTTTCACCATAGGACCTACAACCAATTTAGAAATTAAAAATATTTTTTACATAAATATAAACGTTATAATGCTTTAGTCGATTTTAAATTGAAAAATGTATATTAGGTAAGATTTAAAATTGATTTAGCTGATATCGAAAATGGATTTTATGCAATGGATTTAAGGTAGCATATCCCTATGCGACGTAAATAAGAATGATGATGTATATGTCACTGTAAACATCGTTAGATCAGAATCTTTCTTGCGAGATTGTAAACTGTCGATCGATTGTGAACTCCGTACATTGGAGTTCACAATCTATCGCGGCGCGACAATATATGGCGACGCCGATGCAGGGCACATGACGTTCAAACAATCAGCGCGCGAGGTGCGTTCCGTGGCATGCCATTTCACAATTCGACGGTTTCACTTCGATAGATTATAATCTATCGAATTATAATAAATCTAATCGAAAAATAATGCGTTAAATTGAAAGTAGTAAGTTGAGTTCACAATGTATCGACAGTATACAATCTCGCTAGATAGATTATAATATTACGGTATTTACAATTTTACGGTGACATATACACGAATTAAACGAAGCATCTGTCAGCTACGACTATCTATAGGGAAATTTACAGTTGAATATGTATGATTTATGTAACTTAAACAATAAAAAAATTAAACGTTCAGTTTTCGACTCGTACGAAATAATTTTATATTTCATTTACAGAAAAGTAGCCAGTGACTGCCCTATTTCATATAGTTGTTCTAAGCGCGACTTTCACGCTAGAAGTCCTGGTTCAATTCCCAGGTACAGCAGAGTTATTGAGTTTTTCTATAAAATTCTCAGTAGCAGCTCGGAGTCTGGATTTATGCCCGGTTAATGGCGATAAGCTCCCCTACATGGATCTCAACTTACCGGCGAAGTGTGGATGTCTTCATCAGTACACCTCTGACTAACCCTTCGGGGAAAACAGGCGTGTTGGTTTGAAATAGATGACACTAGCTTTTCAGTTGCCTACAAAGATGAGATTAGATGCTTCAAAAACTTTATTAATTAAGCAACAACAATGCGACAGACACGGAGAGTGCACCTACAATGTTTCAAGCGCATTATCTTTATACATTCTGTATGCTTGAATTTTCACATTCGTATACACGGATGAAGCTCCTTGTTTATGCATAAGCCTTTTGCATATTCTGCTTGGTAGTTCCACGCGTGGCCAATTTGCTCAATTTAGTATTGCTACCATAGTCTTGAATAATAAATGCAACTCAAAATATACTATGCATTGTAATTGCGGTGGATTTTTATTGGAAGAAAAAACCACGTTCCGGCTTTGTCCAAATAGCAATTAGTCTACCGCTAACAGTGAGTGACGGTTCATTTTAAAGCAGATATCTATTTTTGAACAATCTCTTTTAGTTCTGCGCGTTTAGATACAATTGAAAAACGTTACATAGTGTGAATTTTTGTTTACATTGTAGAGAGTCAATCGTCTCAATTGCGCTGTTTTTACAACATCTTGAAGCACAGCAAAGCATGTTAGCTTTAATTTTTCATCAACTCAATAGATATGTCTCCTCTATCTCCACCGTGCTAGCTTACTGCAGACTTATCAGACTTACCTACTGATCTTCCTACAGCAGGATATTTTATTTTATGTGCTGCCAAGAATGCTGCTTTACTATGTTTCCAAAGAGGAAAGATTTTTTGTTTGTTAGTCATCGATAAACTCTGAAACTACTGAATCGATTTTAATAATTCTTTCACTTTTATTTCCGATTAACATAGGCAATTTATTATCCCGCGGGACAACTGGGATTCTATGTGGGCGAAGTCTAGTGACCAATACGAGTACACATGAAGTTTTTGAATTCTGTGTCATCAATTTTTATATACACATTCATAAAATACAGGGTATAAATAAAATATGTTAGGATAAAAGAGATTAATATGCGGACAAGCCCAGCTTTACGACCGGCGGCCGGTCTTCTGATGAATTGGTTTGCGCGAGTTCATGGCATTTGTGGTTTGCGTCGATATTATTTTGTAGTTTACGTCGAATAAAACTTGTTTTTACTTATGGGATAACTCGATGAACAAAGAGGCGAACTACCTAATGATAAGTATTCTTCGCCGCCATGGACATCTGCAAAACCAAAGGAGTTACAGATGCGTTGCCGAAACTATTTAAGGAAAAGGGAGGCGAAGGAGAAAAGGACAAGCAAGAGGACTTAGGGAGGAAATGGGTGGGTTTCAAACCGGCAATCACATGATCGCAAGTCCGACACCCTAGCCATTAGGCTACCGCCGCTTAAATATTTATTTAGGTACTGCAAGAAGTATTTTTACCATAAGCCTTGCTGACACGATGAAAAACCATTAAAGCATTTAAATATTCTCATTTAAATATTAACCCATTACATTGTCCCACTGCTGGGCCCGGGTCTCCTCTCAGAACGAGAGGGATCAGGGCATAGTCCAAGACGCTAGCCTACTGCGGGTTGGCAGACTTCACATGTCGTCAAGAAAATCTCTCAGGCATGCAGGTTTCCTAATAATGTTTTCCTTCAACGTTTAAGCGCGTGATAATTTATTATTAATACGCACATGACTTCGAAAAGACAGGTGCGTGCCCTGGATTCGAACTCAAGACCTTTGACTTGGTAGTCGAATGGTCATATCACAAGGCTATCACTGCGCTAACAAAAGCTGCTTAAATATTCTAGGGTATACCTAATTCATGTTAATGAAAACTCGTAATCAAATGATGATGAGCTTATACCTCCTGACATTATCTACTTAGATATTTCACATGGATATCAGTCATGACGTCAAAGTACCTGTATGTTGTCTGACCTTCGCAACATTCACTACAATATGCATGAATCAATTGAGGGAAGGCCGTTATTCGGTCATCAGTATGCATAATGTAGGGTGAATCTGTGCTTAAAGGGACAGGCGTGTTCACTGACGTGCACGCACACATTGATATACACGTATCTATAGGTACACACAGATAAAGGTCAAGCTATAGGTACGTACATTTTTAGCTTAAACTGATCTCGCGTTGGCTTTCCGTACGATAAGAGGTCAGGGTAAACTGGATTATTATAGCTCATAGAAAAGCGTTAAGTACAGGTACTTCCATTTTTATTACGAATTTCTCCATACGTGTTATAACAATAGGTAAGAACATACTTCCCATCCATATTCCCTGAATGGTGAAGCAGAGGTGTTCTATTATAAACCCACAGTTCGCTGTAAATTTAAGTCCCAGAGGGTAGAAATTGAAACTGCTACTGAGAAGTTCATAGAAAATAACCCAATTATATTTTGCTCGACCTGAGAATCGAATCCAGGACCTCTCGTGTAGCAATCACGCTTAGGATCACTAGACTTATGCAACAGTCCATAGCATCCATGGTCGCAGTAGACTGAGGTGTGAGTCTAACCTTACATTAGAATATAACGCGATAAACTCCGTAATAAAGTAGTTATTATATCAAATTACTCGTACAAACTTCTAACAAGGTTAACAAAAGTTTAGGTCACCGAGCTTTTGTGAAGTGATTATTATGTACCTAAGTTTGCCATGATGCGGAAAGACCCTTGTCATCAAGATATATGAGTTGCCTTAAACTTAACTAACCAGACCAAATAGTTCACTAGGGATAAAGGATACCTACCTCAGGAATTTCATATACCTATGTAATAAGATAGTTTTTATATAACTAATGAAATTTCTTTTAAAGATAACTTGATTATTTGTCTATATTTTTTTGAATGACATGAGGGTAAGGAGATTGGGATTTTCCATTAGGCAATTCTCAATAGCAGCGCAGAGTTTGGAAGTAATAGCATCACCTCCTATTAGGCCCTACCTAATACATACCGGCGCGGAGGCGGAATAAAAATGTGGGTATACAGTAGAAAAGGTTCTGGTTATATTAATTTTAAAAGAAGTTTTTCCTGTAAATAGTAACTCAAATGATTTTATTATTACATTTTAAATTCTTGTAATACATGTTCAAAATAAACGAATTTGAATTTAAAAAATAGCCACTAACCGACCCCTTAGAATCTAAGGGCTCTGGAATTGTGCCCAGTTCTAAGGCTTACAAATTGAAAATTTTATAGAATAACCCCTTTGTTCGACATCAAGCAAAGTAGTCGCGCTTAGGACCACTAGACTAATGAGACTAGTCTTTAAATATTGATGTATTCAAATAAATTGTAGGACTGACATACCTACCAATAGAGCCTTTATGAGAGAAACTGATTATAGCCTCTGCAAAACGTGTGTCGAATTACTGCAATGTAGCTGATCACTGAATGCAAAATGTACATGAATTCAGCTTTTCATTATTGAAACACAGAATTTTGTTACATGTGGACATAATGTCGGCACAGGGGCGTTTTTCATTTAATTTTCGCCATAATGACGTCATAAATTACACACCACTCTTATCTTTTCCCCACTTTTTAAATTAAACTCTGTTTTTAAAATGTTCGTCCATTTTACGCACTGCATTACAAGTTTTATTATTCCGCTTTTGAAGGACTGGTGGGTTTTTGTTTAAATATTTCAGTTTAGCATAAATGTTTTTTTTTTTAAACAACTGCTTAATTAGTCCAGTGGTCTTAAGCGCGTTGCTATGCTGAAGGTCTTAGGTTTTATGGTCAGTTTCAGCAGTGTTGTTTGTTTTTCTATGAAATCCTCCGTAGCGGTTCGGAGTTTGGATCTG
Organism: Subacronicta megacephala; assembly: GCA_958496365.1. Taxonomy (NCBI): domain Eukaryota; kingdom Metazoa; phylum Arthropoda; class Insecta; order Lepidoptera; family Noctuidae; genus Subacronicta; species Subacronicta megacephala. The sequence continues at coordinate 5,699,460 of OY292525.1, forward strand.
TGCTAATGGCAATAGGCTCGTCCCCTATTACGTGCGATCTAAATATATCGGCAAACTGTGGGTGAATATTAGTAACTCTCTGCCTAACTCTTCGGGGAATAGAAGCGTAATATTATGAAATGGTTTTTAAACGTTGGTACACAATGATTTTTTGTAGTGTGGGTGCGATTACAAACGCTATTTTTACATACAGATACACCCAGGTCCCATAACAACTACTTGTAGATCATAAAGTAATGTCTAAAATCAAACAAAATTTGTTCTGTGCAGGGACCGAAACTACAACCCATGGCGAAGATATCGTCGAAGCCGATCATTCAGTTACTATTGTTTTGAATGAAGATTTCAGTGAAATAATATTTTGTTACAACTTATCGTGTGGCAAATATTACGTAACATAAAGGCTTATTAATAAAAGTGTATAGTAAAAAGGACTTTCCTATTCATAAAATGTTTTTTAGACACTTTTTATCTTCCAAAGAACTTCTTCCAAGAAAAACTTTTCCCTGGGACTTTTATTAGACTCTTGCCCCATTTTCCCGATCACTATTCCATATACCTATTTAAACTGACTTACAGGTATTGTAGAATTTGGTAAGAGTCACCCAGGGATGGGTATTAACAGGTGTTGTCAAAAAAAAATAATTGGGCTAGTTCCTCACAGATTCAGCTGCCGTGGGCGAAAAACTTAGTATAATAATATTATATTTAGTTTTAAATGATTTTTATAGTTTGAAGACGCAATTAAGGACATCATGTGACAATATTATAAGTATACTTTCAGAACAAAAAAGAAACCATTTTTTTCCCTATTTACAAAAATCTCTCAAAGAAACTTCCCCGTTTTTGGCTACACACACATAATTCAATGAGTGTAAGTAAACCCGGGTACAGTTAAGTACAACTTCGGTACATAAATCTCAGTTAGTCGCTGCGGGGTGCTCCCCACTCAATTTACTTCTCGTATGGTCACCCTTCTAAGATGAAATTACATCAGATACTACTCACATCCCTTATCTACTAGTGATTTGAGCGATATGAGATTGGTAACACATTATTTATGCTATTGCTCTTTTACAGCGTAAGGGGCAATCGTGTAAAGTGTTTTTTGTTGATCTATTTTCATAAAGAAAAAGGGACTGGCTCATTAGTTTAGTGGTCTTAAGGGCGACTGCTACGCTTGAGGTCCTAGGTTCGATCCCAAGGTCGAGTAAATTGTTATTGGGTAGGTATTTCTATGAAATTCTCAGTAGCAGCTCGGAGTCTTGATTCGTGCCCGGTTATTGGCAATTGGCTCGCCCCCTATTACATGGGACTTAAACATACCTGAGAAATGTGGGTGTACCTTAGTACACCTCTGCCTAACCCTTCGGGGAATACAGGCGTGATGGTATTTCCTTAAAAAAAATAATGCATGCGCAATTAAACAGTAAATACCAACCAACTTTCAGGAACCATTTGGAACTGTAAATAATTCCTCAAACGAATTAAAGCTACTAACCAAATGCATGCAAGTGATCGTGTAGGTGAAAGCTAATTACAACATATTTGCCGTCTGTACCTATACGAATCAAATAAATCCTCTGTGCCAATAATAATCGGTATTGGTATCAACGAAAATTTAAACTTCGACTGCCTCGTTGGTCTAGTGGTCCCAATCGCGACTGATACGCTAGAGATCTTGGGTTCGATCCCCAGGTCGAGCAAAGTGTTATTGAGTTTTTCTATGAAATTTTCAGTAGCAGCTCGGAGTCTGGATTTGTGCCCGGTGAATGGCAATAGGCTCACCCCCTATTACATGGGACCCAAACATACCGGCGAACTGTGGGTGTACATTCAGTGCACCTCTGCCTAACCCTTCGGGGAATACAGGCGTGATGGTATGTTATGTTATGTTATGAAAATTTAAACCTTGCTTTCCATCGAATCATCCACACCGTTTGTCCGACAATATGAGAATTTATTTACCTGTAGGTACGTCATTCGTATGAATAAACAAAAAGGTTTAAAGCCAATAAAAAATTAACGTAGCCATTCGTCAATAGTAGTAACAGTTGCAAAGCCGCTGCGACCATAAAATAAATTCAGTCGTTACAGGAGATAATAATTCAATAAAAATTGAAGTACACACAGAGAATATGGATTACCGACTATATATCAATGCAAGTGTTGCCATGTGTACGTTATTCATAGGATTTTCCGGATTCTCAACTCGAAACCAACTGCTATATGTAAGTAATTAAAAAGTGTTACGTTGTACCTACTTCGATGCCTTTACATTTCTTTTGTGAGATACTTTTATTTTTATTTTATTTACTTACTTCAATTAAAACGGTAAAGACCAATAACAATAACTATAATTTATATAATTATAATTTATTAAGAAAAAAACATTTTTTGCTTAAGATAAAAACTAGGTAATACAAAATATTTAAATTAAGTATAACATAATACATGTGCCTGAACTAGGTGATCCTGTGTTTCAGGCGAAAAGAGCTAATAATAGTCACAAATAATCACAAACAAGATACACAAAAATAACAAAATAATTTTATCTAAGTATAGTTTTATAAAGTTAAACAAGTGAAAACACAGAGAAACTTATACCTACTACATTTTACATACGGGAGATGGAACCTAATAGAACTCCTTGGCCAGAACCACTTGGTTCTGTAGAGGACTGAAGTTGTCAGTCAGGTTGCGTTAAAGTTTTTGTGTAAACCTGTAGAGTAGCTTCCCTTTCTCACAACCTAAAAATGATCGCATCGCATTATTACGTGGTAATACGGCCTGTTTGCTTTAAACATGTTGTTAATATTGGACAAAGTTACTGTTCTTTGTTAAGAACAAAAATCTCCAAGACAAGGAAAGAAAAACATTGTGAGGAACCCTGCATGTCTTAAAATCTAAAATTGTAATATACATATTAAAAAAGTACCTATACTCGAAAATTCGAAAAAAAACTTTTCCGTTACTTTTCCCACTGAAAGTATATAATAATAATATTGTTAATAGTTCATTATCTTGTGATAAACAGTAGAGGTGCGCCATTAGAGGTGAACAAAGGTAATGAACCTGGCGAAGTTTTATTAATATACTTTCTTTAACACAAAATGAACTATCTATTACAGATATTGGAAACTAAGACACTGGCGGTTGTGATGAAATTGGAACTAATAATAATATGTGCGGAAACCTACATGTAAAGATTTAATTTCCTACTTATTAGTACAATTTTACATACTTATCTTAAATATAGTCAACAATGAATATATTCTATTCGATTGTCATTGTTCGCTTTTTATGTATTTATAGTTAGTTTTTTTATATATATTTGAAGATAACACCATCCCCTTGGTGTGAGGGACGTTTTACGTACTTTTTGATTATGTTATTCTATAATTATTTCATACATATTTTTGAAATTATGAATTTGAGTGTTGTATGATTTTTAACTTAAAATGTACCGTAGGTATTTATTATTTAAGAACGCAAAGGGTGTAACAGGGCTCGATTAAGAACCTCGTTTAGAACCTACAAGTGGGATTGGTAGGCAAAGGGTTGAACCTTTCGGTTTTGTAATCCGCGATTTTCTGAATGGTAATGTTCGCAATACCTTAAAACATGCTTGACTTACTAAATATTTGCTGCACTTTCTTGGCAAATCTAGAAACTTTTAAATAAGTTATGAAGGATAAAAAACATGTGGCTTATCTAAGCATCTGCTACACAAGAAAAAATTGCGTTGTCTATTTTGACCTCATAACTATGATGAATTTATTACGAAAATATAAAATATCCACACGCCAACACGGATTTCGTTAGCAACGTATATACCTTCAACCCATGGTGGAGACGCACGCGGGATTTTTCCGGCGCGATGCTCCGAATTTTACTCAATATAATACGATAAGAAAAATGGCCGACACGCGGCCAAGCCGACCATGGCGGGAATACGCATTTATCACAGGCATGCTATCCTGCTGGACTACTAGGGATTTGAACAAAGAACACTTGGAATTCGGATAAAATACCATTGTGTTTTTAAAAAGTATTTACTGTTTGAATTTGGGTATGGGTGGGCAATTTGATTTTTTTTGCTCGAGAATTATATAGGCTGGCTGCGTTCTATAAAGTCCATTAGATTTGCTTAAATATACCATTGTATGGATATACAACGGGTTTTTTTGATGTCACGTTTATTTAACACTATACTCAATCTTTAAATACCTTTTATTTTTATGGCAATTTACAATAATAATAAGTCTAAACCCAAATTTTTATGTAAGAAAAAACATAACATTACACTTCTTTAAAACTAAAAGGTATATTTTTTAAGGATTCATCTACTACTATCAACGCGGTCGCTTCAATTTCATGGGACGAGACGCTGGCTGGCTATGGCCACAAAAGAGAATGTCTCAGACACATACAACCTTAGAATGTCGTGAAAAGACGGTGACTCCTTTGTGGCAACTATAATGAGAGTAGACTTCAAGATTTCAAGAGAGGAGACTTCAAGATTTTCAAATCGTCTTATTGGTAGGTACGCGACTTAAATTTGAAGCCAAATACGTAATACTGACAAACATAAATGTAAAACAAATATAATTGCGATTTGCACATGTTTTTAAAAAAGGCTATAAAAGAACAAAAAATGCCTTTAATGTCGAACAACATTTTTCACGGACGAAAATTAGGCCTCGCATAATTAGTTACACTTCAAGACGAAGTATATTATGTATAAAATAATATAATTATGTCATATGTATAAAAAATTAAAAAATATTTTCAAAAACCAATTTTGGAACAATCCATAAGTAAAAAGAATATAGTGATGTTTGAAAATGTTTTACATCAGATAATATCCGACCTATTAAAAATATTGTCTTTAAAATATTTTTCTTCCAGTAGAATCGACATTAAATGAAAGAAAAACATTTTTCTTTGTGGTTTGGTCTACTAAATCCTGTCTGAGAGTAAATTCAATTTGAAAGTGCTTGCAAGACTTGGCGAGCTTTAAGAGCAGCCGCAAGCTATAACTAGTTTAAGAACAAATTAAAAAAATTGTTTAATACCTCAATAACATTGTGTTTGGGGTTATCGGAATGTGAAAGCTTTTCCAGGTTTTCAAAGCGGTTGTCGTGGTGAAGTCAAGGAGTTTTCAAAGGGGTCCATTTAAGAAAATAACGAATAATAAAAAACCGTAAGCATGACTGCTACGCTAGAGGTCCTGGGCTGTGATAAGACCCACTATTTGGAACCGTTTAACAAGCAAGCATATTGGTATAAAAGTAATTCTTAGTAATTTATCTGCAATTCTGTAATGCCATTAAATATATGGTATATACAGACCCTGTCACTTGAATAGCCTCACCCCTAAATTTAGTATTTTTTATATTAACATACATGATTATTATATTAAACTTTGTCTAATTGTCACCTCATGTGCAGTGCCTTACGAAACAAGACACAACTTGCACGAACCTGTACATAAACACCGCGCGCAGTGTCGGTGCGTCAGTTCGTCCGCTCCACATGATTAGCCTCAGTGTCATTTGAACATTATTCGAGTACGGTTATTTCAGTTTATCGTTATCAATCCTTCTTATAAGTGGCGTATATTAGTTATATATCATTTCTGAAGTGTTATTTTATTCATATCCTATCATGGGTCGTGGTCGAAAATTAACTGATATTGAAATTGAAAAAGTGAAATTTTATTTGAATCAAAAATTATCTAACCGCCAAAATGCAAAAAAAATTGGTCGAAGCCCTAAAGTAATTAATAATTTTATGAAAAATAAAGAAAATTATGGAAATAACTATAAAGGTCGAACAAAACTGGCAACTTCGTCACGTGAACGTCGACTTATTTTACGTGCAGCTTCAAATTCTTCTAAGACAGCGCGACAAATAGCAAATGAAGTAAACACCCGCGCATCACTGTCTACGGTACGACGTATTATAAAGTCAGCATCACACCTTAAAAGAACAAAAATCAAGAGGAAACCTCTTCTGCGTGATCAGCATCAAAAAGCCCGATTATCGTTTGCTAAAACGCATATGTCCTGGACAAATGAGTGGCATAATGTTGTTTTCAGTGACGAAAAAAAATTTAATTTAGATGGTCCAGATGGATATTTATACTATTTTCACGATTTAAGAAAAGAAGAACTAGTGTTGTCACGTCGCCATTCAGGAGGTGGTTCATTAATGGTGTGGGGTGCGGTTTCTTATCATGGCCCTATTAAAATTGTTATTCTTAAGGGAAAACAAACTTCTAAATTGTATATCAATTTACTAGAAGATAAGAAAAAAGAGATTCGTGAAATTTTTAAAAAACAAAATTGGATTTTTCAACAAGACAATGCCCCCATACATGCGTCACATGAGACAAAAGCATGGTTACAAAAAAATAAAATTGAAGTTTTAGATTGGCCATCTAACTCTCCAGACCTTAATATTATGGAGAATATTTGGGGCTATTTATCTCGCCAGGTATATGCCAGTGGACGCCAGTTCAATAGTAGCACAGATCTAGTACAAGAAATTAATAAAACTTGGAATAATTTGGACCTAAATTACATTCACTCATTATATGATTCAATTCCTGAACGTATTTTTGAAGTAATTAAGAATAATGGAAAATATACAAAACATTAAATATTATTTATAATCATATTTATCTGTGTTTTATTTATTGAGGCTATTCAAGTGACTAACCCTTTTGTTCACTTAAGTTAGAAATTAATATTTTATTATTATTGTTATTTCAATTCTTTAATATATATAATAGTACTAATCTAGTAAAGTTTATTGATAAAATCTAACTGGCAGTAATAAATAAAGAACAGGATTTATATTTCATTTACAGGTGAGGCTATTCAAGTGACTCGGACTGTACCTACCTACCTGGTATCCAAGAAATGGTAAGAGATGTCGAGGACGACAACAAATGCGCTGGGAAGATGTGCTGAAACTTGACCCAAATGGAGAAGAGTTGCTCAAGATAGTAAGTAATGGAAACTACTGGAGGAGGCCTTTGCCAAAAGGCAAACTGAGTTGAGAGAAATCCTATTGCCAAACGAATCTAACAATACAGTCATAAAGATTAATCTCACCCAGTTTAACGGGCTAAATTAAATAAAATATACTTACATACATATACACAGTCATTTATTTACCTGTGGACTAGTCAGGTCTGGATAATAGGTATTAGTAAAATTTTGCCAAAATTCGCTTAATTATTTTTTAAATTATATATTCACAACTCTAGTCACGAATGTTTAGCTTGGGATTTATGCAGCTGCATGTTTGATGAAATAGTAGCTTTTTTGTATAAACAATTCCATAACGTATGTATAGGTACTAATATTTTACTGTTAAAATACACTAGTCGATTAACAAGGTAAAGCTAGAAGAAAAGTAGGGGGCGAGCCCATTGCCATTATCATCAACACTGATCCATGACATTGTCTCCCTGCTGCGGGTCTCCTCTCGGAATGACAGGGATTATGCTTTAATCCACCACGCTAGCCTACTGAGGGTTGGTTGACTTCACACGCCGTCAAGAAAATCTACCAGGCATGCAGTTTTCCTCACGTATTTTCCTTCACTATTCTATCTGTAGATAAATTTTATTGATACGCGCTTCGCTTCGAAGAATCAGAGGTGTTTGAATTAAAACTTCAGACATTGGACTTGGCAGTCCAATGGTCATATCAGTAGGCTATCAGTGGACTTCATTGCCATTAAATGAGCTCAAATCTGTTTTTAGTAGGGGAGCCCAAGGTGCTAAATCGGTAGTTACTCGAGCGCCATAGAGACCTATATGGTTGCGAAGCTTAGATGATAAAAAGAAAAAAATGTCATATAACAATACCTTTACATCGGTGGGGGGAGCAGCTATAGATTTTCAAAAATGTTAAAAAAAACTGTGGCCTGGACATACTCGAGCGCGTCAGATATTTATAGCATCCATGTCCTACGTATTTTAAAAAATGTACGTATGTTAATCTGATTGTTTCCATGATGGGGGTGGTCGTACGTAAGGGTTGAAAATGAAAAAAAAAAAAATTTAATCGAGCGTCAGATTTTCTCAGGGGACGTTAAGTAAACCTAAAAAAAAGCTCTTATATAATAATCTGACGATTTGGATGTGACGCAAACTCGCAGCCATTATTAGAATGTGCAAAAAAAATTCGCCATTTTGAAATACTCAAGCGCGTCAGATTAAGATATATATGGTTTATCTTTATGCCCTAGACATACTGTTTCATAATCTGACGATTACTTGGAGGGATTCGCCTAATCTGACAATTAAAAAAATTTATTTTTTATTTTCTTAAATCATTGATCTTAATTAATTGAAAAGACTGCCTTGCCTTGACTGCCTCGTTGGTCTAGAGGTCCCAATCGCAACTACTACGCTAGAGGTCTTGCGTTCGATCCCCAGGTCGAGCAAAGTGTTATTGAGTATTTCTATGAAATTCTCAGTAGCAGCTCGGAGTCTGAATTTGTGCGCGGTGTATGGCAATAGGCTCACCCCCTATTACATGGGACCCAAACATACCGGCGAACTGTGGGTGTAGATTAAGTACACCTCTACCTAACCCTCGGGAAATACAGGCGTGATGGTATGTTATGTTTTAATTGAAAAGCTCAAGAAATACCATGCAAATAAAAATCTGTAGGTTTTTTTTTCAGTAAAATACTTGTATTTATAAGAAAATAATTATAAAAAAATATTTTCTTTTGTGTTTTTTTTTATAATCATCTTCAAAGTGGGGACGGAATGAAAGAGTAATATATAGAGAAAGAGTGAGAGAGGAATAGAAACGCGGAGAGGGGAATACAGGCATAACGTATATGCAAGCATTAAACTTTATCGATGATTTTTTGTTACTTCGGCTTGTGAAAATCGTCAGATTATATATTTTTCGTAATCCTTAAGTTATTCCCTACAAAATAAAAAAAAAATTAGCCACGCTCGAGAATGTCAAGATGACGTTTTTTTTTTACAACTTTGTAGCCCTCCTGTTTCTTTACGTCACCCTTAAATTGTCAGATTAGAGGAATATACATGTTTTATCATGTAACTAACTCACCCTACCTTAATCTGACGCGCTCGAGAATGTCAGATGAAAAATTTTTTTTTACTAATCTGATCCTTTATCCTTGACGGGCGGCCATATATATGAGGCTCATATTTGGTGGAAGTACTTAACCGGGTACAAGGTATCCCCCTATATATTAATCTGCCGCGCTCGAGTAAATCCCGAAATCCCCTCATGGGCTCCCCTGCTATTTTGACAACCTGGGAATCGAAATCAGAATCTCATACTAAACTGCTCATACTAAATGCATCAAATACAACTGAAATGAAATTTATTAACCTATTACTGTTTTAAAATATTGCTGGGTATACATTCATACACATCGCTTGAATCGTTTTATAATGGTGTGGTTTTGCGGACCGTTTGTGTGGCTTTTATGCGGGCTTTGAATGTTAAATTCACTTACTTTACTCTCTTTACTGTAGTTGGTTAATATTTTATTTTATCTGTATAAAGCGTAGCAGATTTCAATAGCAAAATGTTTTCCATAGCAATCTAGTTCTCCAAGCCTCGATTAATTATATTTAAGCAAATCCTGCAGTTTATTTATAGTGGTTGAGACTACTATAAATAAACTGCTATTAATGTACTATACTACTATAAATTTACCGATAACCTGTGGGGTTTAGGGGTAAATAGTGCAACGAGTGGCAACGAATTGCAAGCCTCAATAGTTTTAATTAATGCTTTATAGCTGGGAGGTTGACTTTATCAAAAATCCAACCGCAATTATTGCCCTGTTACATAGCGAACTGTTTGTGTAAAGCAGTACACCTGTGCCTTAACTTCGAAGGAATGTAGGCGTGATGGTAATAGGAGTACAAATAAATATTCCGTATTTCTGAACATTTAACACGTCGCGCTTCTTTCAAAGCGTATGTCCCTTAACCCTGTAATATTCACCTCAAAGACGTAAATTAAAAATCTGAAGGCAAATTTCGAATTGGCGGGTGGGACTCGCGGTGACTTAGCGTCTGGTGTACTTATGGAGAAGATGCAGGTTCGAATCCAGCCCGCAATCGTATTTTTCCTTCACTAAAATAACCTTTAATATTCATTTAAAATCATAGAAAACCTAACAATAATCGGTTCTAATCTGTTTAATTAAAATATTATTTAGCTAGCACGTGTTCTAATTTTCAGTTTGAAGGCGTTGAGGCAGGGTTAATGGACATTAAGGCGCCCCTGCAATTATAAGTGGAGGCCTTATCTTTATTAAGGCGAGGACGCTAACGATCTACACTGAGCAGGTAGCAACTGAATATTATGCAGTAGTTTTACGGAATATGCAAAAATGTTTCGACGATATTTCCGAACTTTGAAATTAATTCAAAAATGCTAGTGGTCCTATTGCTTATGAAATTCTCTCTAGACATTCGTGATTCGGAGAGATTTGTGTCCGGTTGATGGAAGAGTCAACGTAAACATAACATACCATCACGCCTGTATTCCCCGAAGGGTTAGGCAGAGGTGTACTGATTGCACACCCACATTGGCGGCTATGTTTACGTCCCATGTAACAGGGGGCGAGCCTATTGCCATTAGCCGGGCACAAATCCAGATCTGAGCAACTACTGAGACTTTCATAGAAAAATCCAATAACACTATGCTCTACCTGGGAATAGAACCCAGGACCTCTAGCGTAGCAGTCGCGTTTAATACCACTACACTAATGAGGCAGCCAATGTAAACATATCGGTGAACTGTGTACACCTCTGTTTATGCTCTTCGGGGTTATTTTGTTTTTACATACCATAGTAGGTAAAAATGCTTTAAAAAAAGACTGTCTCATTAGTCTAGTGGTCCTAAGCGTGACTGCTACGATAGCGGTTCTGGTTTCGATCCCCGAGCCCCGGTCGAGCAAAGTGTTATTGAGTTTTTCTATGAAATTCTCAGTAGCAGCTCGGACTTGTGCCCGGTTAATGGCAACATGCTCACCCCTATTACGTGGGACCTAAACATACCGGCGAACTGTGGGTTTACATCAGTAAGTACACCTCTGCCTAACCCTTTAGGGATACAGGCGTGATGGTATGTTATATTATAGTATGTAAAAAACCTTGAAGAGATTTTGGTTATACAAATTTTACAAGAAGTCTACCTAGAAGTCAAGCAGCTACTTAAGAGTCACTGCACACTGAAATACCGAATAGAATTTTCAAAGAAATCGCTGTCATGTTACTACGTGTTTGGAATACTTCGCTATAAGTTTTCAGACAACTTTATTTTGTCTCGAGCAGATTTTGAAGTCATTTGGTAAGAAAAAAATACAACGACCGCATTGTAGAGATTGGATTTATTTTCTTCGATGAGAATACTAAACGTGGCTTCAACGATTTGTATAAATTTCTCCATTCTTATAGTTTCCTAACTTATTCTGAGAAAGAAGCTACCCGTTTCGTAATTTATTGCTATTCTTGTTACCCGCGTCTTCATTTGCTTCGAGATGTGAAGCATCTCGGACAACCGATAATTATTACTGTCTAAGGTCCTTAGCGCAACTACTATGCTAGAGGTCCTGGGTTCAATCCCCAGGTCAAGCAAAGTGTTTGTGATTTATGCCCGGTTAATGGCAATAGGCTCGTCCCCTATTACATGAGACCTAAAACATACCGGCGAAATGTGAGTGTTCATTAGTACACCTCTGTCTAACCCTTCAGGGAATACAGGCGTGATGGTATGTTAAAAAAGGTTATAAAAAATCTGTCAACCCATTTCACGTGATTAAGTAATACACATCCAAATGTTCAAGTATGATTTACAGCAAAATACTAGTAAGAACGATTAACTTACCAGTATTTACTTCCGATAACTTCATTCTTGAACAAAATTTATAAAACTCTCCACAATTTCCTTTGATATCTAGCGCCAGTATTTTAATATGAACGACTATCTCCCAGTGCAACGGCTGCCGACATCTTTAATGGACGGTGCACGGTGGGACGGATGCTGGGAATTGTTTTAGCGAGCCCATCGCGATCTATTAGAGCCAAGATGCCTTCACCAATTGTGTTAGCTCGGCTTCTAGTAATGAATTAAATGAATAGGGTACCTGACTGGAGTTTGAATTATTGAAAATAACAGTCCTATTGAAAAATATTATTGAAAATAATTCGTATATTGAAAAAAATATTAAAATCGAATTACGTTCGAAGATCATCATCTTCCTGCTCTTTCCCATTTTTTTTTGGGGTCGGCACAGCATGTCCTTTTCTCCCATTCATTGCTGTTATTATCAACTCATGAAATTTCATAGTTCCAATATATATGCTCTTATGCTCTTATTGAATGCTTTGTCCCTTTGCCTCGTAACGAGTGTCAGTATATAATATGTCAAACGGAATTCGTATGGCAAATGCTCGGTGTGACATCACAGCTATGGTTCGCTTTCTGTCTAGCATACAATTTAAATGCCTTATTTTTGAACCGATTTTAATATTATTTTTGTTGATTGGCTCCTATTTATGTAGTATAGGTACGTATGTAAATCAGGCAACTAGCTGCTTAGCTATTGTTCTGTTTTATATGTTTATTTATTTTATGTTCTAAAATTCTTGTATTCCTTAAGCAAAATGTGCTATCATCATAGTTTTCCAGTTCGAAGGGTAATTTAGTCAGTGAAATTAGTAGGCGAATGAGGTCTCAAGTTTACATGGTGAGATACTTTTTGATGATGTTGCTGGCGTTTATATGTTGCGGTTGCCATCTACGATCATAAGGCTCGCATGGTTATTTGTCATTTTTATACAATAAAAAAAATTGATTTCGTCCGACAAATCCCAAAAATAACACATTAAGAATATTTATTATTTTTAATTTATAAAACATAATACGTATCTAAATAAACAACAACAACAGCGAATGGGAAACAACAGTGATAAAATAAATTTTGAAACCATTTATTATGCAGCCATTGTAACATAAATAAAATTGTAAATGTATTAGCAATCATTATTATTATCATTGTAAAATAAACAATGTGTTTCGTACAGCCGGATATTGGCGGTTTCATTTAATACAGGAATTTATTATAAACACAAATAGGAAACTTTTTATCATTTTTATAAACTTTATATAGTAAGTTGTACATCACCATCATCATCATCAGCCCATACCTCATCCCCTGCTGGACGTAGGCCTCTCCTAGTTGTATATTAGAGTTAAATTATACTCTGTCAATCAAAAGCCAAATCGTGTCTATTGGGAAACGCAGTTTTTAGATGGTACGAGTCTGACATACCTTGCCGCTTTCCTAGATGGCAGAGCAACATTGAGCATTGTGCCCGGTTAATGGCAATGGGCTCACCCCTGATTGGATGAGACCTAAACATACTGGAAACTGTAAGTATTTTTTTTTATAATTATAAACCTCTGTCTAACCCTTCGTGGCGTGATGATTATTATGTATGTTAGTATAAAAACGCACATAAAAACTTTTTTGCAAAGATCACACGTATTTCAGTAAAATTTACTAGGAGATCATAGATGAAAGTCATTGCACAGTTTACAACATAATTACTTGCTCTCTCTCTCTTTTGCATACATCAAAATAATTTTATGTGACAATGGGCAAAGATGCACTTACAGCACTCACACACATACACGATCCGAAAAGCAATTCCATACAAAGAGAATGGAAAACTTCAAAGAAGTATTGTTTCTAGTATTGACCGAGTTCATGGGGACAGTGTACACAGCCCTGAATAATGTAACAGCGATGGCCTGAAGCCAGCCGGCTAAACCAGAAAAATGGAAATTGTAACACAGTTGCATACTACGTCGCTTTGAGAGCGGCGCTGAAGGTTTTACTATGTATATTGTGTATAAAGCTATTCTAAATATAACATCTGGTGTTGCAATTTGTGTTTTTGTTTTTGTTTCTACAGTGTATGTTTATTATATTGAAAAAAAAATCCTATAAATCTCGTGATGACTTAATGATTATAGTGACATATAAATGCCCTTTACTAATATTAATAAGCGGCGGTAGCCAAATGTCGGACTAACAATCTTGTGGTTGCCGGTTCGAACCCCACCCATTGCACTACGGACGTAAACCCACTCGCAACACAAGCATTTAGCTTAGCACGAGGGGTTGACAAGGGGCAATCACATTTGTCGGAGAACTGACAAACGCTGGAGCAAACGAGTTCTCCAGTTATATAGTATAGTAGTGTAGTGATAGCCTAGTGATATGACCATTGGACTGCTAACTCGAAGGTATCGAGTTCGAATACAAGGCGCACACCTCTGACTTCATTATCACGCGTTTGAACGGTGAAGTAAAGCGTCGTGAGGAAACCTGCATGCCAACCCTGATAAGGCCAGCATGGTGGACTATAGCCTAATTCCTCTCTATCTGAAATTATTAATACGCACATAACTTCGAAATGTCATCATTAGTTTCAGTAATAATAAATCTATTAGTAATAAGTCATATTTATATTACGAAGTAAAATCTTGGCATTTTTTCTGCTGAACACAAAAGGTATACAAAACATGTCATGTGAACAGAAAAAGAAACTCGGATACAATATCTTCCATATCACTTTTCACATTTTTTTGTAACATAAAATATGAATAAACTCGTTTATTTTATAGTGGTAGAATATTTTAATAAATGCATTGCAAACAAAAGCACGCGTTGCTACGCCGTAGGCGCGTAGCGAGTCTACGGCCTACGGATCGTAGCACGTTCTTTATTATTTCAAAGCGAACAAGCCAACTTGACTTATATAGGAAAAATATGAGTTTTATTATTTATATTTCCGTTTAAATTTTGTTTTTTAATAACGTATGTACGATAACGTAGTTACAGCGTATTATGATTAAATAAAAACGGCACATAATTATTCGATAGGACTTAATTTCATTTTCCATGTTTTTCGGTGATTTTTCTCAAAGGTTTTTTGGAATCCTTTATTGAATATTTAAAACATTGACTAATAGCCAATGTCAATAGGCTCGCCCTCTTTTACGTGAGACCTAAACATATCAGCGAAAATGTTGGTTTACATAAGTACACTTCTGCGTAACCCTTCCGAGAATACAGGAGTGATGGTATGATATTTATTGGGGTCATTCACCTCTCTAAGTATTTCCTACATCTGTAAGTAAAATGTTGACTCATTTACCCAAAAGTACGAGTTCATAAATAGGGAGGAAGTTAATAAAATGAGACCCATAATTGAGCCAAAAATATGGAGTATCGGCAATAAACAACGTTGATCGTGATTATTAAGTGAGCTGTGACACAGCGGAGGCTATTAAAGTAGACTTTTGTCACACCGATATTCGTTGAAGAAAAATTTTATAGGCATTTTCATTAAACACCGGGGTAACCTTGGACCTCTAGCGTAACAGTCGCATTAAGGACCACTAGCTGGTAGTTTACTAGTCTACATTTATAAGGATTTCTTAACACACAATCTGAAGATAAGAATAAGAAGTGTAAACAGGTAAACCAAATGTACTATTTTAAGTAGGTAGCCTGAGGATTAGGATGGTTATCACGAGGGCTAGTTCGAAACGGCCCAGGAAAAGAGCATCTGAAATGACAGATGAATGAAGTGGGACAAAAATACCAAATAAAAGTACCCACTTTTATTGCGGAGTTAGTCAAATAAAATCTTCGCTCAAATAGTTACACAACTCCACATTCAACCTGTTACGCCGACACACTGCGGTGTATAGCACATCCATTAAGGGTAAACACGTTATTAAATAGGACACTCCGGGGCGTGGCGCCTCCATCATTATGAGATGGTGGCGCCGATGCGGCGGCCTCGAGTGCAGCCACCGTGGCCCATCACGAATACGCGATGGGATAAGATGGGATCAGTTAGATTTGCCTAAATGTTGCACATTTGTACTGGGTGTTTATGCTTGGGGTGTCGAAATTAGGTGTTGAACATAAATGAAGTGAGTATGAACATTAAGGTTGCCCGGAAGTGATCGCTGGTCGCGATAAGGCCGCCCATTGTATGTTTTTAAGTTATGTCCATCTTATTGTTTTCGGTGTACAATAAACAGTAGGTATATAACTAAATAAATATGAGAGGATCATCAAGTAGTGTGGTAGACACAATATACATATATAAGATGTACTGTGAGTGTCTTTCGAAAGGAAAGACATGAAAATATTGTGAAAAATAGACGGAACAACACAAATACGATCACAATAAGAAATCCCTATATCAGTGACACATACTTATCAGCCTATTTATGAAAGAGATCAAATCAAATCAGTTTGAAAATGTTTCGAATATACAAGCTTTATAATTTTTATACACATTCTTTATTGAATTTTGTACTTTGGAGCCATTTTATCTGCTTAGAAGCTTTTTACTAAATACAGATGATGATGTTGATAATGTTGTTCCTATGTCATCATCATCATCCTCCTAACCTTTCCCCAATGTTGAGGGTTGGATTCCAATATAACAATACGGCTGAATATCAGTATTTTACACGTACTGCCATCTGCCCATCAGACCTCCTCGACCCAATTTCTAGGCAACAGGCTTTTGGGCTTTTACCACTAACTTTTGTCATAGATGTTTGTTCGTTCGTTCTATTATACTCACGTTTCTTGTTTAATATTTGCAGATGAAACAAGAAACTCCACTAATTGCTATGACTGAACAAACAACGCAAATTCATACTTCGAATCTAGAAACTTCGAACTTTGCACCCGATTACATTGGATATTGTAATTTACTTCGAAAGTGATGATATTGGGATTTCTATGAGTAGAAGTCATAGGTGGAAGTTGAGACTAGTTTATTATACCTACTTATCATATCATACGGCAAATAAACGTCTTTCTTTCTTTATCAACCGATCTGAATGGCTTAGCTGCGCCTGCAGTCAGATTGTGGATGGGTGACTATTTTTCGAGACCTCTTCGTGGCCCCGAAGATTAACGAAAAGCCGAAAGCCTAAAAAGCCTGATAATCGGTCTCTATTTAAGATATCGGCAGTACTTAGAAATTGGATTGCAGATGTCCGTTGGCAGTCGTTTCATTTTAAATACTGATGTCAATCCGCATCGGGTTAGACTGGATATTTAGGACACACATCATTGTAAAGTAATCGTAAAATTTCATCCAACAGCCTATATCCTCTAAAATCTTAGGAATAATATATTCTAGGTTCCATATAACAGTGGGCGACTCTCTCGCAATTAACCGGGCATGAATTCCCACTTCGAGCTGCTATTTCATAGAAATAGAAAACATTGTTCGGAATTGAACTGAAGATATCAGGTTCAGTAGCCATCCTTGCGACCACGAGAATAATGGTGGCTAGAATAATGGTCAGGCTGAATTATAAGATCATTATATTAAATTAAATTCTATCAAAATGAGTTTCGTTGTTCGTAAACCAGTTAATTAAATGAACGCCATATCACATTTCAGCTTATGCAAATCATTGGGTCTGACCTCATTTCATGGAACCACTGATGCCGCTCGACACGTTGTCATTGAGCAGTTTCATGAATATTATTCACATTTTCATTAAACATTTTCAGCTCTTTTGCAAAATCAATTTCGGCCATAATATTAAGATCGTCTCACAGGCAAGCGAATCGGTGCGAAGTGCCGATTCCGTATCCCCTTATCAGTTTATATTTTTCAGTGGATGTGGAACGAATTTTTCAGAAAATCCTTATATCCCCGAAGTTGAAGGACCGATTTAGCAAGACCTCTAAAATTAATTTTTATTTAGAAGCCATAGTAGCGTCTTAGCCATACCGAAATCTGATCGTACTAAGATTCACTAAAAGCGGCCTTTTTAGCCCTACAGGTGTAGAAATATCCTGTAAAAGGCAAATTGTAAGGCAATGTGCTGACGAAGGAATATATTCTACCACATGAGGACTGTGGTGTGTATCCATGTCCTTTTGTATATCGACTCAGTTGCCTTAGGGAAGCAAATAATAAGGCCGCTATTTACGTAGAAATGTCACAAATAACTGATGTTCCTTTCTATGTACCGATGTCCATAAGAGTAAGGATTGTTTGGTTACAATATTCATATTTATCACGTATAATTATTTAAATCACCTAGACCAAAATAATGTACGACTATTGGAACGCGAGTATGAAGATTTCAACTTATTGAAATATAGTTCAAACAGGAAAATAATTTCCTGCCGTTGAAAATCATGTTTTTCCGCCTTTTTTCAATCCTTTTGAATTCGTTGTCAAGCAAAATGCGTAGGAGGATTATTTTTAATATTTCGGCGCGAGGCACGTTTTGTCAATAAGGGACACTCCTCCCTTCCCGATTACTTTGCGTCAATACCTAATGTAAATAGGGGGTGAAGTATGTCATTCTTTACACTTTTTCCTGTAAAATCTTCGCATATTTCCTTTCTAACATTTGCTTTTCTATTACGTTCTGACGTGTTTGGTATAGGAATTTGGATATTGAATACGGAAAATATGTGAAGACCCTTGAGTTAACGTAAAGGTACTAAGATTTCCTGGCTTTTTAAGGTACCTACTTATATTTAAATCGTATTGACAAATTGCATATCTATTTTGATTTAAGTTTGAACAGGAATTAATAAAAATATATAAATCTGTCATCTGTAATCTGTCATCGATGCGAAACGTCGGGAATTAATATATACAATATACCGCTATAAAATCCGTAAAAAGTAGTTTTATTCAATATCTTATATTTGCGTAGGATCTCTTTTTTGTCAAAGTAATTTTGTATCTTAAACATATTGAATAAAATAGTAGTAACTTTCGTGTGAGTATGTTTTTCTCTTGGTATAAATTATTTGCTTCGGAAAAATGTAAACAAGCTTTCTTACAAGATGTAAATAAAAAAGCCTGCACCCTAGAGATGCTACTAAAATTAAAGTTCGCATTCCTGCAGCAATAAATAATGTTAGGACCACAAGCTGACATCGCCGATAAAGGGGGCAAAGTGAAATTGCCACCAGTTTACTTTCCGCGGTACCCACCTGCGGGGTTACAGGTTTAGCTAGACAACGTAATGTATGGAGCCATTTGTTATAATTTGAGTCGAACTCCACAGCAGAGCATTTTCCAGTAGATCAACTCAGCTCAGCTATGGACCCACTGTGATGTATCATCGGTTTTCGGGTAGAGTTTACATAGTCTGTGTTGTTAAGGCTTTTGCTGACGGTAGTGTTTGTGTTGCTTCGCAGGATTTTAGTTTATCTGCCCAGCCGAGTGTAATGGGGGCTGTGAGCGGTTCATATTTCTAACCGAACATTTACCCAAATACAGCAATTATGATATACCTAGGTACAAATTGCTTGTTTTGCTATCGATGAAAACGATTCATAATTATTATGTATATATTCACAATTAATATTATATATCTTTTTAGATCAAGGACTACAAGGTAGTTATAAAACTGAACTAACTTCTAACATTCTAACATAATATTGCCAATAACAGGATTTTTACTTTATTCCTTCCAGATCCTCAAAATCGCCAACTCACCTACAATTCCTTTGATGTTGCTGATTGCAGGTGATTTGGTCAGCGATGATCACCTGCATGCAGGTTTACCCACCGATCTAGAAAAGAAAGTTATTCATTGAATGCAAGATTGGAAGTTTTATATTATTACTAGCTGTCTGCCCGCGGCTTTGCCCCCGTGGAGTATAAGTTTCCTTGGGGTTACGAAAAATAGTAGTCGATTCTCAGACCTACTGAATATGCATATAAAATTTCATAAAAAAACGATCGAGCCGTTTCGGAGGAGTATGGTAACTAACATTGTGATACGAGAATTTTATATATAAGATAGTAAGATTAATATAAGACAAAAATATATAGAACTTAGTACTAAAAGTCTGAATTGAAACAGTTTTCACATTTGACGACAATTGTTTTCACAATGAGCAAGGGCGAGGACATTGATTTTCAGCGCAGGATTAACAAAAGCTTCGCGGAATGAATGAGTGAATGAATTACAGAGCTGAGTTAATGAATCCGAATAAGATGTCGGTTTAGAGATTTATGAACCAAGAAATTATTTCATACATTTTATCACTTATTTTGTGCGCTGGATGTTTCATGTAGAATTGAGTAAATTTCAGTTAGAACCGGTGGATTTGGCAAATTGGTGATTGAAGAAAATCACACTGTGTTCCAAGCAATCAGTTTCAGAGAAGTATTTGGAATTGCACGAATTAAATCATGAAGTGAAGCGTGTTAGTAAACAAGACTACAAAATGTTCTTAAAGTATTTTTATACCGTAGACTCAAAAAAAGAATCAACTAAGGAATTGATTTTCGGATTTATTGTTAGTAGGTTTATTTAATGTGTTCTCGAGTAGTCCGTTTTATTCATGGAATTGATTGAAAATCTGATTTTATTTATAAAAAAATCGACAAAAATATTGCAAACAAAATACCTACATTGTTTCGGCAAATCCGTGAAAACTAAAAGCTGGTAGCATTTAGGCAATAAACATGCGAGTCCAACGCGGTGTAAACTTTCAAACTGGGGGACTATCGTAAATTTTAAACGACAGACTTTAAAATCGGGTACACATGAAGTGGGTCTCTATTTTGTAAACAACGAACAAGTACTTACTGAATAAAAAATGAAGTGCCTATCGTGAATTTCACCAATGTGCCATTAGAAAAATTACAACATACCTAATATTTTATTTGCCACTGTATTTCATTCGTCACTATAAATTGCATCTGTGGATCAAGAACAGGGTTAAGATACAAGAGAATTCGTATATTATAGATTACGAATTCTCTTGTATCTATATGATCAAGAGGTAAAGTTTGTGGGTTTTGTAGGGGGTAATCTCTGAATCTGCTCTACGATTTAGAAAATTCTTTTACCAATAGAAAGCCACGTTATTTGTAAGTGTCATAGGTTATATATTAACCCGAAAAATGAAAAGACCTTGTCGGGGTAGACGGATTTGCAAGGTAAGTCGGAGAGTCGGTCACGTAAAAATGTTTACCGTCCAACGAAGACACGGGTCAGCTAGTCGTAAATTTAACGAAACCTTAAATGACTCTGCATCGCCATCGCTATCAATTACTTACTATGCCCATGGTCACTCCATTTTGTTCTTACTCCATGTTTTAAATGAAGCTTCCATTTAAGTAATAAGAACCACTCTCTACATTGTTTATAAAGTACCCTTGCGTGTAACGTTTAAATTCTACCAAATAGATTTCATTAAATATTTTAGAGCCGCAGCTTGTTTTTCTCCAGTCCCAAAGTATTTCAATTGGCTTACTAAAGGTAACAGTGTTCAAAGGTTTGAGTTATTTTACAAAGGTTAGGTAAGTAACTAGATACGGTTTGCTATTTGTGGTTTACAGTATTTTGATGGTTGAAATCAATACGATTATCTTTTGTTTTGTTCCACCATATAACATAAAATAGACGCTTGTATTCCTTAAAGGGTTAGGCAGAGGTGTACTAATGTACCTTTACCAATATTTCGCCGGTATGTTTAGGTCCCATATAAAGGGGGCGACCCTATTCAGAATTTTATAGAAAAACTAAATAACGCTTTGCTCCACCTGGGAATCGAACCAAAACCTTTAGCGTAACAGTAACGCACTTGGGACCACTAGAATAACTTGGCAATCTCCGAGGCTCTTCTACATAGTTACAAAGTTATAGGTATGAATTGCATTATGTGTATAGGTTATGCTGTGAAGAATGGATTTCAAGAGCCTGTACGAGGAATACTTTGTTACGGGACTTAAGGGAAAAAAATGTCATTGATACCTTGAGGAACGTTGATTCACCAATCGACAGTTTTTAGTTTAATATAATTTAAATTTGCTCAATAAGCAGTTAGGAATTCCTGTAACGTTTGTTTTCATTTCAATCACATAATGCCATGGTTTAAGCTTGGGTATCAGACGACCTTCTTTTAAAGGACGATTTACTCATATTTCTAACATAAATCTATCTACATAATCCGAAGTTCTATTATATCGTATAAAAAACAAAACTTATTGCAAATGATAGGATGTCGCCAAAGCGTTGAAAATTTGTTACGGATATATGACGCCCAATTTTGATCCTCTGTGGCGCAGTTTTTATAAGGGCTGTCGGGTTGCCAACAACGCGACCAGTATAACTTGGTCTATGGCCGTACTGTTTGGTGAGGTGATAAGTGTCAAAACAAAGATTTATTGCTATAAACAATTTATTCTATATTGTCTTGCGTTCATTCTGCATCAAACCAAATCATTATCTAATAATTTAAAATACATCTAATTCATTTCTTTTGCATGGAAACTAGTAATTGTGTAGAATAACCGTCACAGAATATCACATGTAAAACAAGATAAAACATATTTTGTAGTTCTAAGAGACTTACAAGATGTTTTATATTTTAATCAATATGACGCTAAGGTTACAAAATGTTTTCAAATTTGCTACCTGCCACAGTCGGATAAATATATATTTTTAAATTCATATGTACAGTCGCCAGCACATCAACTTATACAAAACTGTCGAATTTCTCCAAAGGATTTTAAACCTCCTTATATCCTTGAAGATTAAGTTCAAAATCGACTGAGAAATTTTGACATTTTGTGGTAACTCGATGTGCTTGCCACCGTACCTAAAATATATACTTCTATTCTATACTAAAAACTATGAGTAGCATAATTAAGATACGAATGACAGTATACATATGATTTTCTAATACAGCTAGGAAGTTAGAGGCGATATCGACTGGCTGTCAGTCAGGCCAAAAGTTTTACCACGGTAATGCCAACACGTCAGAAGAAAAAGAACCAAATTATACTGGTCACCCTGTAAGTGCGATTTCCGGAACATTAGGCTTGATTCGTATTGAGAGGCGGAAAAAAGTCGACACAGATTTTCACTCAGCTGCCAAACTATTCCCTGGAAAGAGATCAGCCGTGTTCGCGTGAACAAGAAATTGGAAACTGCGATATCGAATATATTTGATGCTACCTATTTGTGAAATAGTACTGAAATAACGTAAGAATAATTATATAGGTACGTAGGTACCCTATTTTTTGGGTATTGTGTGTTTTATTATCAAGGATCAATTAAAGACATTTATTAGAAAAACTACTGCTTTGATTTACTCCTTTGTTTCTTTATTGATTTGTGTTCTTGTATTTACCATTGCGATTGTGATGTCATAATAAAAAATACAGAGACAGAATTGATATCTAACAGTTAAGATATAACAGTAGGTATATAATTACTTAACATTCAAGAACTTAGTATTTTACCTGGTATTCAATATGCAGTATTGAATTCCTAGTTGATAAATTATAATAGTTTTTTTATACACCACTGTGCCCTCTTTATTTTTATATAACTTTTTCTGCGACTCATGTACCTAATTGAGTTGAATTATTGAATTCAATATATCGTAAAAGTAGGATTTTAGAGTTAATTAATTCAAACTTTGGTGGCTTACTTTTACCACTGCTAAAACAATGACTACCGTTTAAAAGCCAAACGCATAATCCCACATTACCAGTAGTTTGGCAATGGACGCTACTTTGCCGGCACCAATCTAAGGCGAAACGACAACAAATCAACTTAAGTACTATTTCTAGTACTTTGTTAATTAAGCTGTGTATTCACTAGCCGGTGAATGTTGTTTTAGACTGGTCGAATGTTGAACGAATGAGGCGTTCGTAACATTCGGCACGTTTGGTCAGGTCATGCAACAAAGTTTTTGCTGCCTGTTCATATTTAAATCTATTGCTATCTATAGCACCTTTCTTGTAGTATAAAATTATGATACAGGGCATTACCAGAAAGTAATTAATTACAGTTTCTAAGTCCCTAGTTCTTTGGAATGAAGGTATTTTGTAATTAAATCCTAGCTAAAAAGTAGCATAAATCTCGGTTTAGAAAAAGGGCAGGATGTTGTTCTGTGTCTTGGGAGGAAGCGCGAAATATTCTGTCATCCGTGTATTTCACCACTGTCAATAACGGTGTCGAATGATATAATATCCAAGGTTTCTTGTTTAGTGAGTACACTTCTTAATGAATTGCGTAGACATGAACTTTTTGGATGGTATTCTAGGGAGCCATTAGAAATATATCTTTAGCTTCGCCGCACCGCATTTGGGCCGACGGACGACAGTGGAATTTATAATCTTGAATCCTTGAGGTAAGTTGTTCCGATTAGTGCTCATTTTGATAACTCACTGGAGAAATACTTCCAGCGAAATTGTATAGTTATACTTAATTATAATACAACATTTCATAAATACTTTTATAAGCTAATAATGTTTGATATAAAAACTTTCCATTAGATTACTTCAGATTAATTTCCATCATCGTTACTTGTGTGTGTGTGTGTATGTACATATTTGGCATGTATTCCGTCCGTAATTCTTATTATTTAAAAAACATTATTAATAAATCAAAAATAATAATGAATCTATCCGTGGGAGCGGCTGTAGGTAATTAAGACCCGACAAATGTTAGCGAAATTATATTTATACCCGATATTACTTTTAAATTGTTCCAGTAATAGATACATAAAAGGAAAAAGTAGTTCGAACACCTTTCAGTAATCAAAACGTAGCAACACGGTAAAAGGATTTTTTCATCATATACTCTTATGTATACACCACCCCCACTGCGAGGCAACCTATCGCATTTTCCAAGTCATAAAACTAAGTGGATTTGGCGACGTTTCAATAACTTTGGTACGGATCTCCGAATTTCCGTGCTGTGGGGGGTGTAGGTGTTATAATCGGCATTCTGGGCAACAATGTACTATGTACCGAGTTATAGCGATCGTAAAAATCAAAGTAGTCGTAAATGAATCTTGTGTTGCCGTAAAACCACTTTTGAATTCGCATTAAAATAATTATTGTGTTGTTATGTTCAATAGTGCAGTGATAGCCTTGTGATATGACCATTGGACTGCCAAGTCAAAGGTCTTGAGTTCGAATCCAGGGCACGCACCTCTGTCTTTTCGAAGTCATGTGCGTATTAATAATTAATTATCACGCGCTTAAACGGTGAAGGAAAAAAATCGTGAGGAAACCTGCATGCCTGAGAGATTTTCTTGACGGCATGTGAAGTCTGCCAACCCGCAGTAGGCTAGCGTGGTAGACTATAGCCTAATCCCTCTCGTTCTGAGAGGAGACCCGTGCCCAGCAGTGGGACAATGTAATGGGTTGATGATGATGATGTTCAATAGCAGAAAGTTTAGCTCTTTGAAACAAGTGTCATGTCTTGACGGGCATTGTGATATTTTACATTAGCATATTTTGATAAGCCCTGATAGCCTATTGATATTACTACGGACAAGACCAAGACACATCGGTTACCAACTTTAAGCCCCTATAAATATTTTATGATTCTCGAGGGTATTGGCGCTGAAATCTGAAATAAATGTTTTATCAATATAATTCTGAAGTCAAACTACTTCAGAATTTAAAACTTTTGTGTACAATCACTGTTCTACTAAAGCATTTATAATTGAATCATATGTTACTAGGTTGGATAAATAAATATTATTATTAGTATACGAGTAATCCAAAAAAAACGTTACAGATGCCAACATTGGTTAAATTAAATATTCCTTTTTTTCATATAGGAACACACATGTGGCATTTTCCTTTAATCCTCCTATGTAGGGCACGTTATAGAAAAAAATCTAGTTTGCCAGTGTGTGTGAATGTTTAATAAAACTATTCAGTGGCAACCCTCGTGCAAAGGGTGAACGACACCACATAGTTTTATTATATGAGTACGTGATAATATTGAAGCAGTATACATTTGAATTTTTATGATACATACGACGTGTACTACGATATTTGTAAATAATAAATTGTAAAGTCATAGGTATACCTAGTTGCTAATAAGATGAAATTCAATGATTTTTCTGGTACTGTTGTGATTATTCACTCGACAAACGTTATTCTTGTTAATACACTTATTGCATTTCAAAAAGAGTTTAGGGGTTCGATTACTGAACGAAAACAATACCTATCCATAATGACATAATAGTTAACTATTTAATCCTGAGATACTGAACGAAGTCGCAATTTTTACAATGTTTCACTCCAAGAGATACTAAATACTAAAGGGCGTAAAAACCATAAAATAAACATTCTCCTATCATCATAGATATATTTTTGTTTATTATTGTATTTATGCCTCAATTGATACGTCGAATAAAGATTCAATGATGATTGCAAAATAAATAAATCAGCAATGCCTACCATGTGTAAGTATAAACTAAAAAAAACAGAAAGCTCCTTCCAAAAACGGTAGGTAATTAAATATTGAGAATGTTAACAGTTGATAAGCTTCAACTCTGCACTAAAGCGACAACAGCAGAGACGCGCTGCGCGGCACCGGAGCGACAGAATCACGGCAAGAAGAAATAAGAATGAATAAGGAAGAATCTTCCCACTGTGTTTTATTGATTAAAACGCTCTACAGTGACACTGAAGTGGAGCGGAGCAGCGCGACACGGGTTGACGAGTTGAATCCTGGAAAATATTTTACCGCGCAGAGTCGCTCTGCTGCAATGTCACTCAAGTGTGGTTTGACCTTTAAATACAAAAGTTGTCGACCATGCAATCATTGGTTGAAAAGATATACACAACTAACTTACTTGACTGTACATATTCTGAAAGTCAGTAGGTGTCATTATTTCATGAGTAACAGTTGGTTTAATGTTGAACTTTGAACTTGGTATACCAATTCAAGTGAGATGATTCATCCGTAAGTAATGTCTAAGTACAAGTAGCGCCATCTGTTACATTAGTTTAAAACGTCGACGTGATCTGAATACATCAAGAGCTTAGCATTTACAACGATGATTATACACAGGTGATGCCTATAATCCATTTGATTGACATTATCTCCATGAGATAATTAACAATAGACTAGGATGGATAAGGGAAGATCAAAGGAAATTTAACGATTATCCAGCAGAAATTGGTTGAGCTGTTCCCTTTTGCACTGTTACTAGCTCGGTTATCTATCTTGAAATTAAATGTAATTATCTACTAGACGCTTTTAAGTTTAAGTTTTTAAATATATATTATAATTATTTTAAGTATATAAAGATCAGTCACATCGCAGTGACATGAACTTCTAATTTAACATTGTAAGCTACACAATAGTATCTTATGCTTCAGTCAGCAAAGTTTGAAGAAGCCGTGAAATATATTAACATTCTGTATAATATGCAGAAAATGGCTTTAATTGTACACCGCATTTCTCTGAAGGCTCCCCATTGCCCTGATTATACTATAATGCGTGAGTGCAAATTCTAGTAGTCCATAACTTTATATTAGCATGTTTAGGTCCTACACGACGGGGATAAAGAAACGACGCAATGGAGTCGGGAAGCCTCGGAATTTTCTCAGCGTTTACAAGCGCTTTATATGGAGGCCTGATCAGGGAATTATGGTTGTTTATGTTGTATTGAATATGTAAATGTTAGAAGAGTAACTGAAGTCCATTTCACGGCGGCGCTCTTTCAAGGTATCCAGCGAAACCCATCGGACCACAGCTTGTCACGGTCGGGGCGAATGTCAGGAATACCATGGTCAAGAATATAGGGCATGACAAAAGTAAGTGCGTATTTGACACCTCCCCAGGTGGCAGACGAACCATGAGGTTTCTCTGCACCTCAAAAAAGGGTACAACCCTCATAAAAACTCAATAGCGTGCCGAATTCTATAATAAGGCATATTATGCGAATATTCCCCTGTGATATAACAACTAAACAAATAAGTATCCATATATACATTTTGTAAATGTGTCCACCAAAATACATCTGTCTCAACACGATATTGTCAGAACTGTTAATTTGTAACTGAAACTTTCACAGGAAGTTTCTCAGAAAAAAGAAAGATATTCTATGTTCTAGCGGGGCAAAAAATTACATTTTCCGGTTACAAATCCAAACTCATCGTATTTACCGAAACATTCCTATAAAAAATCATGCTCATGCTCCTTAACTGCAGGCACTGGACAAATGAAACAGTTCAATGACAGGTTTAATAGAGGAATATAATAAAAAAACATTGTATATATATTCAGGGCAAAAACAAGTAAATAATAAGCCAAGAATATAAATAAATGTACTACTTTGATCTTCATTCTTAAACTATACTCGTATTTCCAATCCGTAGAGGAGAGACCCATTTGATTTCAATATGATGCAAATCCCGTAGATGTTTCAACCGAGGATAGTTGAAATATTAAAGGTAATCCGCTTAGCTCTGAGAAAATACGTCGAACTCCTGAGTCTGACTCACGCATTAGTTCGGGTTTCAACATTCAGCAGCTTTACTCCTCCTTTGTACAGATATATGGAGGTAGCCCCCATATATAGGTACGGACATTATTAGAAATCATATCGGATTATTCAAAGCTTCTGTAGAGTTCTGTTTCATCCTCTATGGTTAAATTTATAAAGACGCCTTAGTATCCGACTCGTTTCTTTATTTGTTATTTCTTGATGCTCCAAATAATTTGCCGGTAGTTATGTTAAGGACATATCCAAACTCCGAGCTCCTACTGAGAATTAAATAGAAAATCCAATAACATTTTGTTTGACCTGGGAATCTGACCCAACTAAAACTACGCACTAACAGAATAGAAAATAGTTTTCATGAAAATCACACGAGGGAAAGAATACAATATATTTAGCCATTACACAATGGTCTAGTGTTTCAATTTAGGCCACTTATCGGTGTCCCCAATTCGAGTTAGTGCAATCCATTAGTAAATAGAGAAGCGAGCAGTCGGCATGCAGATTTAATTTTACCATTATAATGGATGTCTGCACTTCCCCTTTTATGCTTGGGTACAACACTAGAATGTATATTAATGTAAATTTTAATGTAACGTTCAGTCGCTCGTCGCTTCTTGATAGAATTCATAAGGCGGTTAGAGATACTACGTTTCGATATTAATGATATACCTTGTGTATATTTAAATAAATAATGGTAGTATAACCTAGAGCTATATGTAAATGATGATATGTATATAACGAATAGATTTAGTTTATTTTATTATTTCTTTCAGTTAGTCATGTGTTGTTTGTTTGTGTCTAAACTTGTTTAAATGGATTACTAGTGACGAATGATATCAATGGGTAAGGAATTGACACGGAAAATCAGTAATTGTAAATGGTATTTAGTCAAATACTTATATATATAAAAATATATACCATCTATGTGGCAATGCAAATCGAGTGACGTAAAAGTTATTATCGATGAATAGACGTGGTTCGTATAACTTGGAAAATCGGGCCAATTCGTAAGTGGATCTTTACAAAGCCGAAAGTTAAAATAGCCGTAGTTGAGTTATAACCAAAATTCAAAGCATACGCAAAACATTCGTAGTCAACCCTATCTATAGTAACCGCATCAGCAAGTTAAACAGTGAACACAGAGTCCAAATAAAACTTATTCTAGCTTTAAAATGAGCTACCGTGTTAGTGCTCGGATTTAACCGTTAAAAGTTGGCAATGCACTAAAGCCGTACCGTACGTGTAACGTGTGTTGAAAAAGAGGGACGGCGCTATAGGACCTGTAGAGCGTCATTCCTCTCTAACAACCTAAGAGTTATCGAGTTAACACGTAGTACGGCCCGTGAAGTCTGGTAAGCGAACATGCTCCAATTGAAAGCTAACTGAATCGGTTTTACAATACCGTAAAGAAGATTGCAGAAAAGCTCTTCTGTTGGACTGGAACAGCTTTTTTGATCAAAGCAATTTAGCCTTTAAATAAAGAGTAGGAAGGAGTACATCCTTAATTAGGATTTCAGTCGGTACATGTGGAACTTGTTTCTTGTTTGTCCATCCTAGCCGTTTCCTTTGTAAGAGTCGGCTTTTAGTCTAAGTATATGCAGATGAATTAATATATTGCACAAAACGGCTGTGAGGGTTTTTAGCCTTCTGACTATTACCAATGATTACCATTATGAGTAGTTTATGACAATCGGGACCAACGGATTATGGTCTTGTCCCAGAGACGAAGGGACTTCAATGTCCTAAGAAAGGCCATGGCTGGTTTGCCAACTTAGTGGTATAAAAAAATGGTCACCACCCTCATAAACTGACCACCGACCGCCACTGGCAACCGCAGCTTTACCTTTTTTTTGTGGTGCGGAAAATTCTCATTGTTCATATCCCACCTAGGGAGGCGTTAGGGTATTTCGGACTCGTAGCGATTAAAAACTACACTTTCGTTCTCTTGCTCTATAGTGGAAACCATGGTATTCGCGACATAAGCCATGACTGGAACAGGACTGCCTCATTAGTCTAGTGATCCTAACCGCAACTGCTACGCTAGAGGTCCTGGGTTCGATCCCCAGGTAGTGCAAAGTGTTATTTTGTTATTATATAAAATTCTCAATAACAGCTCAGAGTTTAAATTTATGCCCGGTTTATAGGCTCGCCTCCTATTACATGGGACCTAAACATACCGTAGGCGTGATGGTATGATGAAGATGAGACAGGCTGTGGTCCAAATTTGCAGGACTTGAAATTTTAGGGGTGAGGCCTGGCCTCGAACCCTATTCAATGGCTTAGCGAACCGCAGCTTTGCCTCGCAGATCGATTGATCCGCATAGTTTATAACCTACTTAGCCTCGAGCCCCTCTTGAGAATTATTTTACCGCTTTTCACAAAAAGCCATTAGCGGAAAAAGAAATTGACGAAACCATAAAAAAGTACGTAATAAACTTCTTAGAAAAAGTTTTATGTAAACGTAATCATACACCTATTTGCGTTTACGAACCATATTCAAAAGAAAATATCCGGAACTAACTTTACTTTCAAAGTCAACCAATTACGGGCCTTCAAATGTTTACACATCCGAAACTTTGGGGAACAACGAATATAACAAAGTCGAATCCATCATTGAGATCAACTATTTTGAACTCGTGAAGGTTTTGATATTTTTTATTTATTTTTAGAAGTACGGCAATAAATATGGGTTTTTATACACTCATATTTATTAACGGTTCCTTAACGAGGTATCGTAAAATTTTGATAATTTACATTTACACAATTATCCCCTGAAATGACCAAACTCGATTTTTGGTCATTTCAGGGGATAATTGTGTAAATGTAAATGTACGTATAAAGAAAGTTACAAGTTTTAAAATTAAATATTTTATATGAATGTGCTTAAAGGCAAGGTTTCAATCTTTAGATTTATCTATTATTTTATATGCTAATCTTATAGGAGCTGTAGTGAAAACTGATGCTGATTTACCTCATGAAAAGAAAAGTTACGGCGAACGACTATCGAAAAAGGATAAAAGAAACAAGAACTCATCAAAATAATTCATTTTAATAATCAATATTAAACAGTACTAAGACTTTATGTTACATATTGCTGCCTGAAACTCAAGAAACCGAACTTCCTCGGACAAAAACATAGAAAGTTCCAGCTGTTACAATTTTCTTCGGAATTTATTAATTACGACATCTTAGGAGCCGTGTGGTAGGCGTGAACGAGCGACGGAACTCCCAACCGCTGGCGGCTCATGAAATATTCAGCAGACAAACACACGTCAGGTGGGTTCACGTGAGCGCGTTAGTAGCCGCCAAAGCGATTACAACGTGACCAAATAAACGATATATTGCAAGAAATAGTCGGACTATGAAGGTCAAAGAAATGTAATAAAAAAACCACGCCCGTTGTTTCTGAAAGGTTAACTATTATTAAATAAGATTCCCAAAACTGGGGTAAGCTACTAAAATTGAGTGCCCGCAAAGCGGACTTGTAGGTACTTACGTGAAAGGGACACATGTAAGAACTAGAGATTTTACTATATATTTATTTAGGTCAATATAATAGTGATTAGCCCGAATACTTACTTATTTATTTTAATTTTAAGCGATACCTAACCCAGTATATCGGGAGATGAGCAATGAGCATGTTTTTGTTATCAACTAATTTCCCAAGTATTTGTTTGAAATGATTTTGTGAAGTTGGTGCCCAAGTAAAAAATATTATTTAATCACGATCTTTGTAATATAATCATGATTATTGTGTGAGATGTTTTGGTACAACGGATGCAGAAAATTCAGTCAGAGAGATTGGAAATACAGAATATTCAATATCTAGCTCGGCACGTAGCGACTCAGGCTAAATGAGATCGTATATCAATATTCAAATGTGCCCTAAATTATTATCTATAGTTCGTGTGAATTAAACTGCAAATCCTGCAAATCTATCACTTTATGGGCCATCCTTTTCACCATTTATTATAACATTAGGCAAATACCGCTATAGCAGCATCGTTATTTCAATGCAAGCGTGTAATAAGCTCCAATATTTTATGATAAATGCAAAGACATGTTTTTGTAATCTCTTTTAGTATCAATTAATTTGCACTTCAATTCTGTCATTAAAAACCACACTACTCCAAATACAGTCATATTTGGAGTAACAAAGCTTGCAAATAGTGTAGATGTGATAAAATTATTTTTAGATATGATAGAAAAAATCTTTTTTTTTTTGTTTATGATAGCTATATATCTAGCATAGCCCATAGCATGAAGGTAGCATAGCATAAATGTAACACCTGAATACAATTAAGAACTTGAAACTTGAAACACACATGTCGTTGAGAAAATCTTAAAGTTCTTTCACTGATGTTTTCCGCAAGTTAAAGTAAAGTAAGTACTTAATAATGAATTATTAATATAGACAAAAAAACCACGGAAGAGATAAATAAGATTGGAATGGCCATGTGGGCGGGGCACGCGCGCCACAGTTTCGATTAGACAATCATAACTCGCCCGAACCATACATTCGCCGCGTTAAGTGTGCTTAGGACTACTTCAGAGAACACAGCTCCGCTTTAAAATGCCTTGTTGTGTTATTCTTACGTGATAGACAAATTGTCAGACCTCCAGTATGTAGTGAGGAGGTATATCTTTCCGTCTGTAAGTCAAAAATAGCATTTATTTACAGAATAATTAGTAAAAACATAAAAATATACTGATCAATATGAAATTCCAAACATAATTCATATTATTGCAACAACTTACAAATAAAATGCATTGCCCGATGTGTTCGCACTTAATCAACGCGATGTCGTAGTCCGCTTGCAATGTACTGCATGCATTGCGTTCTCTACACTTCAACCATGGCCGTTGTTCGTCGTTTACCGGGGTTGGCCGTGAGTGATGCCCGGCGTACATCTATCGATATCGAGGTGACCGTGTAGTTAAATAAAAGCATCGATAGAATTCTCAACTATATTTACGTTTGACAAAGATTATTCTTGAAATATTAAGTATAGGTACATTATATTTAATTGATGAGAGTGTGTTTTTAGTTAGATGTATTTTATATTATATGAATCATTGAATGAATGAAAAAGAAGCGGCATGTAGACCATTTGATTTTACTTAGATTTTAATACTGAATAGATACAATATAGTCTAGTCAAATACTATACCTACTATTTTATATATGTTTTAATATTTGATTCTATTCGATATATTATTTATGCAATTAATTATAATAATGTTATGTATCTTTTTGTACTTTTTAGGGATTTTCCATGCAAAGATTATTAAGTTATTTAAGTGAAGGAAAAATACGCACGGCGAACTGTGGGTGTACATTAAGTACACCTCTGCCTAACCCTTCGGGGAATACAGGCGTGATGGTATGTATGTATGTAAAAATACGACCGCGGGCAGGTTTCGAACCTGCGTCTTCTGGTTAAGTACACCAGACGCTAGGACCGAATCCTGCCCGCGGTCGAATTTTCCCTTCACTAAAATATGTAACTTAATAATGTTATGTTTTAATTCTGTTATGTTATGTTAGGTTTCCCCCAATTGCTTAATGATTACGTTTTGTTCCAAGGACATAGTTTCTTTTAAATTAATTAATATTAAATAAAAATAGTTCTTGATTTTTGTTTCCCTTTTACACATTAAATATAAAAATACATAACAGACAGAATTTATCGATAAAAAATATCGGCTTTTCAAGCACTAGCGTATGCTTGTTGCGTGTGTGTGTCTTATGCCTACGGATGCTTGGTGCTAGTGTGTGAACAAATTGCTGCCCACAGATTTGTGTGTGTGATTTGATTGTGTGCGAAAAGCTTGTAAAGACAATGTTGCGTATGTTTGAGTATTGAAATAGTGGGTGTAAAGCGGCGACACTGGTCCTAGTACAAAATAGCAGCTAGGGCCATTCCAATCTTATTTATCTCTTCTGTGAAAAGAACAGAGGTGGGGGCTTTGGATTTGAACTCGAAATACCTTACTAAGGAGCTTTCCTCTTTTTTAATATTTTTTCTTAGTTACCATAAGTATTTTTGTTGACTGAAATAAACATCTATATCATCAACCCATTACATTGTCCCATTGCTGGGCACGTGTCTTCTCTCAGAACGAGAGGGAATAGGCTATAGTCCACCACGCTTGCCTACTGCGGTTTGGCAGACTGCACACGCCGTCAAGAAAATCTATCAGGCATGCAGGTTTCCTCACGATGTTTTCCTTCACCGTTTAAGCGCGTGATAATTAATTATTAATACGCACATGATTTCGAAAAGTCAGAGGTGCGTGCCTTGGATTCGAACTCGAGACCTTTGACTTGGCAGTCCAATGGTCATATCACTAGGCTATATCTAGGTATAACAAATAAATATATCAATATATAAAATAATTATTAATCAAAACTAGGAGTACTGACAAAACCTCTTGTCTATGGTTGTCTATCACGTTTACTAATTATAATAGGTATCGGACGGCGGAAATTTAGTAACAGCCCTGAATTTTGTTCAGCGGCTTAAAATAAGTTTTGATTAAAACACGTCCTAAGATAAGTTTATTTTATCAGAGATTACTTTATTATAATCAGACTATAGACATACTGAGTTACTTACGGATTTAACTTCGAACTTTCCAATTTATCTAGTTCATCTATTTTTCCATATTTAGGCTGAGCTATTTACAGTATGAGCTCGACTGTAACCTGATTTTAAACAAAACGATGAACTGTTAACCTCGTTTCTATGTTTACATTGTGGTTTGAATTTACTTATATCAAAAAACTGGCTTTATTTTCCATAGAGCAGGTATATTTTTTCTCCATTTGTCGTGAAATAATGTAAGTTATACTGTAACATATTTAAAAAGTTGTTTTGGGAAAAATTACTTCGAGGATAATAATAAATCTAATGATATGTAAATTATATTAGCTGTCTTATTGCAAGCTTGTGGTTGCACAGGTGGTTGTATAGCGTAAGCTCGATACCCAGGTCGAGCAAACTGTTATTAATTCTCTAATTAATCATTCGATTCACCCTAGATAAAAACCCAACAATCTATTATGTAGGTATTTAAATATCTTTCACAATATATTTGCATGTTTATTTATCCGTAATGTAAGCTGTAAACCGATTTGTCAAACGCCAAGTTTCTATCGAACAAGTTGGCTTGCTTCATGAATATGCAAGCCGGGTTTCGGACTGGCTTGCCAAACTTATATTAAACGCATCGCCGCCGCGCCGGGACAATGATCGTGTGTTGGTACTTTAATAATTGCTTGTCCGTTGTAGGTTAGCATGATATGTTTATAGAATTGTCGCATGTGATCCAGACTACATCTATACGAATATTATAAAATCTAATGTAATGTCTAGAGACATAATGAGACGTAATATAAAAACAGATTTCGATTAAATTTGAGATGGACATAGATTGCATCCTGTGGAAGGACATAGACTACCCTTCGCAAAAAAACGTTTGGTATGCAAGTGAAATAGGCAGTAGTTATAAAAATATTGCTCGATAATAGTGACAATCGATAATCCGGGATTCTCGAATACAATCAAGCTTTCATTCGATATTGAAAAAATGGTTATGGAAGCACTCAAAATAAAACCGAGCAACATAATAGAGCTGTTCCCTAAGTATCGGCTTTATTCAATGAAAGATAATTGCCAAAAGGATATTACTAATTAGCGTCTCAACTCTCGACCAGTCCTAAAATAAACTTTGCGACATCCAACAAAGAAAATTACTATTGCATTGCTAATTTTCTTTCTCTGATGTGCATAATGGTCAGAAAAAATAGTCTCTGCTAGGAACTAAAAATAAAAAAAACTGGAGATTGTGATTGCAGTGCGCGCAAATATAAAATGAAACTGACACTACAACAGGCATCTCTAATCCAGTTAGAGGCGCCCAAATTGGGAGTGACAATCAGAGCGGCTGACAAGGATTTAACAATATTCGTATATTTCATGCTACAGTTACTCTATAGACTTAATACGGTAATATCATTTTTTACGTCATTGGCCCCGTCACCCTACAACGATGTGTACAGGGTGCGGACATTCGCTACGATATTGCACGCGACAACTGGCCCCCCTATTTTGATTTCGTATCAAACGGTTATTTTATTGCAATTCTCGTTTATAAATGTTGAAGGCGATGTCACGGCGTTTGACACGTGTTTAGCATTCGACTTAACTGCTATTGTTATGATCGATTAGGGGAAGGGTATTGTTAAATTGTAGTGCAAATTAAAGTGTTTTAATTTGGTAAGTAATTCCTTTATTCTTTTGTTTCTTGTACGTAGTCTAAAAGTATATAATTATATATATTATTAAGTAAGAAAATCATCAATAAACAGTTATTATTTGAATTTTGAATTTGTTGTTCTTGTTTTTATTATTCGTTTCTGACTATTTATACATGCTGGTGTTTATAGAATAAAGTAATCTAAATAATTTTGTTTCATTGATTTGAATTAGCTATGTTTAATTTATTCAAATTATGTAGACGGATATCGGATATGCTGGTGCAGTGAACTTTAGCAAATACGCTAAACCTAATTACAAGATGCACGTACATAATTAATGGCCGGGTAATTAATACCGTTAGATATTGGATGCCAATGGTATCAACACACTTTATATAATGACTGTTTGGATGATGGAATATGTTAATATGTTAATTCATGTTTTTGACATCAGCTAGACTAAAAAACCGTTTTAGGTTAATCGTAATCATTATGATTAAGTTTCTTTTTGACCGAATGTAATAATAATTGTAAATGAGTTTTTTTTTACATCGATTATTTACTACTTTTGCTTATCTTTACCATCTTCAAAATACCATTCACTAACTTAATCAAGTTAGTGTAACGTAATAGCAAACTTTTTAATAAAAATAAAGCTGATATGACACGACCCACGTGCCAGCCGTCGCCGGTTGTCATCCAGCATGACATGTGAATGACAGCCGGGAGCCACCGGAATGAAATGACATCGCATTGTCGGGATTTGTATGCATGAGAAAGAACAGCCACGTAGCGGCCGCGAATAAAGGGACAGCCTGTATATAGATGTGTGTGAATGTGCATATTTCTCTTTTTTTATAAATAAGTTGGCTTGTAATGTTATGATTGAAATTTCTTTAACCATAAATAGAATCTTAACAAAAATATTTTTTTAATAGATTATCTTTTCCCACATATTATAAAAATCAGGCTGTTAATTAGTCTCGAAAAACTTTGAAATCAGCTCGACCAATCTTGCGCTCAACCAAACCGACCAATCTTCAGCTCGACCAAATTTGAGTGCTTGTTTCAGTAGGTCCCTTGGTGGTTCAGATTTACTATTGGATCTGGTATGTGGCACTGCGTTCGAGTTCAGACAGGACAGCGTTAGTCGGATCTACTAGTCTCAAATAAGGTTACATTATTCGCCATAGAAAACTGTGTTTAAGATACAATAGATACGTGTCATATCCAGAAATCGTTTGATGAAATAGTTGGCTCATTGATCTAGTTATTGCATGGCTGGCTACTGAGTCAAGCAAAGTATTATTGGGCTTAAGAGCAAGTCTCAGACGGCAGTTCTAGCCTGATAATACTTATACGAAGATAAAATCCAACAAATGCCAATTGAAACTAAACGGTTTACATTATATTATGTGTACATAAAGTAGTATTGATTTCAATTGTACTGATAACTGTTAATCTGTTACATTTAATACGTGATAGAAGTTTGGAACGTATCGTATTAAAATGTAATAAATATTCAAAATTCGAAGACTTCATCAAAGTCACTATGTCAAATAAATTCTTTTGAATCTTTTCAAACGCACCGACATATTTACATCGCAACATGAGGTAAAAGGGCCGCTTGGACCTGTATTCACGAGGTCTTCTATTCAATGTGATTCTAAAGCATTGTCGGTCGAGACTACTCGGCAGAAAGCAGGTCAGCTGCGAATATTGAAGATGCTAAATCTACTGGTTTCTACACTTTCACGAATATTAGAAATTAAAATAAAACTTACTTTTTATGGATTTTATCGCGTAGGTATCTCGTGTATATCTCCTCTCAGAATGAGAGAATTTAGGATAGTCCATCTACATCTTAGTCTACCCGTGACCATATACGTATGCTCTAAAGGATCCGAAAGACAGAAATTAATCAATGTAACGCGATTAAATTCGTTAAAATCAGTTTTATTTCGATGTTAGGTTTACTTCACGATAGAAGTGTTGTGAATACCAAAACATTGGTTGTGGGGGTTAAGAATACAAAACCTTCCTCTTTGGAAAAAATTGTCTGTGCAAAAAGTCAACTAAACCAGGCACACTTGATAGAAGTAGAAAAAATCCTAACAAGTGGACGTGAGAGCCTGACTACATTTCCACTTTAAGTTGACCGCTTGTTGGCCGGAGAATCTTTTAAATACGAGGTCAGCTTATACTGGAGAATTTTAAAAGTATATACTGCGTGTTCTACGTTATATAGACCCTGTTTTTGTGGATATCCGCCGTTCCATCGGAGAAATAGCGAAGTTGGCATTCATTTATCTATTTACATCATGGGAAATTGTCTGGTCTGGTGCTTTTCATCACGCACCAAAATCATTCAACCCCAAAAAACGATGTAGGTTGATACCTTTTAGCAATAAAAATAATAAAACAATTATCTGCTCCCGCTCAAATTCATCGCCTATAATCAGATTACTCAAGTACATAGG
Source organism: Subacronicta megacephala (assembly GCA_958496365.1). Taxonomy (NCBI): domain Eukaryota; kingdom Metazoa; phylum Arthropoda; class Insecta; order Lepidoptera; family Noctuidae; genus Subacronicta; species Subacronicta megacephala. The sequence continues at coordinate 5,738,598 of OY292525.1, forward strand.
AGTACATATCAACGTATATTTAAATGGTAGCGACAGAGGGGCGGCCTATTTAATTACAAAGCTAGTCGCAGTCACCGGTGCGTTCATGTATGCAGTATTGAACTAACTCAGTCCATTTCTCTTGGCCAACATACAGATTCTATACAAATGTATGATGAATTGTGAATAGATTGCTTTGTGTACATCTGTTGACGAGATGAATACATTTTATATCGTTCTTAAAACCACACTCTTCAGAAACCAGAAATGCCTTGTTTTGCCTTCAAAAGTCACTTTACTTTAGTTTTTTAAACAACATTCCATCACGCCTGTATTGCCCGAAAGGTTATGTAGAGATGTACTAATGTACAGCCTCACTTCACCGGTATGTTTAGGTCCCATGTAATAGGGGAAGCCTATTGCTATTACCGGGGAACAAGTCTAATTTCATAGAAATACTCAATACTTAAAACTGCTCTACCTGGGAATCGCACCGCGGACCTCTAGCGTATCAATCGCGTTAAGGACCACTAGACTAATGAGGCAGGCAAGTTTTTAAAAACAAACACCACTGTATATCTTCGCTGTCGTGATTCATTATAAAACCAATTTCTAAACCCTGCCAACCCCTGCCATCACTTTATTTTTTCGTCCCAACGTCAGGTAGACGCGTGTGATCAATCGGTCAAAGCAAATTATGTAAGAGTCCAGTGTCCACTCCATGTTGCCTCGGCAATGACCTGGATATCCATCGATCAACCCTTGCGGTAGGTCGCAGGCAATTCGTGTAGGCTTTGCGTGACGAGACCCTATTACGATAACTATATTTCACACCGTCACTCTGGGAATTATTTTCTAGGTTTGTGTGTCAGATATTGATTTACTTTTTATTTGATTGTTGTTCAGCTGTCATTTTTAGGCTATTTATGCCTTTTCGAGGTTAACTTTCTAACGATAAATTCACGTTAGTTATACAAATTCCCAGATCGAGTGACTAATTGCGGAAGGTAGCTGGCAGGACTGGATGAGGAAATCCGAAGATCGGGCTATGTGGCGTTCATTAGGAAAGGCCTCCGTCCAGCACCTTTGGGCTGATGATGATTATCATACTAATTCCCGGCATTTTGGTTTTCGTTTTTATTTAGAAGTTGGCGCCATGCGCCTATTTATGACAATCGTTGGTGGTAATAACCTTGGAAACCTGATATTGGGATTGTCTAATAATTCGTTTACAGAGGTAGGTAAATCGTGAAAATAATTTATCGTTTTTACGGGTAAGTAGTAGCAGTCTTTTTTTTTCTCCATTTACATAATACCTGGGCATTTTTTAAAATCATTTTCTAAAGTTTTTAATTGGTTTTAGTATCACGATGCAACATTGTAGAACAGAATGTAGTGCTACAATGCCTGTAGATTTTATGATAGCAACACGTATTAGCAAAACTTTTGCTGTTAAAAGTGTTAAGCCGAATAAAACTGAACTTTGTTGCGTGTTTAAACTTCTAGCTTAGTTTCTAAGTTACATAGTTCAGCGTGGCAGTAGTTTAGAACAACTCTGTAGCGTATATCTGGATGTTTCGAAACAACTGAACTGACTGAACCTTGTGAGTGGGACTGAAAAACCAGGTTCCTCTTGGAGGCCTCATAATATGTGATAATTCCCTTACCGCGACATAATGATGTCGAAGCATTATCTCGTTGTAGCCATACCATTGGCACAGGATATGGGACGACAATATTATTTTACTGCGCGCCTTTCACTGTCCTAATACAGAGCGGATATCTCCCTCCCTTGAAAACCGTTTATTATCAAAAAATATTAGGCAGATTATTCAAGAAAAAATAGCAATGTTTTTTTTTAAATGTTTTGCTAATACATCTGTCGGCTTTTCAGCGAATCAGTATAAACAAAAACGCTAGCCGGTGGTTCCTGGTAGCTAGTTAATTAATATGATGAACTTAAACGCTAGCTAAACGGTTGAGTGACTTTGTCTAGACTTTAAGACGCCAGTCGTAGTTGCAGCCAGGCTATCTTAAATGGGAGAACTGCCAACGTCTATACTATCAAATATCGCGATGCCCTTAGCAGTGTAAAACTCGAAGGAATTTAAAAGTGTAGGTTGTTAAAATATTTAGTTTCTAGTTGTAGTATGTTTTTGTGCACGGTTTCACTTCCGTTCCAAGAGAATTTTCTAATCTGGGCATATAGGCTTGATATGCGTATCAAGATTTTAAGTTCTAATTAAAACAGGAATGCCTTATTGTTTGTCTTGTTTTGTTTGTATTTGTACCATAGGTGTTCGTATATAACACTGGGACCTACGGATTTTTATTCAAAACACGAGTGGTCTCGACGTTTCAAGAATGGTCATCCGTCCATAGCAGGCGCAACTTAACCTTGTATATCGGTATATTAGCATAGTAATAACTTAGCCACGAGCCGCACAGGAGACGGCAACAGCGTAGTGTTTTTGGATATTTTTTGTATGCTGATTTTAGTTCGTAGGTGTGGTTTACAATCGTCTGGAATTCACTCACGTTCTCAGGTAGAACTACTGATATTAGCTACATCGATAACGCTAATCTAATATTGCTGCTATTTGAGCTTGCAAATTGTTAATCGCCTAAGTATATCTCCTCTTAGGCATGGAAGGAAATCTATTAAATTAATTGCTCGAGAAATTAATCACGATTGGATTTATCGATATCTTGAATTTCATTCCAGGAACCGAAGTAAAATCCCTGCGATTCTGAAACATATATGAATAGTACCTAAGTTTTGTAACAGTTACCTACGAAACCCGTAAAAGAGGGGTGATAAGTTTAACGTAAGTATCCGTGTGTCTGTCTTCGGAATCGTAGTTCTCAAACAAAAGCACAGATTTTGATTTAAGTAGTTTTCTTTATTTGAAAGGTGAGACTGATCTAGACTGTTCTTAACTAAGATTTAAAATAATCTGCTCAGCCGTTTGCAGATCTTTCCTAGCTGATAAAGTGATATGAGTTGTGACCAACCTTGGCAGCTCTGATCGAATTCAAATTTAGTATCCTGTAACTTCAATTATACCTAGGTACTGCAAGAACATGGTAATCTTGAATGTGGGTGTTTTGATTATTTTAAAATTTCTAGAGTTAAGTATCTACCTACCTATTATCTGTGATTCTGTTGCGTCATGCCACGCTAATGTTCGAAGCTAGTTGGTATCTTTTCAGCCTTATGTAAATAGCAAAGCTTAGCAAAATAAAATGGCACAGTAATGTGAATGACGCGACGCGTCACATTGGCTCGTCACGCATCCTGTGAGCGCTCAGCATGTCACTAACAAATGAAATGTGAATAATGGACTGCGAAACGCCGTACGAATTGGAAATAGCAACCAAACTCAGCTTACAGAATTTGAAACTGTTGTTTTCACATGGCGCTCGGGAATTCTTGTTATTTTGCACATTGGCGTTGACATATTTTTTTTGTCTTTGTTTTAATTTAGGTGCCTCGGGCGTGAAGGGAATTGTGTTGCTGTGTATCTTAGTACATTTTAGGAGTGAGATAAAGCATTGTAACATTTAGATAGTATCAGCAAAATCTGCATTTATTTGTTCGAGTACCTACTTACTTTTCTTTACATAACACAAAAAGTCTAAATTAATATATAAAACGAATGATACTTATCAAAGTTGATGAAATGCCTGTTATGTATGACATCATTGTTTAATTTATTGATACTTATTGGTGGATAATTTTGGAATATTAGTTGCCAACGTCCATACCACGTTGAATACACCGGTTCTCGTCCGATCACCGAAGTTAAGCAACATCGGGCGCGGTCAGTACTTGGATGGGTGACCGCCTGGGAACACCGCGTGTCGTTGGCTTTTTGTTTTTTATCAGCATTCGATATTTTTTTATTGTAGATATCATGGCATTGATATTAGGAACAGGCATGATTGATGATTGATTTACAAATTAACTATTTTTTCTACAATTTTCTTAAATTATGGTGGAATGTAATGTGTCGGTTTATTTTTATTTTTACACGATAGCTAAAAGTTTTTTTCAATGCCGTTGCATGGTCTCTGGTCGGTAAATTTAGTGCAAACCAGTTTTTCTGATGTTTTGTTCTGTGATCTTAATTGCTACTTAAACTTACTTATAGTTGAGGAGTTCACGAGGAAGCTTTTCTGGCTGCAGCATCAGTTTGTGGTCATATTCGTATTTAGCTATCAAAATCAAAAGTTGGTTTAGGTTAGAGGCTAGTGTTTATCGCGACAGGGGGTATAGACAATGTCAATTCTTTATTATAGATAACGAACTTAGATTTCCGAAATGTATGGATTTGACATAATTTCATCACGTGACATACCGAAAGGTTATGCCAATTCCATACATTTCAAATTTATTTACTTCATTATCGATATGGAAATGTAACATTGTCTAGGCCCCCAGATATTATTATTGTATTGCTCACGGAAGAGATAAATACCGTGGTATTGCTGGATACTTTCGACTAGTAAATCGCCAACGTCCATACCACGTTGAATACACCGGTTCTCGTCCGATCACCGAAGTTAAGCAACATCGGGCGCGGTCAGTACTTGGATGGGTGACCGCCTGGGAACACCGCGTGACGTTGGCTTTTTGTTTTTGATTTGATTTTTTATAGTTACTTATTTTATTGTTATTTACCACATTGCATTGATATTAGAAATTTTAATTGACATTCCATATTTCAAAATTATTAAGCCACTAAAACAAAAATACCGTTTGTTTATTTTCCTATCCAGTCCCAAAAAAAAATATTTTCATTTTTTATTTCCGAAAAAAAAAAACAATAACGTGTGCGGACGTCAGTTATACCATAGTGTAATGAAATCTATTACACTATGGTAATACGGTGGAATGAGTTAGAAATCTTTGCCAAGGGGTATTACTTTGAAATCACTAAACTCTGATTTTAAAAGCATGATAGGACGTCATGATACGTAGAATGTCATTGTCAAATACGACATTTTTCAAGAAATCAAAGGCATTATTGTGGCATTATCACCTTTCAACCGTAAGTATATGTGACGTAATTTGGCACTTCATTATCCTCATCATCATTTCAGCCTATTGCCGTCCTCTGCTGAACGTAGGCCTCCGCCAAAGAGCGCCAATTGGCAAAATGGTTGTTGAACTTCAAAGTCAAAGATAAATATGAAAATGAGAAAAATATGGGTATTCTATTTTTCGATCTAGTTTCAATTAAAATTATAACATAGGAGCGGCCCGTCCCGGCTTCGCACGGGTGCACATTTTTTTCTTGCAATTAAAATAGCCTTTATTAATCAGTGGTAATTTAGCATTCAAATGGTGAAAGAATTTTTAAAATCGGTCCAGTACTTTTTGAGCAAATTCGTTACAAACATACAAATCTTTCCTCTTTATAATATTAGTAGGTATAGATGGGCGTTTAAAAAATGAAATATTGTCAGTCGAAGTCAAAGTTCTTTATTGCTTCATGTGTAAATACAATACATAGTCAATTAAGTAACTGATTTTGCTACAATTTATGGGAAATATCCTGGTGCCTATTTATAACTTATAATTTATTATAAAACACCTTTTTAGTTAGAACTATGTATATCTCAATAAATCCATTTCATACATACCATACATACATACCATCACGCCTGTGTTCCCCGAAGGGTTAGGCAGAGGTGTACTTAATGTAGGTACACCCACAGTTCGCCGGTATGTTTGGGTCCCATGTAATAGGGGGCGAGCCTATTGCCATTCACCGGGCACAAATCCAGACTCCGAGCTGCTACTGAGAATTTCATAGAAAAACTCAATAACACTTTGCTCGACCTGGGGATCGAACCCAAGACCTCTAGCGTAGCAGTCGCGATTGGGACCACTAGACTAACGAGGCAGTCCATTTCAAGTAACGCATAACTGATGCAAGATTTAGTTAAGTCCCAATGTTGTACCAGGTTGTACCTAACTATGACGTCATTGTTTAATTGATTGGTAGCTATTGGTAGATACTTTCGACTCATGCATTGCCAACGTCCATACCACGTTGAATACACCGGTTCTCGTCCGATCACCGAAGTTAAGCAACATCGGGCGCGGTCAGTACTTGGATGGGTGACCGCCTGGGAACACCGCGTGACGTTGGCTTTTTGTTTGGGACTTGATTTTTTATAGTTAGGTACTTACTTTATTGTTATTTACCACATTGCATTGATATTAGAAATTTTAATTGACATTACATATTTCAAAATTATTAAGCCACTAAAACATAAAAACCGTTTGTTTATTTCCTATCCAGTCCCAAAAAAAGAATATTTTTATTTTTTATTTCCGAAAAAAAAAACAAAAACGTGTGTGGACGTCAGTTATACCATAGTGTAATGAAATCTATTACACTATGGTTATACGGCGGAATGAGTTAGAAATCTTTGCCAAGGGGTACCTATTACTTTGAAACAAAGACATTTAATACACTAGTACTACTATTAAATCTCTTTGCTTTGAAATCACTAAACTCTGATTTTAAAAGCATGATAGGACGTCATGATACGTAGAATGTCATTGTCAAATACGACATTTTTCAAGAAATCAAAGAATTTATTGTGGCATTATCACCTTTCAACCGTAAGTATATGTTACGTAATTTGGCACTTCATTATCATCATTTATTATTTATTTATTTATTAAAGCATATCAACAATAATAACATCATCATTTCAGCCTATTGCCGTCCACTGCTACACGTAGGCCTCCCCCAAAGAGCGCCAATTGGCAAAATGGTTGTTGAACTTCAAAGTCAAAGATAAATATGAAAATGAGAAAAATATGGGTATTCTATTTTTAAATCTAGTTTCAATTAAAATTATAACATACTAGCGGCCCGTCCCGGCTTCGCACGGGTGCACATTTTTTTCTTGCAATTAAAATAGCCTTTATTAATCAGTGATAATTTAGCATTCAAATGGTGAAAGAATTTTTATAATCGAGCAAATTCGTTACAAACATACAAATCTTTCCTCTTTATAATATTACTAGCTTTCCGCCCGCAGCTTCGCCCGCGTGGACAACACGATTTTGCCGGTTTAGGTTTTTCCAAAGTAACATGTACTATATGTATTTGTTATTAAATGAGTGGCGGTACGCTCGAAACGGCAACAAACGTGTATATTTTTGCTCCATAAAATAATTCTTAAAAGTGTGTATAAAGTGAAGTTTAGTGAGAATAAAACAACAGAATCGATACACAAACAATAATAGTTTAATTTTACATCAAAAGTTATCAAAGATTACAAGTGTATAAACAAGGAACAATTCAATAATTGTGTGTGACAAAATACAGTAAGTGCTAGTGTTGAACTTTGAACATCAGCTGTTTTACGTCAACCCACATAATTGACATAATTACAGAGATTAGTAACGACACAGTACACTATTTCTACTTACACTAAACAAGAAACAAAAAAAACATATTACAAAGAGTTAAAGTCGCTTGTCATTAAATCTTTGTTTCTTGAAAAAATTGCATATTACAGACAGGAAATTAATAGCAAAATAAAAGACTCCCGTTTACTATGGAAAAATTTAAAGTCTACCCTAGTGCCCCCTAAAAACAGCACTGAGCTGCCTCCGTGCTTCGAGGATCCGGGTAAAATTTGTGATCACTTTTTGGATATACCTGGGAACACAGAAGTTAGCATTTCTGGTCTGTCATATTATGAGTTCCAACGATTTAATAGTTCAACTTTTCACCTAACACCTACAAGTCAATCAGAAATTGCAAAGATTCTCAGTGATATAAAGACGAACGCGGTGGGATATGATGGTATCAGTATTAGTATGGTTCTGCTGACTCTACCAACAACCTTAGATGCTTTGACTGCTATCATAAATTCGTCCATCACATCGTCATCTTATCCGAACGCATGGAAGGTTGCTAAAATTCGCCCACTACCAAAAAAACCTAATGCTACAGAGATTAAAGATTTAAGACCGATTAGTATACTACCTGTGGTATCTAAAGTACTGGAAAAAGTGGTATGCACACAACTGGTAGCTTTTCTTGAAAAAAACCATATCTTACCCGGTTTCCAGTCAGGATTTAGAAAGTCTCGTAGCACTACGACAGCGCTGCTGGACGTTACGGACAATATATTGTCTGCGCAGGATGCTGGAATGTGTACTTTACTAGTGTTACTCGATTTTTCCCGCGCGTTTGACTGTTTAAATATTTCCCTTCTACTATCAAAGATGGCTTTTTATGGGTTTGATGTAGAAACAATAAGGTGGTTCGATAGCTACCTAAGTGGGCGTGCGCAGTTTGTAGAAATGCAAGGTAAGAACGGCTCAACTGTGTCTTCGAGCTACCGTTCCGTAAGCAGAGGAGTCCCACAGGGGTCTATACTAGGGCCTATTTTGTTCATACTGTATAGCGCCGATATAACTGACAATATAAAAAAATGTCAGTATCATATTTACGCTGATGATACGCAACTTTATATATCTTTTAACCCAGAAAATTTTGATGAGGCATTAAAAAAACTAAATGAAGATCTTGAGAGTATAGTGCAATGGGCGACAAATAACTGTCTTGTTCTGAACCCAAATAAATCCAAATATATGCTTTTCGGAACCAAATCTCAGTTAGCTGCAATAAACCCCACCCCCAATGCTGTTAAGATCATGGGTGAACCAGTTGAACGTGTGTATGAAGCGCGCAATCTCGGCTTGATTATGGACCCTGAACTTCGTTTTAATAAACACGTATCTGAAGCCGTCCGGAATTGTTTTTATCGCCTAAAGATTCTATATAAAGCGCGACCATATTTGAGTGAGGAATTGAGGATTTTGCTTGTGGAGTCTTTGGTCTTGTCTAAGCTCAACTATGCTGACGCAGTATATGGCCCGCGACTTCTGTCGAAAACCGAGCGAATAATACAAAGACTACATAACTCCTGCGCACGTTTCTGCTTCAACATACCTAGGAGAAGTTACGTAACACCTTTTTTGAATCAGCACAATATATTGAAAATGAATGCCCGACGCAAACTTCACCTAGCGAATTTATTATTTGGTGTAATTAAAACGCAAGAACCCTCGTACCTTTATACAAAATTAGCTTGGACCAGTAGGCACAACAAGAGAGAGGGGAGACAATGTGCACAACAACTCTCTATTCCGCACCATAAAACGGCGGCTTTTAGAGGCAGTTTTCGGTATGCAGCGACTAAGTGTTGGAACAGTATTCCCCCACCAATAAAAAAATGTATTGGTGGCTCCACGTTCAAAATTAGATTAAAAGCATATTTAATAGAAAATCAGAAGCTGTATGAGAATATTCGAATGAATACTTCCGCCATTTAGTAAGTTGGGTGTGTTTTGTACATAGTGATGTGGTGATTGTTTGCATTTACTCAGCATTTCCTCTAGTTTAGTAGTATAGTAGCCACGCAGCTGCGATAACATCACTCAGCATCTTTTAAAAATATTTACTAACAGTTTTGCTATTCACTAAAAGACCGGTACTAGAATACTATATTGTGAATGTCTTTTTCATGATTTTTATTTAAATATACTACATATACGTAGGATTTAAATAGGTAGTTGTCTTTCGAGCGTATGGCACCCGTGGGTTGCAGCTGAAAATCAGCGTCAGTGGTACCCAGCATCACTGACATAATGCTGAGCTGTGGCCCTTTTGGCACAATTAGGTACTATATAAAGGCATTTATCTTGTTAGTTTGTTAGTTTTAAGTAACTATAGTTAAGGTTTTACGTATGCTATTAGTTTTTGTGCCAATAAACACATTTTCTTTCTTTCTTTCTTTCTTTCTTTCTTTCAGCATTCGTGTTCTTACAGCTAGAGCGATGGTCTATCATTCTGGAGTTCTCGTAGGATCGATTTCCTCGGGGAGGTACAAATAGTGGTAATCCACTTTGCTCATTGGTGCTTTTTCTGTCTGGTGTCAAAATGACCAGATTGGTATTAGTACGGACTCTGTAACAGGCAACGTAGAATGGCTCATGAAGGAAGCAATGTTCTCTGAAATCTATGCCTGCCACCCTCAAGGACTCAACCTGAATTATTTTTATGGGCATATCAAAGTAGAAATCGTACTCAAAAACATAGTCGGATGGTATCAGTGGTATTTGAGGTAGGAAAAGTGATTCCCCCGAATGCATCCAGTTATCACAGTGGCTCTTTAATATTTTTGTGCAATGCGGTTACTCGCAGTCTTGTCCCGTTACATAGTTTAAATCGTTTAATGAGACGCAGCAGCATTACAGGTGTCCCAAGTAAGGTTAACACTGTTAAGGAACTCTACATGATAGTAAATTGCTTCATCCGCTTGTAGCACTGAATCGATAGACCTGTATTCAATTTCTGAGCCCTCCGACGACTTAGGAAGTATTTAATTAATAGCAGCTGTAATGTTTTTTTATGGAGTTAGTATTGCACGTTTGCACAGCCAATCTATAAACTTGTTTGTTTATTAGAAAAATCAGGGTACACCCTAACTATTCAAACAATCATAGCCACCTGTCACTACTGTTACCAGCAGAGATGGTATACATATTTTCCTTTCGGATTCGGGATAATCCGCATTTCCTATTTTAAGTAATAGCTCTGAAAACTTTCCAAGAACCGTATCTCTCATATTTATTTTTACGGATAATCATTATTTTGGGTTAGGGCTATAGGTATGACGATGGTAAGGATGCTCTGATTTCGTCTGCTCAGGTTCCTCTAGATATAACAGAATCTGACGGCATTCCCCCGTCTGCAACTCAGGAACTCCACCGATCGCTCTTTTGCTGCCTCTGACATCTTTAAAAATCTAGTGTGTGCTTCAATTCCACCTTTGTGCGCCTTAGTTGTCTCATCCCACACGATAAATCTGCGATTTCAGAGAATTTGAGCCATGTCACTCTGCTAAGATATTATTGCACAACGGAGTTTCGACACGAATAAGACTAAGCGGAAGTTTTAAAGGCAGAGCCGCTTTCCCACCTTCCCACCAAAAGAGTTGTTATTCCAGATGCAGCTACAGCTAAAGTAATGTCCCGATTACTTTGTATTTTAGCCAAAAGTGAGTGAGTGACACAAACTGGTTGGCTAAATAATAATATGTACAACTTTGATATGATTTTCGAATATTGTGATTCTCGTATTTATTTATTTTGAACGCAATGCATAACGTATTCCGTTTTAAAGGTAATAATAAAAAATAGGTATTATTACAAATGCCAGATTTCTTTACTTGCACTATACGAGTATAGGGGAAGTAACTCTTTTTACGCGACTAAGGGGTGAAATTGAAATTTTGTTGCTTTAATTGTATTGTACAGCTTAAATGCATAAGTTCAAGCACGATAATAAACAATGTATTTAAAAATACGTGTTTCTTTTATTATAATGAAGAGTTTAAATACTTAATCTCAAGTAATTTTGATAATAAATAATTTATTTTTGTACAAACTTTAACACCCCTTTTTAACCCTTTTAGGGATGAAATTCAAAAAGTCCTAAAATATGTGATTCTTTAATTATATTGAAGAGCATGAATATTAAGGTTCAAGTAATTTTGATAGTATAAAAAACATTTTTCACACAAATTTTAAAACCCCTTTTTACCCATTTAAGGGATGAAATTAAAAAAATCCAAAAATACTTATTTCTTTAATTGTATTGAAGAGCATAAATATTAAATTTCAAGTAATTTTGATAATAAAAAAATATTTTCCATACAAACTTTAACACCCATTTTTACCCAATTAAGGGATGAAATTAAAAAAATCCAAAAATACGTAAATCATTAATTATATTGAAATGCATAAATTTTCAATTTCAAGTAATTTTGATAATAAACAAAAAAATATCCATACAAACTTTAACACCCCTTTTTACCCATTTAAGGGATGAAATTTAAAAAATCTTTAACGATGTGTTTTATTATTTTGTATTTAGAGGCTTAATACCAAATTTCATTAATTTTCAATTAGAAATGACAGAGTTTCATACAAACTTTAAACCCCCATTTCACCCCTTTAGGGGATGAATTTCGAAAAATCCTTTCTTAAATGACGCCTAGAATATAAAAGTAATATCCTCACAAAATTTCAAACTTCTATCATTAGTGGTTTCGGCTGGGCGATGATATGTCAGTCGGGACATTGCCTTTTATATATATATATAGATAGATAGATAGATAGATATATAGATAGATAGATAGATAGTAGGTATAGGTGGGTGTTTAAAAAATTAAATATTGTCAAAGTCAAAGTCAAAGTTCTTTATTGCTTCATGTGTAAATACAATACATAGTCAATTAAGTAACTGATTTTGCTAGAATTTATGGGAAATATCCTGGTGCCTATTTATAACTTATAATTTATTTTATAACACCTTTTTAGTTAGAACTATGTATATCTCAATAAATCCATTTAAAGTAACGCATAACTGATGCAAGATTTAATTAAGTACCAATGTTGTACCAGGTTGTACCTAACTATTTTTTATTTTTTATTTTAATCATAGGGAACAACAAACAGCTACAAAATACAGTGTTACAAAAGAGATACACATAAATAAGTACAATATTGTAGCCCACAACGCTGTTCACAGATAAAGCTGTGGAATATGGTATTTAATTAGTAAAACGCTAGGATAATAGTTGAAGAATGATAACAATAAAAACTAGACTAACTTGACTGTCGCGTCCATCTATCTACACTTTTACACAATAGAACCAAGAAATCAAGAGAGCTTCTTTAATATAAGACCCGTGAACCTACTGGGAGAACATGCAAAAATATCAATGTGTTCAAAAGTCTTATTATAGTTATCTAAGATTCTGCGAACAGGCGAGCGCAGACCAGTATTAGAATGACAAGTTGTAGTAGAGAATAGTCTGCCAGCGCGCACCTTTCGCTTATACACTGTTCTAGGAACAACATAGCACAACATGTTGGTCAATTCAATGCAATCAAAATTATTAGTAACGATGTTATATAGGTTCATGGCTTCTAAGTATTTGCGTCTATTTTCAAGTGATGGGAGTTTGTACTTGTTGAGTAAATCCTGATATGGCAAATAGTGACCAAAGCATCTAAAATTCATATCACGTAGGAATCTGTGTTGAACACACTCAATAGCCTCAATGTATTTTTTATAATATGGAGTCCAGACGGACACGGCGTATTCTAATTGAGAACGTATGAGAGACTTATATAGGCAAATATATGAGGAAGGTTTCTTAAAATCTAAAGTCGAGCGCATAACAAATCCATAAAGCTGATACGCTTTATTTACTATTTTGCTAATGTGCAAGTCTAAGCAAAGTTTGGAGTCAAGAATAATGCCAAGGTCACGGATAGAGTCCACTTTAGTTAGGGGGACATCGCACATTGTGTATGTATAATTTACGATATTTTTGTTCTTTGTAAAGTTCAAAAGATTACACTTAGGTAAACTTAGCTGCAACTTATTTCCACGACAGTAGTTCGACAGTCTGTCTAGATCTTGTTGCAATAGAAGGCAGTCATTCAAATCACGTATAGTTCTATATACCTTAACTATGACGTCATTGTTTAATTTATTGGTAGCTATTGGTAGATACTTTCGATTCATGCATTGCCAACGTCCATACCACGTTGAATACACCGGTTCTCGTCCGATCACCGAAGTTAAGCAACATCGGGCGCGGTCAGTACTTGGATGGGTGACCGCCTGGGAACACCGCGTGTCGTTGGCTTTTTACTTATTTGTATTTCATTTTATTTTCGTATTTTACTCAATTGATTCAGTGTGAAAGTCAACTGACTGCTACGTTTTTTTATAAATCCGTCTAATCAAGGTGAATTACTCCTTTTGCTCCATAAATGGTTTTAACGATATAATATTAAATTTAGCTTTCTATAATTTGCATAGCTTTTAAAGAACTCGTTCTGTGCATAAAAGAGAATTATAGACTGGTGTGATATCTTGATAGTTGGTAGGTGTAGATGGGAAAAGAAACCCACAACGGTGGATATAATAAGTTTATATTTCGAGGCTCTCCATAGTAATGACACTTAATAAAGCATTACATTGTATTTTATAATAAGTCAATAACCCAAATCCGTGCGTCATTATGTTACCGTTAATTACTAAATGTCGCAGTGCAACAGCGAACTAAGGCAATACACTACATCTCCCCGAAAAGATACACGTTACACCCCCCGAATAAAAGAAAAAAAAATGTATGACGCACGCAGATGAGTCTTACATTTTTACACAAAACAAAATAAAATAAAATTATACAAAGTTACGCATTAGCTTAATTACATAAATAATAAACAAACAATTTTTAACTAAGAAGGAACAACATTCTTGTTATAAGTAAAGTACAATAATTCACGGTGTGTTAAACAATTTAGTATTATTTTTGTGAATAATGTAATTTTTATTATTTTTTAAAATTTCGACATTTGGTGAAAGGTCTTTAAGGACTTCATAAGGTCCTAAGTAAAGACTGTCTAATTTATTTCCAGTTTGATTTTTTATAAGTACAAAATCACCTGGTTTATATGTTACTGGATTAGCTTTCCTGTCGTACAATAACTTCCTATTATTTTTACTAACTAAAATATTATTTCTAGCATCTATTAGAGCACGTTGTAATCTATATTTTAATTGTAAAGGGTAACTTTCATAATTATATAAGGGTTCCACTCTATCTAAACTGTGACCCAGGTTGCTAGGTAAATTACATAATTTACCGAATATGAGTTCATATGGTGTATATTTTGTCTCTGAGTGAACAGTGGTATTAAAGGAAAAACACCAATAACTTAACCAGCTACTCCAGTCACTTTTATTATTACTACACTGCATTCTGAGATACGCACCTAGACCTTTATGGGTATTTTCTAGCGCGCCTATTGTCTCGTGGTGATAAGCAGTTGAATGTAATTTATTAATTCCTAATATCCCACATACCTCTGACATAACACTGGACATGAATTCGGTTCCCTGATCCGTTATAATGTCTTTCGGAATGCCATATCTTAAAATAAAATTGTTAACAAATAATCTACTCACCGATTCGGTGTCCTTATTAGCTAAAGGGTAAGCCTCAATGAATTTTGTCAGGTGACATTGTAAAGTTAAAATATATTTATAATTATAATTATCTATATCTAAGGGCCCAACTATATCTAAGCTAATTCTTTCAAATCCGGTATTAGGAGTTGTAGTTATGGTCATTGGCTCTCTAGTATGTCTATTACTGTGTTTTTGGATCTGGCACTCATTGCATTTTTTTACATAATCAGTGACGTCATTACTTATGCCTGGCCAGAAATAATATTTTTTAATATTTTTCAACATTCTGTTTACACCTGCGTGTCCGCTAGTGGGTAACAAATGGAAGTCATTTAGGATAACAGTCTTTTCATCCTTATTGCTTATTCTCCTCAAGTCTTTAACTATCAATAATCGCGGAAGGTTTCCTCCCATATTTTTCAATTCTTTCAATAATTCTCTAAATATATCCGTACTATCTTTATTTTTCATCAAAATTATTTCCTTAATATTAAGTCTTTTGCAAAATGATTCTAATTCCCTCGCTAACACACTTACGGTAGAAAACGATCGGGATGTTAGACGTATTGCTGACTCTAATTCAACGTACTCAAAGTGGCCATAGTCACTAAGTATTCTCGTTTTGTTTGAAGTATTTCTAATTACACTCCTTGGACTCAAAATTAATTCTACACTATCAGAAGGTCGTTTGAGAATTTCTACAATTTTTGGAGAGGCGGAACTAGAAGTTGAAGTAGTCTCAGTTGTCAAGTCAGTGATGTCTTTGTCCGTGTTTTTTTTTAATTTGCGTGTCTGAGCTCTTGTCATAACAGATACTACATTTTCATTAATTTTCTTCAATTCATTAATATTCAGAGAAAGACGACTTAGCGCATCCGCAGCTGCGTTATGCCGACCCGGAAGATATTCGACATCAAAATCGTATTCTTCTAAAAATAACCTAAACTTCGTTAATCGACTCGAAGGATCAGTCATTCCAAATAGGTACACTAAAGGCTTATGATCTGTAATAACTTTGAATTTTGTTCCATATAAATACGGTTTAAAATGCCTAATTGCCCAAACTATGGCTAATAACTCTAACTCAATCACCGGATATCGAGTTTCTGCGGGTTTCAGATTACGACTCGCGTATGCCACTACTTGTCCGTTACTGTTAGACAGTACGGCGCCTAAGCCGATTTTTGAAGCGTCCGTATGCAATAAAAATTTATTTCCTTCTGAGTAATCGGGATAGCCCAACACAGGAGGATTACAGAGTGCCCGTTTTAAAGTATTGAATGCTAAATCGCATTCGCTAGACCATACAAAAGTGGCATTTTTCTTACATAACTGATTCAGAGGGTAAGCTATGTCAGCGAACCTATTAATAAATCGCCTGTAATAATTTGCAAATGCAACGAATCTTTTGACTTCGTCTACATTTGTAGGTTTTGGATAATTCTCTAATATGATAGCTTTAGAAGGATCGGGATAAATACCTTCTGGCGTAATTTTATGACCTAAATAAATAATTTCTCTCCTCAAAAACTCGCATTTTAGCGGATTTAATTTTAAATTAACTTTTCTAAGACGTTCTAAAACACTAGTAAGGTTCTTGTTGTGATTAATAAGTGATTTACCTAAAACGACACAGTCATCTAAATAAATAAAACATTTATCGTAATTTAATCCTGACATGGCAATAGTCATAAGTCTAGAAAACACACTTGGGCTCGTTTTAAGTCCCATTGGGCAACGTTTCATTTGGTACATTTTATCAGTTGTAAATGCTGTGTATTTTCGACAGTCTTTCTGGAGTGATAATTGATACATACGATCAAGGTTAAAAGCCGTATATTTTCTCGAATTTTCTGTTAAATTAATTTGATAATAGCTTTGGGATAAGTCGAGTTTTGAATAATAAATACTTCCGGAGAGTGAATCCAAAATCTCTGTTATATTCGGCAGAGGAAACTTATCGTCTACTATTCTGTTATTTAATTGTCGATAGTCGATAACAAGCCTCCATTTCTTCTCGCCAGACTTGTCTGATTTTTTGGGCACAAGAAGGACAGGACTGGACCACTCTGACGTGGTCTCTTCTATAATATCGTTATCGAGCATTTCTTGTATCTGTTTTTGTACCTCGGAACGCAAAGCATGCGGTATCCTGTAAGGCTTGGTATACACTGCATTGGCATCATTTTTTAATGTGATACTATGTTCTAATAAATTCGTTGTACTAAGTTTATCGCCTGGTAAATGGAAAACATCTGAGTATTTCGCACATATTTTCTCAATACTAATTTGTTCTTCTTTATTTAAGTACTTATTTAAAGTGAGTAAACTAAACAAAGTCTTTACTCGATCAGGGTGGCATGTCGACTTTTCAAGGTTAAGACATTCAAAACTATTTATGGTATTTACTTCTAATTCTGATAAGTCCACTTCCAACGCACTATTTGTTGTATTTAAAATTCTAACTGGAATTTGTCCGTTTTTGGGTTTTGAAATCAAACCAGCAATAAAAACGCCTTTATGAATTTCTTGTGCTAATGTAACACAATCTTCATGTAAATCGGTAGGTATGTGCCTAGTAATTTCGCAACGCGGCGGAACAGTAACTACATACCTATTCTGATTGTTGCCCAATATATCTATCGATATAAATGTCCCGTTATTTTCTAACATTAGTGATTTATTTTTATAATTTATTACAGCGTTATACTTTTCAAAAAAATTATGGCCTAATATACCATCAGCTGCACAAGATAAATTATGGAAAACGTAGAATTTTATTTTGAAATTTATCCCCTTAAAATATAAATTCAAATAAATGTATCCCTCTGAGATAAGATTTCCACTTATACCCTTAATCGATAATTTGTCTGAAATTATGCTGTTAATTAAATTAGATTTAGATTTTAACCATTCGTACTTTAGGACACACAAACTAGCACCACTATCTACGAGCAATTTAATTGGATGGGCAGCATCTACGGTACATTTAACTATGCTAGTATTATTATAACTTAAGATACTGCATTCTAGTTTAGGAACGAAAAAACTGGTTCTCTAAATAATTTGTTTCGTCACCACTATCGTTTTGTTGTTGGGTTTCAAATTGCGGACTATCATTCTGCTGCGTGTGCTGTACGCGAGTAGAATGTTTCGCGTACCGCGAACCTCTATAACCTTCTTGAGGTTGTTTACCTCTTTGACCTGAATTAACAAAAGTACGTGTTTGCGAATAATTGTTATTCGACCAGTCATTTTTTCGATTATTTCCATAATTACGACTACTAAAGTTATTACGAAAAACTGGCTTATGATAGTTTGGATGGTTAGGTCTGTTAGAGCTAGAACGCCTAAAATTCAAAACTTCGTTATCTCTTGAAGATGCGGATTGTTCATCTAAAGCGCTTTGAATTGCTTCTGAAAGGGACGTGAATTGTCTAGCAGCAATAATAGTACTAAGCCTATCGTCTGACAGTCCATCTGCGAAGCGCTTGATGGCAGTCTTTTCATTGATCGGACGTAGCAGATCATATTTAGTAGGATCTTCATCCGATTGCGCAATGGTTAGATTGACGAAAAGTTCTTCAATGTAATTTCCAAAGGACTCTATAGAACGACGCCCTTGTGTAGAGCGATAAAGTTGCGCTTGGATTGATTCAGCAGATTTTTTCGGTAGCAAATATTTACGCATGTCATCGACCAAAATCTTAACGCTATCGTATGTTTGTTTCAAGCGAAGTTTCGCACTAGGAGATAATCTAGTTTTAAGAACAAAATTAATTAAAGGTACTTTAGAAGCATCGCTTATCATACTACTATATAATAAAATTCCATCAATAAGTTGTTTTGTGGTTTGCTCTTGTCCTGTCATTACAGGTAACAAGGCTATAGCCGTCTTGATATCGAATTCAGACATTTTGGTATTTGTCTGTGAAGTATACGGATCGTCGGGAATCAGGATAACACAATAAAACTACTGGACACCGTTCAACGTATATTGCGACTGACACAGTTCTGGTTTTAACGTCACTTGTTCCAAGGGCCTACCCACATAAATCTAACAATATTGGCTAGCTTATTAATAATTACCTACATACATTACACCTCACCGCTTAATCTCTATTCACCTTAATATTTATACAAGCTTGAATACACAAATCATTATTGTACTTGGAATCTAGTGACTGGTCTACGAGTACGTCTGTTACGACTCTCCGGAGTAGACGATGGATGCTCTGACCTTGGCACAACCGAATGTTCATGCTCCTGTACCTTTCCTTCCTCAACCTCGCGTAACTGATCAGGTGCTGAGCTGGTAACATCCATCGTCACACTTGGTGACGGAACAACATCCTCCACCACTGGGGCCGGCGTCATAGAAGGTCCAGCAGCGTCTAAGATAGAACTATCAGAACATGCGAAGTCAGATAACCGCGACCTACGTTTTATTTGATCTACATGTTTCCTAGTAAGTCGACCGTCACCGTTATCCACTATATACTCGCGCGTACCTGCCCTAGCCTCGATGACCCCCTTCAACCACTTATCACCCTTGCCATAATTCCTTGTCCACACTGTATCCTGTGGGTGTAGTTCCCGGTCCACACCTCCCGCACTTTGTACCTGCCGCTGTTGCACTGCCCTTACCCGGTCCTCAAGCGCGCGATCACTTCGCAACAGATCTAAGCGCGTTCTTAATACGCGCCGTTGTAACAACATCGCAGGAGTTTCTCCCGTTGTACATTGTACAGTGTTCCGATGATTAAGTAAAAATGTCTGTAAAGCTGCATCAATGTCTTTGTTATCCCTATATGCTTTCTTTATAGCCGATTTGCACAATTTTACAGTATTTTCTGCGGCACCATTAGACGAGGGGTGGTATGCCGGTGAGAAAAGGTGTCGTATACCATTATTATTCAAAAAATTACTAAAATCAGAACTCGTAAACGGAGGCCCCTGATCTGAAACTAATTCTACTGGCAGTCCAAATCTAGCGAAAGTACTACGTAAAACTTTAATGACTTGAGAAGCATTAGTTCTTGGCATTTCAAAAACCTCCAGCCATTTCGAGCTCGAATCTATTAAAATCAAAAAAGTATTGCCTCGATAGGGCCCTAAAAAGTCTACATGTAACCTGCTCCAAGGTTGTGTACAGTAAGGCCAAGGTTTGGGCTGTGCTTGTGGCGGAGCAGAGCCCTCTACCGCACAAGTGTCACAACTTTGACATATCTCTTCAATATCCCGATCTATATTCGGCCACCATACATAGCTTCGCGCTAATGATTTTGTCTTTACGATTCCCATATGACTTGCGTGTAGCTGCTTAAGAACCTTGTTCCTTAATGCTGATGGTATAATCATTCGGTAACCCCACATTAAACAATCACAATCAACATACAATTCGTTACGCCTTACAAAATATGGTTTAACTTGCTCGTCTGGGCACGATGCGGGCCAACCAGACTGTACGTATAGCAAGATCCTACAAACCAAAGCATCTTTCGTAGTTTGTTTTCTTACTTCATTGTTTGTTATGGGTAAGAAATCTTCCACAAAGTTTAAATAAGTAATCTCTGTACTCGTATTCCTTTGTTTACCTTGCGGTAGCCTCGATAGGGCATCCGCGCAATTTTTCTTTGACGACACATACTCGATATCATAATTATAACCTGACATCAATATAGCCCACCGTTGTAACCGAGAGGCTGCCATAACGGGTATACCCACTTTATCTCCGAAAATATATGTAAGCGGCTTGTGGTCCGTCCTAAGCAAGAACTTCCGACCGTACAAATATTGGTGATATTTCCTAATACCAAAAACTATAGCCAGGGCTTCCCGATCTATTTGTGAGTAACCCCGTTCTGCTGCGCTCAATGATCGCGACGCGTATGCTATGGGCCGCTCGCCCGCCGCAGTGATGTGTGATATCACCGCGCCTACCCCCACGCTGCTCGCGTCCGCTGTCAGAACCAAAGGTAGTTTCGGGGAATAGTGCACCAATACTTCACTAGAAGCTAGCAGATGCTTTATCCTACAAAATGCTTCTTCGCACTCCCTACCCCAGTTGAATGGTACATCAGCTCTAAGTAGTTTGTATAACGGCGAGAGAATAGTACTAACATTATTAATAAATTTAGCGTAGTACATGGTCATTCCTATAAATGCTCTTAACTCAGACACATTTGAGGGTGGTGGTGTATCTACTATGGCCTTAATTTTATCTGCACATGTGTGCACCCCGTCTTTGCTTATTACATGACCTAAGTAACTTATTGACTCAGCGAAGAATGCACATTTATCTTTTTTTACCTTAAGGCCATATGATTGCAGCCGATCAAAAACCTTATGCAAATTGTTAATATGTTCCTTAGTGTTAGACCCTGTAATAATAATATCGTCTAAAAATACCCCAACGTTGGGCAAATCTGCAAATAATTGCTCGAGATGTTTTTGGAATATTCCCGGGCTAGACGACAAACCGTATACCAGTCTATTAAACATAAACATACCCTTATGCGTGTTAATAACTGTATATAGTTTTGACTCATCCAATTCGAATTGTGCATATGCTTGCGATAGGTCAATTTTACTGAATCGTTCTCCACCATGTAACCGCGCTAATAAATCTTCTACTCGCGGTAAAGGATAACGGTCGACTTCTAAGACTTTGTTTAATGTTAACTTATAATCTGCACAAATTCTGACAGTACCGTCTTTTTTTACCACCGGAACGATGGGTGTGGCCCAGTCTGAGCGGTCCACAGGTGTGAGGATGCCGTCCCGCACCAGCTGCTCGAGCGCGCGCTCCACCGGCTCGCGCAGCGCATAAGCCAGGGGCCGTGCGCGCATGAACACGGGCCGAGCTCCGGGCCGAACATGGATGCTTACTGTTCCACCGGTGAATCGTCCCAGACCGTCCTCAAACACCTTACAATATCTGGAACTGAAATCCACTACATTAAACTCCTCGTTCCTTATAGTGTTCACTCCTACGCTATTACATTCTACATTAGGTAATTTAATTTTTAATTCCGCCATCCATTGTCGGCCTAGTAATACTGTCTTGCCATATCTAATAACATACAAATCTAATACTTTACATTCCTTGCTATATTTAACTGTAGGTCTTATTATACCCAACGGACTTACTATTTCTCCTGTATAGTATCTTAAAACTACCTTACATTCTTGTATTTTTAAATTACTAAACATATTCGTATACATTTCATAATTAATGCAAGAAATGGCGCTTCCTGTATCGCACTCCATAGCAATATCTCTCCCATTTACATTTAATGTCAACCAAATAGGCGGATACTGACCTATCGCTACGTTATTTATATCAATAATAGTTACCTCCTCGCTGCCCTCACTGTCCGAACATGTTGCTATATTTTCCACATGATAATGATCCACTTCTAGGGGGCACACGCGCTGGAGATGTCCCTGTTTGTTACACATCCGACATACGTATCGTTTAAATTTACACCCCGCCGTGTCGTGCGGCATTCCGCATGCGTTGCACTGCTGGTGTCGCTGAGCACGCTCCCCCGGCGCCGGCGCTGCCGATGTCCCGTTGTCTAGACGCGGACCGCGCCTGCTAGCGCGACGGCACCCGTTTTGTATGGCAGTCGCACTCGAAAGCTGCTTGTCGGCTCGCGCAACTATCGCTCCTCGACCGATACTGCGCTTAGCTGACGTCATTGCTAGGCACTCAGCGACGGTATTTTTCCTATCCCCGTCTAAGCTACCTACAACCGCGGCTGCATTTTTCTCTGCTGCTTCCATGCTCATGGCCATACTATAGGCTTTTGCGTAGTCTAACTTATCTTCCGCAAATAAACGTTGGCGTATCACCTCGCTGTTAATTCCACAGACAAATTGATCTCTAATACTTTCTTCCAGCCACATCCCTAACTCACAGGTCTTGGACAATTTTTTTAATACCGCTAGGTATTCTGCAATACTTTCTCCTTCTTTTTGTTTACGTTGCCGAAACTTAAAACGTTCGGCCAGAATACTTGGTTTAGGTTTTAAATGCTTCTCCATGATGGCCGTTAATTGTTCAAATGTTTTTGTGTTTGGTTTGTGAGGTGTGCATAAATTAACCATCAGCTCGTAGCTTTCTGCTCCCATTACTGTTATCAGTGTGGCTACACGTAATTCACTTTTGATATTGTTCACTAGAAAGTAATTCTCAAGACGTTCCACATACAAGTTCCAATCGTCCGCTTGCACTTTGAACTCTCCGATTTTGCCAATCGACATCTTTATGATTTCCTTGGTTTTCTATTGTTAACTACTTTCACGCGTGAAATTCTTATATCCTCGTCGCCACTGAAGTATACGGATCGTCGGGAATCAGGATAACACAATAAAACTACTGGACACCGTTCAACGTATATTGCGACTGACACAGTTCTGGTTTTAACGTCACTTGTTCCAAGGGCCTACCCACATAAATCTAACAATATTGGCTAGCTTATTAATAATTACCTACATACATTACAGTCTGGTCGTGCATCTGAGTACAAGAATCCACGAATTGAACTAAGCTTTTTATTTTCTCATAAATACCCTTGATTTCGTCTACTAATCTATCAATGGATTCTTTACTCTGGCCTTTTATCTTTGACTGTTCAATCTGAGACAAAATATATTTCACTTCGGTAATTATTGAATTAGTTTCCTCTAACTTTTTGTATGCAATTTCTTTTTTCCTACGTTCAGGACCTATTTTAATTAAATACTCTTTAATGTATTGCAATTTGTTGCGTAATTCTACTAAATTGTCAGTCATAATAAAATATGTCTAAAAATAAATAAAATAATTTGCACTTAGCTACAAAAGTGGGTCATTTGACTGTCGTGCATTTCGCTGACGGGGCGCTTGCGGCCGATGACCGGGTGACGCGGTGACGCGGCGCTGGAACCACGAAGCGCTGTGTTGTTGCTGTGTAGGTCACTCGTTGGTACGTGGCTTGTTGTATGATGATTGGGCCGGGCTATACCCTGGACACCTTGGGCCGGGATTTCCCTGGACTCCGCTCGATCTGGCCGGGCTATACCCTGGACTCGTCTCCGTCTTCTTACAGGAACAGAAATTTCATAATAACGATACTGGAACTCTTCTTTAAGGTTTCAGGAGCTCTTCTTTAACATTACAGGAACTTTTCTTTATTGTTTCAGGAAGTCTTCTTTAATGTAACTCGAACTCTTCTTTGGTGGTTCAGGAACTCTTCTATTCTCGTAAAATTGAAGGCCATTTCAAAATCTTCTGATCCGCAGTCAGACTCGCTGATGGCAGGGTCGCCATGTGATATCTTGATAGTTGGTAGGTGTAGATGGGAAAAGAAACCCACAACGGTGGATATAATAAGTTTATATTTCGAGGCTCTCCATAGTAATGACACTTAATAAAGCATTACATTGTATTTTATAATAAGTCAATAACCCAAATCCGTGCGTCATTATGTTACCGTTAATTACTAAATGTCGCAGTGCAACAGCGAACTAAGGCAATACACTACACTGGGAAAAACTATGTTTTATATGCTTCGTTCTCCGAGTTTAGTATAATAAAATATTTTGATAAGTAATAAGTAGAGTAGAACGACTCTCAAAACAAACCCTTTTTTTCTACATACCATAATGCCTGTATACCGCGAAGGGTTAGGATCTCTCATAGTACGGGAAGCCTTTGTACAATGTGAGGCCAGCCTATACTGGATTTGTGTAGCCGTGTATATAATTATAGTATATGTACAGTCACGAGCAAAAATATGTACTTACACATTTACTGAAATTCGAAAGCAATTTCCTTCTAGAGTATCGATTCAAATGTTGAAGAGTTGTACTAATCACTAAAGTAGGTGTTAAAAAGCTCTGTCAAAACATCTCATAATAAAATTGTAACTAATAGTTTTAGAGGAAATCGTTGTTGAATTTTACTGAATGTGTTCAGGGTGCTCGTGACTGTACAACATACATATTTATAGGCACTCAGCTCGCGCAGGTCCTACGGTACGGCACTTATACCGTGGGAGCAGTGCCGGATTAACCATAAAGCAGGAGTAGGAAATGCTGCGGGCCCCAAGCAAAATTGGGCCCGTTTTTTCAAAGATAAACCTATTATTAAGACACTATAATGTCGCCAAAGTGGATTATTCCATGTCAAATACATAAATGTATTGAGTATTTTGTTTACTATTTTACACTTGAGAATTTACTGTAGACCAAGGCCCCTTAATAGAATATGCTACGGGGCCCGCGCTTGCTTAATCCGGCTCTGCGAGCGAGCCACTAGTACAACACTGATGACTGTTCCTTCACACGGCAAGTGAACGGTATGTTTACTTTATGCACTGTGTCCAATAATCAGCGTCTCAATGTTGCACCTGCACCTGCTACTGGCGTTCATAGGTTACCATCATGCCTGTATTCCCCGAAGGGCGGCAAAGGTACCTATTGTAAATGTACACCCACACTTCGCCGGTATGTTTAGGTTTCATGTGATAGGGGGTTAATGGTTAATAGTAATAGGCTCGCCTAAAAACGCGCCGGTCCAAGTAATAAAGTATACAGAGAAACGGTATTTTAACAGTCTACGATTCTCTTATATGCACAAATTTGCTCAGAGTAATCTACAAGGTACACAAAGATCTGCTAATTAACAGACAAAGTGCAGCGTAACCTAGCTTTGGTTTAAAAGTACAATTGTACTTACTTGTGCTCCTTTGCAAATGAATAAAAGCTAGAGTTATAATTTATTTTGTTGCAGCAAAAGGACACCGACACAATCATTTTTTTTTAATAACGTATACCGAAACTACGCCTTATCTTGTCAGTCGAGCTATTGAGCTATCGAAAGCTCGACTGACAAGATAAGGCGTAGTTAACTAATAGATGTGTGCGTGTTATTGTGTGTTGTACACGGCATGGCGTAGTTTTAGCCGGCCTCACTTCTTTGTTCGCAAAGTTCCATCTTAACTTTTTATTTGATCTGAGATTTTTTTATACAATTGAATATTATGTAATAGCTAAGACAGTGTTAGTAACCTTGAACAAAATCTTGTAAGCATAAATTGGTAATTAATGACGTCAAATAAAATAAAAAAGTAAAAAAGCCAACGTCACGCGGTGTTCCCAGGCGGTCACCCATCCAAGTACTGACCGCGCCCGATGTTGCTTAACTTCGGTGATCGGACGAGAACCGGTGTATTCAACGTGGTATGGACGTTGGCGATATAAGCACCGAAATTATTCACCATTAAGTACCTACCAAATTAAACAATGACGTTATAAAGTTATGGCAATTAATTAACTACGATATCGTAAGTTTTGAAAATTTTATTAATAAATTTCCGGTGGGATTATCAAGAAAATTCTTTCAAACAAACCCTCGGCGTCGCGTCGTGACAATTGCAAACAATACGAAAATTTACCGAATCGGTCGAGCTTATCCCAGGTTATATAGATAACTAGCTGTGGCCCGCGGTTTTACCTGCAGATTATTTTCTGGTCAAAAATTATCGTCAAAATCAGTGCAGCCGTTTCTGAGACTGGGTGGAACAAACAGAGGACAGACAAACACTTGGTGTAATACCTAAGTAGCGTCTATACTTTCATAATGCATTTAGTAGAAAGCTATTATTTTGTTATCATGAACAGACATATTTTTAATTTTATTTAAGTAGGTAGGTTTAACGAAAGAAAATATAAAACCGCGATGTTGCTGAGAAAATAAGAACACACACAGTTAACTATAAAATTTACAAACACCCAGTCTAAATTATATTTAATGAGTAGGTATGTAAAAGTATAGTCAGAAAGTAGCTACTGGATAAACTAAAAACTGTCTAAGAATGTTTAAATCTTAAAATAGTAGTAGATATAGTAGACTGCCTCATTAGTCTAGTGGTCCTTAGCGCGCCTGCTACGCTAGAGGTCCTGGGTTCGATCCCCAGGTCGAGCAAAGTGTTATTGGGTTTTTCTATGAGTTTCCCAGTAGCAGCTTGGAGTCTGCATTTGTGCCCGGTTAATGGCAATAGGCTCGCCCCCTATTACATGGGACCCAAACATACCGGCGAACTGTGGGTGTACATTAAGTACACCTCTGCCTAACCCTTCGGGGAATACAGGCGTGATGGTATGTTATGTTATAATTTATTTAGTTGCAGCAAAATAATCATTTATACATTTTTTATACAACTGAATATTTTGTAATAGCTAAGATAGGTTATACAAAAATCTTGTAAGCATAAATTGGTATTTATTTAATGACGTCAAATAAAATCAAAAAGTTAAAAAGCCAACGACACGCGGTGTTCCCAGGCGGTCACCCATCCAAGTACTGACCGCGCCCGATGTTGCTTAACTTCGGTGATCAGACGAGAACCGGTGTATTCAACGTGGTATGGACGTTGGCGATATAAGCACCGAAATTATACACCATTAAGTACCTACCTATTACATACATTTGCATTACTGTTTGTTACTAATTTCCTTTTGGAATAGCAGCTTCAATCTATACTTTAACAGACTATTCTATTTTGAGTTGCCAAACATTCTGGGCCCCTAGACAATGCCACATCTTCATTATCGATGACGAAGTTAGATATCCGAAATGTATGGATTTGACATAATTTCATCACGTGACATATCGAAAGATTATGCCAATTCCATACATTAATCTAACTTCGTTTTCGATATGGAAATGTAACATTGTCTAGGCCTCCTGGTCTTCCAACCCGAAAGGATACTAGCAGTGAACACTGAGTATCTCTTTACAGAGTATCCTTTGTGCAGGTTAAAGCAAGTCATAGTTCCAATTTCTAAAGGTTCTGCTCTAAATGATCCCTTACTAAATTTGTCCATTGAATAAGTAAAGGTTAGGCGTTTGCTAATAAATATTTACTTTGTATTAGACAATAATAAAAATGGTACAGTAAGCCTTATTGTCTTCAAACTAATCGGATTATTTATTATGTGTGAGAGAAATTCTACATGTACTATAAAAGGTGGTTGGTATAGCCGAGTCAGGTTCAGATCACTGCTGGCTACTCTGAACTGAATAAATAATAAATTTAAGAAAACCCCGATAATTTCGATATATCTCAACCGATTTTCATCAAACATAGCTAAGAACATTCCCGAATAATACACCTTTAAAAACAAAAAAAACAAAATCGGTTCATCCGTTCGGGAGGTACGATGCCAAGGACAGACACACACGCACCCACCCAGACACGTCAAACTTATAACACACCGTCGTTTTAGCGTTAGGGATTTAAAAAACAAACTTGTACTTCTAACTGTTAATACACAGTCAGAAGAAAATTTAATATCTCACACAACTGCAAGACATTACAAAGCCACATTCCCAACCATGAATCCATAAGCAACACCCCGACAATCGAAGAAACCCTTACATCCTTACATTCGTGGGACTGTATTAGGCCTACGTTATGAGTCGGAAAATGCGACACTTACCGACAACGAGAGTTTCTCCCTATTTATGACGTCACTTGATTTATTGTCAGCCTCCCCCGCGCTAGACGTTGTTATTCTTTGTGCTGAGGGCGACGAACTCTGTGACTCAGCATTCAACAGATAATTCCAAGTCAAAGCCTACTATTATATTTCTGTATGAATGTAATTGACAGATTAATTTGAGTGTTTTTTAATTAATTGAATAGCTAAGAATAGCTACTAGGCGTTGAGATCGTGAGAGCCATGTTATGTAACATTTTCTTCGGTCTATGCATACTACTAATAGTGATTTTATCTATGCGAGTGATTCTGATATAAGATTCTAATGTACAAGTATTAAAATTAGCACTAATAGCTTTGCTCAGTGGACCAGGAACAAGCAACGCGGAATCGGTAGGAATAGAAAACCCCATGAGAAGAGAAATATGCAAAATTAATGTTCGAATAGCGATGTTCTTCGTTTGAAAAAAGAAAGACAACACTACTTACTGTCTGAGGCCGTTATTTTTTATAATTATTATATTTTTCCGGTGTTTTTCATGAATTCGTAGCAATCTAGGTTCTTTAACCCTAGATAGCTAACGTTCGTCAAAATGACGAACTCCTAATAAATATATCCCTCTCCCTTTATAATGGTTTTACCTACACACTCGCGGTTTCGTGCCAACTTAGTGACCACTAGACTGCGTCGGGTGGACGTCACATTTAGTCGGTAAGTACTTTAGAGTTTGAGATACCTACTTATCTCTCTCTAGCTACCTATAATACTCTCTAAATCGCTTATCTAAACCCAATAACACTTTGCTCGACCTGGGGATCGAACTCAGGACCTCTAGCGTAGCAGTCGCGCTTAGGACCACTATACTAATGGGGGAGTCTACTACTATCTACTACTATTTTAAGATTTAAACATTCTTAGGCAGTTTTTAGTACATCCAGTAGCTACTTTCAGACTATACTTTTACATACTCATAAATATACCTAATTTAGACGTAGGGTATTTGTAAATTTTATAGTTAACTGTGTGTGTTCTTATTTTCTCAGCAACATCGCGGTTTTTTTCTCGTTAAACCTACCTACTTAAATAAAATTGAAATGTCTGTTTATTATGACAAAATAATAGCTTTCTACTAAATGCATTATGAAAGTATAGAGTATAGATGCTACTTAGGTATAACACTAAGTGTTTCTCTGTCCTCTGTTTGTTCCACCCAGTCTCAGAAACGGCTGCACTGAATTTGACGATAATTTCTGACCAGAAAATAATCGGCGGGTAATACCGCGGGCCACAGCTAGTTATCTATATCACCTGGGATAAGCTCGACCGATTCGGCAAATTTTCTTATTGTTCGCAATTGTCACGACGCGACGCCGAGGGTTTGTTTGAAAGAATTTCCTTGAGTTTGAAACAATTTTCTTGATAATCCCACCGGAAATTTATTAATAAAATTTACAAAACTTACGATATCGTAGTTAATTAATTGCCATAACTTTATAACGTCATTGTTTAATTTGGTAGGTACTTAATGATGAATAATTTTGGTACCTATGTCGCCAACGTCCATACCACGTTGAATACACCGGTTCTCGTCCGATCACCGAAGTTAAGCAACATCGGGCGCGGTCAGTACTTGGATGGGTGACCGCCTGGGAACACCGCGTGACGTTGGCTTTTTTACTTTTTTATTTTATTTGACGTCATTAATTACCAATTTATTAAATGCTTTTTGATTTTGTTCAAGGTTCCTGTCTTAGCTATTACATAATATTCAATTGTATAAAAAAAAAAAAAAACTCGCTGTCCTTTTGCTGCAACAAAATAAATTATAACTCTTTTATTCATTTGCAAAAGACGCGTAAGTAAGTACCATTCGTCAAAATGACGAGCATGCGCTCGTCATTTTGACGAATGGTTAGCTAGATAGAGATAGGTAGAGAGATACCTTATACCTTAAAATCTGTTTATACTGAAAGTGAGTTACCTAAATTCTAGTCCAGCGACATAATTTACGGAAGGTTACGTATTTCGATCAAGTTTCGCAACCATTTATCATGTTCACACTGTTAACCCAAAGCTATCATCCCATAATTTCATGCATGATCAGAGCATATTGCTATATTTAGAATTTTGTTACCTTAACGATATAGGATGGGATGTTGGGATCAAGTTGCTGAAGTGTAAGTAATTCGACGGGACGGTTATGGGGTTTGTGTCTCTACCCTAGCTGTGTCTGTCGCTGGCTGTCATGGAAACTGCGAGCGATGGCTAGCCAGCTAGAAGATGTTTACTTTTATCTTTTTTTTGTGGATTGCAGAGTTATAGGTTTGTTTTGTGGTCCGATTCGTGCAGTGACTAAGCGCAGGTATTAAGTGGTTAAAGGCTGGGTATATTTGACAGCTGTGATTTCTAATTGATGGTGTTTTTTAGGGTTTTCACTAGGAAAGTGAAGTTTTAAACATAAACATAACCTGTAGTTAATACGAACTACTGGAGGGTTAGGTGGTACTCACAGTTTCGCCGTGTTATAAGGAGCGAGCCTATTGCCATTTACCGGGCTCATAAATAGTAGTATAGTATAGTGTAGTCTTACAGAGTAGAGTCAACTTTTAGAAGACGCGGCAGGTCTAAGCGAAAATGGCGAAATTTCTACTGCAGGATTAGGAGTCGAAGCTAGAAGAAGAAGCTAGAAGTCGAAGCTTTAAACTGAGGATTGGAAGTATGGCAAGGACACCTTTGACCCTTTGATAAAGAAGCAATGATAGGGATTTTCCCGACTTTGTTTGCGTGGATATTTTAATTCCTACGACAATCGGGGTATTATTCCTTATCTGGTATTATAACGATACGATATACGATTGCTATACGTGCTTTAACTATATTATGTAGCCCGTATTATCGTTATTTATAAGAACAACAAGGTTCTGTTTACTTTTAATTTGTACCAAAATACAAAGCATGCACTGCCAAGCCTGTACTGTAGATACAAAAAGGTTATCAAATGTTATGTGATATGAAGTTAATAATAAAAAATTATGAACATGAACTGCAGATTAAAGATTTAACACTTGAATCTGCTGATCTGCTACGGCTGTCGTTTGAAAAATTATCGTCCGCACCTTGGGAATCTTTTTCAAAATTACTTGGTTGAAATGGAAATACTCTCGCTCCCTATTACATGGGAGGAACTGAAACATACCGGCGAAATTTGGGTGTGCAATAGTACACTATCGCCTAATTTTTGGGGAATATAGGCGTGATGGTACGTTTATGTAAGTTCCAGTTCATAATTCATTTGAAAGTCAGTTTTTCAATGATAGTATAAAGGAAAATCATGAAATTGGTACACCTGAGAGCTTTTTCTCGACTTTTCGTGAAGTATGCCAACCTGCACCAGGCCAGCGATGTGGAATGAACCCTTTTTTGGAGTGCGGAAAATCTTCATGCGGCGGTGGCAGGATATATCCAACTCCCGACTAAAAACCGTACGAGCTTAACCTTGTCCTAATAGTCACGGATACTAAAATAAAAGGTGAGCTTCCTTATAGCAGTGAGTTACTTTGTTTTTAGTTTGAAAAGTCAAAACACCTTTATATTTATTGTAGATGACCTAACGAGAGTAAAACAAAAGCATTGTCTGAAAATGGTCGGTGAGTTGCGCCCAACCTTTTGTACTCGTAGGTATCAAATGTGTTTGTTCAGTTAATCGACCTCTCAGTGTACGTGGGGAGTACTTTAATTCTATTTGTGCAGTCAAAACAAGGGCCAGTTTAGATCCCCATTCAATTAATTTATTCCGGGCCCATTTTTTACTCTATTTCCATTTGGTCCAAATCGAATATTTGAGTGCGTTGTGGTAATAACAACGTAACAGATATCATTGAGTTCAGTATTGATTCGGCTAGTTTAACGACTGTATTCATTGCTGTTTCTGTTCAGAGTTAATGAATGTTCCCTGCGGATATTTATTTGTGAAATTGTTCGTTATGATGTGTATCGTGTTTTGTAAAATTATAAGTTGTAAAATGTACAGATTACTTTTCAAAAAGTAGTCCACAGCCCTAGAACAATAAGAGGTACAGATGTTACATTTCTTTAAATTATTGTAATATGAACTTTGTATCCATGACACATACAAGAACGGTACTTCATTACCTAATAACGCCTATATCATTACAATAAAATACGCAAAGCGCAAACGATGCTTAAAAGTTTAAAAAAAATACTAATAATATAATAAGTAGCTATATCAACATATAAATCCATTTTAGTAACTGTTGAAGTGAACTCGAGTGTACCGGTTCAAGTAAGAGGGAGTTACTATGACACTCATAAGTGAGGGGAAAAGTTGGTAGCTCACACATATTTTATTTGTGAACATTTATTACCTCAATTTATTTTGGCCTTATTAAGAGTAGCACATGCAATGTCTTTTATTTTCCTGGCCTGAGTCAAAGGTTAGACACTTTAAAGAGAACGGTTTTATTACCTCAATGTACTTCTGCCTGAACGTTAATTTCATTTGCTTATTTACTTTCTGGGACTGCTACGCTAAAGGTCTTTGGATCGATTACCGGGTCGAGCAGAACGTTATTGGGATTTTCTGTGAAATTCTCAGTAGCGATATGTATCGAGCCGATGTGATAAGCTTGCCCCCAATAGCATTGTAACTTAACATACTAATTGTGACCCGTACATTCAGTACACCTGGGATATGCCACAGGCATGATGTCAAACATTTGATCTGTTTTCTAATTCAATATAAATGTCAAATGGTAACTAGTCAGGTGGAGTCACGATTTGCAGAAAACGGTTAGCAGAACTGGATAAAAATACTCTGTCGTCTTTACTAAAAGAGGCCTACTTCTAGCAATGGACGAGTACTGATGATAAGGAAGTTCGTTCACTGTGTTGTACAAGCCGCAGGTGACCGGAACAGATGGTAAAAACTCAACCACGAAACAGTTATTCTGATTAGGATACATACTATCACCAGGTGCAATTGACCACTATCTCTTTGATATTGAGTATCAATACAGGTGATCATGAAGTGGTGATTATCGAATAAGAATTTAAGCCCTAAAATATTATGTTTAATTAGAGCAGAGTGTTTGGTTTTTTGGCAGAGGTTTGCACCTCAGATCAAATATTTGTGACCAAAGAAGTGAGGCCGGTTAAAACTACGCCTTGCTGTATACAAACACAATCATACGCACACAGGTATACCGAAACTACTCCTCATCTTGTCAGTCAAGCAGAGTCGAGCTATCGCTACTCGTCTATCAAAACTTAATTAACGTATCCCGTGCGTGTGTGCGTGTAATTGCGTTTGTAGACGGCCTAACATCTTTGTTCGCAGAGTTCCATCTTAACTTTTTATTTGATATGAGGTTTGCACTATAAACTTTAACCTCAAAAAACATTAGCATTAGATACAAGCGTTTAAATCGAGTGGTTAAATCAATTTATTTACCATTTACTTGATTGAATACAAACATCATGTGTTAATTATAATCAATCGATTATAATTTATTTTATGGTTCGTACCGTAACATTAATGTTTATTGGTAAGTAAACGGTGAATGTTTGCTATTTATTCGATATTATTGACTCGATCTGAAGACGAATACTGATTAATATCTATTTATATTAAAAAATATATAAGTAATTTGAAATAGTCAGCCCAGTGTCAGTGTCATAGTATAAATGTCAATAGTTATACTTTAAGATTGAATTGTGATCGATAATTTCCCGAAAGGTCAATTTTCGGTCTTCAATCTAACTCGTTAGCATTTGACATTTACGAAAATAACTAAAATAATATAAAACCTATGTCAAAGAGTTTTTAAAATGTATAATTACTTTTTGTTTAAAGGTTGGTACAATGGTCCAACTAGGTTATACCTTTTATCCAATTTATCCAAAGAATAACGCAGTTACCAGATTTTCGTGTATCGATAGATTTCCGAAACAGAGAAAGACTATCATCATACTGAGAATGGTAATTAATTATCTAACGCCGCAGCAAAGGCAACTTATCCTCGTAAATGAATGCTCGTTAAACTTGTGGTCTCGTTGAATTTAAAACAAATGGTTTTACTAATGCTTATCTTATAGGTGTAGACAGACTGTAACAATTGAATATCAATTACCTTTTTTTCTGTAAAAGCAATTTGCCATTTTGTGTAACTTTCACTTGATTTCACTGAAATTACGCCACCGCTTGATAATCACCCACATTAAAGATTATGCTGACAACTAAATTTAATGGTGTGTTAAAAAGAATTAACAATTGAATTGTGTGAAACGTAAAAAATGTTTCCAATTTTATGAAATAAACTGTTATGAAATATAACTTTATTATTATTGTTAAATAGAAAAATGGATTGTTATAACTTTTGCAAGTTTTCTTTATAATATTGCTTTGTGTAGAAAATACTGAATACATTTCCGTGATATCACCTACGGTATTATTCTTCAAATTATTTTTAAATTACGTATTTAACCTGACAGAGACTTTATTTTTAAGATCGTTAACCACAGAATTGACTTTCTTTTACGAACGCATGTCATTATTACGTGTTTCCTTAAAACCACTAAAGATTTCAATAGATTCTTCCAGTATGACGGATTTTCCCGATTTAGAAGGGAAAATCCGTCACACTGGTCAAGTTTAAAAAAAGTTGTATATCCTAGTACTGGTGATAGTTTAATTAAATAAGATCACTGTATTTGAAAGTTTAAAACATTATTATTTTCATAAGACCATAACATTGATCATAAATCAAATCGTTCATCGGATTCGGGCACTCAAATGTAAGAAAAAAATTAACTAGAATGAGCCACCCTGACC
Organism: Subacronicta megacephala; assembly: GCA_958496365.1. Lineage (NCBI taxonomy): Eukaryota > Metazoa > Arthropoda > Insecta > Lepidoptera > Noctuidae > Subacronicta > Subacronicta megacephala. The sequence continues at coordinate 5,774,020 of OY292525.1, forward strand.
TTATATTAAATTCATCAAATTGTTTGAAGGATTTCGGTGTGTAAGCATAACAAACAAACTCACTTTACATTTATATAAGGATTAGGATTTCACCACATTCCTTGACTCTGACCATATACAAAAGTCAATAGGAAAAATATAAGAATTTTGGTAGCGGTGTAGTGTTTGAAGTAGGATGTAATAATTAATAATGATTTTTTAATGTTACGCATTTGAAATCAATAGATAAGATACACACTCTAAATTATTCGAATAGATTAAAGAATACTTCTAAGAACAAAAGTTGAATGTGTAGATGAAACGGAAAGAACACTTAAGTACAGCTTCTAAGTATATTTACGTTCTGCTGATTATAACACCTTAAAAGCAACGGTAGTCATTGTTGCACGCAACTAGCACCATAGCTAAACAAATATTGTTTAGGAGTTATGGTGAGGCGTGAAATGGCGTGTTGCAGTGCCGTTATCTACAAGCACTGTGGCTCCGTTCAATATTATCAATGCATCTAATTTGCCAGCTAAATACTGGTAACTAGCAAAAAACTATAGAAGAATTTTGTGGAGTTTCCAAAATTAATCCAATGTAAGTAAAAAGCTTCTGGTGTTGTAGATGGTCATCTGCAGCGGTGATAACATTTCTTTCCTTCTTTCTATGTTGAGCTGTTTGTATCTAAACTATACCTGCAGTTTTGATGACATTATCCGCCCATCTCATACCCGGTCTACCTCTGTTCCGGTTCCATTCTGGGCCTCTTTATACTGTCATTCTTCGGGTCCATCGCTCGTCTTTTAGTTTGGCCACATGCCCCGCCGATTTCCATTTCAGTTTCAGGGCATATGTTAGAGCATGTGTAGCTTTAGTTATGCTTCTTGTTTGTTCTTATGTATACGTATAATATGATTATATTAATGTGCCCTCCGGCAAGATGAGCTGATGATTTGAAAGGCTGGGAAAGGCTGCTGCTGAGATTGAAAGGCTGCTGGGAGGAACTGGATGCGACAAGCGGAGGACAGGGCACACATTAGCGGAACCCAACATCCAGCAGTGAACTGACATAGGCTAATGATGATGATAAATATGTCAATGTAACGCTATTATCTTCAAACTATTTACAACGTATCGAAGATTTTATATAACTTGCTTATAAGTTAAGCCCAAAACTCTTTGTAACACGCCAACATAGGCATACAACAAATCCTGGCAACTTCACAAATTCGATGAACTTAAGCCCGGATATGTAAGCTAAGTCGTCGGTATGGTATGTCTGAAGTCTGTTTGGCTACCACAGGATTGTTACTTCGTTTTCTTACCAAACACAGTTCATGATTTTCTAAAGTAGATTTGACTACTGTAAGTTTTGGCATTAGAGTCTAATTTTGCATGAAATTCAAGTAATCTAGGGATTGGTTAAACAAATTATATTATTTTTTGGAATTCTATAGCTTTTAATAAATTTAAGTATTATATACTATATTCACTCACGTTCTTTTCTGCATATATCATTCTTTTCCTTTGTATTTTTTACAGGTATAATGACATTTTTATAAACTACATCGTCAACATCTACAAATGAGTGGTACCCCAGGGTACCACTCATTTGCTCATTAAATAATTATGATTAATAATTATTTAATGAGCATTCAGGAGTATCCATCGAGTTAAGTCGATTCATCCGCATATTTAGTTAATTCTTAGAACTTTATACTCGTTTGACTAATGTTTTCCTTCGGTGATTGCTTGTACCGCTCCCACATTCATATCGCATAACAATATGCCTACTTTATGATGTAACACTACATTTCCTTCGATTGACTACGACCTGCGTGCTATATTATAACTTTTTCAAGATCATATCTCTAAAGGTCACTGTGTTATGTCTGTATGCCATGTCAGGTTGTTTTCGAAAAAAAAAAACGATTCCTATTCATTCGGCCGATGAAATATTATCAGACTTCGTATAATCAAAGCATAGGATTACAGCAGTTCATGTCAGGTTCTCGAGAATCGTGACTGGCTGGTACCGTGGTACCACGGCATTAGTACCGACGATCATGTATTATTCATGCCGCGTTTTGTAATCAGTCACAGGTGCCGATGTATCGATGCCAGTGCGATTTTTTTGTCGCTAATTTATTTTTGGTATATGTTTGGACACGCTCAGAATTTTATTATTTTTCTCTGTATATAAGAATAAGCGACTATTTGCTGAGTTAAGTAAAAGTTTTACTTTGATGAACGCAACTGCATATAAAGCTAAAATAAATTGTTCTAGATTAAAAAACTTAATAACTACCTAAGCTGGTGTTCCTAAGCATTTACTAAAACCAAAAGAATGTCATGTTCGTTCATATCATCAATCATCTGGGCGATATTTTCAATAAAGATAATAATTTCTGCTACTTTTAGCTGCTGTGCTTTCGTTTTACTAACGGAATGTTTTTCCGGATCATATTTTGTAACCAAGTCAAAATTTTGTATTTTTTCGTTTTTATTTAGGTAGGTATAGGTACTGTGGGGATCGTAGCAGAGCGCCAGGTATGTTCGAAATAATATAGGATTTAAACTATTAATTCTCTGGTTTATTCAAATTATTAAGAGGGCGAAGCCCTAGCAAAAACATATGTCGTCGTCTTCTGACTGACGTCTCGAACAGTTCTACTTTCAAATTAAATAGATGATTGCTTATTCTCAATTAAAATCTTTATGGTTTCATTTTAAAGAGGTGTGATACCACGATCACCACAGTACCTACTACGCAAATTCTTCTCCAGGTCCATCTGATTACAGTTTTGATCACACTATACATTCTTCACAAATTGGTGTCCGTTACATGTTTAAAGTGTCTATTGCACAGTCACGATTGCATTATCAAAATTTCTCAGCTAGTTACCAAATTAAGTGGAGCATTTAAAATATGCTTTTGTTAGGTATATTTACAGTTTGATTTTTATACAATTTCTAAATGGAAAATAATCACAATGATATTGAAAACTTTATTACTTAAAATTTACATTACAGCAATAGAAATAAAAAGCGAATAGCTGAAAATGAACTTGAAGAGCATAAAGTATGAATGTAATAAAAATGCACTGATGCATGGCCGCATAGCTTGGTTAATAACCCAATAAAGTATGAGCAACTAGTTTTGATCCTTGCTTTCTTTCTTCTGTTCTATCTCACGCTGTGAACACAACCACGATATTCCACGATACGAGGCGACGCTTCGTAGTACCGCGCACACTCGTCACAGCAGTGTGTCGCCCCAATCGCGACGGTAGTACTGCCTGGCGCTTGACGAGAGTGGACGCACGCTTATCGCGCTCTGCACTCCTGTGTAACGTACGAAACAAGTTTCACAATTTTGGTTCGGGCAATATAAAAAAAAAATACATACACATCACAATGAACTTAAGTGCTCATCCTAAAAGAAATGTTTTCAATGTAATTTCTTAATTTTATTTTACTTTTCTCTGGGAATTTGTGGCTTTTTATTATCTTGATCGAAAGATACGGTTAGTAAAGGTGGAATAGAAACGCGAGTGAAGTTGTTTATTGTTTTCAAAGACAATTCATTGGGAAGTTTGAATTTTCTGTTGTTTTGATTGTTTATGAGGACGCAAACCTTTAGCGTGTTGAAAAGAGACAAGATGCGATCCAAACGTGAACGAGCGACAGGTGTGGTTGCTTTGGCGGTTCTGTTGGCAACTATAACAGGTAAGTTAGTTGACAAGTTCTACTAAGTTTGTTTCTTATTTTGATTTAATTAATTACGTACATAACGTAGTTAGGCCTGATCATTTCTCTATAGTAGCAAATTTCAAACCAATGCCAGTAGCATAGGCAGTAGTATTTTTGTAAGTTTATCAAACTTGATTACATTTTTTTCTTATGTTGGCAATGCATTGAAGTATGATTCATTCAAATAACTTCGAGGTTATGTTTTGGTCAAATAGTTTATTTACTTTATCCTTTTTCAACACCAGTACATAATAAAAGTGAGGTCGGTACTTATTTCATGTCATCTATTTTGGATTTTAACAGTATGCAAGTAATTGTATTAAATAATAGTGTACATGAAATAATGATTTACAAAGATGCAATGTTTTTTTGTGAAGTGTGCTACTTGAGTTTTCTAACAAGATTAACTAACGTTATGCAGACGGGCTATATAAATGAGGATTGATTAATGATTTCAAAAGTAGCATTGCACCTGCCATAAAAACAGGAAATCTAGACTCCCTTATTGTATGAAGGGAGTGTGTGTACTTGCACTAAGCAAGTGAGGGTTATGACAAGGAAATATGATTCTAAGGTATCTCTTTAAATTGTATGGTCGATTTACTTGAGAAATTAACAGTAATTACTCACCTCGATCCGGAGCGCAAACAATTAGAAACTTCAGCGGATTGTCGAACGTGACGATAAGCGACAAGCCAAGCCAAGGCCTAGTTGTGCAAAAACCGTTGTAGTCCGTTATACATTGAACAGGTGGTGACTACGGAAGTCGACTTTCCAGGAATAATTGCAAATTATGCCACATTTGTTCAAAGCGCATTCGTGCGTTACTTTCGCATTGCGCCGAATCGATCAATTGGAAATTTAGCTGGCGAATTATCTGCTACAAGCCCATGAATCTTACCTTTGCTTTTTACATCGTTGGAAACAATTGATGCGGTTCGGATTTTTTCTATTAGATAACATTGTAGGTAATTCTCTCCCTCCAACATTTCTTTACGATCAATCTTGATAACTTTGCCTTGAGGTAAGACACTACACTATGTTATAGGGAGAATATTTTTTATTATTTATAGAGAAACCTAAATTATGATTCTTTATCAGTATGGGTTTAATTAAATGCAGTCAATGATTCGATTTATTCCTGAAATTGACGTTATTTCTACCAGAATACTTTAAAATAAAGGTTCAAAGTTCACTCAAATTTAGAAGATCGAAAATCCACTCCTATTTGTAATTTTTTTGTCTTTTGCTGTTATAAATGATGTGTAATGACGATAATTCTAAAGAATATTCGCTATTCATGAGGAGTTCAGAAAAATATTGCAGTCGAATTTTGACCACTGATCGACCAATGTATTAATTTTGCATACGAGTGTGATAAAATTAAAATTTAATTCCGTATCACGCATGCGAATTACTTTTTCTAATATTTGGTAAAACAGAGCTCCCAGTGTGGACATAATCTGCGGATCAATAACCTAGCATCATCTGACGGAGCGTGAGAGCTTCCATTACTTATCTGCCGTAATGAGTATAAAGTTGGCAAACTATAGTCTCAAGATATTGCGCTGGAATTGCATTTCAGATAAACCAGTGTGAACATTATTATGGTGGGTCTGTTATCCCGAAGATTATTATCGAGAATAATATACGCGGGTCGAGGATGCGTTCCATTAAGGCTTCACTAACTATTGAAACTACTACCTCCTTATCTACACACGGAATACAATTCATACAAATTCTAAGCATCTGCCGTGTCATTACCCTTAGTAATTTAAGCCTGTTAACGCAGTGAGACCGCTGTAACAGCATGTAGATGGCACGTTCCACGGTCATGACCATTTGTGATTATGACTAGCAATAAGATATAAGCTGATATTACTTTATATTTCAGTTGCTATGAAAACAGCGCCTCATTGGTCTTATTGCGCACAGCTGGAGATTATGAGATGCTTAATTCGATTCATAGCCTGAACAAAATTATTGGGAGTTGTAATTTTGCCCGGTCAACGATGAAACAATGGGATGAAAGATCCTTTTTAAATCTAATAGTATCACAAGCAAATTTGACCATTTGGAGGCATAGAACCAATGGGAATGTTTAAATGACAAAATCCGGCTAAAGTAACAACAAACTGAATGAACGAATAATTCCTCGTTTCATTTCCCGATTCGTCTCAATATTTCTGTCAATGCAGGCATTTATTGGAAGTAGTTCGTTACTTCCTTGGATTATTTTAGTTAGTGGATGCATTCTGGAGCCAATATGAATTTAGCTCTCAGGATTATATCGGCTATTGGAGCTTCCTGGACGCAAATAGCAACTTGGGATCTAATGCATTTCTGATTGCAACACTGTTACTGTTTCATGATTTAGATATTGTTATTTCAATAATATTATCTATTGCTTTAATAATAACTGTAAAATGACTTATTCCATGTATATCAGCATTAAAAATATAGTCACGTTTATGGAAACAATTTTCACATCATATATATGTAAGTAAATGAAGTAATTTTATTTCCAACTGTACGGACGCGTGATGTAGGTCATCTTGATGAATCATGTGAACTCGGACTAACACGTTAAATTGCCTTGCGTTACGTGACATCATAATCTTGCGCTAACGAATATCAGATGGGTTTCTTAGAACCTCGGGGAAACTGTCACATAACGGGTAACTCATTACTTTTCCGTATTAAAGAAAAGTGGCTTAGTGAATAGAATGCAATGGCATTTAATGTCTGAACAGTATCATTAGTTTTCTATTACTCGAGACTGCATCTTTGAGGATATTATGTAGGAGAATATTGGTAGGTATTGAACTGTTTGTAAAAATGTACTACCTGCTCGTGGTTGAGTTTATAATTCAACAGGCTCGCTAAGAAGAGCAAAAAAAAAGAAGATACAAGAGAATCACAATAACTCAATACGACCAGTCACGACTTCATAATTTTTATAGAAGATAACATGGCTAATTTAAATACAGACATCACCAAATCTACGTTTCACTACAAGACCGTTGAATTATAATTCGATTCCATAATGAATACACAAGGTGGTCATTAAGTAAACAATACACGTTTATGCTACAACCGGCCAGCACGTTACTGGGCTATGTCATCAATTGATAAGCTTTATCTAATCTAGTTCAGGTACTATCACGGACGCATTCGACGTAAGCCGTTAAAGATAAGACTTCAATTCTATGTAGAAAGGGACTCTTGAATGGCGGTAGTGCTTTTGTTGACACCTTCAAACGTATTTGTTGCCAAGCTTAAGACCAATTGTAAACTTATCTAAAAAAATATTTTGGTGCAGTGAGAAAAGAAAAGAAAAGTAAACAACACCACCCACTTGATGGACCGAAAAAGGTAAAGCCATGAACGTCAACGTCGCACTTAACACTTATTTAATTGCACTTAGGACATGGAAAAGATAGGAAAAAAACATTCTAGGTACCTACTACATGTGGATAACTGAACAATGTTGGTCTCTTACATTTTCATATTATACATGGTTATCATGTACACTTTAAAGTTCAAGGGTAATATGATGGTAGTTAGGTTTTGTTGAAGTTGTCAAGGTTATATACCTATTATTTAAAACTTCACATCTTGGAACGATCGTGTTACGTTTGGCGCCAGGCATATCCTTTGTATAATAATAGCGTGGGCTCGGTTTTTGTGTGAGTAGAAGCCCGTTTTTATGTAGACCTCAACTTCAAGCTTAAGGATAAAAGTTCAGTCTTGGGCGACAAATTCTTTTTTTTTGTTTTTTGTGCAAATTGTTCGTCTATTCTATTCTAGGTATTTTAGGTTTTTCGCAAATGGTTCGTCTATTCGATTCTAGGTACGAGACAGTAGAAATTGCGACATCAAAAATAAGTTATTCACGTTATTGTAGATTTGGTGTAAAATAGATGATATATGATTCGGGAAAAAATTACAATTTACACGTATATCTCCTAGGATGAAGAATTTTAAGTAAAAGTTTCAATACTGAATTGTGAATAAGTTATTGTTGATATCGCAATTTCTACTGTCATGTACCTAGAATCGAATAGACGAACAATTTGCGAAAAACCTAAAATAGAATAGAATAGACGAACAATTTGCACAAAAACCAAAAAAAAAAGAATGTGTCGCCCAAGACTGAACATTTAGCCTTAAGCTTGAACTAAAAAGCTAAACTAGAATGTTCACAAAGAACTGAATTTTCTAATTAAAGAAAATTTCTAGTGAAAGAAAAATTCGATCTCAGGCAGGGTTTGAACCTGCGTCTCTCTGGTTAAGTACACCAGACGCTTTACCAACTAAGCTACCGAGACCACTGCCTGTGATGTCGAATTTCTCTTCCACCTTCTACGTCTTGAGGCGACGTCGGCACCATCTATTGAAGACATTACTATGTCTTTCAACCAACACGACTGCCTTTACAGGTAGTTCAATGTCGAACGATGTTGCCTTACCGTATTATGCTTATTTTTTATTATTTTTTAGCATTAAATATCTGGTGTACTTAACCAGAGAGACGCAGGTTCAAACCCTGCCTGAGATCGAATTTTTCTTTCACTAGAAATTTTCTTTAATTAGAAAATTCAGTTCTTTGTGAAAATTTCGCAATATTTAATGCTAAAAAATAATAAAAAATAAGCGTAAACTAGAATGTGTTAAAGTCAAATGCGAAAAACAAATAAAAAAATAATGTAGCGCCTTTCAGCGGGAATTTAAGAGTGAAAAATTTACAGCAAAAATACGTACCTCTATTGTTTTTTTATATTTCTTCAAGTTTGCTTGCCTAGGCCCAGATTAAACCAGCTTCCATTTTCCAGGATATGTGTTTCCGTTTCCCTAAGCATCGCGTCGATATCGCTTTTGTGTGGTTGTTGAGTTACTGATAAAACCGGTAGCTCAGACCGGTTTGGCCGGCAGGATGTCGGACTGACGATTTTCGCAACATTACCTTACGCAGGAATGTCGTATGAAATGTTTTTGTGGACAACCTATTTGGTATTGAAAAGCCAATTTTTGGGTTTACAGGAACTTACAAGTTCTGTACAAGACATGAATGTTAAAGAAGTGGTTTAAGTATTCATGCAGAATTTTAAGATCAGGTATCAGAACAAATATTTTTTGTTCTCACTACTTATATTGTATTTTTTATTTACCATAAGGACAATATATTTGGAACACACCGTTTTTTTGTTAAGTAGGTATCACTATAATAACATGCAAAAGGAACTACATGACAAAAATATGTTGTCCAACAAAATTCATTGTGCGATTAATAATATATTATATCCGTTCTAGATTTATGTGTTACGGATAATGCGCCGATAAAATTTTTGATAAACAGCGAAGGTCTATGGTAAAATTTGATTGCCATACCAATAATTCTTTTTTTTCACACTCCTTTATTTGTTTAGATATGAATTGATTACGTGATTACTATTGTTAAGGGTTGCCAAGTTTGTACAAACAAAAACTAAGTTACGTTACGAAAAAATTTGTCCATCCATCCAAGTATCAAATTTTAACTGAATTTGTTAAAAATTGTAATTTTTTTACCAAAATATATTTTAGGCATACTACATTATATCATACAAAACAAAGTCATGAATGGAAACGTCACACACCGTTACCAACTTACTGTTACGAAAATCTGAACAATTAGTTCTGCCTTTGCTTAAACCATTTCAAATTCGTTGTACTTGCATAACATGGACGAAAGAAGTGATCATACAAGAGCTCACTTTTGAAGAGTTAAAGCAATGCTTTCTAATTTGTTTATGTTCAGAGCAAGGTTCAGAGGTCCACCATAAATGTTGAAGGCAAGAGTATGCACGAAGTTTTTTCATTGCAGTTTTTGTCGTGAGGTTATCTTAGGTCGCGTTTTAAGTAAGTCAGTGTATTACGAACTAAAAATGAAATTGTGTATCGTTTTCTATCAGCCATGGTTCGGTTGCTTTTTTGTAATAGCTGGCGTTTCATGGTAGAACGATTTCCCTTTGTGGAGATCGGAGGTGTGACCAATTTTGATGTCATAATTTTAGATTTCTTTCCAAGAATATCATTGATCTATGGATGGAAGAGTTTTAATTAATGTTCTCATTTCATAATTATAGTTCCGGTGCCAGGAAATGCCATCCAATCCAATCGTTTTCCTGCTTTTTCTTTTAAAAATGAAAGTATAAGAATATTCAATACAAACTGCAATTATATTACTATTTCTAATCACTCAAGTTTGCAAAAAATTTGGTCTCTTAATCAGGTGGTGTTTTTCTCGAAACACTTCTGTGAACACCCATCATCTTTCAATAAAATCTAGTTAAACGACAATAGTTTATTGAACTGAACAATTTTCTTTATTAAAAATTGATCCACTTACGTTACTGATTGATGGTAGTACCTATATAATAATCATGTTTGTGTCACTATGTCAATTGAGCTTTTTCAATTTCGATTAAGTTTATTGAGAACTATAGTCTACAAAGTTACGACTTATTTTTAATAAATAAATGTTTCAAACCTAATATTTTGTTACAACATTGTTTTGTTATTAACGTTCGTTTTAACCTATCATTTTTTTTTTAAAATCTTACTAGCAATGTGGGTCGCACATTACTAGTAATCTTGTTAACCCTTCGTACTAAGCTAAATGCTTGTATTACGAGTGGGTTCACGTCCATAGTGCAATGGGTGAGTTTCGAACCGGCAACCACATGATCGCAAGTTCGACGCCCTAACCATTAGGCTACCGCCGCTTCGACATTGGAGAGAATTTATAAAAAAACTACATAGCTTAAGTAATGTATAGGTGTATATATTTAGGTGCGGTAAAGATAAGTCAGTAAGATGTCGCCATACCCGACCTCTTAAATCATCCATCATAACAAGACAAGAAATAAGAAGAAAGGCCTATTCTTGGTCGGGTACGAACTGAATTTGTTAGGTCTTAACAATGGGAGTGACGCACAAATTTTAAATGAAAATGTCGCACTGAAAGGTCGAAGGTTCAACTATTTTCATTGCTACAATGTAAGATATTATGGTATTATTTTTACCTCATGCTCATGCTCATGTGATTTTAACAATAAGTTATTAACATGATTGTAAAAATATGTATACATCAAATATTAACATCATGAGTCATCATCATCAGGGCCAGAATGAATGACATTTCTCATTCAATCGACAGTCTTTGTTGTAAACAGAAATAAGGATGAATTTAGATTGTGTCTGATTGAATTGTCAATTTTTAGTATTCATGGATGGATGGATTGATGTTCGAGTCTCTTAGTGAAAAAATATCTTTACCAAATGATGTTTACGTCATAAGGAACAACGTATTGATTGACTTTTATATATGTGTTAAGGTTTGTAGCAGTTGGTAAGGTGCCTCTGACTTACGCAGTACAACCATCAGACACAATGTCCTGATTCATAAACATAGTAGTATCGTTTAAAGTAATTGATACTTACGTTGTGTCAGTGGGGTGTGCGTCATATCAATCACACTTGCCAATAAGTGAATTAATGAATCAATGTGTGTACGGATGTGCGTGACGTGTGAATGTGAAACAGAAGTGCTGTTTCGGATATCTCGGTGTCAAGATAACCGTTGTAAGTATCTATTGATTGATAAGTACAAGTATCAAGAAGGCAAGGCAATGTTAATTGCTGGCATGTCGTATCAACTGGTGATAATCATAAAATAGCATGTTATACATCGATGGAAGCATTTGTTCGAAACTTGTTTTTTCTAGCATTGCAAACAACTACTTATTGAAGGAATTGTTATCTTGTATTATAACTACGTCAATGAACCTTACTACATAAATTATATTGATTTGAAAATATTAGTAAGCAGTTCCAGTCTAGTTATACCAAAGTACAATTTCACGTGTCAATCTTAATCGATTTATCATGAATTACGATACAAAAATAGATGTTCTTAACAACCGTAACATTGATTCGGCTGCTTAGAGCCTCAACTACTTCGACGATGGTAGCACATCAGTTTAGATTGTCATCATTATTTAACCAATTCAGAGTTAGGAGACAATCGAACAGGGACGAATAATAAACATGTCACATGCAATGTTATGACTTCAGCAATTGTTTGAAATTGCCAGCACGGGCTTTCAGAAATAAAACCTCCTTTGTACAATTGGTTCGATGAGAGATGGACGCAGTACGCGTGCTCGGTCAACGTTTAAAACATCAAAGACAACGGGTTTGTGGCGGTACAATGTAGCAAACAGAGTGTGTCGGTGAGACTGGCCTGACGACTGGGCGTACGCGTCCCTGGGCCTTGACGGACTGACTGCATATTTACTTGCTACTCGTTATTCCAGTTTTTAGCATCGTGCCTTTTAAATTGCTGACTCTCTTTAAGTTGTTACCAATTTTTTGCTCTTGCATTTTTCCGTACGCCGTGGTTGAGACTTACTCGTGGTATGGGGTATGGTCTCAGTTTAACACGTCAAGTAAAAAATTACAAAATATAGGTCTTGAATGCCGGGGATTTAACGTGATACTGCTACTGCTGACGAATGTCTCAGTAATGATGACCGAAAAAAAGCAAGAGCAAAAACCTTCTAACAATGGACAGTCAAAGAATAAAGTTCTATTTGAAGCCTCATGCCATAACTTCTTGTGGATGTGTGAAGTTTATCGAAACGCACTTGGCCATTGCAGATCGTGACCTGATCCCTCATATCCTGAGATGATGCTCACGATATCACGATATCATCATCATCAGCCCGGATTCGCCAACTGTTAAACGTAGTCTTGTATATCATGTTGGACCAAATAAATACGATATTAACTTCGAAAAAAAAACTGTTTTTTACAATTTTCCGTTTAGTCAGTGCTGTTAGCAGGCGAGACCGTTAAATATACTGTTTCGCTCGTGATGACCAGAAAGCGAAACGGCTAGACTGCTTAAATCTGAATTATTAACACTAAGCTTTTGTAACAGTAAAGTAGGTACTGCTCTATTAACGGCTTCGATTTTGACACAATAAATATCAAATAGGATCGGGATATTTCGTAGAAAAAATCTACTTCAACATTCACAAAGATATGAATTTTCTAATTAAAGAAAATTTCTTAGTGAAAGAAAAATTCGATCTCAGGCAGGGTTTGAACCTGCGTCTCTCTGGTTAACTACACCAGACGCTTTGCCAACTAAGCTACCAAGACTACTGCCTGTGATGTCGAATTTCTCTTCCACATTTTACGCCTTCAGGCGACGTCAGCTTTTTCTTTCACTAAGAAGTTTTCTTTAATTAGAAAATTCATATTATTGTGAACATTTCGCAATATTTAATGCTAAAAACTAATTAAAAAAATAATTCTACTTAAACATATTATTTTCTGCGACAGATCCATAACAATAACGATGGGTTACCTGTACAAAATGGGATGCAAACCGGTTTTTTTTAACAGTTTATTATTTTTAAGCAGTGTCAACACTCTTAAAGTGATAAAAAATTGTATTTGGCTACAACGGAACTCTTTATTGTAGGCAATAAAATGAATGATTTATGCATATTTTATTATTTCCGTACATATCTACCAGCAACACATTGTAATTTATTAGTGACAAATTACGGTCAATTGTATTGACGGTCCAATTAATATAATTTGAAGTGAGAAAATGAAAAAGGTTCCAGTTATTTCGTCAATTAAATTAATAAATAATATACTGCTGTGTCGGTTTGGTAAGTTGTGGAATTTTATTATATAAATTCCTCTCGTTTTATTTAATTTAGTGGTGACATAATTAAAATTTACCGATTGATTGCAGTTGTACTTAAACAATTTAACTCAATTCAATTACTGCTAATTAAAAATAATATTTACTTCAATAATAATGCTTTCAAATATTAACTGGGAATTAATTCGTTGCGTTTTATTTTATTACTGTTAAGTAATGACCAAACCAAGAATTAGTAATCTTATCTATACTAATCTCAGATCAAATAATAAGTTGAGATGGAACTTTGCGAAGAAAGAAGTGAGGCCGGCTAAAACTACGCCTTGCCGTGTACAACACACAATTACACGCACACACGTATACCGAATCTACGCCTTATGTTGTTAGTCGAGCTATCGAGCTATCGAAAGCTCGACTGACAAGATAAGGCGTAGTTAACTAATACAAGTTTTGGCCGGCCTCACTTCTTTCTTCGCAAAGTTCCATCTTAACTTTTTATTTGAGATACTAATATTATAAATAATGTTTATGATTGTTGGTTTGTTATCGATAAAGCCTGAAACTCTGAACCGATTTAAATAATTCTTTCACCATTAGAAACATTATTCCCGAGTAACAGGCTTTTTATTATCCCGCGGGTATATCTCTATTGTATATAAAAGCGAAATGACATTCACTTACTAATCAGGAATTAATAATAAACTACAAGAATGGTTTTGGGAAAAATTGCTACGGGACTCTACATTTAAAGATACGTCCAAAAAGAATTATAATAAGAGCAAAATAGAACTAACTTATGCAGTAATTCATTTGCATATGCAATAATCACTTAATCCCAGAAAATATATAAATTTACCTGACTTGAAAATCAGTATAATCGCACAGTGTAATAATATATACCCTTTGATAAATAATAAGTAAGTAGGTATCTTTTAATTATACAATCATAGTTATAATATAATCTGAAAAAAATTGAAATGCCATAAATCCTGAAGCTTATTCCTAGGCAGTCGCAAGTTTTTGTTGTTAGGAAAAAATCTTTTCTACCATGAAAACCCTCCATACATATACATAATTATAATATTGAATGGGTCTGATCAACATTTTAATGAATGTTCAGAAAAAGTGCTTTAAAATAGCCGCAATAATTAATCAATAGTTATATTGTATTAACTGTTCAAAAACACACTTCGAAGTAAATAAATGTATTTCTGCCACCACTCTTAACAAGTGACAAATGGTTAATGTTAAGACGAAACTCGTAGTTTATAGTTATATTGTAGAAGGATTTTTTTTCTTTCATCCTTAAACGTAATGCTCATTACTATTTACATAATTTTAAGAATACCGCCGTGAAACTCAAGCATTTATAATTACGAAGTGTTACAAAATGATTATGTTTGATGAGCCAGAAAATATTCTGTATACAGCATGCTAAAGAATTTTCTTCATACCTATTAGCGTTTTAACAAACGTCAGGTAATAATAAATCTAATCTTTCAATATTTTTTCTCACCTATGAAACTTGTAACATTCTATTCTTCAAACAAAAATGAATTAAAAAATGGTTGAGTTACACGATGACTAATAAGTAAATGCTGCTGTAGCGACAACGTCGTAAGTTAGGACAGGTCGGTTCAAAACTGCTGTGGCGCTATATCTGATAATAGTACACACGGCTACAGGTCAACCTACACAAAACCATTTTAAGCTGATCTCGCACTGTATAGGCTTTCTATACAATAAGACTCTTCTCAGAGGTCGTCAGACAGGGAATGCCGGCGCCATCTAGTTTAAAAAAGTAAAACTACGACTTGTAAAAGTCTAATCTTTATAAGACCAGATCTATTTACAGAAATAAATGCCATGAATGAAATTGTATGCAATTTTTTGTCTAATCAATACCTCAATTTGCATTCAATCATCCAATCAAACACTATATCTGCAGTAGGCGCAAATGTTTT
Organism: Subacronicta megacephala; assembly: GCA_958496365.1. Classification (NCBI taxonomy): domain Eukaryota; kingdom Metazoa; phylum Arthropoda; class Insecta; order Lepidoptera; family Noctuidae; genus Subacronicta; species Subacronicta megacephala. Next base: position 5,789,449 of record OY292525.1, read on the forward strand.
TTATGCTGTGAAGCAAAAAAAGGACTTCAGAATTGATATAATTTAGCAGTACACTATTTTTTTAAAAATAATAGCGGAAAACATTGAAAAAGAGACCGCGAAAAAAGGGCGCATGCCAACCAAGGAGCAAGAGAAATGCAATAATTTGCATTTTATTTCCCACACCCAGGTGCGAATTCGTTCTCGTAACTGTTTCCCACCATTGTTTCACCCGTATAATTGTACAATGTTAATGATTCCACGCGATCTTCGCTATCTACCGCACATCGCTGCCTCGCGCCGTGAACGTTGGCCGTTATAAGCTAATATACTACTTTTTTTAACAATGTACTTGTTTAAGAAAACGCCTAAATTTTCACACCTTGTTAGGGTGTAGACCTTACATGCTTTATAATTATCATATTTCGTCAAGAATAAGACGTCTTCATGTAATATATTGGTACTAAAAATGAAAGTCTTGCATACCGTTCTAATTAAGTGTGTAACGCTCCAGTTTTCGGAAGATATTTATGATGTTTTCACTTGCACTTATGTGTTTAATTCACGTAAAGCATACGCAATAAAATGCTTTTATTTTAGCGTATTATTTCCGTTCCTTACCCGTGTAGACTCTGTTATTTATTTACATAATGTACCTCCATCTAAAGGTAAAAGGCTCTTCAAGATCTGTAATAAAATCTAGCGTATCGCAAAGAGGCCGGCGGCGTAAGAAAGGGACGATAAGTATGTTGAACTTAAACAAAAATCTAAAAAGTTACCATAAAACAAAGTAAAATACGGAAAATGAGTTATGAACCTCCTTGCGAGTATACAAGTTGTTTCGTCCTAAACGTTATGTATGGCGACAGCGGTTGATGTATGTTTGCGGTGGAATGTACTAATAACTTTGAGACAAGCAAGTTGGAGTTGGTAGTTGAGATAGTAGTCGGTCATCTAAACTTCTCCTTTCATCCCTATGTAAATGGATCCAGGAACTAAGTCTGGAATAGTTGAAGTTGAACCATTTGGAAAAACCACTTGCATATATTACGCAAAAGAAACTCGTAAAAATCTGAGTTACGATTTGCAATTCAAAACAGCTTTGACGCAAATTCGTAATTCGAAAATATAAATAAAGAACTTGTTTGGAAGGACAAACTTTTGCGCAAAAAAACAACTAACACAAACAAACACAAAGTAATTGTTACTTCAAATTACGACAATCGATAGAAGACGATACGATGCCAAGGATTCACAACCATTGACAATAACGATCTTTCACGTCACAAAAGAAAGAATCGAATGATACACACATTGTAAAATGAACAACGCATACCCAGAGAATGCATTCCGATAAAACAATTCGCTCTCATTGATACAGAAACTGAATTATTCAAGTACTTTCACATTATCTCTTATAGCACAGTAATGATTCATTGGTATCTTTATGTGGTTCTATTTTGGATCATAAGTGGAGTGATAGCCATGGCTGGAGTACCAATCGGCGGAACATTAACTGAACAGGAAGGGAAGGGCCCGTTTAATGCTCGATATTAAACGCCCGTGTTTTGATATGAGTGGGTAACGTCTTCAGCTTGATAAGGAGTTTGGTTATTGTTTGGGTTTAATGAGATATTCACTTGTTTGTAGTTTCTTCCGATTGATATAAGGCTCTCGTCTAAGGCTAACGTTTTTGTAGATGTAGATGTTACCTTCGATTTTAAACGTCTTGCTTCATATTGATTTGATATTTATGTGTAAATGACCCGTTTTGACCATGGTCAATTTATCACCCTAAGATCCGGTTTGTCAGTGAAGTGAAAATATGCGGAGTTTTAGATTTTTTTGCTAGATTTATGGATTTGATGTCCATGGAAATATCCATAAATTTTGTATATAATTATTATCAGTAGGAACTCATAAAAGGGACAGGATCATAAAATTTTATGCAAATCATATCTGAAGGAAAATCTAATTCAGCAACTGCTCTTTCTTTATACATAACGCTTTATGGGGCAAGCAGTGTAAAAAGGATTTCGCATTAACCACGGTAGATGGAACTCAAAGGTTATATAAGGAGACCGTTGAACAGGAAACTGGCGCAAGGTCAGAGCAAGCTCCTCTATGTACGATTTATTTACCTCGTCACATTTACAAAACACAGCGAAATATTTATCAGCCCAGATGAAAATGTTAAAGTTTTCTTCAAGTACATATTATTTTATCATAAAAGATACCAACTTACACTTGTTACGTCTTTTGGCTGTTGTTGTGGGGATAATGTATTTAGCGGTATTTTTAAAAAATATTTACTACCTTAATCACTTCCAATACTCTTTTCAAGTGTATTCTCACTTTCAAATGGGTTTATGATTTCTTTTTTTTTTCACCTTTTAAGTCCTATAATATAGTCGCAATCCAAAGTCTATTGTAACATGATTGATACATGAATTGAATCATCAGTGCTAAATTAAATTTTCCAATTTTCTGCAAGAAAATGTCTAACAAATGTTCTATACGAAAAATTCCAAATAACAGAACATTATGCAAGACAGTCGCGAAAACTTAAACGGCAGGCCACATAGTTTTCATACCCCAACTTACATGTTTCGCATCGTGCGGTCAAGTCCTTAGGCATTTTATTGGTAGTTTCAGTAGTTTTGGTGGCAGTGGCTCGGCTGTGACGTCATCGAATGAATGCTACTTTGGCCGCATGCCAACTGATAGCCACTCGACCCGTTACCCCGATGCTTAATGCCCGGGTAATGACCCACCGTTTCCAGCAGGTTTCCAGAAGTTTCCTCGAGTGGTCATAAGGACTTATGTGTATTCCGTAAGTAGGTTACGATGAAAGGGTTATAACTTAGGCGAGTCATTTGATGATGCGATAACGTCGTAACACTTATGAGTTGGACCGCTCGTTATACGATACGTCTGGGTTTGATGACTGTTGGCGTCAAAATGAATTTGCAGTAATTAATTTTCTCAGTATTATTATAAAAATAGATAATAACCCCAGCAATTATGTTATTTGAAAGGTGTAATTAGTTGTAGCGGCTTAATAAATCATTAAGATAACGTAACAGTTGGCCCGAGAACGTTGCGTCAAAAGTTTCAAACAAGGTTCGGCGACAGTTCGAAAGCTTCCCTTTTCACTCAAGTCGGAATTCGTTTTGTGAGCTAAAGGTAATTAGTCTAACAACAATGAAGGTTGGTCGCAGCCGTGATAAGAGGGTTGTCAGCCTTCATAAATATTAATGGAGACCACTTGTCTTTGTCTTGCATTAAAATTAATGTGTTCAATTGCTCGAAACATAACTCGTTCATTGTGACCCCTTTCGTGATGAAATTATAATTCTTATCATTGAAGAAAAAAATGGCGCGTCATCCTCTTTTGTTTCAGTCCCTTGTATACGTTAAATATTCGGGAAATGTTAAGATCTGATGCAATAACCAGTGATAAAACAAAGTAAAGTAAAGCGAATGCAAATTTTTAAAATTAAATTGGGAATTTTACTCACGAAAATGACTGCCCGAGTCATGTAGAAAAATAACAGTTCATAATTTTACATGAAAATCCATTTGTATGAAAAACAGTATATCATCATAAAATATAATTATTAACTTCAATTTTCACGCTTGAAATACAGTTGTGAATAAAATAAGCGTTTAAATTTTACAAATTAACGCCATTTTGCATTGAGTTCGGAATGCACAAGTGACAGATATACATTGGACGCAAAATTCAAATTTACATTCCTATTTTAAAATAAATGTTACCGACGTCACTAAAATTTAAAAAAATACTGACATATACAATGTATAGGAAATTACGTTTTAGTAATATAATAGAGTTAGTTAAGGTAGTTTTGGCGAGGTAAACGACATAATAACAGACAAGCACTGAATTTGAATAATACTTACTAGTATTTTTGTTCATTGATAAAATAAAACAAAGTCTAAAAACTACAGAAGATTAAGGCGGTTAAACTATACACATAAACAAAGGAAAAGTCATTGAACAACAGCAAAAACGACTTGATATTTTTTATTTATATAAAACAGGAATATAACACGAATTCTGACTTTAAAAAACCAGTGGCGCTAGAAAAAGCTAGGTTTCAGCTATATTTTTTGCTGGTGAAGTAACGGCTGCCTGTAATAGTTGAGCAATTACAGCAAATTTGATCGAGATCCAATTGCTAAAGAATACGAAGTGTTCGGTACTTATGACCGTGATCTTTTGTAAACCTAGACTATTTTTTTCAACTTGAAACGTGTCTTTTGTGTAAGTTCATGAACTGAAATAGCTTTAGTTTTCACAGTGGCAGTGCTATTGGACTTTACGTCACAGACGGTTTGTTTGGCCCTGTAATAGTTTTTACAAGTGACACACAAAACAGTTGACTAGTTTTCACACTTTATTATTAGGACCATAAGATTGAATTGAATTCTGTAGCGTTCACTTAAAGCGGCCTACCCGTCCAGCAGTTGACAAATAATATTCAATTACCTATTTGTTTAAAGCGAGTGCGTCTGTAAAATGATTGCTTATACATCCATTGAAAAAACATTAAATTCCTTTGAATTTTGGAACAACCCAAGCCGCAGCAGCCGCTAATAAAAACTTATTTACTCCATTAGTACTCATAAAACGTTATATGTTTTTAAGTAAAACTGAGGCGTTCTTAATGTGTCATCAAGCGGTTGTTTACGAGCTTTCAACGAGACACCGCAATTAACAACATCCTGGGGGAACACAGTTCCTGAAAGTATAACAGTAGTGCAAGAGATGCTCTCCAAGTACCTATAAAAACGCCAAGTAGTATACCAAATTAATTTGATGACGTAGTTGGTTAACGATAGTTTACGTGAAACTTGATTAGTGTTCTTTAGCAGACGCTTACGCCCCTCCCTACATAAGAATTGGGTAGGTATAAAAGAAATTGCTATCCTGCATATTTATAATTTCCTCAGTTAAAGCCTGGTATAGAAATATTGATACACTATCCCTAATCCTAAGCAAAAACAGAAGTTTTATCTAGTTATTCTTATATATTATTTAGTTTTAAACCAACACAGATGTACCTACCCAATATTTTAATGCGTTATTATTGATCTTGTTATGTTGCTTCTCCACCTGCGTTAATGTTCATATTTATATTGATATCAATTAATGCATTAAAGAACTGGCTGCATCTACGTAAAGTTATACGTAACGCGTTACGACGTTGGTGGAGAAGGAGCAAGAGTTTAAGCTTTTTTTTAGATTTGGAAAAGAGGTTTTATTTTCATCATCAATCGGTATTTGTAACCAGAAGTCTTTCTGACGTTACGTATCTACTTAGGTACTTGTAGCTGTTGGCAATCAAACAGTGCTTAAGAGATTTTACAACAGTCGTTTTCTTTAAATTGGTTTTTCGATGTTTAGAACTACAGTTTTAAATAATACCTTAAACATAGTTAATTAGTTTTTCCCCTTATAAGTAAGTATAATCATTGACCGAGTACTGTTTATAAACATAAGCTTATATACATAAGCAACTTCTGCGAAAAGGGTAGTTAGGTTTGTATTAGTCAGAGAGAATATTAGTACTATTGCAGTGTCCTTGTATGCAAAAATAAATCCTACTGTTTATCGACTGCAAATGACGTTCGACCTTAGGGTGGTAAACCAATTTCTTGGTTGCTTGTACATTATTATACACGATATTACAAGCTCATTTTGTTTATATTTCCCATGACGGTGAGGAAGTATTCCTCTGGGAAAAGTACTCAGTTTAAATCCCACGTTATAAAATCTATGACCATTTGTAAGGTACATTTCCAAGTGAGTAAGTTAAACAAAAAATCCAATATATTTTTATTCTGCTTAGTAATTGAAAGAAGGGATTTAATTCAGTGATGTCCGTAGCTGGTGATGGAAATAGTAGATTTTGTATTGTGTAAGTATAAAATACAAGACTTAACTTCGACACTCTTATTATAGGGGGTTTCCAATCGACTACTTTCAGACGTCCGCAATCCAATTTCTAGGTAATTTGTGCGACAACCAAGGCAAATAAAAAGAGACAGCCAAGCAAATAACATTTGTAACACTTCCATGCCAAGTTATACTACATTACTCCTACAATCTCAGTTTTTCTGTATAGAAATGTTCATAGGAATGTATGTCTTTTAGCTTCCTCTTAAGAAAACAAATATCCTCCGGCATCTAATCACCCATTCCTTTCCCTTTAGAACAATCACACTCCCGTGACATTTCACACGTCATGCTCATCGTTGTGACTCAGCCGTTAATAAGTGTCTGTCTGGGCATGTATTTGGGCAACTTTTATTGACGTTAACGCATAACGTATCCGGCGGGAGCCCGAGTGACGTATCACATTACTACTGAATAAACAAAGGGGACAATTAGGGTTTCGAACTACATAGAGGAAGTGAAACGTTGATTAAAGTTCACCATTAGTTGGATTCAGCTGGCCCAGTTGATGATCATTTAAATTGCGACTGGATTCTGGGGCGCTGTGCATTGAGTTACAGTCATTTATAACTATCAAGCTTTCTGCCCACTTCTTCGCCTGCGTGGTTTCTCGGTATGTATTCTACATTTAACCGTCCTCAAGAACCACGCTATCAATTGCTGAAAACAGCATGAAAATCGGTGCAGTAGTTTTTTAGTTAATCGCGAACAGGTAGACAGACAGATAATGAAGAGTTAGAGCGGTTTTGAGATTCCAAGTTATGTATGAAACTGTATATCAAATTAAAGATTAATGCATTAACTGCTTCATTAGTCTAGTTGTCCTAAGAGCGAGCGCTTCGCTTGAGATCCTGGATTCGATTTCCAGGTCGAGCAAAGGGTTTTATATGAAATTTACAATAGCAGCTCGGAGTTTGGATTGTGGCAATAGGCTCGTCCCCTATTACATGGAACCTAAACATACCGGTGAATTTTGGGTGTACATTAGAACACCTCTGCCTTATTCTTCGGAGAATACGATATCAACCTATATAAAAAACCATGACTATAGGTACTTTCTCATAAGGTACTTACGTAAACAGATAAAAATAATTGCTATCCAATTTTGTTTGAATATTCGCATGATGTTTTTCCAATGTAAAAACCCGTGACTTGATCAAAGAAAAAATTCGCAAAGAAATTATATTCAGTATTGAATAAATTTATCAATCAGAATCCAAATGATAAAAGTAACTATTTGACATTCGAAGCTAACGATTCAAACGAACAGGAAAAATAATATGATTTATTTTGTTGATAAAAAATGAAGAAAAATTTTCTTCAAATTAGGCCCATACATAACTATACTCAGTAGAGGAGAATATAATTAATAATAATATATGTCATCAGTAAAATAATTATCGATGGTTTTTAACTTACTCCCCTGAGCTGGGTAAATTATAATAAATACTTATATTTTGTCCATTTACGAGAAAAACTCATTTCGTTATATATTTGGTTCCAGTAAATAATTTAAATATTCATAAACGAGCTTAATAGACGTGTAAATAGGGCTTTAAAGCTCATGTTTCTTCTCCACGTCATTCTAAGTTCATTCCAGCTTATAAATTAACGGAGACATCAGCTAATTGGTACAATTACAAGTACGACACGGCCGCATTCCGTGGCTTACCATTGTTATCGAAATGGCGCCATTTCATTATTTCAAACTGCAAGCCCGATTGTCGGTTGTTTTTCGGAGCATAAATTTATTTGAATTCATCATTTGTTTTTATTTGTGCTAAAAATGAGGTGTTTAACCCTAGCGGGCCTGTGCTATTTCGCTCATAAAAATACCACTAGTTACAACAATAGTCTGAATAATTACTGGTAGCGATTAAAGTTTTCCGTTAGAGTTTTGTTTTTATGCTAACTGTATTCAATTTTGTAGCTTCTTAGTCAATTTTAATTTAGTTATCCATCAAAAAATTACTTTAAGTTAAAAGTTGTAAAATACCTACATATTCTTTACGAACTATCAAATCAAACGATTTTTTATTATTTTAAATTCATAGCCCGGATGTTGGTTGGACATGAAGTTGGTCTGGTTATTCTCATTGGTCTGGAGTTCGATAACGGAGAAACATAAAAAATAACAGTGTGATTATTTCTTAATCGTCTTTGAGATTCGTGAAATTTACATACCGATATTAATTTAACCTTTACAGTTTTGTTATATACTACAAAGACATTGACAATTGTACACATAATATACGATATATATTAATATTCAACCGACTTCAAAAAGAAGGAGTTCTCAATTCGTCTGTATGTTATTTTTTTTGTATGTTTGTTACGCGATATCTCCGCCAATTGTGGATCGATTTTAATTATTGTTTTTTGTTTGGTAGGTCATCGTTCAGAGGTGGTCCCATTCAAATTTTATCTACAAAGCAAAATATCAACAAAAATCTAAAAATTGTTTACATCGATGATATTATCGTTTACTCCGAAACATCGCTGTCTTATTCGAGCAGTGCGTTTAATTGGCTAGCAAGTACTTATAAACAAAACTTTCCACTAAAATTTAAAAAATAAAATTACTTTTAACAAAAAAGTAAAACCGCCCTCAAATAGAAGTCACCGACTTCCCAAACTGTTTTAGACAAAAATATTTTATTATTTTTTGAAGGCTATATGGTGTATATTTATATTTTGTAAATAGTATAATTTATCGAATAAAAACAAATGATGGTATATTATATTGAAGGAAATAATAGAATTTATGTTCAGCTAGCAGCATTTACATCAATCAATTCCATTTATTAGTAACAGTAATATTTTATAAATTTTACTATAATGCAATTACTCATGCGTCATTTAAATCTATGCTACATTAAACTCTTTTGAATTAAGTTTGTGAGTTGCCGAATGCATAAGAAGGGTTAACGATGTCCGCTTGCCAACTGTCGCCTTCCACTAATTTCAAGTTGCTTGCAATTATTAAGGCACGTAACAGGCTTCGTTCCCAACAGAAGGAAATAATGCCAAAACGTGTTCTTGGAAGTATTGAAAAAATTAAATCTAAATTCTTGAATAGCTGGATGATTTTAAACATTCTTCACTTAAGGTGAAGCTCTATATTTATTTTCTTTGTAAAGGCCAGATTTAAAATAGCTACTTTTTAAACTCGTTTATATCCAAGCCAATTTCTGATTCTCCGATTTAAAAGTAGCGACTATTTTGTATAATGTATAATTACAACAAACGAGATTTACCTATCAAAGTTTTTCAGATGAGAACGTAGGTATTATATGAAAATAATCATAAATTAATGCCACAATCATATAAAAGTCGATAAAACGAGTCAGTTATAAAAGGTTGTGCTGCAAAAATTAAGAAAGTTGAAATGAAAGTCTCAAATTAAATTTGTGTAAATTAAATAAAAAATTGAAATCAAAATCAAAATTGATGAAACTCGCATTACGCTCATATTGATCAATATGAGCGTAATACAAGTACCTAGGTAAGTTAATAAATGTAGTGTGATTTTATTCCAAGTTGAGCGTACACTGCGGTTATTACATTACCACGATGCATTAAATCCCACCTGCTGCTATACAGAAAGAAAACAAAGTGTATCGGCCTTATTTGCTCGCGGAAATTGTATCAGTCGGCGGGACATGGGTTGATTTCATAAAAATAATATGGTATGTATTTAAGTGATCGGTTTAATTTACAAAAACTGCATGCAAAAAATCTAAACGGTCTTCTTTTTTATTGATTCAGTAATTTTGTCGCTTAATCAGTATTTTGGATGTTCGGTTAAATAACAAATAATAATAGTAAAAATAAATTAAGGGCCATAACTATGAAAGTACGTTTGAGCTGTTGCTTGAATAAATATTAAAGGATATAAGAAGATTTTCTAACTAACTTAACTCTAACTCTAACTTGTTATAGGATGTTTTTATCACATAAAAACATCCTATCACTCTTTTCCCTGAAGGGTTAGGCAGGAGTGATTTTACACCTGCATTTCGCCGGTATCTTTAAATCCAATGTAATAGTTTTACCCACGGTATGAATTTATTCAAATATGTAGCTTTATGTACCTATGTGATGGGAAAAGTTAGAAAATAAAATAATTTTCATGGCTGGTGTAGGTACTGTACGTACATATATTCAAGCTTGGTTCATTTAAGTTTACGTGTTTCTATACGGGTTCCCGGGTCCAATATTAATGGCAAAACTCAATTTATCCCTGAACGTAAAAACCGCCGGCAATAAATAAAGTCGCATACCTAAGAAAATTCAGCTTTAAATTACCAACTTCATTCGAGTAAAATTAAAACTAGAAACCCGCAACAATTCTCCAAGTTAGCTTACTTTCTTACTTATTTACTTCACTGAAAGTGCAGGCGTAAATATCAGAAAACATAATTTACTCGCACTGCGGGAAGGAAGTAAGCGACATTTGTGTTTCTAAAGCTATTGTGTTGCGTATTATACCTGTTAGGAGTTCGGGACTCGCGTGTTTGAGTTTTTATAAAGTTCGTCGGTACTCGTTCCGACTTATTTAACCTTTTGTTCGAAGTGACTCGGGGCAAAGGTCTTGGGGAGGAGGCCCCGGGTTGATTGAAGATACGCCATACAATTGAAGCGTAATAGTTTCCTATTGTTGTGCTCATGTTGTGACACATTTCACTAAAGTTCCCTAAATTGTTGTGACTTGTGACGTGCTATTACATATGCATTATGCACCAAAAATTGTCAGGAACTAAATGTTACTTTGGTGTCGAATTATATTTAGATTTGTGTACGATTTGGCTCAAGATTTACAATGTACCCTTAATTTTGACGTGGGATACGAGTGTGCGCAGCTGTAGAGTATTAATTGGGCTGTTAAAACATTTCAAATTTATTGTAGGCAGTGCTCATTTTTTGTACGCCCACAGACGCAACATTTACCGTCAGTCAATTAATAACTTGAATAGACTCATTAACCGTCCCTAAAATATGCACCAGCTTCACGCTTATTTTGCTCACAGCTACCCCACAAACCACCAAATTGCATAACAAAGAAAAAAAAACAAAAGAAGGCACAAACAATGGCATGCGTGACGTATAGCAAGTCTCAGGAGCGATCGTCATTGTTCCTGCCCCATAGCACTCGCAGGGAAGTCGAATTTCGGTGCCGTCGCCCTCTGAAGCTAAGCTTTTCTCTCCACGAGGAGACTGTCGCACATTGCGGTACTCCGAGCTTCGCTGTAACAATTACACTGAATCTCTAATAAGTGTGGGCGATGCATGCGACGTCGTGCGGTCACCAACCCCTCAGCACACGCTGAGCATTCATTACGCCATTATAATGCGTTGAGTGTCGTTATAATAAATGCCATCACTAAATACCTAGTGGCGTCACACCGTAGTATGTCCGAGCCCTAACAATTTACGCCATGAATTATGTGCATCTATAGCGAGGGCCCTTTGTTTCGCTTCCTCGTATTCAATCCTTATTAATCCATATTCAATCATACGTGCACGGATGAGCATTGAAATTCATTATTTTTACACCCTACTCCGTTTGAAACAAGTACCTACTGTCTAAGAATAACACGGGGCGATAGAACCGATCGAATTTCAAGTGCATCTTGAGATCTGGATTATTTTGTAATCGGAGATAGCATTGAGATGCATCGGCTGACTGCAAACCCCGTTAAAGAAAGGCTTGATTGTGTCTCTTCTTGCGCACGACTACTTAATTGCTTAATTAATTCTAACACGGTTAACTCATGATTAATGCCTACTTTTGTTTAACAAGAATTTTATTGTGAGAGCAAACTATTTTAATTTAAAACAAAGGCTACAATTGAACAAGTTAAGGTATGAAATGTAGAGCTCTTTATACCCGAGGCTGCATTTCTATTTTAAGCTCAGGTATCTGGCAGAACCAGGCAATCCCAGCCACCTTCGCTATGCTCGGCTTTAAATAAAATTAAAACCTCTATGAAATACCTTGCGGGCTTGCAACCTTTTTTAATAAAAAACTCGTTAACGTTGAAGGAATGTCGACGTTCGTTTGAAAATAGTGTGTGGATTGCTACTGTGTACTGTCTTTTGCCGACATCGACGGCTAAAACTTTATAAAAATGTATAAAAAGGATCCACTTGACCGGGATCGGCTCAATATCGGCGGTCCATAATCGCGCTATTTTTGGGAATAAGAATGTGAAAAGATTTGTTGCATGTGAAGGAATCCATGATCGCGGGGGTCGTTCAACGACCGTGCCGACCTAAAAACTAGCCAACAATGTGGTCGCGATGCGGAACCACACAGATGAAGGATATGACAGATTGTTTATTGCATACGACGTTTTCTCGACGTTTCGCCTGGGTGGCTTGCGATGTCGCCGATTGGGCGGCTCCTTTTTTGGACTGTGCAAAATTTTATTTATTACTTTCTCGTCCCCTTTTGTAAGTTTTTCTTTTGAGGACTTTAAAAAGGTAGCTGGTTAATAATAAATAATTTTCTTTTAAATTCAACCTTGGAACAGAGTTTTTAAATAGAAGAAGACCGCTTCAAAACATCTTACAGTAATTTCAATAATGAACTTCCAAATTTTTACCGCCATAATTAATAAAATTCCTTAACAAACTTTTATTTTAAAACTGTTCGGGACCTGAGCATTTCACAAAGGAGGATATTTCAAAATTTTCACGAAATGAATTCAAGTGCTCTTACTTTGGCTTTAAACGCTTCTTTTCAATGAGGTTGAATCAGAAGCGGAGGGTGGCTGGCTGTGGTCCAAAGTGCTTTGTTTTTTATGGCCTCAGGACGCCCCTAGCAACATTGGAGACGAGCGATCCGGTCAAGTGCTCGGCACTTTTTATTTGTCTGTGCTAAGATTTCTTTAAAACATGTTATCTCATAAATTTAAAGGAACATTTCTTTAAAGAATGTGCCGTGCAACGTGTAGCGCATCGCCTTCGAAGCCAATCGTTTGGTTTTTGTTTTATTTAGCGTTGCAAAACTTTGGATCTGTATATTGAATTTCGAAAAAATGTATACGCTTAAGGCGAAGATCTTTTAAGTTGTAAAATTTTCGTTCCTTAATCTTCGTTTGTGTGTACAACCGTTTTAGAAACGATGTCTTTTGCATGACTTATGCGAGGTTTAGTTAAATTATAGATGTTACTACACCAATTAACATTAATTAATGTTATAATTTGTTTTTGGTAATACTAACCTTTTAAATAGTTCGTTGCAAAGAGTTTTAATCGTGTACTTTGAAGTAGTAATGAATGGATACTTCTTAATTGGTTTTGGATTTATTTTAGGCTCCTCCTGCCGCATGGTTGACCATCCTTAACACATTGAGACTCCCCGTAATTCGGAGAGCACCAAAAAGCCCATATTCGTTTCATAAAGTCTTCAGTTCTGGCTTTTATATGAACACCTATGACAACTATTGATCGTTATCAGAAGCTCAAAGAGCCTGACCACCTGGCCATCCTCAGGATATCAGTAAGTTTTGCTCCTAAATTGCAGTTGGTCGCTTTGTGTAAAATACTGATATTCAGTCGTATCTCGCCAGATCGAAAGCCGACCGATGACTTTTTAATGCGTTGTCTTAAAGACTTTAGATAATCAACATTTTCTAACTGTTCATATTAGTAACAAAATAAATAAATAACACTAAGTACTGCAAATTTCTCTTCATATTCACACACACGTGCTATTTAAGTTGTAACATTTATCAAGTCTCTAAGGCCTAGTAGTAAATCATAAAGTTCATTGCAAGTTACAGGCCATTATGCTTAAGCATCGGCAATTATATGGTTGTTTTAACATCTTGATGTTTTATGTAATTTACAGTTTTGTATGAAGACATTATATTAAATCACATTGAGGAAGAAAAAAAAAATCTTTAAAATAAGTTTTTTTTATTTCAAAATTTTTACATGTTTTTAGGTAATAATGTTCAATATATTATGGCTGTTACAACGGAACCACGAATGTTTAACATCGTAAACTTGACACTTTAACACCTACCGTTATCAGTATTTACGATGGCAGTTTATTTCAATAACCTTAATCTCCACAAAATATTGATGGCTGAAACTTTATGCTTCAACAAAACTCTTAAAAGTTTATTTTTATCAGAATATGTGAGTTATGTAAGAGGTGGTAAATATGTATTATGATTTTTTTTTCTATATACTCCACTTAATTATATTTTATTGTGTGTAGCGCATACGTAGAACGCCGTAACACAGTTAGGCGCCTGATTGTTTTGGTGGAGTAATTCTTTATATGATGTAACTCAAACGCGCGTATACGCAGATCTAATCAGGGCGACCGGAATAAAACACCTGTTATGTTACGAATCAATTACCGAGCGGCGTGCCACTGCGGTTCGACAACCAGCCTTCACCACAGCAATTGGCAGACAATGAATTAGATTTTGAATTCAACATACACAACATAATGTTGTACATAACGATGATATTCTATTTAGTACTAGTTTTTCGGTCGCAACATCGCCCGCGTGGAGTATACGTTTCTTGTCATTTCACTGGTACTCAGGAATAATGCAGTTTTTTATTGGTAAAATATTTTTTCAGATCGGACCAGTACTTTCAGAGCCTATTCAGTGCAAACAAACAAACAAACAATAGTTTAGATAAGCGAAAAGAAAAGTGTAGGAGCTCTGCCCTTGATAGATGTATAATATCTAACATAACCTACCATCACGCCTGTATTCCCCAAAGGGTATTGTCATTCTTCGGAAACGTATCCAAACTACGAGCTGCTACTGAAAATTTCATAGAATACCCCAATAACACTTTGCTTGACCTGGACCTGGAAATCGTAGCTAAGGCCTCGAGCGTTGCAGTCGCGCTTAGAACTAATAATATACTAATGAGGCAGTTAGTAATTATTGTCTAGCTGGATCTATTGTGTGGGTCAGTCAAATTTGTTTATTTTTTCGTGATAATACAGATATAACTATATCTCCATGGTACGCACGGCTACACATCAAGCTACACAAATCCAGTTTACGCTTGCCTCTTATTGTATGGGAGCCTATAAAATGTGAGATCAGCTTAAACTGGACTATAGCTAGATCGATTTTCTCCTGACTGAAATCACAGTGTTCGTCCTTTTTTGGTCATGGTCCCGATATTTGCTGGCAGGTTACAATCAATATTAGTTACATTGAACAAAATAAATGCTAAGTAGTTCCAATGTAAGGCCGAGAGCTGGACCACAGCTGATCGTGGTGAATATCACGAACCCTACAGGGGAAGGCAAGCCAAGTCCAGTTCTTAGTCGGTACCTATGAGTCTGACATACCCTGCCTCCTCCAAAGATCCTTAACTAGTAGGTATAGTCTTACTATATTTAATGTGTAACGCAATAAGTATTGATTTTTTATATAGGTACTCGTACAAGTGAGTGAATGGGTTTCTTCTAGGCAAACGCGCTCCATCGTAGACCACTTCGTTGCTTAACATCAGGAGAGTTGTGGTCAAGTGCAAGCCTATATGTGATAAAAAAAGTAATGCCTATATTAATTTGTCTCATATAACACCAGAAAATGTCTCTCAATCTGCAGCGTCTCAGTCATGAGATCTGTCAAGCCCTTTATTTACTAAATTGCTCTTAACATCATGATATATGCGCCGCATCTAAATTTAAATTCTAGTCTATTTTAAGATCCACTTAATAATCAATTGTACCACCCACTGCGGTCATAAATTAATGCAATTAACAGCAGGAAAGAAATATGTGGGACTCGTACCCCGGTCTTATAATGACATAAACTTATATTACTTTTGTCAATGTATTCTTTACATTGTTAATTAATGAAGGTAGTAACTATTGTTTGGTTAAAGCCCGCGGGTACGTCTACTCATTTAATGGTATTAATTAGTTAAACAAAGATCGGGGCTGAGATAAGGGAGTTGTTGACGTATTTGTAACAAACTTTGATGTGAATTATAAGCGCGGTTACCAATTAGTGGTCGAACAGTATCAGTTACGAACTATATGAAACGATAATGAAACACCTGCCAATATTGTGTCATGTCTCTTGAAACGGCGATAGCCTAATGGGCGTTGGATTTGCGATCATTTAGTTGCCGGTTCGAAACCCACCTATTGCAATACCGTTGCGAACGCACTCGTAATACAAGCATAATCTTAGT
Organism: Subacronicta megacephala; assembly: GCA_958496365.1. Taxonomy (NCBI): domain Eukaryota; kingdom Metazoa; phylum Arthropoda; class Insecta; order Lepidoptera; family Noctuidae; genus Subacronicta; species Subacronicta megacephala. The sequence goes on from OY292525.1 coordinate 5,805,605, forward strand.
ACGACGGATTAACAAGAATACCTACTAGTAATGTGCGACCGACATATTTTTAAGTTCTTGCAAAAATTTTTAATTATAATCATTTTTATGGATCACACGTGCATAAGAAGCAAAACACATAGCTGTAAGAAATCATATTTTATACCAACATGGTATTCTTTGATTAAATCTAAATAATTTTTACTTAAATAAAGAGGTCCATCAAACTATATAGTGAAAGATACCATTAAGCCCCAAGTTTCAGCCTGAACCAACAGTTTAAACGCCAAGACTTCGGAACATCAAATGGGTCTAACAACTAAAACAAACACTATTTAAGTCTCATTTCACGCAGACGTTGACGCTAACTTACTCAAATTTACATTAAAATTAAGATTTAGAGCGAATATAAATTATTCACTAATAAGATACAAGTTTTAACTGTCAATTTCATTAATTACTATATAAGAAGGAAGTATTAAAATACGTCTAACGTCTCGATTAAAATCTAATTAATGTTTTACACGTTTTGAACGCGTTAAGATTAAATCTTCTGTAAATGAAACGCATTTAGAAAGACGATATCAGTACTATAGTTGGGACTGATTTAGATTTAGATTTTCATATTCATAAAACGGTGTGTGAATATGAAGCGTAAAGTTCGATTACCGGATTGAGCAGAGTTTCTTTTAAAGCTTACTATCAATGTAGGTCACACATAACAAATATTTTGTGAACCCCTCTTGTTAAGCTAAATGTTTGTGTTACGAGTTGGGTCACGTCGGTAGTGCAATGGGTGGGTGTCGAACCGGCAACCACATGATCGAAAGTCCGACGCCCTAGCCATGAGGCTACCGCCATTTCATATACATTTGTGCCTATTTATTAAGTTTTTCTGAAAAAACTTGGATTATTTTCTAGAAAGGCTTGGATTTTGGATTTGTGGTCAATGACAGTAGGTTCCTCTCTCATGAGAACTGTAAGTGTCTAACCATTCAGGGATACAGACAATATCATGTTATTTATGTAAAACACGGCAAATGAAAATGTCCAAAGGCTTGAAAATTAAGTAGAGGCCTACTGTTTATTAATTACGTATGTTAATCTTGTTGCAGGTACGTGAACTGGCGATTCGACGGTAAATTTAATGGAATGAAGACTCATTTTATTAATATATGTAATTTTTTTCCCCGTTAATCCTCGAAATGGGTAAAGTTGAGCTACGGTCATATTAACGGTGAATTTTTTTAAATACAGTCATGAATGAATCCTATTAATTACTGCAAATTAATAAATGCAAAGTTTAAAAACATATGACATCATAGAGACTAAACATATTTTGAACTTATTCGTTATAAGGCCAACATATTTTTCAAGTAAGTGAAAGTTGCTACCGATTTTAAAACTGTATCGCTTTTGTTCTACGGCGATACAGTTTTAAATTCGGTAGCAACAAATGCATAATATATTAGACCACTATCAAATCTATTTTTTTTTTCATTGATTTCCTAAAAAATATTTATTTATTTATTTAATTCGAATTACCAACATATCACAGTACCTATATAAGTTATCGGAAAATATGTACTAATCAATATTAAGGGCAATGGCAAAATATAGTCTAAAAGTAAAAGTATTATTACCTCAGAATATTTGATAAAATCACATTATAAGTATTCCAAACAAACAAATCTTGATAACATTTTTTATTACACTACATGCCTCATTTTATAACCAGCGAAACAAAACGAAGTTTTCACAGCATTTGATAAGATCGGAACGCCGAAAACAAGTTGTTTAAAAACTTTTCCCTTTAACACGGCGATCATCAGTGTGTTTTCTCATTAAAATATAAAGCGGTTACAATTTACCTGTTTTCTGCCTTCAAGTTTCGTGCTAAATACTCTTTTAGGTTAAATAAAGTATACCTTGATAGTAGAAGAAATGAAGGTACCTGTGGATTAAATTTATTGGTATTGCTAAAAGAAATTTGCGTGATGTGTAACCTCAAACAGGATAAAGTATTTGATGTTTCCTATTTCATCTCAATACTGTCCCAAATTTGGGCACGGTTCTTCTCTCTGAATCAAAACTGTGCATCTAGATTTTATTGGTTATCATATTGTTTTACAATTCAAAAGATTCGAAACAAAAACGTAACGTATGTGCAGCGGCAGTTCGGAACGACTAACTTCAGATGCTCGCAGTTGTTTCGAATAAACTAACTTTGATTTGCATTCTATTTTAGGATCACGTATCTATTGTAAAAGTATTTAACGCATTTATTCTACCCAAAGTGACGGTACTATTATCTATTCTGTCCAAAGTAAAAGCTATTTAGAGCTTCGCAACAGTCTACAATTATTTGCCTTACTTAGCAAATATGAGCGCTTATAGTTCCATCTTACGTAGGGTAGGGCGGGGCTAAAAGGTCCGCGGGTAAAAAGGTCAACTATGCATATCTCCGAAATTATGAGCGCTTTAATGAATTGAAAGACAAGCGCACGAAGGGATTACGGTAGGGGTACACATACCACTTCGTGCGGTGAGTTTTCCAGCGCCGTTAAGAGTGCACGCAGACCGCATGCAAAAAAAACACATAAGTAATAATTTTCTTGTTTCTTATTTTTAGGTTGGGATTTGTATTTTCAATATTACCAAGCTCAGCTTTTGATATATTATTGTGTGTAATTTCATGTTTCACTTCATGCTATAGTAATTTTAGAGGACACTTAAGTTTTTTTTCTATAATTTTAAATAAAAGTGTACCTACCATAGGGGTAAAAAGGTCCGGTCATTTGGACTTTTTTAACCTGCTGAGATTTAATGACTTAATAAAGAAAAAAATCTTTGTAGTATATAAAAATAATGTTTTTCTTTCTTAGTTTAACACGGGTAATAATTATAATACATGTTACAGAAGGCTATTTTGAAGGTAGGTATAATATATAATATATTATAGATAGACTTTTAAAACAAGGTAACGACTAATTATTAAGACCGAAATGTTTTCCTACAGCTTTAACAAATGAGATTTATTGTTTAACATGTTCCTTTTCTCAAATAATTATAAAGATTTGTTTATTTTGCATGTTTTACGTTTATAATGTTTCCTTAACCTTAGAATAGTATAAGATAATGCTGGTCCTTAGTACCCCAGCCCTGGTCCTTTTTACCCCGCTGGTGGGGTAAAAAGGACCATTGGACACAATGTTTTAAATCATGATTATCTGGCATTTAGATATAATATTTGCCAAATTCAACTATTACTACTTAAACTTGAAGAATTACGCTACTCAAAACAGATAAGAGTTTCCTTTAGAAACCAACAGTTAAAAAGTTACAGGAGGATATGTGTAAATTGGACCTTTTAGCCCCGCCCTACCCTACTTATTGTTCGAAATACATAAGTGACTGTCAACGACATTCATTAAAGGAAATTTCTTGTTGTACTGTAATCTCACGTCTGTGTCAAAACAACGAAGCAACTTGAATTATTATAACTCGCTATGATCAAGATGAACCTTTGAAATGTCAGGATGATTTGCCGAGCACTTTATCTTTGCTTGAGCAAAGCTGGCTTTTAGCTTTAGAGTGATTTTAGATGGTACACATAGAAGTTGTTTGCTCTTAGGGCCGTATCACGCTATGTCTATGAGCGTTGCGAGTGAGGCTATGTACGCACAGCTACACATCGAGTTATACAAATCCAGTATCGACTGACCTCGCATTGTAAACGCTTTCCGCACAATTCGAGGACAGCTTATACTGGATTTGTATAGCTTGATGTGTAGCCGTGTGTACGAAAGACTTTGTATTGCATATTTGTAATTGTGACTGCCTTATTAGTCTAGTGTTTAGTAGGTCCTGAACGCAATTGCAACCCTAGATACCTGGGCTGGGTTGTTTTGTCGAGTTTTTCTATAAAATTCTCACTATCAGGCTTGCTCCCTATTACATGGTACTAAACATACCGGTGAGCAGTGCGTGTACATTAGTACACCTCTGCCTAACCCCTTCGGAGTAAAATAGGCGTGATGGTATGTTCAGTAAGATAGACTGTGAGTGCACGATTGAGTTTGGCAGTACGTTTTTCCTGGATTTTTGAGTGTATGAATGTGTTTTCAAATTCCCAACCTGAGCCCGTACTATGACGTGTTAATGCAATTATTTTTAGGTTGTGAGACAGGGTTCGGCCTATTTAATATGTAGAGCGGCATCTCTCTCTCTCTCTCTCAATTTTAAAACGATCGCAATAACATGTCATGGTATGGCTTCTGATAGCGACCGACATTTGATTCGAGAAGACTTCTTGAACTTACTTAGAATAGGCTCTGCAATTGTCAACGATTTGCAACTAATCGTGCCAAATATCTAACTACGACGACGTAAGAAAAAACGTCGCTATCATAGAGAAATCGCTAGTGTAATAAAGCCCTTACTACATAGAACTCAAAGCCAGGCAGGATTAAATTTTAAACCATATTTGCTCAGTTCCACACCACGCGTTCCTTTATGAAAGACAGATGTAATTTCTCATTCAGATTCCACACAAAACTGTTAATTTTACTTTTGACGAAGCTGTGTTTTATATTTAATCTAGTTATATTTTACATTGCAAATCTAGACACTAACGTCAACGTCCGTTCTTCTGGGTTTTGAAATTTCAAAGCTATTCAAACATCTTAAGCATTTTAAATTTACTTGACAATCTAGACATTATTTTAATGTTCCTCTCATAAAGAAAGACTATAATTATGTATTTGTAAAATACAAAGTAAAGTATCATCACACCTTTATTCCTCGAAGGGTTAGGTAGAAGTCAATAACAATAACACTTTTTACGACCTAGGAATGGAACCAAGGACCTTTAGCGTAGCAGTCGCATTAAGGATCACTAGAATAAAGAAGTAATAAGAAGTAATAAAAAAAAATAGACATACTTCGAAAAACAAACGAAATAATGTTATGAGGAAAAAGGTTTCGGAAGTCGGTGCCTTCAAATTGGTTGGAACTTTTGTTATCCCCACCGCATAAGATTCGTGTTATCCCGGGGGATAATAAAGAGGCTATGTTAATCAGGAATAATGTAGCTTTCTAATGGCGAAAGAATTATTAAAACCGTTTCAGTAGTTTATCGATTACTAACCAAACTTTCCTCTTTATAGTGTCAGTATAGATTACAAATACATTATTTATACAAACAAGTATTGCAAACAAAACAAAAGCCCTATTAAGCTTACCTTTATATTTACTATCAACGGCCCACAAAGGGCGTCATTTGCTCGCATTTGATAACAAAAGACTGTCTGCCTTAGGGGATGCGTCATCTGATACTCTTATAAGGAGTATTTGAGATGCCCATCACAGTATTTCTTTGGTATTACTATTTATTTATAAGAATTTTTAGATATTTTCTCCGAAGGACGTATTATTTGCACATAATATTGATGTTTTATTAGAAAAGCATTCTATTAAAAATAACTTTAGTACCTACGTAAAATATCGATGTCATCAATATCTTGATTATACTTTTAAATCGATTGTAGCTGTTAACTGTGAGCATTTTTGTTGTTCAAACGATATTTTAAACACATTACAATTTATAATCCAATATTAAAATTTTGTTTTAAAACAAAGGTTTCATATGTTCTAAAAATGTTATTAAAGGTAGATAAAATCTAGCCATTAAAATAAAAAATGCTACGTACTCCCGGTATCCGGGTCATCTCTGGTTAAATATGAAGTCATAAATTTCACCAGTTGGTCAGGAGCGCGTTATCATCTTCATAGTACCTACCTCTGTTACACCTAGCTCCTCGTGGAATTCATGAGACACAGACAATGGTTATTGTCTCCTCACCACTATGATATAAGATGGCCATTACTTACATTTTGGGGAATATTATCGAGACGTTCAGAATATCGTATACGATAATACTTGAAGATGTGTTTGTGGCGATAATTCAAAGGAAATGTTCATTTCCTTGTACCTAATACATATTTGTATTAGGTACAAGGAAACTTAGGGCTACTTTACTTGAGGCTACTTTTGAAATATCAAAATTGTTACACAACTGCTATAATATTGCAATGCTAAGCAATGTTAGTGTGATATTTTTTGAGATATCATTGATGACTCAAAATACCTCAAGGTACCTAATATTATAAATACGCTCTGTTTCTATTAGCGGATCTGGGGATGGCTACATAAACTTATATTTAGAAGTAAATATTTTCTCCTGTAAACTATTATAAAGTATACTAGCGCCTAGTCCCAAGTGTCTACATCTACATCCAAGTTGAAGGTCGCACCAGATCTCACTCTTCTGCAAAACAGGTTCGCGTTCACAGATCCAGTATTATCTTGAATGCCAAGGCTATACATTCCTCTCGGCCGATCGAGATTTTGCCGAGTGATTCATAAATACACTCCCACAAGTTCCAAAGCGTTTAACGGTCGAAATGTGAGGAATTTTTATCAGAGGTAACCTGCAAGGAAGACGACCCGGTATGAATTATGCACTTGATGAAACATAACACGAGCGTTGTGACCGAGGTCGATAACCCATCTATATTATGAACGAGATGACAATATAAAAGTCAAACGTTTGTAAATGTGCGGGTTCCGTCCGCATTGTATGCATAGAATGGAGTGTGGATATTCTTCTATTCCATACGCCGTTGCTGAACGATTTTATTTTTCTTTTAATTTTATTTCATACCCCAACGTTTTGTGCTTCCTGGGGCTTCTTTTGCTAGCAGAATGTTGTCCTGTGTTTACACAAATACACATTTTTTTTTATATTTTTGTCGTAGGGTAGTGGGTGGAGTTGCAATGCGTCACAAATCTCATTGAAAAGTAAAAAACAATTTAGGTTCAATCCATACTTGTAATGTAATAACTTGATTGCATAAAATATTAAGAAAGATGATGATGATATGATGAAAGATATACATAGTATCTAAAGCGGAGAAATTCCAAGTTAGGAAAAGGCCTTTAGTGTGTCATTTGGTTATTTAATAAATCCGGACTTCATTCTTATAAAGGATAGCTGTTGCCTCTAGACCTAAGTACTCATCATAAAAACCTTTTTACGACTACTCCCAGCGTTCCAACAATGAATGTGCCAGTTTCTATTTTACTCGGGATACAGCGCTGGGCAGAAAATCACCGACCGATGGCAAAAACACTCCTAATAAGGTTACTGTTCGTATACATCAACCCTAAAAGGATTACGTCATCCATACAGCTTAGAAAATAAAAATTGATGTGGGGGTACTTAAAAACGAATCAGTCAAAAACTAGACTGAATAAAAACTAGATGTAATCCCATAAGTGGGCTTGAGACCTCAGCTATCGTAGTGAATGAAATCGGGGTACTCTTTCTAAGACCCGACGTGACAAATTACTCTCGTATCGCTTTTCATCGGACACTTTTTATTCCGTGTGAATTTTTCTGCGGGAATATTTTTCTGTAGTGAACGGCCATGATAAATGTTTGTGGCTATCTCGAGTATGAGTTCGTGTTTTAAAGTTAAATTTTTCAAAGTAAGGAGTTTTATGCGGGCGAGTTTTACGTGCAATTTATTTCGGTGTAGCAATTTTTATTTTACATCGGTTTCGTTTCTGTTTCTGCTCAGGGTTTGAAATAAAAAAAAAATAGAGATTTTTGCGTTAGGTTTAATAACATATGAGGTATTTTTTAAGACATCTATCATAGAATTTCGGACATGCATTCGTAATTTTTTTTGCTAGCCGCCTAGAATATAAATGTAGGTACTAAAATATAGGAGAAAATGTTCGACTGTGTTTTGTTGCCGTCATAAACCGTGGAAACTGAACATATAACATTTTTATTAAAGAATTACATCTACCTTCCTTTTTCATAAACGTACACGCTTCAACATCCCTTATTTGGATAATATTTATGGTTTCGTAGAAACATGTTACACGCGATACCAATAAAACTTTTATTGGTTTGCATTAGAATTCTGTTTTACGATTTGTTTCAGACCTGAATGATGATAATACCACTGAAGATACCACAAAACGATATAATATTTAATGTGACTTGTAAGGCTTTTAACAGATTCTAATATCGAAACCCTAAAGTGATTTACATATTTATCACCTGAAATCAATAATAGGATGCCTGGGGCAATCTCTACACCCACTTGTTCAACCCTCCGATCTTCCCAATTCACTTCACCGTTTTATGTTTTACTAAGCCGTACAAACACGCCCAAGCCTTTTAGCATTTCGCGCCGATCCATTCGGTATATCCCTAATCCAATTCAAATACTGACCACATCATTAATTCTCTACAATATCGCACCCTCAAAAAGCTTCGTCTTCGATATTTCAACGGGAACTATTTATATTTCTGGAGCGGTGTAACAAAGGCGCGGGCCATAAATAAAGGTCTCCACACTCCACCCCTGGGGATACCGCCTTACTGCCTTTGATACGGTCCCTTTTCTTATTTTGATGCGGTCTAATGTAACCAACTCCTCTGTGTATCACTCGCTTTGTACGCACTTCATAAATCATTACCTGTTCGTGTTCTGCGAGATGGTGAGTGGCTGTTTGTTGGCAAATATCTGATAACGCGTTAAAAGATATCGGTAAACGTTCCATTGGTAGGTAATCTAAAGTAATCTTTGAAAATGATGACGATATGAAATTCAGTAAATTTGTAGATGAAATTAATTTCGAAAATAATTTGCCAAATCAACCTTTAACATCATCCAAGCATTCCGCCTCTAAAACTTCTAACGTTAGATTTCATACTGAAATAAATAACGTTCAAGTTTATTAAATTAGTTATCAGGACTGCCACTAATACAATAGAGCTCCATTTCACGTAGTTGTTTGTAAGGTTTCAGTTTCCGTATCAATTACGAAACTACTGAAGGTACAGCTAACAGTTATTAATAGTAAAGTTGGAGCCGAGTATTGAGACACATGGACCCTATACAACTAATCTAACTTCAATTTATTGCTGTGACTAGTAAACTCCGAGAGGGACCGATGTTAATGATTGGGAGACGTCAGTTGTAACTCCAATACGCTTATCGTACCCTAGCCAAGTCGTTAGTTAGAACTTCTCTAGGATATATTTGTATATGACAGCACTACGTGGTGCAACTTGCAGTTAGTTTATATTGAGGTCGCAACTTGGGTTTGAGATCCAACATAAACATTAAACATCTCTTAGAGGAGCTTCCTTATTAATTTTAAAAGCTAGAGCTTAAACCATGACTTGCACATCAACTTTCTACTTAATTAAATATAAAATAGTGGTTCAAGTATTAAACTGCATGCTTCAAATACTTTTAAAAATCAATTTAAATATACAACCGAAGCGGTCGCACCAATCCAGATTATTAGTTCACTTAGCTTTAAAGGAGCAGCATCCAGATAACGCGGTACAAAAATAAGTCTGCTTGAGTTTGCCTCTAGTGGTTTGATAACGGTAAACATATACAAGACTTGACAGCCAAGGGAGAAGTCAAGGACCAGAATAAAAAAAAAGTTTAACTGCAGGAACGATATAACTTTGATACAGCTACACAAAAACAAATCTCGAAACAGTAACGTTGTTCTGTAGTTACTGTATAGTACTTTCCATATAAATTAAACTCTGCTTCATTCGCTGGTTTAATGAACAGTGTAGCTCCGCTAAACTTTGCAAGCGAGATAATACATTATGCCGCCTTGTCGACACAAATAGGAGTACCGCTTAACTTTATTCGAACTACTAGCATTGAAACTGTGACTAAAGTTCATTAACTCTTTATATTTTTAACAATATGTAAGGTATATATAGTTCATAGCTTACCATATAAGCGAACGTCAAATGTTTAGCCTGAATCAATCATTAACGAACAGTGAAACATTAAAGTTTTGTACAGTGTTACTCGAGTTATCCTGATGAAAGCCATCGCTAATAATACAGCTAATATTTTCATGCACATTAAATTTCGCTTTTATTTTTGCGCATGCTTTAAGCGAGCAATTTTCTCTGTACCCTTTCGTTCAGCTAATTGATAATCTAAACTTCGCTTGATCAGCTCAAATAATACTAATTCAGTGGGGACCGCGAGTTCAGCAAAATCTTGTATTCAGAGTAGATACAATAAATCATGTATGGTAAAATTAACTTATAATTATTCAAGTGTAACGAACGTTAATTAGGGAATTTCGGAAAGATTACTTCAACCGAGAAACCAGTAGAAAAGTTCTGATACTCAGCTTAAACTTAGAAGCCTTGGGACCGATTTTGAAACTAAGCTTTTAATGGTATTGATGGATTTTGTTATAGTCACTGATTTTATAATCTAGGTATTACAGTACTTCAAATATTGAAACTGAAATTGGTTCAGAAACTAATGAGGTTAAATTATTTAATCACAACGAGCACTCCTTTCTGGCCCTTCCTATATAGGTAAATAATGTACAAATATACAATAATACTATCTTACGGATTGCGTTATTTCAAATCCCTAATCCCATACCAACAAATCCAATTTCCGAGACATAGCATCAATCTGTTTGTACGGAGTTTCCTGCTAAGATACATCATGGGATTGGAGGATCCTAGATACAAATATTGAGTCGGTAAAGTATACATACATCATTCAGTGCATTATAAATACTTCAACTTAATGTTTGACTTTGTGGTGGACTGGTTTAAATTAGGCGTGCCACAAGGATCACTCATAGGTCGTCGGTCGGCGTCATTTATATCATACCCGAGCTTATTTGTTCAGAACTAACTTATGGACTCAGTCATACCGTTGTGGAAGTGTTATTTTTGAAGGATAAGTAGAAGCGAGATTATTGGTAAACTTTTCGGCTACAGTTATTGGTATAATTTTAAGGATTATTGCAAACTTAGACCGTTCATCAATAACATATATTTTTTTAATTATACCTTTGCGTTTACTTTGCCCAGTTCACACTTCTGGCCGTTACTAGAAGTGTGAATTGAGCAATTTTGAGAAGATCGCATTTTAAATTTACTGTAGTGCAGTTTCGAAATTCTTACCAGCTAACTTTCAACGTTTGGTTGAGTGCGGTGAGCGCTGATAGCCAGCCAGGTTACTGGCTGGCAATTTATTGGCCCCAGTTTGCACCTCTGGGCCCGACTTTACGAGTATTTTGGTTGAGAATTTATTTTCTGTAGCTATAATATTTGTAAAGTGGAAAGATATAGTCATTCTAACATATAAACAATAAATTGAATTTTCCTAACAAATGAACGAACCAAAATTGCACTTCAGCTGCATAGAATTTAATAGCATAAAATTGAAAATCAACTCCTTTCGCTTTACGAGGTATTCCCTTAACGGTCGTTTGTGAATATTTAAGTGTTCCTTGTTAGCTAGTAATATTGCTTTGTCGCGTTTTAAATACCGTACGTTGTATACATGATTGCCGGGAACGAGACCACCCTGTGTCAACGTCTGTCATCAGTACTCGCCGTTTCATGCCACTTTGAACGCGTACACGAGTCAGCTCATTTTCAATTTATGACTTAACGCCAGTTAATTCCAAACCACCTGCATTTATGTCCATTGACTTCGGTGTTGCATTTTTAGAATTCCCATCTTTGCTACGTGCTGTTCGTTTAATAAAATATTGCTAGTATTTATTGAGTGTATAATTATATTATACACTCTATATATTAATATTTAATAAAGAATGGCAATTAATTATTGGCTTGTACATTATCTTTGGTTTTGATTAGTGGGTGTGAATGTGTCATTTACAGCATCTAAAAGGTCGAATATCTGGTTTAAACAAACTATGTACTAGGCAGTAAGACTTTTTTAAATAATCGCTTAAAACAAACTGAAAAAAAAACAGCTGTATCGTTCATCGTATCTTTTATGTCAAGTGTTGGCCACTTGTATTCAGGTAATATTTTTTGCAAATTTTAAAGCAGTTACGACATGTGGTAGCAATTTTGTGGTCGACTTGACTCTTAAATTCTGAACATGTGGCTGAGTTGTGTTACATTCATAGAGATAAGTACGTATAACAACTAAATAAGTACACTGTTGCGAAGCATTTGAGTGTATTATTTTTATACATCATTATATTTCAATTTAAAATACAAATGAAGCATGAAATGGTTTTACCTTATGACGAAATATTTTAACCTAAAACAATATATAAAGTTGTTGTTCGTAAAGTTTCTGAATATTAGACGTTTCAGCAAATAGTTGTGACATGGTGTCTGTGTTGTTTGCACAATTAGCGTCCCCTCTGTTGCTCCCACGATATTGCTTTACCAGCAATGTGGTATCGTCAACAGATCAAAACATTTTTCTTTGGTAGACAACTTATTTGGTCGGGGACACTGGGATGGGCACCGTGTGCAGGTAATAGCGCCTTTCAGCTTCGCGTCTTCTAATTGAGATTGTTATTTCCAAAGGAATTTACTCTTAGTGTTACTGTATAATTTTTCATATTTAAAAAGCTGCTTTACAACGCTGGAATAAACTTTCTGCTTAAATAAATAAAACCCCGGTACATTATTATTAATAAAGCTACGCGTACGAAACTTACGAGCTATAGAAATGAAAAGAATCCTTTAGCACTTACCCATAAAGTAAGGTAAATTATATCATAAATCAAGCATTCAGTACAGGAGTTGTAGGAACAGGTAAGTTCCGCGAATTTAGTTAACAATAAGCTCTTAATCCTTATTCGAAGGAACTTGACACGTCGGCATCGAATCATGGAGCTTTTATTTCCAATTCGCCTCGATTAGGCACGTTTTTGCCCATTCCCTGCAGAGCGCGCTTGTTCCCCAATGTTTGTTATTGTAACAAATGCCCAAACACAACGTTTGTTTTGGCTGGTGAGAACAAAGACCTTTAGCTTTTTCTTGGCACGAGGAACTTTAGTTACGCTTGAAGTTTTAACGGAGTAAGCACTTGCAGGCCGATCGTTTATTAGTATTACACAACATTTTGAATTTATATGCTCTTTAACGTCACCGAGTATATGAAAAGAAATTAGTTTAGTCCAAGAATAAGTGTTCTTTGTTGAAAAGTTTAAGAGGGCAATATGAGTTTTCAATGCTTTGTTGAATCACCATAAGATTGCTGACTTTATCAAAATCTTCTCGGCGTAAAAGAGTTCATTTCATGGCTGTTTTCTCCGGTTCCGTCGTAATTTAGGTCATACTTGGTATCCTTGCGATGACGTTTTCCGATTAAATCCTTTTTGTGCCTGTTCGAATTTTGCTTCTCGTGCAAAATTCCAAAGGATGATATATATTTGAAGTGTGTTTGAATTACAACAATTCAGTGTATATTAGTGGTTTTATGATGATGAGACTAATTAAAACTCATGAATAAGAATAAACAGCCTGACTTAAGGACTAAATACTACAAATATATAAGGCTGAACCCAAGTTAGGTAGAAAGCAACCAAATTTGAGTTCAGTCATAGTTATTTGTATGTGCTTATACATTTTAAGATGATTGCATTGATGATGATGCTGTATTGATCAATAACCCAGCCAGTCATGCGTGGGTTCCTCAACATCGAATAAACGATAAATTAGAGCTCCATAAAAATTATACAAAAACAATAGTAAAAAATCAACATGAACACCAGTAGCTAAGCAATATTGGTTTTTGAAGAAAACACATTAAAATTTTCCGCAGTCAATACAACAAACAAAGAACAGGATAAACAAGTTGGAAACGTTTTCAAATCGTAAGCGACGCTTCTTCACTGATGCGACCGCTTGTGGATTGTCCAAAAGTTTTGATTTATGTGCATTTTGATGGGCCACATGGACTCGAATACAAACCTTAACATTTCACTTGCAAAACTTGTTAATATCGAGCCACCTTATGGACCATTAAGAAAATTTTTGGGGAGAAATCATAATTTTCATTGATAGTTTGCAAGACAAGTAAGTTGATGAGTCATCAATCGGTCCTTATCCTACACAAAATCCCTATTGAATGGATAAACTATTGTAGATTCTCTGGGTGCAATATAAGGTAGTATAAATAATAATTATAAAATTGAAATGGAGCCGCGAAGCCTTATTATTGAGTTCATTGTGAGATTGACCTTTACTATGGTTTCACAATGTCAGCTCTGCTTTGTTCTTTTCATTTGATATACTTAATTTGATTTTATAAATCGTAGTGGGAGAGCTTGTGTCAACAATTTTTATATTCATTTGTTGTCTTAATGTTCTTATTTAATTTTAACCTGTGTATAAACACATTACTAATTATTTGTACTGGTGTGGTATAACTAACTAAATTATTTTATACTAATAGGTGTACATTAATTAGAAGAAGCTCATTTAAATCGCTTTACACAAATTGATTTCTTATTCTGACTGATATTATATGCTACAGATGTCTATTACACATTCTAGTTACATGCAAATAGAAATTGCGACATCAACAATAAGTTGTTCTCAAATGATTATTAAAACTTTCGATTAAAATCGTTATCGTAGAAGATGTTTTTATGCAAAATAGAGGATTCTGCCAAAAATGACAATTTACACCAAAATCTTAGGCTTTGCCTTAAAGTTAAGTGTCAAATGTAATGTGTAGTAATGAAATCCAGCCCATACTAATGTTTGTCAAATCTTTGTGAGTTTATGTCAAAAATTACGATGGACTTATTATTAAAGAACAACATTAAGGTAGTGTTAACTTATCGAATACAAAATTTCCAGAAGATCAAAGATAAGCGCCAAAACCTTTCACTGAACAGTGGTTTAATACACTTTCTCTTAAAAAAACAATTTGTATCGATCAACGGGGAACTAAGACAATGAAAGGGTAGCTTTTGTAGATCACGCCGAAGCTCGACTTCATCTTGATAACTAAATTTATCGAAGTCCAACCTAGAAAGTTCTTAAGTCTTTTGTTTTAATAGAGATCGTTACGTGGATTAGATGTCGTTTTGTTGCTTTTCAAGCTGTTATTAATGAGGTTTTAGTTATCTTTACATTGATTAAAAAGTAAATAAGATCGAGGAAAACAACTAGGTTCGCTATGTGTTCTGTTTAACTTTTCTTTCACCTGCAAATGTTTTTATGTGGGAGGTTATGGTTCCAATTTCATTAAATTCGTACACTGAACTTGTGTTCGTGTGGAGTGTCCCAGATTTTATTCAATTATGTCGAATGCAAATATAGTGTACGTTTCGTATTCAATAGTAAGCAATGACATAGAGTTTAATTTTAAATGAATGTACTCCCTATTCCATGTGCAAATTGGGATAACTAACTATATTAAAACTAACATAACAGTAGGTATACACTGTATTTTTGCGTATCTTTAGATCTTAATTACTTACGCACATTTACAAACAGAATGAAAGCCTAATCATTTTGTGTAATGAAGTGTATTGTAGTATTGGATGCTGAACTGTTAGTAATCGCTAATTGGATTCTGTGGGGCTCATTAAGCATGCGCCCTGTTTCTGGCACTGTGTTGGAAAGCTAAAATCCGCACATTGTCCGTTCATTCTGTCAAAATAGTGGAGTGTACGTGATTCGCGTTACAATGTCCGATGACAAAGGCCGGGCCTTTGTTGGAATTGAGGAAATGGCATCTCCCAAATCCCATTTCAATGCGACATGAAGTTCACGCGCACCTTACCCAGTTCATTTGACTGACGCTTAGATAACAGTGCAATTTGAACTGCTCCAAAAAGATTGTTTACGGTCCATCAGATGTCCGGAATCCCAAATTAGATTAAGATTGCTCGAGACCCGGGAAGCATCGTTTGTCAAACTTAATTGATCTTTTGGAGAAAGGTCTGTTATCGATTGTGCGTTTATTGGAATGCGTATTATCGACTGTTTAATCTGCTAAGTTGTTTAAAGTAATTATATTTACTCGATTAGTCCTTTGGAATTCGACGGTAAAATGAAAGTAAAAATACTCAACCCACTATCTTTACTTTTACCGTGTAAGCTTTTTATTTTTTAAATCATGGCGTATGTAACTATTTCATTATTTGTCCTATTTTAATAATAGTATCCCGAGATGTTCTTTTCAAACTCCATGATCCTCGACTAATTTTTCAATTTGACGTCTTTATTAGAGTTTAATTTAACGCTCAAATGATGGAGCGTTGATTCCCATGTTATCAGATGCAGATGGAGACAACAAAAACATAATGCGTTTCTCTATTAAGAACATCTTGGGTGGCTATGGGCCTGTGACGAAAGCGGACTGTTTTCCATAACCGGCTTTCCTGCCCCCTTCCCCTGTTCCCATCTTTCCTGTCTCTCTTGCTGCTCCCCTTGCGGTGGCACATGCAGAATTTTGATGGGGTAATGACAAATGAGCAATAAATCAACATCAAAGTTAAGATTCGTATATTTAAACTTTTATAGAGGGATCTGGATATGAATAATAAAGTTGTTTGTTTATCAAAACTGAAGTTATGGAATTTGTCCTCTACTTTGAACAGGCTTACTTCTTTATAGATTCAATACACTAATGGGTTATCCAATATTCTGTTCTACTTGGAATCATCAATAGCGATAGTGAGACTGATTCTTTTGATGACCAGATTCTTCGGAAATATAAACTACAGTTTCATAAAAAACAAATAATAACTATGTACTTCATTTTATATTCCTATGGAGGGCTCCATTAAGTACTTTATCCTCGTTTTTTTGGAGGAAATACTGAGTCCATTATGTTATTATGATTAATGGACGCATGAAACTATATTCTAGAAGAATTTCATATATTCTGGGGGGTCCATCCCATACATATAAATCATCAGCACACAATTATTAAATCTCCATTGCCTTTAATTACTTACGATACAAATATGCAAGATAAATCCAATGCAAATATGAACGCATGTGCGCTTTTGGTGTTATTTACAGGCACTCATAAGAAATGTGCGTAAATAACAATCGGAGGGGAGCGGACACGGTGATCTATATGCAAATGTTATAACCCGCTTATTATATTTTCCGGACGGGGAACAGTAAGCCGTGAAAATACAGCCACCGATACTCCATCAAAATTTATTGAGGGTTCTGTGAGCGCGGTTTTATAACATATTCGTAACCGCCGCTGCGCCGGTGTGGAGGTGGCTTTATGAAAAACATGTTTTTCGTGGGCTGTCTCAATTTGTTTGAATTGATTGATGATGTACCGATTGCTGTTTACGTGTTTTTTAATATACAATATTTGGAAGGTTCTTTTCTTACGGTCTTGACACTCATAAACGATCCTTGCCGGTTATAAATAAAAACTGTCGTGAGAAGGATATTTAGCCCACAATATAACTCTAGAAATTGTTTGCCATGACATATTAAATCCATGTATAAGAAGTTATTTCCGTGGATTCAATGGACCAACATCGATGCGTGATTTCCCTTCCCTATAAAGGTAGGTATTTACGAGTATTTGTTGTTCGAATTCCACATTCAAATTAAATATACTCGACTTCAAAGAGTTCCTCATGGCGTTGCGGATGTGCGATTTTACGGTTCACTTATTAGAAATTACAATGTGGAATTGTGAAACTGTGCTATTTAATTTCGTACTTATTCGTAATTCAAAATTACGGCCGACACATAATTAATGACGGACTGTTAAATGAAGAGTCTCCCGAAGTATCCGATATTGGGTACTGCTTTTGATCTGCGTTTTTTTCTATTAAATAAATAGTAGGTATCGTATATCCTGTTTTTTATGCGATTTGTTGTTTTTTGTGAGTTTGTAAGTACCTATTATTGAAAATGTTACTTTAAATTCTGCCTAATCAAAATTGAAAAAGGTAGTAGTTCGGTAAACTTCATTCTAAATATATGTTTGCTTGCCAAAAAAAATATTTTTGAACGAGGTGAAGAGAATCCATTACGCAATTGAGGTAAAATGATGTCTTATTTGAATTTGGTATTTAACATTAAAAAGGACTTCAGTTAATTAATGTTAATTTCTACGCAGAAAACAAACTCCTGTAAAATATGTATAACTATATCTGCAATTATAAATTGCCGTCATTAGAATTCTACAGCATTCGTAAACACAGCTACTACAACCAAATAGTATAGAAAACGCAATTATTTTTAATGTGGTTCTTCGATAACTTATACCATTGTGAATATTATAAAATGATCCGCAAAGTTTTGAATGGGCATTGAAATCAACAATGGGTGAAAGCAAGTAACCGATGATAGGACAAAGGCAGACCCGTCTATTTTTATTTTGTACCGTGAAAGCGTCTTAACGAATTAATCATGGCTGATCCGAGCTGATTCTCTTTGGTGCTCCTCCCGTCGTAGCCGTTTGGTATGGTGTTAAGTGTTTCTATGTGCGACTTTTAGTCGTAAAATCCATGGTTGCACGACTGTTAGTCATGCCTTTCAAATAAATTTTAATATAGTTTTAAAAACATTGGTCATGCAAAAATGAAATTTCTACTAATTGATTTTCTAACGCATGCGTATGAAATATAACTTCAAATGTCGATCCACGAGAAATCGCAACTATTACGCGAAATTAATACGTGCTCGGTTCGATTTTATTATCGAGCTCCGAATAGTAGTAATAGAAATTGCGAATTTGTTCTACCCAACAATTTAGTTGAGTAATCGCAAACGTGCGCTATGCCTTAAATTCTCCCTAGTTGCACCCCTCCCGGAATTCCTTATTCATTTGTGGCATTACATTAGGCGTATTGTCCCAAAATGAGACGTTGAAAGAAAATACAAATGGCATCCTTTATTGAGTTTCCGGAATGCGCCGCTGTGTTGTTAAATTGCTTGAAACGCGCGTTTTATGGACTTTAAATGTAGCTATTGCAATTAAAAGATCCAATGAGGATTTAGTTTTAGTAAGACTCGATATATAATAATTCTCTGTCAGCTCGAAGTCTGGATTTGTGCCCGGTTAATGGCAATAGGCTCGCCACCTTACATGGGACCTAAACAAACCGGCGAAGCGTGGGTGTGCATTAGCACACCTCTGCTTAATCCTTCGGAAAATACCTATAGGCGTGATGGTATGTATGTTAAGTTTACAGGGCCCTAATTATAAATATATTTTTACATTAAACCTGCGATTTGTACTGTTTAACGTTTTGTAACTAAATCTGGGCGACAAGAGATCGAAAATTCAGTGAACAAAATATTATTTTCTACTCAATGGATTCTCAATGCTCTATTCTATTTCAGTATTCTCCAGCGTTATTGCTCACAATTCTTTGTGTATCGCTGTTATATTGAATTTCCTTTCTTGAAAATTCCGCTTCTCAGGCAGAGAATATCGAGTAAGGTTAAGATTATTATTTATTTTTAATTAAGATAGTCTTTTTTTATTAAAAAATCTTACTCCTCGTACTAAGCTAAATGCTTGTATGACGAGTGGGTCCACGTCGGTAATGCAATGGGTAAGTTTCGAACCGGCAACCACATGATCGCAAGTCCAACGCCCTAGCCATTAGGCTACCGCCGCTTAAAATATGAGTCTTGTGTTTAAGAGGTTTGTTTCTCTTTGACCCTGACCTCCCACCAGTAGCTTTGCTCCTGGTTATGGTTTATTTTCTTTTTTATTTATAAAAAATAAAATTAATATATAACATTAGAAACGTAAATAAAGGCAATAACAGTTATTTAAGCCAAAGATTATTGAATCGCCATTGCTTAAACGATTAGTTGGATAAAAAATAAAATTTGGCACTACACAATAGATAGTTATATCGTAACTCTTGGCTTGTCGCTTGGCTAGGCTAGAAGACTTTTGTGCTTGAATGAACCTCATTTTCTATGCTATTCTATGCTACACTTATGCTAAATATCATTATAGTATCCTAATGTTTACCATAAGTACATACATAATATCCTAATGTTTACCATAAGTATACCTGATATTTACAATTACCACAGTATTGAAATAAAACTACTTTTTACGGATTTTATCGCGTTATATTGATATTTTTAAATTACCGACGTTTCGGATCCTTTACAGCATCCATGGTCACGGGTGGACTGAGGTGTTGGTCGTCCTAATGTCAAAATTATCAACAGCTACCCTACATTTTGTTGATTATTATTTATGCCGGTCACGCAGAATGAGCTCACCGTATCCTTAGGTCTCGCAGTCTTGTGCTTGGATTTAATGGAATCTATGATGGGGTTCCAAGCAGATGGTAAGACCCAGCCATCTTCTCTATTGAAATTTGGATGTTTTTTAATTTCAATAGCCTCGCGAATCATCCTAGGTAGGAATCGGTTTTCTTTTGCAAGGACTTGTGGTTTATCAAATCTGATGTAGTGCCGGGTCTTGTCAAGTGTATGTTCACAAACTGCTGACTTCCCGGAACGGCGGTGTTTGACATCGGCGATGTGTTCTTTTACGCGGGTCCCTATGCTTCTTTTAGTTTGGCCTATGTATGAGAGACCGCAATCACAATCAAGCTTGTATACTCCTGCATCTTGTAGAGGTATGTGGCACTTGACAGGTGGTAGGAACTGACTAATCTTCTTCAGCGGCTTGAAGTAAGTTTTGATTGAAGCCCGCTTCAAGATATAGCCAATCTTGTCTGTGACTCCTCTTACATATGGTAACACAACAGGTAGTCGCTCAACTGTGGTATGTTTCACGCGGTTTCTGTGATGAGGTTTCGGTATTTGGAGCTTGTTGTCGTGCAGTACTTGCTTGACATGTTGAAGCTCTGCATCCAGGTGTTGCTCATCACAGATCCCACGCGCTCTCTGAAACAATGATTTACCGACGGTAGATAACTGTGTTGGGTGGTGGTTAAGTAAGGTGGCGCGTAAGTGTTAGAAACCAGTAAATTACCACAGTAGTAAATAGGATTAACGTCCAGTGGGCAGTCCATCATACCATAACACAATTTATGGGAAACGTTTATTTAATATAAAAAAAACTGATATAGAGGGGGAGAATTTAATCCTACCTACCTATTATTAATTCAGAACGAAAACGCCAACCTGATCGAAACGACTTACGGGTCTGATTAAATATTCCAAAAATCTCCGCTTTGATTCCGCACGGGGCTGTCAAAAATATTTTTCGAATAATTTTTGACGAGGCCCAGTGGCATTCTTCGAATATTTCCCTTTTTTTTCTCCGGATCACGTCTGTAGATTCGCATTATCGATGTGGCCTGTTTCATCAACGCCCCGTATAACGAAGAATAAGGATAAATTTGGGTAAATTAAATTCAAAGTTTATTCTTACATAATGTAAAGTACATTATGTAAGAATAAAGTTAGGCAAGAATGTGAACGAAACAATAAGTAGAAGAATGTGATAATCGTAGATTAACTACTAAATTTAAATAAAAGCCCGAAAATTGCATTATATCTCGACCGATTTTCATCAAGCAGAGCTAAGAACACTCCCAACTAATTCACCTTTCAAACAAATAAAACAAAGTCAAAATCGGTTCATCCGTTCGGGATCTAAGATGCCACAGACAAACACACACAGACAGCACCCCACCGTTTCTGCTTCGGGGGTTGAAAAGAACTTTTATTATAGCCGCATGTCAATTTAATTCTATGAAGAACTTCGACCTCAATGATAATGATTACAACAATACAAGCTACGTAACTCTATTAAACTTGAGAGGCTTTTTGGTAATTGATAACGGTAAGGAATACATTAATGGAAGCCACAAAACATTATTAATTGGATTCAGTACCGTTTATACTCCCTCTGTAAGTTATATTTAACTTACGCACGTAACATTAACGCGAGTCCGTGTTTAGTTAGTAGTTCGTACTATGCAACATTCCGTCGATATCCCCAAAGGGTTTCTCAGAGGTTGCCTACAGTTCGCTGATATGTTTTAGGTCGGGGTGTTATGGGGGGTTATTGGACTTAAATAAGTAAAGTGTAAAATATAAGAAGTTTAAATATTTGAGACCAATAGACATTTCCTAAGTTTTTATAATATATATTTCTATGTAGCATAAATATGTATAAGTTATGTATAGTGCCTACAGGACCTGGGGATCCTTTGATCTTAGAATTGATATTGCATTATTTGATGTGCCATCGTTTCATTGCAATATTTCACATAACACCAAAAATAATGTGTAGGTACAAACAAATAATATGCACCCACATTAAAAAAGTAATAAACAAAGTGTTGACTTTACACGAAGTATGAGGTTTCAATAAAGTATAATTACGTAACGTAATTATTGCAGACAATAGTTAATCTCTTATGGCAACCTAACAACACGGATCAACAGCAATTCCGAAGAGATCAAGCCAAACATCAGAAACCTACAGAGCAACCCTATATCACCCTCCCCGATGCCAAATAAAAAAAGATCCACATGCATTCCCCTACCTTGCCTAGGGCTTATCTCAACCATCCTCTGATAAATCAACTGGAAAATTGAAAACCAGGAATCCCCGCATCGGTACAAAACTTAGGACTAACTTTGATTAACCGGATTCGCCCACCTGATTAAAATTCGAGTGCCAGATCCAATTAGATGTGCCTTTTCTAATTATTTAATTATTCTGCGGTGTTCGTGAGTTTACCTTATTGATTGCGAATCGTGGCGTTGGGCGTTGCCGCGCTGTTGTATTTGTGCGTAGACTTTTTTATTTGTACTATTCTGTACAATTTATGAGGTAACCTTAACCCTTTAAATCCTGATGATTCTTATCTAGGGACCTTAATACAAAACATTCCTTTGTTTCTATAGAGACCTTGTTTATCCAACTATTTGATACAAGTGCAGAACTTCTCTTAAACAATGGAACTCTTAATACAAGAGTTAATCTAAATGTACTGAAAGACATTTAAGCGATTTATCGACTAAAGAAAATGGAGAGAATCGTAAATCGAATGTTTTTTAAATTCTTGGTGCATTTAAAAAAGCACACAATGTATATTTTATACAGCGCAGCCTTACAACACATGTTTTCTTCAAATGAAAAACAAAAGTACGACAGCATTTTTCCATTATAAGTCAACACAATTGTATAAGCAGATAGCATCGTTTTCTTATCTTATTATACGTGTCGATATAAAATAGAATTGCGATGTTTCTATCATGATACAATCGCATAAAAGGGCAAGCGGCTTGATTCTGCGACTTCTTTAGATGAAATTAAGATAAGGACTCGTCCTCACGCAGTTCGCGTACTGTAAGTAATTGGATGAAGCGACCGTGGGGTGGACTTATCGACACTCGTCAATCGCAATAAAACGCTGCAAATCGCAGTATGTGGACGGTTCCTTACGCTAGGCGATATACAGATAGAGGAGTAATGACTATATATTGCAGTTATG